>WACJ01000190.1:0-699617 GCA_008973525.1 Stenopsyche tienmushanensis
AATTTGGGTTACTGTGTCATATATGGCATTGGCATATATGCAGAATTATCCATTATTGGGCTAAAATCATTTTATCGGAATTTTATCTTGTTTATAATTCCAGTGAATTTAGTAGTGCTGACATATTAATTGAAATGTTAGTATTGAGTATTTCAATTGCAATACATACGATCCCTATGCACAACCGCAATTATAGACATTGACGTATCATATTTGATTCCTATATGGAAATTTAATATCCATTAATGACCAATTGTATATTAAATTCGATTTATGCATTATCATAATTGGTATGCTGTTATTATTTTAAGCATAAGTGCAAATGCATTGAAATGAATCAATACAGTCGCTTTAATATTTGGTAACGTACTTATAATAGTTTAACATGATCACAAAATGTTCAGCCTATTCGCTATAAAAGAAAGCAGTTTCCCGACAAAAGAAAAAATATTTATTTAATATCTTGAGACATAAAAACCTCATAAAAGTGGTCTTCAGCACTTCAAACATCACAATGTAACTCGGACAATCGCAAATATTGCGTACATTTATCGATACAATATCAAATCTCGGACAATGTTTATCAATCGCGTTGGCATAAAAGTCTCATTCCCATATGGAATGTTGATAAACTTGTATCAATCGGAATTTAATCATGATGAAATGACATACTCAATGAATGCACTCCATTGATTTTTTTACAGCCGATAAAATAAAGTCGGGCAGGGCCAACAAAGAACGATCGATTAGCAACAATTTTAATTACAATTTTAAAATCATCATAAACTTAGATGCTATATTTGTATATCCGCCACTTATCATCCAAATAAATCCATTTATCTGTCAGGACCGTCGCAGCATATATGAAGCTTGTATATAAATAGCTAAATACTGTCGGATAGTGCAAAATATTCGGTCATTTCTTCGAGTAAACATAAACAATTCACTTGAAATTGATTCATTATATCATTCACATATTATTAGTCGATAAATTTGGGCGAACGATCTATACAATCACGCGATGTATGCGGGGAAGCTCTCCATCTCGGTAGAACTGCGCTAAGTTCTCTCTGTATCTGTTTGTCTCCGAGATTCAATGTACAAGAGTGTTTTTTCTGAATAGTGGAAGGGGGGACGCAAGGTCTCCGTCAGTACTCCCGTAGGGGTTAATCCATTTCTTAGAATTATCAGAATGCGCTCCTACAATCAAAGTTTTTTTTTAATCACTTAAGTAACAGCGACTCAAAGTCAAATTAGTTTTTACGCAATTTCTAATATCTCTAAATTCAGTTTTTTTTTAAATTTGGATTGGAATGCCAGAAAAGTCAGTAAAAATCTCAAAGATGTTTGTGGTGAAGAGGAAAAAATTCTGCAAATTACCTTTGATATTCGATAACGCAACTAACTGCAATCCACGGCAAGCAATCGAAGACTTATCGCAAAGACTGGAATCTGATTGGGATCATTGGGCAAACGAATAGGATGGGTGCTATTGGATAGGGTGGGTACTCCACGCTTTGTCCGAACACCACAAAAACGAGCGACGAAACACCTGCTATGTCTTTTTGACGTCACTATTCCGTGGCTCGCACGGTCTCCAGACCTGACACCGCCGGATTTCTTTATCTGGGAACGTGCCCTATTTCGTGAATCTTTTGATCTATCATCCAGAAAACTAATCTATCACCTAGAAAACATTTTAAAACTTAACTAAGCTCAAAATAGTTGTTAGATTTTTGTTTACGAATTTATTGAGTCCAATCAATGTAGCTAGATTTGAATCGACTGAACAACTATTATTATATAACAACTTTGCTCAATTAGCCTGAAAGCTGTTCTTTTGTGCACCGGATGTAAAATGATGCAGCATTGACATCATTTTTAGTTTATAAGAATTTGAACCAGAGAATCCCGGACAGTTTTATGTGCTCATGAATCCCGGGATTAGTAAACGTAATCCCGGGATTTAATTTTTTTATCTAACAGAAATCGTCCACCTCACCAGCACGATGAAGGCTACTAAATCGAGACGTTTCCGCCGAAATCTGGACGCTTGGAAACAGTGGCGTAACTATTAATTGGCGAGCTTAGGCGACGCCTAGGGGCAGCAACTGTCTAATCTATGTAAACATATATACAGTACATATATATTTTTCAAATCGTTATATTTACCTTTCCCTACCGGTGATGTATTTACTACACCACGACTCTAATAATGGGAATATCGATATGAAATATAATAGATACGGGGTTCAGAATTTTTGTATTATTCCGTAATATAATTATGAATCACATCAAAGTATTATAGTGTATAAGTATTCATCTGCAGCGATGGAAATAAATAATTTGTCGGGAAATCGGGAATTTTACATATTTGCAATAAATAAAATTCTTTCGCCTTCGAGTTTTTTTTTATATTAAACAAATGGACTTATTAGTAATTTTTGATCAAGTTTATCAATGTAATTTCTCAAACTATTGAAAATCCCGAGATTGATCCCGGGATGATCTAATGCAATCCCGAAATCCTGGGATCGAAATTTTGACTCGTTAATGGATTCCCTACAGAGTACTAATCATCCCACCGATGTGCGACAAAAATGTAGAAAAAAGATGAACATAGAAATTAACATGTTGAACTCTTATTTGTATGTAACAAATGCGCATAACCAGACATTTTAAAAATGCCATAAAAGCGTAAATTAGTAATAAGTTTTGTATCGTTATGAATTTGAAAAAAAAAATCGCTTAAATTAATAAATAAAAATATTATTAAGCTCAAATAAGTGCGTAATTCAAATATGTTTTGTCCATTTCTATACAAAATGCATGATGATTCAGCCAGATCTATTTCATTGACGGAAGATAATAGAAACCTCCATTGACAGAAGGGTTAATTACACGAATTTAAACATCACCCTTATAATCTAAAATACATTGATGCGTATTATACGGATTAAATCTAAATGAATGAACATTTTAGTGTAATCCATATACGTTGAATGAGCTTCAGTATTATGCATTTCATGTGCATTATTGGTTCTGCATTTAATTTATAAATTTTGGATATGCGAGTTAGGATTTTTTTAAATACATTATATTCATCATAACTTTCTGTGTTTGATGATATATAAATGGGTCATTTTTTATTTTTGTTTTGAAGCAAAACATTAACCCCTAAAGAAGTACTATCCCAGGGCATGGGATCTCCCCTCTACTTTTCAGATTCAATTCGCGTATTTGGGGGCAAATTTCAGTGATTCTCTTGTATATTGAGCTTGGAGACAGACAGAGACAAAGAGAGAACGTAGTGCAGTTCGGAAGACAGAGACGGATAGCTTCCCCGCATACATCGTACGATTGTATAGAACGTTGGCCCAAATTTATCGACTATATATGTGAATGTAAAAATGAATCGATTCCAAGTGCATTGTTTATGTTTGCTTGAAGAAATGACCTAATACTGTGTGTTTATAGTGTTTATTTATATATATACAAGCTTTATACACGCTGCGACGGTCTTGACAGATAAATGGATTTATATGGATGATAAGTGGCGAACATGTAAATATAGCATTTAAGTTTATAATGATTTTATATTAGTTTACTACTCAAAGGGTTAATACACGGGATAGGGGGGGCAACAATATGTGTAGAATTCAATGACAGAATAACCGTATGAGCTCGCCTACAGTATGTTTCAGATTTGATGAAGGTTTTCATTAGGAGAGCAGAACAAAAGTACCGCAAGAGAGTTTTATTCTATTTGAATGAAATATTTGCCACGTTGGAAGCGGAAATTTTGCATTTCTGAAGTTCTCTATATATTTGAATGTCCGGTCGTCGGTACTACAATATTACTTTGAGCTCGTCGAATGCGATCACAAGACGTCATTAAATGCATTCTAGGGCTTGCCACTCGGAATGAGATAAATATTGTTAACCCTTTGAGTAGTGAACTAATATAAATTAACATTGCGTTATAAAAAATGCCAATTTTAGTTTTGTACAAAACAATATTTCGTGATATCCCAAAAAAGCAATTCGCCGACACTTCAAATCTTATCACATCGACGTTGTCGCGGTTGGGTGGTGACGCGTAGGAAGCGGGAGTCGGGAGGAGTCGTCGGATAGCCTTGACTGCAGGATGACGTCCTTCCCGCAGCCAGATCTCTCTCTCGTGTATAATAAAGAGGATATCAAAGCCGTCTTTCTGTTCGACATCATGTTTTGAATTAATGATATCGATTATCTGTCCAGTGGCGTTAATAGGTTAATGCATTTAAAGTAAAATAAAAACCGCGTGCAACTTTCAATCGGGTCGATATCCTGCATTTTGCGCCCCAAGCCCTAGTTAAGGCCCTGATTATATCACTCACACTCACATTATTAGTCGATAAATTTGGGTTAACGGTCTGTATAATCGTACGATGTACGCAGAAGCTCTCCGTCTTTGTCTCCCACGCACAGTTACCGAACTGCAAGATTTTTTATCCGTCTCTGTCTCTCTCCGAGCTCAACGTACAAGAGTGCTCTTTCTGAATCGCTGGAATTTGCCCCCAAATACGATAATTAATTAAATTGATTGTAAATGTAAACAGCACATTGGCGTTCATACTCTCTCTGGATGCCTCGAGTGTGGACGTCACATTGGCGTTGATACTCATCCAAGTGCTAATATACAGTGCAACGTATGGCATTCTATTTTTATTCGAGTTCAATTATAAAGCGAATATTTCCATAGCATTGCGCCCCAATTAAAACGAGCCTTTCGGCTCAGATGCAGAAATTTTAGCCCAATTAAGATGATTCAAATAACACATTGAATGCCGAATTTCTGCATTTATAGGCCATAGCCCTGTTGCGTTCGGAGCTTGCGATAATATTTTTTATTTCCAATACCCAATGGCATAGCAAAACATATCAAGGATGAATTTAAATTGAATTTCGTCGCCGTTTACCGCAGTTATCCGTTTTAGTTGGACACTGATAAATTAGGTTCGAACTGTAAGTTTGTTAAAGCTCCCTGCATTTCCATAGCGTTTTCTTCGTAAGAATCGTATTAAATCTAATGAAAAGATAATTGCAAATTTCCAATATATTCAATATGGCACATTGCTGGAATAGTGCAAAGTTTGCACAGCAAATTTGTATCTGATCTGGTTAATGCGCTTCGGCAAACATAATATATTTTGTAAATTCGGTTTCATAAAATACCACATGGATAAGAGCTTCAACCTTTGATTAACGTATAACAACTTTTAATAAGACAAACTTTACACTTGGATTATCCTAATTAAACATCTTCAGCGTGCAAATTGTTACTTAGTTTCGCAAGTATCAATTATATAATGTATCGCGCGTAATACGATCTTTAGCAAAAGTTTGATATGCATTTATGCTGCATATCATCTGATTTAATATTTTTTAATATATGCTGCATTCAAATAGGATCTCAATTAATGTGGGGATATATAAATATGACAGCTCGTGTGATTTTATTGCTTTTATTCTTCATAGGAAGAAACTGGCACACAAGGATGAAACTTTACAGAGATTTTGCTTTTTATTTTTATGTCAAAACGTTTGAGTAGACGTCTGGAAATATTTTATAATTTCCGACCAAGACTGTTTTCAATATTTTATGATCAATCGCCTCTATGGAGTCAGAAGCTCTGAGAACATTATATTTGCACAAAGCTCCAATAAAGAAAATCCTTTGACCTCATTTTTATTATGCGATTCATTAAAGAGAATATTTAAAAACTGAACAATAAATCAAAACTTAACCGATTGAAAAATATCAAAGTTCACGTGGAAGATAATTTGTTCGAATTTTTGAGGAGTGACTTAGATGAGATATATCGTCGATTGTGAAACTAACTATGACTGCGAACAATGATCGCTATTGGCTCATTGATGACTTCAAAATCTCTGTGCGTTAAGATCAGTGCTTAACCATGTATAGCGTATTCTGCTTATATACAGCACTCAAAGGGTTAAATCATCAATATAGACGATCGCGCACGTAGGATTTAGAATTTACAAACTCGCACATGCATCTATTTGTCGAAAGAGTGATAATTTCAATCAGAATTTTTATTCAAATTCAGTGAGGGATCATCTACGAGACTACAGACGAGTCGGCGGGAAGAATACATCTTTCAGCGGTTGACTCTCAATCATAAAACCATAAATCATAAAGCAGTGTGTATATAAATGGTAGCCAAAATTGGACCCATTTAGTTAATTTTGACATTTGGCCTTCGATATTTTACTATTACGCGACATGTAGGCAGAAAACGGCTTAATTGAAGGTTGCTTTTCGAAGCATGATTTTCACGTGCATTTTAATCCCTTGAATTATGCGTATATCAAAAACGTTTTAAGTCTCACAAGAATTTATCAAGTCCTTTGAATTTTTGAGGCCCGAGACATGCGCCTATAGATAAATCCGCCACTGTTTCTAATGCAGACTCAGCATTAGAAATAGTGTATTGCTCGAAGAAACCGCTCTCAGGGCGAAGTTCCCGCTCCCACATTTTCATTAATTGAGATAGCCATGCGCGCACGCGGGTTCGTTCTGCTATCGGGTCGTTGTCGCGGTGGTCAGCTGCGAATAGAAATACTCTAGTCTTCCTAACCCTATCGGACTGGAAATCGTGAGACAGAGACGGCTGTCTTGCGTCTCATCATACACTCGAGCATCGATGGCCAAGTCATGCCGTAATGGTACCCCTACACGTCTAAGAATTCGAAGCTCGATTGTTCATGTTGTCTTGAGAGCAGGCGTTTGTTTTGAAATTTAATACATTCGCACAATTCTTATCGTTGACCAATTGTATTATTCCTCTTTGACTGTTCTGGAGTGGCGTCATTAGCCGAGTATCACCACTACTTTGCAAAATCTACTCTTTCAGGCTTGCAAATCCTGTCCTTTTATTTTCGCAACACATTAATATGCGGGGATTCTACTCTCATAATATGCGGGGATTCAAGAAGATCAAAACTTGGCAAAATGTCCAGACTGGTGGGTGCTGATTGGAGTCTTGGGAGCAGACACCTTAGGATTGCCTATGATGCCATCTACCAGAGTATTGCCACATACAGAGCAGGAGCATGGGTGGACAGGCTTGGACACCATGGACGAGACAAGATGACAAGACGAAGCCTAAAAATTACACAACGGCAGCCACTACTAAGAATCACTAGAGCGTAGAAACGCAGCAATTGCCGATTGGGAACGCAGTTGGTCTGAGTCGCCTCATTGTGGCTATATGCGAAATTTCTCGCCTCAAGCTAAAATGAATTGACCCCGATCACTGGACTTCCCAGTTCCTGACGGGGCACGGCCGTTTTGCGGCATTTCTGGCAAAAATTAAACTAAAAGATAGTTCGGACTGTGTGTGCCCTGTGGATCCTTTCATGGATGCATATCACGTTCTGTGGTCTTATTTGGGCATGTCGGCCGAGAGATAGTCATTTTTCTGGACCTCTTGGCCACAGGGACTTGGTGGCCAGCCCCAGTGCCTTTTCAGCGTTAAAAGTCTTCTGCCATAGTTTCGGAGCCAAATTTTTAGTATCCGTCCTCTACCTATAATATGTTACTACGGGTAGGGAATCCAATCCCGGGATCCCGGACAGTTTTAGGTACTTAAGAATCCCGGGATTATAAAACGTAATCCCGAAAAATTCGGGATTGAAATTTTTATCTAATACAAATCGTACACCTCACCAACACGATGAAAACTACTAAATCGAGACATTCTCGACGAAATCTGGACGCTTGGAAACAGTGGCGTAATTACTAATTGGCGAACTTAGGCGACGCCCAGGGGCAGTAATCTATGTATACATATATTTTTCAAATTGTTATATTAACCTTTCTCTACCGGTGATGTATTTACTACACTTCAACTCTAATCATGGAAATATATATATGAAATATGATAGATACGGGCTTCAGAATTTTTGTGTTCCTCCGTAATATAATTACGAATCACATCAAAGTATTATAGTATGTAAGTATTGATTTGCGGCGACGGAAATAAATAATTTGTCGGGAAATCGGGAATTTTGCGAGTTTTAGTCCGTGTCTCAGCAGAAAGGAATTTTATCAGTCACATTGATGGTGTTATACGAAAATGGGTGTTCACGCGGTCATCAACTCGAACTAGCATTTAAATATCTGATGACGATACCTCCAACGAGTATGGAGGCTGAGCGTGCATTTTCAGCAGTAAGTTTCCTGGCTTCCAGAATCAGATCCAGACTAAATGACGAAACACTCGATGCTTTAATGTTACTTCGGGCATACTTTCAAAATAATATTTGATTTATTTAGTGTCTTATTTATCTATTTTTTAATTGTATTTTTATCATTCCTTAAATAAATAAAATTATTTCGCATTCAAATTATTTTTTATATTAAACAAATTGACTTATTAGTCATTTTGATCAAATTTATCAATGTAATTTCTTAAAATATTGAAAATCCCAATCCCGGGTTTCCGGGATTCCCTAACTACGGGTTGACCATATACTTGAAGGTGTGAATAACTAAAAAAACTACATTAATAAGCAAAAATAGCTGAACAACAGAAAGCAGATGCTATGCAAATTGAACATTAAGAAATATTCCAAAGAAACTAACGAATATTGTGTGCTATCAACAGTTTCATTTATTGAGCCCGATTCATTATCAAGCCTGTTACACGCGGCGGCTGAGCTGACAAGACAAAAGTGGATTTACATTAGAGCGTAGCGTGTATGTTATCCGGTTTGAAAGGGCTAACTGTTATCTTTATAATGACGAGAGAGAGATCTGAGCGCTGGAAGGACGTCTTTCCGCAACCAAGGCTATCCGACGATTCCTATCTGCTGCGCATCAGCACCGGATCGACAACGGTGCACGCGCCAGTAGCGATAGATGTCGGAGTTTCACTTTTCGTCTCGTTCGGTCCAATTTGCCCTACCGTGGCCAAAAATCTGCATGCGTGAATATTCGCAGACGTAAATTAAATACACGATGAACTTCACGAATCATTTTATTTACAGATCATATCTTGCATTTATTGATTTGTATGTGCACGCTTGCCGGGGTGCAAGCCCTATTAATCAAGAGCGCTCCCAATTTTAAATCAATTAGCTGCAATTCGTGCGGCATCCTAAATAATTATTCATATTTGTCCGAGAAATTGCAGATGATAACGCATTGTTGACAGTGCATACGATGGCAAACGATAAGAACATTGTTATTCAATATATGTTTTCAATTTACGTTTGCAATTAATTTTGTGGTCGCGCCCTAGTTTATAAACGGGATGAGATTTTTCCGATGAATTTATTTATTTCGATAGTCGAGTAAAATTTTCGTTATAATAGTTCTTGGAATATTAATATTTAGTGGAGGTATATTCAGTGAATATATATCACAGGTCATCTAGATTGACATGCGCTATGGCATTCGGGTAGTAAAACCTACGAATATTACCAGTCCGCCCTTGGTCCAGGCAACAGCATCCTACCTGAACAGGTTGAGGTGCAGCTATTTTTTTTTTAAATAAATAAATTTAAAAACGCCGCGCTAAAATACGTGCTTCTAATAACAGTCAGCGTGTGAAATTTATATGGATCCATCGAAAAATTCACACTTTTCGCGCAATTTTCGGTTTGATTCTGCACCCTTGCCGCGTATAAATTCCACAAAGGAATATAATAATGTGATTTTTTATCAGTTCGATTGTAATTGAATATAGATTTCGCGATATAAGGGACAAATGATGCGTGTTTCATCCCCTGTCCTTTAAAAAAGTCTTCGAATCTCAATCATTCGCAAGCATCTCCCGATCGTTAACGTGTCGCGCGTTTTTAAGTCGAGCCGATTCATCCAATTTTGAGGAGGATATGTGGTGTTTCGGCGTAAAAATGGTGCTTAACGACATTGGTGCAGAAAGCCGATAGTGTCGACATACAAAGCCTTTCGACACAAATTACTTCGGATGTCATTCGACCGAATGGGATTCTGTTCGCGCCCGAGTCAAATATTGAATTACACCCCGTGTTATAAACGCTCCGTAGCTAAATATCGCGATTTTCCAACCGACAGAATTTCGACTCCGGCTGCTGAAACCGGAGGGGCTGCAAAATGATGTCGATGGATGTTTTTTATGACATCGACGATCCTCGAAATACACCACAGAGGATCATTTCCTATGACGTCGGCGACTTAAGTGATCTCTTCATTCATATTAACAGACCGGACGAGCGATTCACCCACAGGACGTATTGGTAAGAAATTAAGCCATTTTATACGACTGATTTTGGTATCCCGTTTATATAGAGGTTTTGTTTCGTTAAATCGCACGGGAACGGTTTTCCGAGCCATGACACACACGTTGTGTCATTATAGTTTTAAATCATTCCGGTCCTGTGTCTCATCCGTTTGAGGCGTGGTTCTATGTTATGTGTGTATTGATATGTTTGTATTTAGCATAAATTTTACAAAACAAGTTTCGCAAAACGGATTTAATATAAAAATAAATCAAATCAATAAATCATTTTTTTCATTTGAAATAATATTTTATGGCATTAAGTATAGAATATAACGTCGTCGCGACTTCGCTTGGTCGCACGTATCGGGAGCTCCAATTTTCGATGACTGTCACATAATTCTAATTAAATTTACTAAATGGGGTTCGTTGTGTTGATTTTGAGATCATAATTTATTTGCAATTTATACGCATAGAACTGCGATTTAAGATAGCCCCAAAGGAAGAAATCTGAAGGCATTAATAATCGTACGAGATAACCATGCATTCAAACTCATGTAGAATGTCCATCATGGCATGCACTGTGCAGCGCCGTCCTATTGGAATCAAATGTCGTCAGTATCCATATTTAGGGCCGTAACAAGCGCGTGGCAAAGCAGGCATTTATCACGGGTGCAACTGGGCTTGGGGCGCAAAACGCAGAACACCAAACTATTATATTTTACATTAACTGATTGACTCTATTTTTATATATATCTCCATTTTTATAATAAACACTAATTTGTTTAATCCATCTTTCTTCGTTATCGTTATGTTCATGTATGGCATCCGATCGCGAGTCGCTCATTCAGCGGTCCGAAAAGCGGACTGATCCTCGCGGACATGGTTATTAGATTCAGGTTTTGCACCTTACTGTGCACTTTTGTTGAATAGGCTGGCATGATCCTGAACGGCGGGACCAATAAACAGCTCGGGGCGATGGAGGATCCCCATATTCCTTTGTCTCATGTGTGAAATGATGAACCGCGTTTCATCCATTATTATGAATCGACTCAAAAAATTGGCTCTATTGCTGTGAAACTTTGCCAAATGCTCGATTAAAACATCTTCACGACGCTGTTTTTGTTTCATTGCGTGCAAACGCGGTACCCATCGTGCGCACAGCTTTATTATGTCTAAATTTTCAGTCAATTTAGAAACTTTTTATTGGGTCGCGAGCCGCTCATTCGTCATATCAGCAGTCCGGAAAGCGGACCGATTGAGCATATAGACATTAAGGCCACTCGGTCTTCTTTTATGCTCCATGGGGGAGGGGGGGGTGTTAAGTTAGATACTTGCCACGGGCGCTTCATACCCTAGTTACAGCTCTGTCCATATTATCCGGCGTAGGCCATAAATTACTTTGCAATGCTAGTTTCGTTTTGGAAAAATTAAGGACCGATAATTCCGCTAGACCAAAATCCGCAACCAAACATTAGATGCATTTGGTGTATTTTGCGTAAATTGGTATCGTCCCAAATCCGATAATTTTGCTTGTTCACACATCCAGTCGTCCAAAAAAATGGGCTTCATCGCTAAGGATGATATTTTTGATGAAACGTTTCTCGAACAGAACACTGATTTTAAAAATAAAATTTGATAATTTGCATACGTTGTTTAACGCTATAATCTTCCATAGTGATTTGCCATACGCTACTAAATAATTCAAATGCAAATTTGATAGACGTTGCTTTAAAAATAAACGAACAATTGGTGATATATACAATGAGTAATGCAATTAAAACCGATATCAAAGTATATTGATCATTTTAAAAGTTGTCATTTATTAAAATCCCTTTGCACTAATATTATATTTAATAACTATTTCTGGACCGAATTCCAAGAAAACACGTAATAAATCTATTCTTCCTCCGAAGAACTGGATTTCTTGGGATTTTCCCCACATTTTTTGCATTCCTTGTATCTCCCGAAGCAGAAATTGCTTGCAGCTCCGAACATTCAATATGATTTTTCTCTTACATGGACAAACGAATGGACGTCTCAATTTTTACGCTCAATACTTGCATCGTATTACAAATTGATTGAGAGCCATTGTTAAAAATAGAAATCGTACACAATTAATAGCCTTCGAGATTTTTCATCCCCCGATTGGTTGTGTTTCTATCGATGAGAGCGCATATCGACGAGAGCATTGAATTTTATAGCGGAAAATATTTTTTGGCGGATTTACCTATGGGTCGCTCTCTGTCATAATAGAGAAATCACAATAAGAAATCGCGTATATCGAATGCCGAATTGCGACAAGGGCTTCTCAAGTGCTAAATCCGCCATTGTCTATAATTTTTAATATGTACGTATATTATCATTCGATGATACAACAATATATAATATTAATATAATTTATTGTGCGTGAATAGCTCAAACTAAAAACACTGCGCGAAAGACGAGTTTTCAGGTAAGCGGATTGGAATGTGTTAATGCACTGCAGCATCGACGGGCTTTATCAACATGCGGGGTTCGGCTATCGGCACGTCCCTTAGACGATGGTCCCGACCAACGAGTCGGCTGCGATGAACGATGGAACAAGTTTAAAATTTCACTCGTTCGATGATAGGGGTCGATGATAGTTTAATAAAATGTCGAACAATCAGCATAAAGTATTGGAGACAAGCAAGCGAAGGATATATATTATTATTCCGCCAGATTATGTGTCATTCGTATCCGTCAGATCTTCGACGGGTTGATTGACAATTTATAAAGTACTGAATTATTTAGATATTGAATATAATCGATGAACATTTTGATAGTATGCCCTATGGAAACGCAATTATGGCAAGTCTTAAAGGAGTAGCTCACCCATTTAACGTTTGACAAGTCCATCAATCGACTCTGAGCGGCAACGTCATCCGAGCTTAAAGCTGCAATATCGAACAATGAACCACGAAATTGAAGGCTTTATCTGATTTAATTGTAACAGCACATAAAGGGTTTAGGCTGTGGAAAGTGATCAGCTTGATAGTGATGCACTCCTTAATTGTTATTTTATACAACCCTTAATAAAAATAGCCATTTAGGTCATCGAAACGTTGGAATAACGGAATAGTCCCTGGACTCGAATTTAGACTGTGTGGTAAAAAGCTTTATCGTACCAACAAGAATGTATTTATATATCTGATCGATCGTTGAATCCAAGATCTGACCCACTATACTAACAATTGACATGATTTAAAATAGTATAATGTTCATCAATTGGATATTCCGTTAGTTTAAGGAGTCCTCTTTTTTTTCTTGGTCATGGTCAATTTATCCAGAATATTTTCATATCAGCACGATTCGCATAACTGATAAGTATTAGGCGTACCGCATGAACGTTCAGAATTAAAACGCCATAACTTCGCCTTCAACAATAAGAAACTATATTACTTAAACAATTTTTATTAAAAATCACATTTTTAGAAATAATAAATTCTTTAAATTTTTTAATTACCTTGTTTTGATTTCGTAGCTTTATATTCTTTAAAAGGTAATCAAAGTATGCGACCGAGATTTATCTCGGAGCATTATTCTATGGGGGTGTCTGCTCCTTCGTTTACGACAATAAAATATTGAGTGGCAGGGTTTAAACGACGTCGTACGAACTGCCAAGACGAACATCGCATTCGATTCTTTTCCGAAAGCTCTGATGATATTTCTATCTATTATCGATGCGTTGTGCCTAGGGAATTCAATCCCGGGATCCCGGACAGTTTTAGGTGCTCATGAATCCCGGGATTAGTAAACTATATCCCAAAAAATTCGAGACATATATTTTTCAAATTGTTATATTTACCTTTCCCTACCGGTGATGTATTTACTACACCACGACTCTAATAATGGGAATATCGATATGAAATATAATAGATATGGGCTTCAGAATTTTTGTATTCCTCCGTAATATAATTACGAATCATATCAAAGTATTATAGTATATAAGTATTCATCTGCAGCGGCGGAAATAAATAATTTGTCGGGAAATCGGTAATTTTGCGAGCAGCATGTTGCCTGGCTTCCAAAATCAGATCCAGACTAAATAACGAAACATTTGGTGCTTTAATGTTACTTTGGGTGTATTTTCTAAATGATATTTAAATTTTTTAGTGTTTTATTTATTTTTTTGAATTGTATTTTCATTTTTTCTTAAATAAACAAAATTCTTTCGCCTACAAGTTATTTTTTTATATTAAACAAATGAACTTATTAGTAATTTTTGATCAAATTTATTAATGTAAGATCTTAAACTATTGAAAATTAAAAAACAACAGTACTTTTATCAATATCAAATAGTCGAATATGTAGAATATTGCACAAAATCTTTTTCAATCCGGTCGATCTTTGACTAACTGAAATTCCGAATCTTCATATGTAACTGTAGCGTAGGCGATTTGATATCCCCATGTAATAGCGCTGTTAATCTGAGCAGATTTAATTCTTAAGATTGGCAGCGACATCTTCCGTCCCTTTTCAGGCGCAATGTGCTATTTTAACAGCGCCATCTTCTGTGGCGCTGCGGGGACATTGCACCTGCAATTACCGTTGACGGTGACGCGCAGGAGGCGGGAGTCGGGGAGTTGACGGTTAGCCTTGATTGCGGGAGAACGTCCTATCCGCAGCCAAATCCCTCTCTCATTTCGTTTGACGCCCGTCCGGCTACAAATGATCCGATAGAAGAACGGATCCGTGCGTTGGCTCGGCCATTCCGATGAGAACGTGCAAACGGGGAGCTGCCCGAGCGACTCTGCCCCTGAGAGCGCCCCCGCTCTCTACGTAACATAACCATTCAATAATAATCTCCACGCGATTACCCCATGGCATGGCAATATGACTGCTATACGTATGATTGGTGCTTCTTATGAAATAACGGCCAATTTATTTGACTTTTTGCATCGACACATGGAGGTTATTTATTTTTGAACTAAATCCAATGCTCTCGACGATGCAAAAAAATCTCATGGTCGATAAAATTGGATTCAGTTGGATGACTGGTTGAAAGCCTTGACTTGACAAAACTGCACTTAATGGAACTTTCACAAATTTTTTTTGGAACGCATTTTAATTCAAATTTAAATGGTGTATTATTTATTTAAAGCAATTCAATGCGAGATACATTAATATATCTAGGGTCAATTTTGAAATTCAAATAACAATTTGATTTTTTTGCGGTGAAGAAAAAATCACCAAAAAACAATTTCTAAGACCGCCATATACAAAATCAACAATAATATTTTTTTATTAGTAATTGTATAGATTATGTCTTAATGATGCATGTATTGATGACATCAACGTCGAGTTCGCTTGTACATTATAAATGCATAATTGCAGCTTTAGCAACTCCGATCCGTATTGTTCTTTCGTAATTGTTTGGCATGTTCTTTGACGTTAAATTGGAATTAATCCCACAATTCTTCCTTCAAGTCTCTTCTATCGGCGTAAATATTCAATTAGGAATACCATGCAAAATAATAGCAAATTTATGATTGCATTTCCTGGTTAAAAAGATGAATGCGATCGTTACGTCCTCGATTTACGCGGAAAATATGTCCCAAGGAAAATATGGATACATTAGGGGGAGGGGGGGGGGCGAAAGTATTCGAAAATTTAGTTTAAAAAAGTTTAAATAATCACCCATCCTATTTGTTTTGCGGATGAGTTTTAAATGATCCCAGTCTTTGTGATAACTCTTCGATTTTTTGCCGTGGATCTGATTCGATTGGGGATTTAAATTAAAGTCATAGGAGTTCTGACATCAATATTTCATTTTGCATGCTGACCATTTTTAATTCGTCGCAAAGACGTTGGATTTCCTCTTTGAGGTCATCTTGTGACGACGTGCTTTCCTCCATTGTCTCTTGACGTTTGTCGTCTTGACCGGTACTCTTTTCCGTCTGTCCATTCGTATGTCGGCCAAATGCGTCGTTTTCTGACACCAGTGTAATGTAGGAGTGTGGAGGACGGAATTCTCGAGGAGTGAATGAAACGCGACAATGGAGTTTCGAAACTTTATTATTCGGGGCCATGTGTCGTGGAGCCGCAAGGCAGAGTTTACAAAGTATGCGTGCACTCGCTCTCTCCTTACAGACTTGTTCCTGCTCCTCCTCGTGAGCAGAGCTTAATCGTCGCGTTGCGCGCGCACCATTTATTCCCCCTCCACGCTTCACATCGTTATCAAAATTCGAAAGGCCCTCCCGTCCTGGGTTCATCCCTTAAGCTTCTATTATCACTTCACCATAAACATATTTGAGTGTATCCGTAAAAATAAAAAAATCTGTTGCACAAAAATAATGTTTGACAATAGCTCCATAAAAAATAACTTATACATTTTTTTCCGTCACTGTGTCCAGACACAAACTTAACTCAAACATAACGTCTCAAACAACGCAAATACTCTTGGGCCCCCCTAATATATTTAATAGCCTGCTATTATGACCAAGTGTTGGTATAGTGGATAAGATCCTGGACTCTTAT
Source organism: Stenopsyche tienmushanensis (assembly GCA_008973525.1). Lineage (NCBI taxonomy): Eukaryota > Metazoa > Arthropoda > Insecta > Trichoptera > Stenopsychidae > Stenopsyche > Stenopsyche tienmushanensis. The sequence continues at coordinate 16,773 of WACJ01000190.1, forward strand.
TACAAAGGTTCAGGTTCAAATCCAGATTGTGGAAAAAATTTTCACCGTACCAACACATTTGGGAGATCGGAAATATTAATATTTCTGATCGATCGTCTCGATCCAGGTTTACCCTGATTTCCTGGATTAGAAAAAGTAAATGCTGAGGCGATTAATGAAGTCGTGCAGGGACGCCCATTAGTGAGTGATTGAATTTGCAACAATAATTAAATTATCATTTATATATAATGATAATTTCGCTACTCACTCATAGATTATCTCCTCTCCTACCTTTCCAAATAATCCTATCCTTACTTTACCACGTGTGGAAGGCAACGGGAAACCACCACATTAAAATCCTTTCCCTAGTAAAATCTCCTATGGAGATCGCCTACGTCCGATGGTTCGGATATGGCACATTAAGAAGAATATTATAATAAATAAAAAATACAATAGTTAAAAATCACAATCATCGTTATGATATTGATACAAATATTTTAGATTGTTTTTTTATAAAAATATGAATACAAAAATAATGGATAAAAATGTGCCTTTGAAATATGCCAATTTATTTCAATAGTCGAAGATTTTTTTAATGAAGGTTTGCTTTCATTAAAACGCAGTAGAATTTATTTACAAAGTTCCACAGTTTTCCTTTTTTTAATGAGGTTGACCATGCTTTTGGAGCTCACTATCATCGCGTATTTTCAGGAAAAATAATAGTTGCAAAGCTTTTCCGCGCCGTGCAAAAATGTTGGCTTACAAAAATGCAGGAAGAACATTTATTTTAAAGTTAATTGGGGGAAAACTAATACCGATGGATTTCTCCCTAATTAATTTAATAATACGTTTCGCGTATTAAACCAAATCGGAATGCAATACCTGAAGTTTTCGAGCGTTTCCACGGAAATGCTGACGACATACTTTCTTCTCTGACAATGACAAATTTGCATTAGCTTTTTTGAATATTTATTATCTAAAAACCGCATATAAGAATGCCGATATCGTCACGCTAAATTCGAGCGTATCCAATCATCGCTCTTTATGCAATCATCTCACTCTAATGCAGAGATATTCAACCTTTCTTTGAGTCGAGGCTTAATAAAATATGGATTATATTGAAATACATTTCATTAATTATCAATGAAATTAATAAATAAATTGAATATCAATTTCCACATAAGTAAGAAGTACTTATTTTATAAACGCTTAAGTTTCAAGCTTGAAGAAGCTACATTTTTTAGTATTTGTTTGGTAGCCATCAATAGTTAAGGTTCTCAGTGAATTAAGTTACTCCGGGGGAGTCTGCTCCTTCTTTTACAACAGTAAAATATTGGGTGGCAGAGTTTAAACGAGAGCGTACGAGCTGCCAGTGACGAACATCCTAGTGGTCGATCAAATGAAGGGACTATGCCAGAAATAGTGAAGAAAATCCACAAAATTGTGTTTGATGATCATCGACTGAAAGTGCACGAGCTAACAGACATGGTAAGCATTTCAAAAAGTGTTATACATCACATAGTGACTGAAAATTTGGACATGAGAAAGCTGGGCGCAAGATGGGTGCCGCGTTTGCTCACAGAGTAGCGAAAACAGTCTTTAGTGTACGTCTATTCCGGGTTTCCCCAGACACACGGGGATTGTCTTCCACTGATATTTAACCATAAGGGAAACGCTACGACGCCTTTTGTTCCGCGTCCTTCAGAGTAGGCGAGGTTTCCGCAGGAAGACCAGCTTCAGACTACGCGCACCTGACGATGCGTCAGAGGAGAAAGGCCAAAGGTTGCACTTAGTTCTAAGGTACTACTAACACGTACCCGCCAGTAGTGTGGTAATCCGGATTAAATCCTAAAAATTAAACTCATTCTGGAACTCTGAACTGTATGTTTGGCATCATCGTTATTTTGTTCGTTTCCTTGCTTATTCTCTTCAAGTAGCTCCCAAAGCATCCATGCCTGGTGAGGACCTGAGTTGTATGGTGGTAGTTCATTTGACTGTATTTCTTGGCAGTTCACGGTTCCAAGTCTGGTATTAACGCGGGTTCACTGCCACCATGATTCCAATCTTAGTTTGAAGGGAGCTGCATCAAATTACGGACTGCATGAGCTACCCCTTCCCTATGGTACTTTTATCAGTTCGGTCATTTGTAGTACTTAGCCACAAGCCGTTCTTCTCTGTATGTACTAGGCTGTTGAGCATAGTGGTCTATGACACAGACTCTACCAACTTCTGTAATCAACGGTTCCACACATCCCTTTATGGGTACGCAGCACAGGGTGACTTGCGTACCCAACTGATTTTAGCTGTCAAAACAATGGTCTGAAAGGGGATAATTTGCACTAATTCCATATGCGGGCAATATCATTGTGACAGTTTTTTGGGATGCACGTGGGATAATTCTCATTGATTACCTTCTAAGAGTAGTAAAAATCAATGAGTTGCAAAGTTCAAATTGCGTCCCTATTTGCAAGTTTTAGGCTAATCAAATTATTTTATTTTTCCAAACTTGAAAATATAGTTCGGTGCATTTGCCAACAATGAAGTCAGTGATTGATGGCTATTATGAAGAGCTCGGCGGTTGCATCATCTTTCATAGATAGAAAAACATGATAAAACCTCTACCGCCTACCATAAAAGCTTGAACGTCCTCTGGTGGGCGGTAGCATCCAAATTAGCTACCACTGCTTTAATGCATTACTTATTAAGTATTGCTATAAGTAAGTCGCATTAAAAAAATACATACAATTGAATATGTATAAATCCGAACAAAATTAGGATTTAGAAAGCCACATACGATCTTAAAATCGCAGGTTTGCCGCTCCTGATCTAATCAATATGCATTTGTCTGTTCGAATCTTTACGCAGAAGAGTTTCGCGTTATCACATTTCATAGTTAATAATTTAAATTTATCGATTTGTTTGAACAATTCCATTGTTCTTGATCACTCTCATATCGAAAGCGTTTATTGTTGGCATAGGTTGTCTATTTTAGGGCATTAAATTTATTTTTAGTGCATCATGTTCATTGAAGTGAGTGAAAATAATTTCCATTGATCTTCTATCATTTCTGATAAAGCATCCTATTGATGAAGTATTAACGTCACGCCAGCTTAAGGTGGATGTTTTTAGATATTATAAAATGTTACTTGAAGAGAAATTTGACTGTACACAATTCTAGGAAAATCTATAATACAGGCGAGTATATTTTTTTGTCATTTATAAAATACTCCGACTGTCTCTGATTTTGGGTTTAATCCATTTTTTTCTCATCGCCGACACTTAAAAATAAAATATTGACGCTTTTGATGCTTATAAAAATGTGTCAAAAAGAGCAACGAGTACTGGTACACGAGACCCTCAAGGACGGCACGTAGTGCGATTTTTAACTGCCGCACGCACAACAGAGAGTCGACCGAAAGTCTTGGCCGCTGGAAGATGCAGTTTTTTCACCGATTTATCTGTAGTCTCATAGATCCTTTTCTATCATAAATCCTACGCGTGAGGCCCGCGTCTAAGTAACAATAACCAATTAGTATTAATCGAAGGGTTTTATTTCAAATTTGACTTTGAAAAAATACTCTAGCCTCCACGGAAATACTAATAAAAGCATTTTCACGCATTTAATATATTCCGTCAGTTCCATTTCAATCCGCTTTTAGTTCTGGGATCTATTCCTGTGTACTTGTTGCATTTGCTCAGTTATACAGACAGAGTTAATACATATTGCAAAAGTTGTGCAACACGTAGATGAGGTGTTCAAGTTATTGACGCCCCCACAGTGAAACGATTATACACACTGTACAAGTTTGTCTAATTTGGGCTTGTATGCGGTTTTTTTAACGCGGAAATTGACATTGCATTTTGGATTGCTTGTGAATGCATTTGAATTCGTTGAAATCACACAATATTATTCTTGCAGGATGGACAACGTAGCTCACGAGGATAACAACAGGAATGGCAACAGCAACGAACTGACGGCGCGCCGGAGGTAATATCCATTTTATACAATCTTTCTGGTCGTTAACTCTGTCTTTCGTCTTCTTGTGTGGTGTAATAGAAAATAAGTTATATATTTTGCGCATGGGCGGCGTTGCGTCGGATGCTTTGTCGGATTTGGTGCCTAATTTGTCATTGCAAAATAAATCCAATCCAAGCATCACCGATCACTCTCAGCGGTACTCAAATTATTTGCAACAGGCAATATTATTTTAGCATTGCATTTGCACGTGACAATTCAATAAATTGCTCACTGATCAAAAATCAAGTCTCTGTAAATTATTCGTATCCATGAAGGCTGTGATCACATTCTTGCCAGTTTGATTATTCATTAAAACCAGATTCTCTAGAACAACTTATATGCGACTGGGTCATATCGTTGGAGTGACAGCAAACGATAATAGCCCAAGAAGTATTTATTTGCGCAAACAATGGGAATAAGAAGAATAAATATTTAAAATTGATGATGACCATTTAATGCTTATATTTAATCGTTTGGCTGCTATGGTGTTTTTTGATGAAAGGATGTTTGTTTGCTATCTTCCTCTCTCTCTTATTTGATTGTGCTAACGCATACGCAAGATGCACTACAAGGTTAAGCACTGATACCCTGACGCACAGAGAAATTACTCATATTCGAGCATTTTGAAGTCATCAATGAGTTAAAAGCGTAGTAAAAAGTAGTCCACTATTGGAATATGTTGCTAATTTTGATTACAGCCCAAATATACATTTTTTTGTTGGCCAAAAATGAGTAGAACTTCAAATTCAATTATTTTTCACCAAAAAATTGATCGAATGTATTCTTTCGTTTGGAATTGAAGATCGGTCATGCTTTGGACGCATGTGTATAAGAAGACACAAATTGCCAACGTGCATTATATCTATCTATAACGTCAATATGAAGTACAAAGAATTACCTGTCGTTGATGTTATCATCATCATCTTTCCAATCAAAGACACGACGACGACTATGTGACCCAATTATGCTCGCGTATTATGTAAGCGTTTTTATAAAAATCAACAATAGTCACACTGTATTACGTATAGTTGTCGTGCATTGAAGTTTTTTATAATTATTTTACTAGTCTGTCGATTGTGCTAATTAAAGATAAAATCCAATTACTGTCGATGCACTTGTTGAATATTGACAATTGCAGAATTACTATTTTAAAGTGTGTTTTGCTGAACTTGAATGGTTCTATTCTGTTTAATTGGAAAAAGTGCATGGGCTTCAAAGGCAAAATTGCATTTTAACATTGCACAATGTGTATTTCAAGAGTTTTTTTTTATTGTTTTTGTAAAATTTCCCACGAAGCGATGAAGTACAACCTGACACCAATGAACGCCTGCGAACTCTTGAAAGCAAACAATCAAATAATCCATCTATCCATGACCGAAGTTCATCATAGAATCACGAATATAAATTAAAAACAATGTATTAGGCCCTCTTCGTAGCGTGCTTCCTAAAATTAACCTCAGTACCGTAGGGCTCCGCTCTTCACATCCTTTCCGATTTACGACGATCACATCCTTTTGAACGAATACACGGTTCTTTAGATTCTTCGGTGACTTATCAATTCGAGGCGATGTCCAAAATGATTGTATTTATTGATGTTTTTAATAAATCATATTTGATGTTGCTGGACGAATGGATGGGAATAGACGGGCGTCGAATAGAAAGATTCTCTTCTATGAATAACTATTTATTCCACACGAGAGAGAGATCTGGCTGCAGGAGGGATGACTTCCCGTAGCCAAGGCTAACCGACGACTCCCCCGACTTCCGCCTCCTGCTTGTCACTTCCCAATCGGGAACGGTGCACGCGTAAGAAGCGATCGGTCAGTATGCAGGTGCAATGTCTCCGCAGGGCCACAAGAGATCTTCCTATTGTGCCATATCCGAACCATCGGACATAAGCGATCTCTATAGGAGATTTTACTAGGGAAAGGATTTAGTGTAGTGTTTTCCCGTTGTCTTCCACACGTGGTTAAAGTAAGGATAGGATTATTTGGAAAGGTAAGAGAGGAGGGAATCTATGAGTGACTAGCAAAATTATCAATGATCAATGATAATTTAATTATTGTTGCAAATTCAATCACTCACTCATGGGTGTCCCTGCATTTACTTTTTCAAATCCAGGAAATCAGGATAAACCTGGATTGAGACGATCGATCAGAAATATTAATATATCCGATCTCCTAAATTTGTTGGTACGGTGAACTTTTTTCCCAAAATCTGGATTTGAACCCGAACCTTTATAATAAGAGTTCAGGATCTAATCCACTATACCAACACTTGGTTCACTAGAGATGGTCTTTTATTCCACTTGCAAACTTGTCTTTTATTCCTACTCATTCCTGATGTTGGTTAGTCCAGGCGGTTTCTTCCGTGATTTATTCAAGCAGTTCCTCGACGTTCCTCTTTCCACGAAGTCTGCGATGGACTCGTCACTTACAGTTAACCCTTTCGGACCGGAGAGCAGACATACTATGCTCTTATGTAAATCCACTTTACTCAATAAATAAACCTTAACACTGTGATAGCACACAATATTTATTAATTTCGAACTTTCATCACGTTCGTCCCAAATTTTGTTCTAGCATATCACTTGGTTGAATATATTGAAGATAGCCTTTTCAATAGGGAATATTCCCCTTTAAAAACGACACAGATCATATTGCAAAGTGGAATTAAGTGTCGATTCTCGCTCAATGTAAATATGTTAATTGATCTTCGTGTCATTGGATGTGTTAAAATCCAGTGTTAGAAAAAAAACGAACAAAAGCTCAAATACGACGCTCGTTTATCGTTTGTAAGTCTATGGGAACTTTCAATGGAGTACCCATTTCGTTACTTGAAGATACTCATAGTGTCATTTGCTGACGATTGTCGAAAATATTGCATATATGCTTATAAGCATGGCAAATTTTCCACTGGTGTCAGATAACAATATATTAGTCGTATCACATGTATGTCCGGATTTATTGGATTGGTTTCTACTATAGTTTTTAAATGCTCATCACTAATAATACTTTTGGTTCTTTGTTGAGGTTTGCTATCGAGATTCAGACTTTTGATCGAATCGAAAATCGATTCTATTCCGAAAGCTCTGTTGATATTTCTATCTATTTTTGCTGTGTTGTGTCGTATTTTGAACTCATACAAATAAGTAAGCGGAAATATTTTGTTGATGCCAGCCTGTTTGTTGAAAATCATAAAAAACAACAGAAGAAACACCAAATGGCTCCGCATTTAAAGACAGTTGAAGACTACAGTACTTTTATCAATATAAAATAGTTTTGACTAACTGAAATTCCGTATCTTCATGTGTAACCATGTATGTAATATATTATTTATATTGGTGTATATTGAGGTTATGTTGGCATTTTTTTTTCAAATTTTTTTTTTAATAATTGCATGCAATATCAGACTTACTGTTAGTTAATTGGGATCTGAATTATCAAAATTTATATTATTCAAATATTTTTTACTTTCTGCCGCTCCGAAATGTTGAGAACATCAAGCGTTCCGCTGGTGAAATATTAAGATGTCACCGATGAATATTTTCTCCATGCCCAAGTTTTGTTTCCGATGCACTCACAATATATTCAATTGAAGTCAATTTTTCCGTCTGTTAAATTATGCAATAATATTTCTCACATGATGTAATTCACTTTCTCTGCTATTAATAAAAATGGAATTCAAGACATTTTCGCAGTCTCCTTTAGGATTTTTGCAAAGACGGTGGGTTGCCATAGCAAAAAATGCGACTCGAAGTAAGTGCAAAGTATTTAATTTAAATTTAGTCAATTTAATGATCGTACAGCATAGCTTGATGATTGATTGATAATTTACTTTATGAAATAACTGCAATCAATATCAAACACTTCACATGCATCACAGTCTCGATCGGACTTCAAACAACGCTAATGAAATAATCAATTGACGACCGTAATTTAAATGCAATCATCGCATTTCATTTGTTTTATTCGCATTTCAATCAACGGACAATACGAGCCGATTAATATATTTTTATGCATAATAAAATTCAAAATAAATTATCAAATGATTCGAAATAAATTCGCATCATAAATTCTTTTATTATTACGACGCGTATTTTTCGTCAAAGATTAGCAGCGAATATAATAATAATTAAATTTGCACGATCGACGCGATGACGAGGGGGGAAATGGTGCATTTGACAGTTTGAATTCAGGCGAGACGCGTCCAAAATAATCAACGCTTAAACGCCGAATATTCCAAATATTAATTTGTCTATCGTTATTTAACGCATTAAATGCATTTATTGTATAAACACATTCGAGGGAGTCGTGGAATGCTTCGTTCGATGCGAATTTAAATTGTTCAAACGATGCGATTTGACGTTTGTGGCAATAACAATTCGTACAACGGCCATAATTTAAAACGATCAAATTACATATCGTCGCTTTCAAAATGCGTTTTGGTTATTTAAAATTGAATGAATAAATTTTTCAGTGCTGGATTTTGATCAGCTATTTATTGGGATCTGCGATGGCGGCTGCCATGTATGAAGATGGATTTGTGTCCTTCTCGGATGATCCTGAGCTAGATCCTCATCGCTTATGTCCGCATGGAAAAACTGTTTCGGTTGAAGATAATGAAAGCCTCGATGGATATTATTCGCATTTGGACCATTTAGTAGACTGTACACCGCCACAAAATGCTGCGAAATTAACGGACGATGTACAAATTCCCGTATTCCACAGCAATCGATTGGTTGACGTTGTGCATGATTTGAGTACCGCTGAGAGTGTTCTACAAAATGTCTTTGGATTTGCTAAATTCAGACCTAATAAAATATATCGACAGCTCGGCAAAGAGCTGAATAGATTCTTCAGACCGCTCTATCGTTTATTTTAATTTTTGTGTATGAATGTACAAAAAAATATGTTTTAGAGTACAAATAATTTGGCAACGATTGTTATTTTATCTTGTGTACAATTATGCCATAATAATAAATGATTAACAAAATGTATTTTTATATTATTTCAGTCGAACGAACTATATTTTTTCAGCTCAATACGTTGCAGCGATGTGTTGTTATTAAAATTTTATATGTAGTATATGATTTATATCGACAAATGTCAGCCAATAAATGCTTTTTATATTTTTGCAAATGAATGATTGATTTGCTTCGTGGATTTAGCGATCATATATCCGGATTATTTCTTTCCACATGTAAAAAAAAATCATTACAATGCTGCGAAATTTTATTTAATCATATTCATAAAGCTTTCTGCGTTTGGAACTAATACAGCCTAATTTAATATAACGGCTCAAAAATTAACAAGAACAAAGGTCCAGTATGTGATTTTAATTGACATAATATTTTTCCAGATGATCTGCATAGTGATGTATTTATTCCTGAACTTTTATTATAAAAGTAGAGTCCAAATCCAGATTATGAATCAATTGTATCCTGATTTCTTAGCGTTAAAACATTAAATACAGATAATAAATTCGGCAATGATTTTCAATATTCTATCTTAATGCAGTTGCATATTGAGTCTATTAAAGGCGAATCAGCATAATTTTTTAATATCTAAACGCATAATCAGATGTGCGTCATTCGATTAGAAATGGGATACATTAAAAGAACTGAAACATTAATTAAAACAGTTTCAATATAACTAACGAGAGTGAATTTATTTTTCATAAATATAGTAACATGGAAAGCATGGGGGCATCAAAAGAACCGATAGTCCACGTGGACATCGACGATCGGTCGAATACCAATAGATCCGGAGGTCATGGACTGCCCGTTAAACATCCGACATCGTAAGATCATTTTCAATAATGATAAATACCTACGGCAAGTATAATACATTGAGTTTATGCATTTTAGATATATGGAGACGATGATGCATTTATTTAAGGGCAACGTCGGATCCGGAATATATGCTATGGGCGATGCCTTTAAAAATGCCGGACTTTTATTCGGCCTCATCTGCACAATGTTTTTGGGTTTGATAAGCGTGCATTGTCAACATATATTGGTAATTATTAGCTCCATTGTATATTATACTAAAACTAATAAATACGCATATGAAATCCATTTTGATTATCAATTGTATCGACTTATAATGCGAATACAATACCAAAATTTAACCGAAATTGATCCGTCCGATAATTCTTTAATAACCTATGAAAAATGATTAAGTTGAATATAAGCGTTTTAATATTGTAACGTCCTTGCACGATATTATAGATCGGTAATGTTCAACCGTCACGTTTCTTTATTTATAGCTTGATATGCTGTTTTAAGGTTTCAAATTTAAAAAAATTAACAATGAATGACATATTAATTACTGTATGCAATATATAAAAAATAGCTTTTTATAATAATCCGAGTACATAATTATTCAAATATATGATAGTTGTTTTGCCAACGTCTCTGAATATGAAACAATGCGAATTTTTGAGCCGTTGAAGAGATACAATCGATCCGAAACACAACGCACAATGCAAATTCGTTTAGCTATAGCATTAATAGGTGAGTTTTACATTATTTTATATACAGTAGAACTACCTTGCAATGTATATAGTGCAGATTAGCTATATTTGACTGCCAATGTGCCTCGGTGAGTGGCAAGCTATTAGATATGGCAATACGAGGCATATCCAGAGAGTTATTTACGAATTTACAGATGTACATATAACACTATTTATCGACGTAGTCGCATTCTTTCTCAATGCATTTTGTGAGTCGAGAGAGGAGATTTTTGATACCTTTGTAAAAAAAATCTCTCGTCTTTAGTTTTGGTCAATTATTTCCCTTTTTCTGCCTGAATCTGCAGGTGCCAGATCAGGGCTATGACTTTGGCTGTATGAAGACGTGCATCATCATGCAACAAGCAAAATTATATATCGCTCTTCGTAGTTTCATTTAGTATTTTACACTGTTCACTGGCGGGGGTTGGAATAGACACAGTCATTTCAACAACATAACAACAGTTCACAGTCGATTGAGATAAACTCGAGTTCTCCTCCAAACATCATGGCTTTGAATGCAGTTTCTCTGTCATTGAAAACAGAAACCACAAAGCAACAGAGCGTCACTACTCTTACTTTGTGGGTATGCCTCGTAGTAGTGCTTTTAAATCATCTTAGTTTAATAGCTTAGCTTTTATATATTCGCATACAAAACCATATTTACTTTTGCAGCCATTGATGAATTTAAATTTATAAATCATTGAACTACTTAAAAGTTTGAACATTAAATCACAAACATATTATTAACCCTTTGAACTCCTACATCAATTACAATTATTTAGAGCTATTCTAATGTTTTTTTTGTTTGATACATCGGATAAAATTTTACATCAAACTACCCATTCATTCACTTGAATTTTTCCATACAAGTTATTCTTCCACATTTGTACCATATTACGGAAGCTTCACTACTCAAGGATTGATTGGACTAGAGCTGACATTCACCAGAAGAATAATGACCAATAGAAAAGGTTTACCTCGAAATATTAAGAAACCTAAATTGGTCTGGTGCGATAAACGAATGATCACAAAGTTTACATCGGTCCGGATAAAATTGTTTTTCTGGGGATTTGAAACCAGTATTATAAATTCTTAATTCTAAAGTTTTTAATTTTTTATTAAATAAATACGCACATTCGGTTTATCCAAATGCAGAGTTAGACACAAATATCATAACGATATTGAAGTTATGAATTGGTCTGATACATTCAGCAGATCCCTCAACTCTAATTAGGGATTAAGATGAAATTAAAGAGGCTATCGGAGCTCTATAAATATTTTAGAGTTACCAAGATGCAAGTCTTGGGAAAATCCAACAATAACATAAATAGAGCCGGGTAGGGCTTGAGAAAGAAAAGGGAAGACTGGTCTCCTGATCTATTAAATTTTACCCTACTACCCTCCAGATCAGAATAATACAGTAAGATAGAGGAAAGTCATTGAAAAATCTTGTTATACTTGTGACGAGACAATAAGTCTTTCGGTAGTTAGACCCCAAAAAGGATTGGCTACAAATAAATCAACTGTATAAAAGAACGCTGTGATGAAAACCAAAAAAAATGAACGTATAGTACTTGTAGAATTTAATGTACTCTGGGAAACAAACGCCAAAAAATATGGTTAATTTATGTGCGCGTGGAAGTGACGGCATCAACGAAATCTCTCTACGATCTACTAAAAGACCTTAGCTTATCAAGAACTACGGTAAGTTATTTATTAGAATGTAAATTTGACTAGGCAAGGAGGCGAGCACGGACAGTAATCTTAATTTGATGACACTCTTAGTTTATCGATACACGAGCCACAGTTTAGTTTTGATCAATCATACAAATTTAAAAAAATCACTTTTATACATGTATATTACATATTATTTCTTCTTATTAGGTGCAATTTTTGTAATACATCTGCGATGTGTCTATGATTTTGAATTGAAATTTTGATAATTTTCATAGCTTACGCAGTCTGAAGAATTACAAAAGCAACTAAAGCTAAGTACGCCGCCAGATTTTGCAACCACGGTAGAACTTTGCTTTGCAAACGGGCCGCCTGCGGTCCGGCGATTTTCGGTATTGATGCGCCGAATCGTAAATATGTTTCTTTGCATCACCCAACTTGGATTCTGTTGTGTGTATTTTGTGTTCATTTCTACAAATTTGCAAAAGGTATATAGGATATTTACAATATGATTTGAATACTGCAGCTTAATGATAATTTTACCATTTGTGTAAAAATATTTTTGTACAGATTTTGGATCACTACGGATTTGAAATTGATATCCATCTGCACATGGTTTTTGCTTTACTTCCGATACTGTTGTGTTGCTCAGTTCGCAATTTGAAATATTTGGTTCCGCTTTCGACTCTGGCAAACATAATGATGATCGCTGGCTTATCTATAACACTTTACTATGCTAGCATTGATTTACCAAGTATATCCGAAAGAAACTTGATTGCAGATTGGAGTTTGATTCCATTGTATTTTGGAACGACCATATATTCATTTGAAGGGATCGGCTTGGTAATATAACGTAATTTAATGCGTCCATTGCTTGTTTGATGATTTGATATTCTTGATAAATTCATTAAAATTGATTCCAGGTTTTGCCGTTGAAGAATGAAATGGCCAAACCGAAGCATTTCCAAAAACCATTTGGTGTCTTGAATATCGGAATGACGGTCGTAACAACTCTTTTGATAAGTGTCGGATTTTTGGGATACTTGAAATGGGGAGAAGATGTGCAAGGAAGTATAACTTTGAATCTACCCGCGGAGAATATGTAAGTATGATTTTAGAAAATTAATTTTCTAATAATTATAATAAAGGATGACATGTTTCATTCACAATCTAATAATTACATAAGCGGTAGTCTACTTGGTCCTTACCGCCCACTAATGGGCGTTCATTTTTATATTCAGTAGCCATCGTAACGAATTTACATTGGATATGAAAAAACTATTTGAAGATACAGCAGGGACATATTATTTTAAAAATAAATAACACAAACAGTATATGGGGATAGTACCTTTTTTTCTATTGGGAGAGGGAAATCTTCTTCTACCCACTAAAACCCCCATCCTTTTTTCTCCACCGACTCCCTTGGAATCCGCTTTTGCATTGCTTCAAGGGGGTGGGTTTGTTTTTATACAAACCGGCGTCTTTGTCGAGTCTTCCTCGCCAATTTTAAATAGGTAAACACCGAAGTGCCCAAGTCCCGTCAGCATCTGGGTCAGATGATAGGTGAGCTCTCCGTGTTTACGCAAGGTCCATTTTTGTATCGCTGATATCAATTGGAATGTCCACCTTCTCTTGGTTCCGGTGTCCCAGCGTTTCCGTCATTGTTGGATTGACTCTTCCCGGATTTTTCTTATATCAGCGCTTCCTTTCCATGGTGAGGATGTCCATGGGAATATAACTTGTACTGCGTCCAGTGAGATCGTTCTATAGGCTGATATTATTCAATTTGCGCTTATTCTTTGCGTTCTTAGCAGTTTCATTTCTGCCCAGACTGGTGCACCGTAGAGCAAGATGGAGTTGATCACCTCGTTGAGTAGTTTTCTTCGGCTCGATCTCGGTCCGCCGATGTTTGGCATTAATCGCGCCAAATATTTAGTCAAAATTGTGGCATTTTACGCAGTCGATGTGTTTTCTGAAGGTCAGTTTGTTATCAATGTGTACGCCGAAGTACCTGAGAGACAAAGAGTTCATTTTTTTGTGATTCTCCGTAGCGTCTTTGTTGCGGTGATACCCAGCTCTTCTGTAGTTTTGGCTTTAAGCTGTCAGGGAGCATCGACATACATGTATGTCCGAATTCTCATGTCCCAAAAAGAGCACTCTTGCACATTGAAGCTCGGAGACAGACAGAGAAAGAGAGAACTTAGCGCAGTTCGGGAGACTGAGACGGATAGCTTCCTCACATGCATCGCATGATTGTATAGATCGTTAAGCCCAAATTTAATGACGTGGTCTTGTATTCACTATCAAGTGTTCATTTACAATTGAAGATTGTCTTACGCTGATTAGGATCTGACAGAAAGTAATCGGCGTAAAGCGATTATGACATCAAGACTTAATCGATTTTAAATTTGCTCGCTCCTCAACAGGTTAATCAGAACATTTACGTTGTCGGCAAAGGCGACGAGTTTTGTATCCTCGGGTTTCTTAAAAGGTCATCATACATCATGTTCCATAGAGTTGGTCCAAGTACTGAGCCCTGAGGGACTCCCATGTAAATTTTGCATCCTGATCTGTATCGGTTCGCATCATTTATAGGGAGTACTAATACTCGGTTATAGAAGTAGTTCATATATCGAAGAATATATCTTGGAATGTTTCTTTACTCCATGGCTTTAAATATTGTGGTCCAGCGAGCGGTATTGAAAGCATTCTTCAGATTTAAGATGACGAAGGCTGCCTTTTGCGTTTGATAATTTCATTGATTATCTTAAAAAAGACTATTGATGAGCTCAACGGTTTTCACCATAACCGGGGCATACCGTGTGTGGCATTAATTTTTATAAAAATTTCCCTGCAAAACAAACAATTGAAACATTTGCATTCTTACCGAGGCTCTTTTGAGATGGTTCCATTTAATCTGTCAGCTAACTGAATTTAATTATTTCAGATTAAGCCACGTGATTCAAGGACTATTGGTGTTGGCGATCATTTTCACATACCCTATTCAATTTTACGTTCCCGTCGACATAATATGGCCGGTCATCGTGCACAAGATGGGTCCTTTCAAATATCCAGGAGCATCCGAATTGATGCTGCGCTGCATTCTCGTGCTATTGACCTGTAAGCATTTATAAAAATGAGCTATCGACTCGAAAAAAAAACACCTAATCATAATTTAATACACGAAATGAGCACATAAAACAGTTTCGCGTGGATATATCTGACTGTCGGTGTTATAAATGCACAAATCAAGGAAATGCTTGCAAAATATTGATTAATGCGTTTTTTATTTTCAGTTATACTCGCCGAAGCTATACCGGAATTGGGACTGTTTATATCGCTCGTCGGCGCAATCAGCAGCACAGCGTTGGCCCTCATGTTCCCTCCGCTCATTGAACTAGTCTTTACTTATCAAAACAGAGGAAAGCTTCCCTTATATATCATATTGAAGAATAGTCTTATATTAATTATCGGACTGTTGGGTTTCTCAACGGGAACCTATGAGAGCATTAAATCCATCATACACGCATTTAATGATTAAATTTAAACGACACCAGTATTTATTTATGTGCATGCTATTTGTAGACTTAGAGTCGTTGTAAATGCGATATTGATAATGAAATAATCAATTGTAAAATAAGCCGATGCACGTATACATATGTTTACGGTTTATCGATATTTATTTACATAATAAAGTTGGCGTTTATTTTCTTTCAAGTGTTCGCACTTTAAAAGTATTTATTAATGCATTAAATTCTTAATACTAAGTAGAAAATTGATATTAATCTAAAGAGCATGTTTGTTAACGCGTATTTCAATTTAAATTCCAGGCGTAGCATTTCGATATCGTGTAGTTGTTAAAATTAGGAATTCGATTCACTTTCATTCGCTCATAGCATAAAAATTTAAATGTTGAACATCGTTATATACGTAGCGCCCTTATAGAATAAGTTTTTAAATAGTATATTAGTAGTGCCAAAAATATATTGTAGTCTCTTTGTAATTTTTGCCAATCGCGTGCAAGTGTCTTTGAACTAGGCTAAAATTGCCATTTGAGAATCTTCGAAACGACACTTGTTGACTTTAAGAATTTTGCCGTAAACACTACAAATTTTCTTAGATGTCTTTGTTGCGGTACAACCCATTTTAAAGTGGAAGATCATTTGTCTGAGCAGGTGTATTTTTGGCACTACTAATCAAAACATGTTGATCACGTAGACATTATCACATTCAAGAACAACGGAAATATTACCATCTTTTAAATAGAATTAAGCTTTAATATATATTTCGATCATGTAAATTAAATATCTAATAGAGAATTATAGAAGAATCATTTCAGATTTAGATAGTTCAACGTTTTGCCGTAATTACATAATTTTTAGTCTTTAAAGCTTTACTTTTAAAACCAAATTAAATATATGTTTGTTTTATATTGTACTTATGTTGATATATTAATTATATCATATTGATATTTATGATTATTATTTTTATAAAATTTACTTTTGTGCGCCTCCAAGTAAATAACTAGATTCATAGAGTAGTTTTAACGTTGCGACGGTGGAAGTGCATCAATTTTTTGATGCATTATATACCTCGATGGATCATAAAACGTTGATGAAATCAAGACCAACCCAAAGATTGTAATTAAATTGGAAAAGATTTGAAACGATTACTTTTGGCGGACATAAAATGCATGCTTTAACGAATGCCCATTTTTTTGTATCAATTTATATTGATACAATATCATTCAATGTATTAATCATTAGCTTGTAGTGTGGAGCGTTAGTTAAATTTAAATTTTAAATTATGAAATTCATTTGTTTTATCAACTATTAAAATTATCGTTTACTAGTGCCGATATTACATCAGAAGACATGAAAATTGCTCCACGATTATTCTATGCTACAAACTATTGACTATTAGGATTATATAACCATGTATTTTAAATGTGTCACCAAAACCATTAATTAAATGGCAGTCACATTTAATAATTCATATAAGCCATGTATACTCAGTTGATGTAAAATAAAAATATTATAAAAAAACAATGTGCATTATTTAATTTTTTACCCACAGGTATCAATATGGCTGCCGAACATAAAAATGTACACACGGCATTGTACCATTGTTTACCGCTTAACGTAATACAGTTATAAAAGCTTTCCACATGCAATTTATAGCTACATTGCTTTAAAGAATCCTTTTGCATAATATATATTCAGAATTTTAAAGTGAAAAATCACAATTGGAAAATATTCAAATATAAATAAGCTCAATTTAAAAACCATTATAAATGGTTTATTTAATATTAATAATGATAACAAAAAGTTGCAACATTAACAAATTAACATTAAATTGATAAAAATCTATGTACCGTAAATGGAAGTTAACCTTTTATCAGCAAAGAAATCGTTGAATGTTCAAAAGTCAAATATCAAAGTTGTATTCAGATGTTTCAATGTCAGTGTTGCCATTTAATTAATATCACAAATTTGTGCTAAAATGATTTAATTCATAATTATTAATTGTTGCTCATTGCGATGATAATTCAAGTGCTTAACTACCGCAAAATAATTATCATACAAAAATATAAATCAATATTATTTAAAAAAAAAATAATGATAATTTTATTTTATTAAAAATTATTTTTGACTTTTAATTTTTTAATTAAAATATAATTTTAATATGTAATCAATGATTAAAATGACAATGCATTTTTAATAATTATCGGCTAGCCGTGTTTGTATTATTTATCATTTATTTTATTTTTCTTATGTTTTAAAATTAATATAAGAAATACGCTCGTTAAATATACATAATAGCCTGTTTGTGGCGTGCTATGGCCAAATACTAATAAATGTAATTCAGTTCCTACATCAACACAGAAGTGTCGGTATGTCTCCAATTAAAAGTATAATATAAATACATTTGCTATCATAAGGATATTTAGAATATTAGAACACTTTAAATGAATGGCTTCATTTGAATCCATATTGAATTTTAATTAAATTAAGTGCGGAATTTTTTTTCACCGTCCCAACAAATTTGGGAGATCAGAAATATTAATATTTCTGATCGATCGTCTCGATCCAGGTTTACCCTGATTTCCTGAATTTGAAAAAGTAAACGCTGAGGCGACTAATAAAGTTGTGCAGGGACGCCTGTGAGTGAGTCATTGGATTGCAACAATAATTAAATTATCATTTATATATAATGTTAATTTCTCACTCATAGGTGTTCTCCTCTCCTACCTTTGCAAATAATCCTATCCTTACTTTATCCCGTGTGGAAGACAATGGGAAACCACCACATTAAATCATTTCCCTATGGAAAATAATTTAGGTCAATATATTATTTGGTTCCACGTAAAAAATTAGCTCTAAACTTGCCATTATCTTTATTAAATATTTCCACAAGATATTCTGTGTGGGCGAACTTCCGCGTTATAAAGCTATTTGCGGACCACCGATAGAACTATTAACATTTCTGTTTATATTTGCTTTAATCTATTTAATTGGTACCCATCTGGTATTATTATAAGCGGGGTAAATATTTACAAAAATATATCACAATTTTTATCTAAGAATACTCTCCGATTATGTTATTAATACGGGAAACAATTCAAATATTTTTTTAAAGTTTCAGCATCTCCATAATGAATTCAGAAACCCTAGACGAGTACTATGATATAGCCATTAGCCTGGTTAAAAGATGCGGCAAGGTAAGCTTGAGAGTTGATTTTTTTATTTAGAAATTTAAGACAGATTTTGCCATAGATATTTAGGAAAGTCTAAATATCCGATTCACCTCTTAAATATATTTGTATAAAAAATCTTAAAAATAGCACCATCCTGCGTTGATATATGGTGTTTCCAGGCATGGAAGACCTCCAGGGTGTCCTTGAACGTATTTATATAACGTGGATATGCTTCTGAAGGCGGTGTTTCCTTTTTATGACTCCTTTTAAGTCCGGGGAAACCAAGTCAGGGCGTGTAGGGAGGCTAGGGAACCAATGGGTACGGATTCTGGCTAGGAAATCGTTGATAATTAAGGCACTAAGGCTTGGTGCGTTGTCATGATGAAGTTTTCACGCGTCTTTATGCCCAAATCTTTTGTTACGATGCGATAAATGGTTGTTTTCATCGTATTTATAATTTCTGCTGTCCATTGAAGGCTCAAACGTTAATCAGTGTTCAAATAATTACGCACACACGCGTCATATTTTCATCGATTCAGGATGTTGATGACTTATGGACAGTCAATTTCGTAAATTCGTTTACAACTTCCTTGCATGCAAAGATGTACAGTGTGTCAGGAAAATATGGTAGTCGTTACTGTAATGCAGACGACTCATTGCAATGTCAATGCTATTCCTGAGCTCATCTTGACAATCGTGACAACTATTCTCCTCCGGCTCTCCTTTGATTGCGCTGCACGTAGTGCTTCAATCATCGGGGTGCCTTCTGCTGTCCTAACTTGATCAGTCCACCGTATAGGGGATCTTTTTCTCCTTGTCTTCTATACCATGCTGCGTATCAAGCAACCCGTTGCAAGCAATTATTAACCAGAATCAAGCCATTGAGGTTTAACTGCCGATGGTGATGCGACGTTTTATTTCCCCTTTGCAGAAATAGAAATTCATTCACAACCTCCAGATCTTGGTGTGAGTTTCCTAGATACACTAAACATCTCATACTCAATTCGTTTCAGGAGTTCTACTATTTCCTTGGGGTCTTTGGCCAAAAGTGTTGTCATTGTAGCACCATCCTGCTGAAACCTGACATCCCCCATATACATTTCTTCATTATTTGATTTAAGAAATCCTCAATAATGTGGACTTAACGAATATAATTGACTGTAATTGTCTGACCGTTTTCTTCAAAAAACAAAATTATCTTCATGAGTAACTTCCGTAGATATTTCCAGTTCATGCAGTCAGAGGCTTTCTTATAGTCAGCTAGTGATTATTCGGCATGTGTTGCGATGCAACGTCTCGCATAAAAAAACTGCGTACACAGACAATATTTTTACTATGCCTATGTTATTACCGCCGATGTAAACAATAAGTTGACAAAGTTTTATCGCAATCGGATGAACGGTATGGCAGTGCATTACATACGAACAAACAGATATTAATTTTTATATATAAGATTTTAAATGTATCATTCATGGATTCTCCGAAGAGTAAAAAACTCATAACCAGGAACACTCGTAAATCGATGTTCCACTGTAGTTGTAATGTACTTCGGACGGCTTATTTTAATTATGTACGATTCTTTATGTTTGCATAATGTGAATTTTTGTATCGTATGATAAAATTTCTTATTGAACCGTCAATTTTAGATTGCCCAAAAAACCAGGTTGAAAAAAGAGGACATCGAAATGAAATCATGTGACGTAGACTTGGTAACGATAGTCGATAAAGAAGTCGAATCTATTTTCATCGGCGGTATTCAGGATAAATATCCGGAACACAAGTGCGCTATGAAGTACATACAATCAAATCGATAAATATTTTAAATAATATCACGTGGGTTTTTTTTTTAATAGATTCATCGGCGAAGAGAATGTCTCTGAAGGAGGACAATGCGTACTTTTGGACGATCCGACATGGATAATAGATCCCATTGATGGTACAATGAATTTTGTGCATGGATTTCCGCATTTCTGCATATCCGTAGCGTTGTTCATTAATAAGGTTTAATAATATTTTTAATTTATTGATAACTATTTTAAATTAATAGCTGCGATTTATTATATTTTTACAATTGCGATTTAAATTATATGAATAAACGTGCATAACGACATATTTAATTTTTTTTTCTTAGACTCCGTATATTGCTATTATTTATAATCCGGTATTGGAACAATTGTTTACGGCACGCAAAGGAATGGGAGCATTTCTGAACGGTGCAGAAATATTTGTTTCTAAAGAAACAAGTCTTGCGAAAGCTTTGGTGATGAGCGAAGCAGGTACTAGTCGGGATCCTGAGAAAATGACTGCGGTCCTTCAGAACTACAACAAATTGATTCCTCTGATTCATGGGTCAGTATTTTTTAAATCATAGACTGCAGCTAGTTTTTTTTTTAGGCATCTGTTGCAGCTTTTTGCGCTAGCATAAGTTATTTAAAAAACGTGATTCAATGCTATTTATTTATTTTTAATTGATATCCATTCTAGAATTATTGTTGATGTTCAAATTCAGATCGTAGATAACAAAATCATATTGCAATAAATTTAGTAGATTAGAATTCATATTTGTAATATGGTTAATAAAGTTGGACATTTACAATAATAATTTTAAAATTATATATAGCACTGCGAAATCAATGAAATTTTATGCTTTTAGATTGCGAGTTTGTGGTTAATATGTTATATTTGTATGCTGTTATTGGGTGTGTGAATAAGTTCTTGCTGTTATTCTTGAAAATAAATCCTTGCTTTAAAAACAGCAATTAAAGTATTGCCTGCCGCTAGCCACTATTTTTGCTCATCTTTCTGACAGCCAAACAAAAATGACACGTCTTTTGAGTGCGCGAGTGTTTTTGAGATAAGACATCTTTGTAGCCATATAATACATTGTGTCACTCAACACCTCATGACATGATCCACAAAAGATAGATGTGGTGGCTTAAGGTGAAACGGCAGGAACTTATTCACACACCCAATATATCTTGATGATTCTCAAAGAAAATGTCTATTATTTAAAATTTTACATTAAATATTTTCGATCAATCCAATGTTTTATTTTTAGCCTGCGTACATTAGGTTCGGCGGCTCTGAATATGTCTATGGTCGCTCTCGGCGGAGCTGATGCTAATTTTGAATTTGGCATACATGCCTGGGATATAGCCGCTGGTCAGTTGCTCGTCGAAGAAGCTGGCGGTGTATGCATAGATCCAGCTGGTATAATAAACTTTTAACTGAATATTTTTTAATTTGAATATAAAATGTTATGACGTCCCTTAATATTGAAAACTACATTGAAATTTATTTTTAATTAAACTTTCAGGTGGACCGTTTGACGTTTTATCACGGAGAGTTCTTTGTGCGAGCACTCGAGAGCTAGCTGATGAATTAGCTGCACAGCTCGTGCAGTATTATCCACCGAGAGATTAAAAAACGTAGAATGTATCCATATTATAACTCTGTTTCGATGGTCATTATTTTAAACGTTATCAATTGGTCTTTATTTGCATATCCAAGATATTTGTAATCGTGCACTCTCTCCGCGACGTCGTTGTTATTCGGATCGTATTATCAGCCCCATTGATATTCTGTGCGTGGCGACTGCATTTAATAATCCTCGCAGATTTATCGACGTTTGTGTCAACGCAGTATCATCCACATATCTTATCCCGTTTATTATTACTCCAGCGTCAGCCTCATCAATAATATGTTACGAGTATAGTTTGAATATCAGCGGAGAGATTACACAACACTGTCGAATGCCTCTTATGAATTTATGCAAAAAATTACTATAGTACTTATAAAATGTAGGCTAGTGACATTAAAAGTTATGAAGATAGCGATTGATAATATCGACTCGTTTACATTTCTAAATTTGTCATAATGCTAATTATTTGCAGTCTTTTTGATTTAACAATAATGATGTGTAATTTAAGTACTTATTAGTAGTGTTATTGAGTGAAAATTACCTAGCGGTTCCTATTATAAAATCAGTATTGATGAAAGATTCAATGAAAGTATTAAAACATTCAATTTCAGTCTCAAGTCTTTCATTGCCTTTGGAATCATTCCGACTTCAGAACCCTTGCAATTTCAGATAGTATTAGGTTGTCCCATAAGTTTCTTTCGCAAATGAACATAGATCTAATCATAGCCATGGATAAAACCCGCAATATACTGTTTGCGAAATAGCTAACAAGTTAGAAATTCTACGAACATCCGTTCAGATGTGTGGCTTCCTCATGAACTGACTGACTCAAATAAACTTCAGCGTATTTCAACATGCGATCTTCTTCTCCATAATAACCAACCTTTTTTGAAGAGACTTGTCACTGATGATGAAAGTTGGATATTCTATGAGAATATGCAACGTAAACGGTCTCGGACCAAGGGTACAGAGGCTTCAACTGTAGCTAAACCTGGCCTACATCCAAAAAAATTTTTGCTATGCATTTGGTGGGACTGAAAGGGGGTAGTTTATTATGAGCTACTTCAGCAAGTAACTTCAGTACCTGGATCAATATTTTGCCAACAAACCGGGGAAATTTTGGCAAGGAGGCATTACGAGGCTTCCGGAGAGATGGAGAAAGGTAATAGAACAGAATGGATCGCATATTATTCAATAAATTTTGATGTAATACAAATTATTGTTTATTTTTTTCTTAATATGAAAACGAAAGAAACTTATGGGACACCTAATATATTAGTCGCTTTAGAGTTGTTTTTTCAGAAGGTGGAAATAATTAATATTACAGTTGTCCGTGCCAGCAATTTTGCATGACTATATACAATGTATTATAAAACTTTTTCGATGTATTATAAAACAATGCGTAGCTTAACATCATATAAATTTGCTCTATTTATAAAATGTTGCAATATATTTATCCAAAGATTTTGTACATGTTAAGTGTTATAATAAAAATTATCCAAACAATAAACGAGATTATTTCATTATCTTTATTACGCGCATCTTTCGCATGTTAAAAATGCTAATTTCGTCTTCTTAGCGCAGCTGTTGTTCTATTATCATGTGCAGTTTCCGATGTGGCTCTGTCGGTTTTTTCCAAACTTATATTTGATATATACATGTGCTTGAGGCGCAAAACGCAGGATACCGACCCGATTGAGAGTTGCGCGTGGTTTTTATTTTACTTGACCCTTCTACTCTAAATGCGTTAACGCGTTAATTGACATAGTATTATGGAATCATTTTCGGTATCTTGCATGGAGAGATTACGCCATTGGATGGACCTTAAACCATACACCACCACGTACACCAGTTGAGAACCACTGCTTTAGACAATCCAAAGGTTTTATTAATAAAATGGAATATCAGAGGTGTGAAAATAACAAATACATAATCGGAGGTTGGAAACCTTTTATTACAATCATTCACATATTCAAAACTAAGAAATTATACATTTTAATATAGTCCGTTACTACCATACTAATAACTATCATTGCATAATAATGTATATATACCTCACGCACACAATTTTGTATATAAATGTAGATTTAGCGGACTCCCGATCTGTCGTCTCCCGATTGTTATCCGAACAAACTCCATAAATAAAATGATCCTACCCGTCCAAGCGAAACAGACCGAGAGCGCACCGCGTATACATGCACATGTTTTAAAATGACCCTGCGAATCAAAATAGCTACATCGAAACATATAAACATCTACGACGGTACAAAATAAACGTGTGATGTAAATCCGAGGTATAAAATGCAATCGATTCACGAGGGCCGACAAGATATAAAAGTAATGTGTATACAAAATATTCACTCACACACACATGATTAAGAAGACTAGCATAAATCAGTATCACCTCAACTAGGAGCAATTAAGTTTATGCATGTACATATAAGATTACCATTCAATTGCAGATTTGGGAGGGAGGTATGGGGGGAGGAAATCAAGCCTTTTCATCTACGTATGAAGAGTGTACGCACGCATAAATATATATGTTGATGCGACCGATAGAAATTTTCAGACGCGATATTTTCGCGTCGTACAAGTCTGCAGCTAATGAATTTCTATCCGACATATATACGTATGTATGCATATAATACCATAATATCATTAATTAAAACTAAAACCATTAAGACGTTTCAAATCTAATATGTATAAAATATATTGTACCACTTAAGAACATTCCGATGAAAGGAAAGGATGATCCGTATTTTAAAAACAGTATTATTGTAATATTAGTGTAGTTAAAATGTCTAACTATGTAAATATATTTAAAAGACGTGAAATTGTTCTATAGAATGATGACACTGGCAATTTACTTAATAAGTCGCACATTGTAAATTATTTTAGGAATAGAAAATAATCCTTAATGATTATTATTTAATGATTAACATAAAGGAATATTATAATGAATTAATAATCCAGTTTCATTGGCAAATTACGTTTTACAGAATATTTACTTAACATTAAACCTAGCTATAAATATATACCTAGCTTGGGATTTTTTTAAAAATAAAAATAATAAGTATCGTTTTGAAAAACATTCAAACTTCGTAGCTTGATATATAACACCAAGATGAGTAGAATGTTTCCAAAAAATTTTTTCCTCTGAAATTAAACCTAGATATCTGTCATGTATGAAACCCTTTTATACTTAAATAAAATTGTTTTTGATTCAAAAACTAAAATATCTTAAATTATAACATGTTGTGGCCCACATATAAGTATTTATAATTCTCACTTAACACGCTGATATAACTTATATCGCAGTAATGACTCTGTGATCATGAATTAAATTATCAAATACACGTTAATTCAAGGCAAAAAATATATATACAGTTGCCTTATTTTATAAATAAAAGGAAACAAATGGGAGTATTTCTATCGTTTATAAAATATAAAACGCTTCACCAATGTAATATATTAGGGATTCAGTCACTATAAAGATAAAAATACGTATATATATATATAAGTTTCACATACTTTTTGGTTCCATAGCAAAAAAAAAAACTTAACAAACGGAAACTATACCCAAAAAAAAAAAATACTCATCAAGTGCGCCTTTAATGTCACTCTATGGCACACAGATCACTACTGATAACTAAAACTGTGTGCATTAAAAAATGTGTTAAATAATATTATATAAAAATAATAACATTGTACCCTATATACGTTACGAATCTTAAAATAAAATCTCTTCGTCTTGACGCGCACTGAAAAAATACATATAACGTGCGCGGGATATAAATAAAATTTCGATCGCGTTAAACCTTGAAATCGTAGCATTCCAACGCCCAACGAAATAATAAAAACGGAATTCCGTCACAAGAAATACCATCAAATTAAAAAATATATATATATTGGATTCAAAAAATCGAACCAAAGTGTATCACAATACTTATTTCATAAAAGCAATTACAACGAAACGCACGGGCGATCCCCCGTTTCAAAATCGATTTTCGAATTTCTGTACGAAAACGCGGGAGCGATCGCCGTAAGCGAGGGCCGCCCGTACTATTCATCTACGCGCGAATTTATAACCTCGAACGACGAAATATCAGACATCGGAGATTCAGAACAACTTACAAACCGGAGCTCACATTGAATTAAATCGATACGAAATTGCTATTTTACTATACACAGATTAAGATTGCTTTTTTGGAACCTGGCGGGTATAAACCGACTAACCATTTATTGCCTGTGTGTATTGCACATTAAGCCGAAAAGTGTACGTCGTTTCGGAGCGTGTATTAATCGATACGCGTAAATAAATACGTACACCGGGGTGGTGCTTATTTTTCGATTGTTAAAAAATCAACCCGTCATGTGATTTTCGGCCATAAACAACGAATACGTGGATGAAAAGATTATAGAGGTCGCTACCATAAGTCAAAGTTTCAGAATTTTTTTTATAGCTACTTAACTGTTAATCTGGCTTATTGATTTTGATATGTTTATTAGTTTATTTTAAAATGGAATAGCATGCAGAAAGATTCAACACTACAGTCAACTCTCTTCCCCTTTTCTTAATTCTTTCCCGCGGGTACGCATTGAGATTGAGTCCTGTCTCGCTTCTGACACCAGTCAAAGTTACCTTCTATTGGTGAAGTATTACGCTTATGTTTCAACCCTTTGCGGACGTATTAAACGAAAGGATTGTAAGAAGATCTATTTTGACTAAGAAGTTTAGAATTAACATGCTGTGCTTTTCCATTATTTCCATATGTGGCTAAATTACAATAAGCTTATTTATATAAGATTTTTAAACGAGGGAAGATTTATATTATTGCTTATGAATTTTCGAAGAGTCTTGCTTAATGTGTGCGAAAAATGCTTTTTCGTTTCAATATTAACATAAATTAATCTTATCTATTTATTTGTGAAAATTGATTCGGTTGATAAAGTCTTAGTCGAATCGACTTAGCGACGCGATCTAGCAATAAATATGAATCAATATCAAATCGAATGCTTTTAAAACGTTTTTATCGATTAATTGCTTGAGAATACTCATTTGAATGACGATGATATTATTGGTTTGATTTCACACGTCAGCAAACGGAAGACGATATTCGAAGAAGTGGAAGAAACTCGTGTGCCTAATTACAGTTAAACGTAATCTCCGAAGCTTGTCGATTTCTTCACTTACACATAATATGTAACATATAAATACTTACTTTAAAAAAATATGTACATAATTGAAGAGAAAATAAGTCTCGAGTCTCGGGACTTTGAAAGAGCCGAGACTTCAGAAATATAGTAGATGCCAGAAGGCATAGATGATTGTCTCAAAAGAAAGAGCATGCGTTGTGTTGCCTTAATGAAGGAATATAATAAATTGATAACAATTGACGATGAGCAAAAGCAATATTTGCTTTTGTTAGTAAAAGCTTATAGAAAGATATATCCAAATCAACGCATGTATCCTGAATATTTATGTTTTAAGTATTAAAATGGTATCCCTATTGGTAATCTAAACTTCTATTATGGAAATTCAAACCTTGGTAGCGACCGCTAAATATTATTTTAAAAAATTGAAGAAAAAAAAAAAACACTTAAATAGATTTTTAGGCTGGAAAGTTTTTAGTTTTTTTTTGACCCAAATAAGGACCACCCTAACATACGTGTGTTAATCATTAAAGTCGTACATCGAATCGGGAACTAATAATGCTTTTGTTTAGGTACACGTTTAAATACAAATTCAGATAGTGGAATAAAGAATGAATTTATCAATACTTAAATTGTATATATGTATACGCTTAGTGTTAAAAACATTACGTAGCACTTAATTATTTAACTCATTTTATTTTTTTTTTGGAATAAATTAAGTAAATCTAAAATTGAACCACATAACCAGCAAATTCAAATCGATATACAATAAAATCTCAAACAAACGGTGCAAGTCTAAAATGGATATGCAATAATTGAAATCCGAGATACGCGTCGGATAAATACGCGAGTAAATTATTTTTTCAATTCAGAATTTGGCTGTGAAAACCATCGAACACACATAGAATTCATGACGTATATATATATTTATATATATATATATAGCAAATTAAATACAAAAAATAATGCACAAAAAGAAGTCTTCATATCGATTAGGAAAATAAGACTAAGTGCTACAAATCTTGTTATATAAAAATATTTAAAATATTTTCCCTTTCTTACGAAGTGAACGGCTCCTATGAACTCATCAACGCAGGTCATCCGATTGCAAATCCAAACGAGTCGGACGTCGCACTAAGCATTCAATCTCTAGATCCGTATAATACCGTATATATTCCCTACCCGTTAGCACATAATAATACATGATTTATCACAAAATCGAAGAATCGCTATATATGACAAAATGCTTAACGTTTGAATAGGCCAATACAAAATAAAAGTTGCTTCGATCGCAAGTAATTTAGACAATTTTAATCGTATCCAATTATAAAGCCTTAAGACCCTGAGCGATAATAAATTAACATTTCGTGCGCAACCACCGTAACTATAATATATACGCTGCATAAAAAACACAGAATATTGCGTTCTTCGCTTTAAAATTATCCGTCCACGCCAAATTAAGCATACAATGATTAAGGAAGATAAATAATCATATAAAAATACATGATTATTCAGTTAAAATTTTGACTTCATAAGTATTATAATACCCGAATAAAAAAAATTATCGGTTAAGTGCACTGATAGCATCACGAACTGTGGCGGACAGGTCGGCGAGGAGCCGCGGTCCGTCGTTGTTGAGATCGTTTGCACCGCGACCGCCGCGAGATCCCGCCGACCGCAGCGCCCTCGTCTGCACCTCCAGCTTGGCGGTCACCTCTCGAAATTGGAATCGCTGATGCGGCGGCGCTATGTCGTCGCTGTAGCTGACGCAAGCCGCGTGAAACATGCCCACTTTGTCGGATAATTGCAGCCAGGACGACGAACTTATCGAATTGTTTCCCTTCATCAAGAGAATGCTGGATTCCAGGGCCTGCGATATTTCGATGATGTTCTCGCGAGCTCCTTTCGGCTCGTCGTTTTGGGACTTGGTTGTGGGTTTAGTCTGAGTTATGATGGGCGCAATGGGCGTGGCGTAGATTGCGCCGGGGCCCTTTCCGCTTAAAACGGGTTTGACGGGTTTGACCATGGGTTTCACGGGAACTATTGGTTTCTCGTCGACTCCCAAAGGCCATATGCGTTTTTCTCCCGGCTTGCTGTTGGCGTTGAGACTGCGCGTCATTATATTAGTAATCGAAGAATCCTCGGAAGCATTTTCTTTATCGTGTGCACTTTTATTGCTTTCGTCGTTCTTTTCTTCGATCACCGATTGTTTATTGTTTTTTAACGATAGCTTTGGGCTGAGTTGTGAAGTAGTCACATCTGAAATGGATTCTTTCGGCTCCCACAATTTCTTTAGGCTACTTATACTACCAGTACTGCGACGTTTATCATCTTCGTCGTCTCCTTTGGATACATCGACATTACTATTGGAATCATGTTTTTTTTGATCATTGGCATTCTCATTTGATACATCTTTGTTGTCAGAATCTTTGTTTTGAATTTGGTTATCGTCCAGAGGAGAATCACAATCTATTTTTTTCCCGGTGCCGTTGGAGGGCGAATTGCATGTTTCGACTTTTCGCAATCTCGATTTAAAGTCAATAATTGTTCCTGAAGAATTGGTTTCGATTTTTCTACCACCCGTATTACTTTTCATATTTAATTCTGTTTTAACATTTGGTTTAAAAGCATTTTTTTTGTCATTGATTGTATTATTAGTTCCAACGACAGTTTTTCGAAGTCCGCTTTTGGGATCCGACGATGAAAACGGAGAGGGATCTGGCAATTTTTCGGAATGATCTGTCGGTTTGGTAGGCACAATATTCAAACTTTCCGACAACTCTGACACAAGTCTAGCTACAGGATCTCCGATCAAGGAATGTACATCGATGCCATTATTCGGTGGGGATTCTTTTGTTATTTTAAGATTATTTTTGTCTGCTCTCTCTTTTATTTCAGCGACCAGCTTCAGTTCAAACATTTCTTTCTTATTACTCTTGAATGATGATGTATGATCAACTTTATGAGGATCTTTATCTAAATTACAGTCGCTGGATAAATAAAGATTGGCATTCGTAGGTTCAGTATTATGACTCGAAAATGGAATCTTAGATTCTAAGCACGGGGAGCAAACTGATGCATTCTTTGACTTTCCTACGTTACCGGATTTGAATGTTTCCATTGTTGACTCTCTGAACTGTCTAGATTTCTTTTTTAGCAGCATATTCGACAGATCAATTTCATTAGATTGATAACATGTGATTGACGGGCAATTTAAATTATCAGGTGGAGGTGGTAAATCAGTCGGCGGCGGTGGAAATTCTAAATCGGCCAATGAAGGATTTGCTTTATTAGGACTCCCACTTCTTAACGATTCGTTTGGATAAAACGTACGAACTCCCGCAACGGGTCGCCGAACTCTCGCAGGTGGCGAAGCCGGTATAGGAATCGATGGTGTTGTGACACCTCCTGAAGAATTACTCCTTATCATGTGTGATGTATTTCGTAATGATGGATGCGGTGATGGAATTTGATTAAGAGGATCTTCCTCGGCAGACGGTAGTTCATCAGATCCTTTCTGACCGGGAGATAGAGTTCCTTGTCTAAGGGATTCTAAATATGCTCCGATGCGCGCTCCTTTCGGCAGCGTTCCATAACGATTAATGGCTCTTTTGACATTTTGAACTTCTAAAGCTGCAACCTGCACTACCTACAAAAACAATTTAAGTAGTCGGTTTTAATCAACGATTTTCATTTTATATTACATATTTAAAATGTATTTTATCTTACTTTTTGGTCATGTTCTTTTGGTGGATATGTACGCGCCCTTTTCCCCCGGTGTTGTAGGCCTCTATGTCCCATAGCTGGGACGCACTTGATTGGAGTTGCCGAAAATGAATGAGTATTTGGAGGAGGAGGTATTTCATCTACTTGAGAATCATCCGTATCAGGAGTATGTTCTTGTAAGGAGCCATCAGATGAAGGTGCTTTTCCAATAATGTTGTTAGGTTTGATTTCTCGCAAACCACCTAGAATGTTAAGATGGAAATTACTGAACTGAAATTCATTTTTAGTTGTTGCATGGATCAAATGTCGACTGAGATTCCCCAATGCGTTACATAGTATTGAACATAATTTTAATTAAATCAATTAATTACCATTTAAATCATCTTCTAAAACTGAAGCTGAATTATGCCCATCTTCTGGTGTGTATTGTGATTCTCTAAATAAGCTGCACGAAGATAGAAGACTAAAAGAAAATAATATGCATTATAAAATAGTATTTGACAATTAAATATATATAAATGAGACGCCAACGAACCTAGTTCTCTTTGGAGGTGCCGGAGGATGTTTGCCTCTTCGATTTGTGGAGCGGCGCATCTGTACTACTGGTGGAGGTGCCGGATTCGAAACATTACTATTTTTTAAAGATCTTTGATTTGACCCAGTGAACGTCACTAGCTGATTTGGTACTTCTTGGAGTGATTGCTGCCTTTTAGTAGAAAGTTGAGGAGTGCCCACAGGCCTAACACTTACTTCATCTATTCCTTCTTCTTGGAGTGTTTTTTCAACTTCTATTCGATAAAAACCATATGACAAAAATATAATAAAACCAAAATGTTTAAATAATGACGATTTAAATTGCAATGTATTTTCATCACAAACCTTCTGTAATGGAATTGTCTTGAAACATATGTTCAAGAGAATGATGAATATCCTGAAATGATGGCCTATCTTGAGCACTCCATTGCCAACAACCTCTCATTAAATCATACACAGGTGGTGGACAACCAGGAGGACATTCCATTCTATAGCCCTATGTAGAATAAAAAACTTTACTAACATAATGATTTAATGAGTCACGCTGCTTTCGTAATTTGCTACATAAATATGATTTGCATTTGATTTTTAACTCCGAATAAAAAAAGACATTTACGTTCCAGAAAGCAGCCATATTGCTGCTTCCAGGCCAAAAGTCAATGTCTGCTGTTGATGCAATGAAATTGCAATACCAAAGTTATTTAAATTTGAAAACAATCTACATTTAATAAATTAAACTGTAAATTTATAGAAAAATGATTTGTCGAGATAAAACGAGATTAGACCCAAAAATAATCAATCAGAAACACATGTCGCAACAATATGAAAGTTAATATAACGCATATCCAAAATGAATCAACGCACATTCGTAATTATGTTGTAAAATAAATATAAGTGAAATTTAATATTACAAGAGAAAATAAATTTCAAATTAAACTTTCTAGCGTCACATAAACACATTCTGATAACGTATAGCAATGTATTACGTCTGACGTGGGGCATATTTGCGATTATTGCATTAGACCCTCTTTTTAAAAGCCAATGAAACACAAAGACACACAGACGACGTAACTCGACGGGAATGTGTTAATACAAAAGTACCATGGATGACATTGGGAAATGCCGAGGAGATGGCATATTGAATATTTATGCATTAAACAAGAATTACCATTAAAGTAAATATATACTGACGTGGGGTAAGCATTTATAATTTTTTAAATTATGTTTTATAATTATTTAATTATGTTTTAGTCCCGTAGAATTTTTTTTGAATTGTTATATACAACAATGAAGTATAATAAACAATGAAATTGCATGGCTAATATCGACAGCTAACCAAATAGCATATGATAAAAAATATAATAGGTA
Organism: Stenopsyche tienmushanensis; assembly: GCA_008973525.1. Taxonomy (NCBI): domain Eukaryota; kingdom Metazoa; phylum Arthropoda; class Insecta; order Trichoptera; family Stenopsychidae; genus Stenopsyche; species Stenopsyche tienmushanensis. The sequence goes on from WACJ01000190.1 coordinate 49,860, forward strand.
TAGATAATAAACAGGCAGAGGCGGAATTACCTCGATAAAATGCAGCAGATATGGCAGTTTGAAAAACCGACAATCTAATTTTGCTTAAATAGGTGTTTGTATCACCAAATTAATCACAAATTTAAAAAAGGAGAATTTGTGTTGATGCGTCTTTACACGTTTAGACTATAATTCTAAATCCAATATCAAATTGCTTATGTGATTTATTTTGGATAGACGATAAAATAACGTTTCGACAAGAGAAAAGTACTCATGCAAAATATATTTATATAAATAGCAGCAAAGCAAGCACCGGGTTTGAATTTATGTTTACATTTTATAATAAATCTGAAATGAATAATACACAAAATAGCCAGAATAAGATTATAGAGATCAATGATAAAATTCGCGCAAATACACATATATTTAAAAACAATGTAAATATAAATAATAAACTTTCAATAACAAACACAATTTTGCTTTTTAATAATAAAATGTTCGCATATTTACATATTAGTTTATCGCTTGCATGTGTACAATAAAATGGACTCGTTACCTTTTCTAGCATATGATAGACGTCAGTAAGATCCACTCCAGGATAAGGTGACATCCCATACGTAGCAATCTCCCAGAGGAGAATACCAAAAGCCCAAACGTCAGACTTTGTGGAGAACTTATTGTAAGCTAGTCCTTCTGGAGCCGTCCATTTTATGGGAAATTTAGCACCTGCATGTGCCGTGTAAGTATCGTCACGCATTAATCTGGCAAGACCAAAGTCCGCCACTTTAACTAGATGATTTTCCCCTACAAGACAATTGCGAGCGGCTAAATCCCTGAAAATTATTTTCCATTTTATAAAAATCCATTTAAAATAACAGATAATTTACAATAAATGCGATTACTGTGGATATTTTATCAACTGACAACTGAAAAAATTTACATAGATTATATGAACGCATTTAGATATGTTTATCAACTATCTCAATTTTATGATTATGATATTAATAACCACTCAAATAACATTTTTATAAATTCACCGATAAAATAGTTGAATGTTAATGCTATTAATGTAGTATAAAATAAATACAGTAAGACCTCATTTAGTGATAATTAGTAATTTTTCATGGGAGAAACTACAGCTGGATGAATCCAAGGGTTCCCAAACAAAAAGAGCCTATTGTCGGCCAAATTATTAATCTAACTGAATCAACGCGTACTCACTACATGTGCACGTCAATCATCATCACGTAATATGTAGTGACAGTGTAACTCGAAAAAATTATTAGCGATCTAGGATCAACAAAGACGACCTTTGAGAATCAACGAGGAATTCATGTAAAATTTGAAAATAGTGATTATGAAAACTGATAATTTAAAGAGCTTGCTACAGATTTTGAAAGGAGTGCAAAAGCAAGACGAGGCGATCTCTCGCTGCTTAACGAGAAAGCAGCAAACATTAATGCTAGAAAATTTCATCATCCAAGAATCTTAAAAATTAACGCTGCTGTTGTGCGGAGGGCTAACATTCGGCGGATGGCAATAAATTAAAAATATAAAATCATTGTGCTTGCGGCGAACTACAATTTCGAAGACCAAAAACATCTGGGACCGACCTTATCTAAGAACAATAGAGTTTGGAATGTGGCCATGGCCAATTCGTGGAACCGGGGCTGTTGCCGGGTCTAGCCCCGAAGATTACCACGAAAACAAAGGAATCCTCGCCAAGACGTCTGATTGGTGCATCTGGGGGGTGCAGAAACATAGGGATGTCGGCACCATTACTAGCAGTCTTAAGCAGTTGGTTATCGGTATTCGCTATGTAAAGAGCCTTCGCAGACTTAGCCATACTTTTCGCCTTTCTTTCATAGCCACTCATAAACGCCGTCTGCTTCAATTATCTTTTTTAATACATGCGTTGCATCAGCATATTGTCTATTAATTTAATCTCCATGCGGAACTCCTGTTCCTGAATCCTGTCACCGAAAGTGATAAAAAATCCTGACCACTGTCGTTAATCAGTACCAAAGCGCAGCGACGAAGATGGCGGACCACCTTGTGTCAGCAAAGGGATTACGTTACACTGCATTTCTGTGTGTTGCGTTTGTGTGTCATGTAACATATTTTTAAACAAATTCAAATAAAATTATGGTTGTGCGTAAGAACGCATCCTGAGCAAACCTAAATGAGATCTTACTGTATTCATTTCGGGACTAACCTATGAATAAAACTTCGGCTTTCTAAATAGCTCATTCCGCTTGCGATTTGGGTAGCCATATACATTAAAACAACGGCCGTGATTTGTTCTTTGTTACCATTTCTTAAATAGTCTAATAGATTTCCTTTGCTCATAAACTCGGTAATGATGTAGAAAGGCGGTTCACGCGTACAAACACCTAATAACTGCACGAGATTAGGATGTTTCATTTCCTTCATAATTGAAGCTTCTTCTAAGAAATCCTTCAACGCCATTGTATCTTCTTTAAGAGTTTTAACTGCAACCTAAAATATAAAAGAATATATAAGTAATTTATTTGTTATTTGTAGTTGAACGCGTATCAGATCACGTGATTTATTATTTTTAGAGATTCATTAAAATTTCGAGCAGCAAGATGTGCTCACGGTCGTTTGAAATATAATTAAGATGTACATTTTTAATTTTTCTCTAAAATAATAAGTAATGCGATCAGGTTTACTGTTTCTCAATTTGAAATACCGTTGTGTTATATCTCTTCCAGACTGCTTCATAAACGTCTCCGTACTGACCGCCTCCGAGTTTATGCCTCATAACAATATCGGTCCTGTCTATTTCCCATTCATCCGGCTCTGGGCTCAATGGAAAAACTGTGGGTTTATTGTGTTTCGGTGCCGGATAAAGTAACTGTGTTATCAAACCATCACCGAGAATGGAATGATGATGAACGAGTTCAGCCAATGTTCCAAATTTGCTTTCTGCCGTTACAAATGATTTTCCTTCGGAATCTTCATTTATTCTATAATGATAAACGCGCCCTTCAAAGCGCAGGGAAATGCTTCGTTGACCGGGACTCGATTCAGATTCACGCACCTAAAAATAAAAGTTTAACGTAATAAACACACTGCTTAATGAAGCATAAATCGAAATATTACACAAACGATTCATACCAGAAAGCTACCGTTGATTCCTGAGCTAAGTAAATATTCAGCAGCGTTTCTAGATATTGGGCCATGATACCATGAATGTTTTTCTAATGAATTAACCGGGGTAACGTAATTCGAAGGGACCCATCCCATTTGACCAGACGCTGAATGAGCCTCGCACCATTCGCCACTTTTATTATAGCTTAATATTCTAACTTGTTCGCCTAAAACCAATCATTTAAATGAATACACACGTTTAGCTATATTTATCAAGTGAAATAAAACCAAATAAATAATAATATAAAGGACCTTTTTTCAAGCTTAATTGGTTATCGCCGCCAGCTTGAAAATCGTATAGTGCAACAAACAGTTGAGGATCATCATCTTCATGGTGCGTTAAAAGATTTTCTTTCGAAGTCCATCGATTAGCAGAGTCAAAAGGTAAGGGCGCTGCAACATAGGATGACGGTGCAGTAACTGCTCCAGTCAGTGTTCCTGTCCCGGTTAAAATGCTTTCTCCGTCTGCCACATCAGGAATATGAGGCAAAGGTCTACTTTGTAATAATGCTTCTGTAAAACAAAATAAATAATATTTTAAATATGCATCGATCTATCTAACATACAAGATTAGCTCGCTCAATCGCTCATTATGTGATGGCCAATATTTATGTAATAAGTTGTTGCTCGAAATATTGGATGGAGTTAAATTTACATTTTTATAACGCGATCGGAAACCCGTTCGACTTCAAACAAAAATATATATATTAAACAATGATTGCATCTATATTTAGCACTACTTATAAGATTTCCTAAGGGGTTGGATATAAAATCATTTTGCTATTAATAAATGTAAGCCACCTCAACTTATTTAAGTAATGAATTATTTTTAGCATCCAAAGAGCCCTTAGAAAAATTTTAGCATTGTTTCGTGAGGACGAAATAAATAAGTCATGCTGGAATAACATGTGCCGCTTATATTTGATCGAAATAGCATTGATGTTAATTATATTCGTGGAGTGTTTCACCATAGAGAACCATGAAGATGATGGTCCTCATTGCATTTGAACAGAAAATATAAATATGTAATTATCATAAAAATATTACGTGAGCATTGCTTTTAGTTAAGTATTAGGCGTGTGAATAAGTTGCTGTCGCTTCATCATCAGATGGTGGTATAATAATTGTGTGCGTTAATGTTTTAGAACAAACTACAGAGGCATATCGCTTTTAAATATAGCATATAAATACAAGGACTCTCATCGGACGGCTGTCGCCCATTGTGAAGGAACTTCTCGGAGAATACCAGTGCGGTACAGACCCGACAGGTCTAATCTGGACCAATTATTTACAATCAAACTATTCTCTCAAAAAATGTGGGAGTACAGTGTCACTCCACCACATATTTGTAGACTTTTGCAAGGCATACGACAGCATCAATCGGAAAAAGCTTTGCAGGACCGGGTAAGCTGGTCCGGTCAGCATTTTATGTTCTAACGGCGCCCTGTCACTCTAAGATATCGTTAAATATTGACAGAGAAAAAAGTACTAAAAAGGGATAGTGAAAATATAGAACAATATGAATCATACAAATCGAGAATCCATTAAAAAATCTTTTTAGTTATGAAGAGCCGATATCTTGTTATGCAAGAGACGGTAAAATCAGACATTTACGCATGACCACAATGAATGACAGAAGAATTATCATTCGGCTGTCATGTCATTAACACTCTGCAGCCGTAGTTCTTTCCGATTATATTTAAAATGAGTTTTCAATTTTATTAGTATTCATGAGAGCACTGTCATGAATCCGACGCTATATAAATAAATATCTCGAGGTCCATTCATTAGAGAACAATTACAAGACAAATTCAAAGACGTTATTAAAAAGGCTGCACAGGAAATGATTATGAAGAGCCGCTTTAAACCGCAGCTTATCATTTTTAATGAAATGAACCGTTTTAATGAATCACACACTAATACGGACATATATGATTTACATCGAGAATCGTTAAGTTTTGCGCTTTAATGCGCTCGAAGCAATCACTCCATCCAGATTGCACCCCAACGGCTCTGAGACCGCTGCGGCTACAAGTTTACCCCTATATCTGCTTTTGTTTGCATGCCGTGAGGTACCTGCGTGGGGACCTTTTTTATCTTTGTTCTAATAAGGAGCAAATAAAGTCGAAACAATGTAAATATAGATTTAAAAAAGGCAAATAAGCAAGTGGAAAGTAAGGACAAAAAAAAGAAAGAACTCTATATGAAGTGCTTCGAAAACCGAACAGCTTACTAGTAAATTAATAAAAAAATTATCTAATTATTATGGCTTAGCTATCTGCCTACATCCTGATTCAATAAAAAATTGAGTAATGCTATTTGGGCCACATACTAATACAAAATTTCGACTGATGAAGCCTCTCAGCATTCACACTGTCCGGAAGGCACAGATTCTTGGGGCGAATTGCAAAAATATGCAACTACAAGATCGTTATATTTGTACAAGCAACCTCTCACAGAGGATGTTCAGCAAATCTTAAAAGCCATTTATGAAGAATTAACGTCTGATAATTTATCGGAAAGATGCCTTGGCTCGTTTCAACGCGTGCGTATGATCTCTGGTAACGAAATATATTTTTTGTGGCAAAAAAATACTAGAAATCATGACATACAATGCATTTTGTGCATCATGTGCAAGATGCCTAAACTACTTTATTTCAAATGCACACCCTGAAGCCATAGTTATTCCGAGAAGGGTGCTCATTTGAAAGAACGGTACTTAATGTGCATTGTCCAGAAAAGGTATTATTGGACTATAGGTTTTTGAGGAAAACATTGACAGTTACGGTCTATTCCATTTGTAATGTCTACATGATTGAGGAGTTTTTTTTATAACAAAATTTAAAGAAATGGATGTGGGGGGTGTCGGTCCTCTATCGCATCCTCTATTAGGCTTCTTAAATTTGACTGTATAACAATAAAAATAAGATGATGCAATTTGATGATAATGATATAAAATGCAATGAGTCATGGAAAAATAATTCAAAACGAATTAGTTCATTCAAATCAGATAATAGAACAAGTATTTATATCATTTAATCAAAATAATGTACATTGTTGTAATGAAATAAAATGTGAAAACGAGAGTAAATACTTTCCGAAGTCTATTGCATAAATTAAGATTATCTCGTAGTCCATGACAAAAACTATATAAACATATATACGTTAACTCTTTCACGATGGGAGACTCATATGCAAGTATTTTAATTTGCTCTCTTAAGATGATTAGTCATAAATCAAGGCTCAGTGCAGAAATTTTTGATAAAACGTGCCGTCCATAGCGTATATTTCATAGAAATGATTAGCGGTCCTTAAAGGATTAAGTTCCCACAATAAGTAGACGCATAATAATGCACTGGTTTCAATGACACATACTAAACAAATGCAAAGTTTCTTTCAATTATATTATTTCGTACAAACGTAATCAGGGACGTTATTAACACTTCGCCTGCGAAAACGAGCCGTAAAGATTAACTACTAGTTACACCTGCGCTCACGGCAATATAAATTGCGCTGATGTGCATACCGTTGAATTGCAAAATCCATTAAAAAATTCTTGATTAATTTAGACGTATAGTCCCCAATAAACGTATGTAACCCCTTCCTATGAATGGATATTGAAGAGGCCCATAGTTCTGTAGTGGACTGTCACTAGAATAGTGTCATTTAAAGTCCTATTTCGATATGACAATACAATCTTTTTTTATTAAGCACGGTCTGTTTCCTTTGTGCAAAAATAATATAGAAAAGAATTTAACAGGATGTAAGCATATTTAGGTATCGATACGGACAACGTATTTAAAAATGCCTGATTCAAATTCAAATGCATCAACGATCGATTTATAAATCCTGTGATATCGAATGATATACCAAACTAAGGGTTTTCAATTTAGGATCAGTGCTTGTCAGGCTAAATCTTGCGAGTTGTTACGATAATAAATTTCGATGGTTGATGTCTGGATTGGACTATTCTCGTGGATGTAAACACTGACGATGTATTTGCTTCTGGCTTGATTTTGGGATTTCAAATGTTAGTAAACACTGCGGTTGCATGCTAATTAAAGGTCTGTGTTAAAAGCATATCCTGCTTAGCTCAATGGCACTTTTATAGTCGTTGAATGCGGCAAAATATATCAGATCTAAGAGATCTTCAGGAAACGGATTCTGACTTTGATGCGTTGTTACTTCTCTATACTTCCAGACAGCGGCCAGTAAGAAAAGAAGGCCAGCATTTTACACGCAATTGCAATGTTTAATCGCGATTAAAACGAGTATTTAGTTCGGATATTTGTTATTGTTAAACAATATTAATTTTTCACGCTGGAAACGAAATGAAAATCATTAATTCATTACATACGCAGTTTCTTTCTTTCCATTTTTAATAATGCGTTGGAAGAAATTATGATGGAAACTGGCGTATCAGAACGCGCAGATCCATGGAATGTTGATGTAATGCATCTAGGCTTTGCCGATATCAGTATTTTATGCGAGTTTTTGACCGCTCACTATGAGCACTAAAGAACGAACGTGTTAAAAATATTTTTGATTGGAAGGCGATGATTTTAATAACGCGTTTAACAACCAAAATAAAATGGATAATATGGAATCTGGAGTAAGATATCGGATCGGTTAGCATAGTGCGCTATGGTGTTACGAGGTGATATCGGCAGTCAGATAAGGGGATATGCTCTTCCCGTTACTTTTAAATATTTCTTTGGAAGCAATTATGATGGACGCTAGACGATTGAGACGTGCAGATACCCGGAAAGACGATACAATGTATCTAGCCTTTACAGATGACATCGATGTGATTTAATCGAGGGCTTTGGCAGTTCTTATTTCTATTGACGGAGCTGCTGGTGCTTTTGGAATGTCCATCAATTACGTAAAAAACTAATTTCATGATGGTTTCAATTGAGTCTTGAAGCTAATGCAAATTAAATTAGCGGTTTGCAGATTTATTTATTCACAGTGTGAATTTTAAGTAATTATCAGGGACGAATTTCTTAACACATACGTTGCCATGCCATTCAGATATGGACGACAGTTATTCTTGTGTTTTTCTTCCTCCGCTTATATAGAATCAAAATCAAGTACAATATTATAGTACGTAGCACGGTATTCGTTAAAATTGTACAAGAAAACATTTGAGGTGATTTTGGGATAATATATCGAAGCCTTTGTGCATTTTTTATCGCTTCCTATATTCGAGAATTTGTCCTTTTCTTTTGATATCATGGAATGCAATTTTTTCTAAATGGCGAGAGACACCTTTTTTACTATCTTCCTTTCATTCTCTAACTAAAAGTTCCCGGATAGTTTTTGTTTGTTACTTTTTGATTCGCGACATGATACAGTCGACCCTCCTATAGTCACAAGTTAATGATAAATGCTTCGATGGGGTCGACTCTAATTTACTATGGTCGTTTCTATGAGCAAATGTAGTCATTGGTCGTGACCAGAAGGTTTAGAAACACACTTCCCCTGGTTATTTCCCAATGAACGTCCAGTACTAATCAATTCCTACTCTTTTTCCACAGCCAATTTCCTAATATCTCCTCAAGGTCTTTCTCTTGCATATGGATCCTCGTTATCCGAGCTTGAAATTAATGAATTTTTATTTATAGCCTTTATTGCAAAATTCACTACTTCCCTATCATTATCCGGGGTGTAGATACCGCATGACGTTACTGATGAGATCAAGATGGTGTACGCGAGTATGTGTCATGATTCAATCGATAAATAGGAGAAACAACCGTTTTTACATTGTCTTGTGTCTGACGATGAAAAGTGGGTGTTGTGCTCAAATCAAAAGCGCAAAGACAATGGCTTTTAAAGGGGCAGGTGAAGAAACCAACCCTTCGACCGGGTCTAACTGAATAGTGGGGATAATCTACCATGAAATCCTTCCATATGGTCAAACCATAACGGGGGAGATTTATTGTTCATGATTAGAACATTTTAAAGTGGCGTTGAGTACGAAGAGACCATGCGTAATCAACCGTTGCTAAATTCTTTAGCAACATGATAATGTGCGATAAATCAAAGATGACCGAAAACAAATTAAAGGAACTCGATTGACAAACGATTCGATCTTATTCTTCTGACCTTGTTCTTTCCGACTATCGTTTATTTAGATCGATGCAGCATCATTTATTGGGAAATCATCATAGTGCAGCCACATCCATCTCATCTGTATCATACATTCAACTCATCATTCGCTCGATATTAAAGATAGCATAGCCTCCGAGTTTCATTTAGAACGCTCACCCAGCGGGTCTCCTGAATGAACGTATTGACGAACGCTTACACGACCGTCTCAATTGGGAGTGTGGGAGGTTTGTAAAGACTGATTAGTTTTCTTCGGAAGAACATGTTTGTTCTTCCGGAGAAGGTCTTCAAGGTGTGTCATTTAGAACCGATGTAACATGAGCTTGGATGGTTTCCATCGTATCCCAATGTTTCCGTTTAAGGACTCTTTTTAAGTCTGGGTTTTAAATGGGGTGCGGATCCCGACCAGGAAATCATTATGATGAATTTTTCATGCATTTTTATGCTAAAATCTAAGATTACATTGCGATAAACGGTTGTTTTCGTCATGTTTAGAGTTTCTGCTATCCATTAAAGGCTCAACCGTCGATTAGGGAAAATCACGAGGGACCTCTTTCTGATGACTTGTGCCATCGGAGAAATTGTGGCATGGACAAGCAATCACTGCCAATGGTCTGCTGAATTAATAGAAACGGTAGTGGACTTCTCAAGTTTAATGCGAAATTTGATAGCGATTCATTGTGACGTATTAAAAAAAGATTGACGGGAACGCACGCAATGACTCTCCGACAGATCGGAGCCGACTTTTTAAGGGCGCGTTTTAAGGCTAACACTTATTTAGCGCGCCCTGTATTTAACATTTAAATATCATTCCAGTTATATTGTGGCCATATCCATTCAACCGAGTCATCCATATCCTTATTTTGGTCAATCTTCTTTAATTAATGTCAAATCGAGATATTATTTTAATAAATGCTAAAAGTATCATCGAGTCGATGACTGATTTATTGCATTTTTGGCCATATTTAATTCCCTATCCGGTCGATGACATATCGGCTCAATGCGCATTAAATTACGCCTTCGAAATAAACGTATCTATTAAATAAGAGCGTGGGCGATATATATCGTACGACAATAAAAGGGTAAACTATAATTGAATATATATAAAAACAAAAAATCAAAAACCTTTTTCGATCGTTATAAATATAATACGTATTATAATAAAATATTACTATAGATTTAATGCACGCATTAGCCATACTGATTGAATTTATTTTGCAAACATTTTAAAAATAGTATGATTGATTTTTAAATCAACGGATAATACTAATTTAATACGAAATTTTGTAAAGGTCATTATTTTATCGTGAATTATACAAATTCAAAATAGATATTTTTGTACATAAATAGCCGTTGTTATACTTCGCATAATAAAATCATTATTATAAATGGTAGAATATATGGTGATCTTTTGTAGCACGCAAGCTATGCTTGATTCAGTACAACAACAAAAAATCGTATGACGTATTTATAAAAGATAATAATGTAAAACATACATTGGAAGCGTTTAATAAAATGCAATTGAATCTAAATAGCTTTTATAGACGGCCAATATATAATTGTACTACCCGCACATTGATAGATTGGATTGATCGTTTGAAATCAGAGCAAAATGTATTATACAGTTGTGTTGCTTTGATACGCTGCTTTAAAAATAAAAATATATTTGTTTGAATTGCGACAATATTCCATTGGATTAATAAATTAAATTATTTTTCAAACAAGAGAATTTTTATTTTCTGATCTTTAAACCGGTAGCATGTTGAATGATAAGTCGCCAAATATTCAGAATAACAAAACATAATTTATTCCAATTGATTGTAACGCCTAAATGCGAAATTGATGAAAAAATAAGATTTTTATTTCTCACCACTGTGCTCTGTGAAGATGTTGGAGCCTAAAGTGCGGGGATCTTTGGGCACCCGAGGCTTATTCCTCGCCGCCCTTATTGAAGCCCCACTCGACACCCCTCTTTCCTTTCCTTGCTGCGCGCCCATCTTCAATTCTCGAACTGCAGAATCTTAGATTACATCTGACAACTTATGTTTGAATAGAAGACTAAACTAGATGTTTTTCCGTATAATCGAAGCGGATGCAAGCCATGTCCGAATCGCGGCGACCACTCGCCGAGGCGGTCGTTAATACACTGTTCGGTGACAATATGAGAGGCGGAAGTGCGCGCGGCACGTCTCAGGACCGCGTTTTGTCCGTCCTAATACTTAAACAGTCTGCCCCTCTCCGACCAACACAAACACGAGACGGAGCCCGCAGCCGCCATCACTGCCTGACATGTTTGACGTCGATTTTTTGGTTCGGCCCACGCCCACAGTGGCGCTGTTGGTATCAACTTGTTATTGCCAAAATTCGACCATAAACGCCTTCGATAAGTCAATACAAAAAAAGCATTATAAATTAAATCTAAAATTTATTAAAAAAGCAAACCATCAAACAAATTCAAAACGAAGCGAATAATTTAAAAATACAATTTTTACTCTCACGAGCAACACAATAAAAATTTAAAATTATACACGACGAAATTTTAAAAATCAGACTCTTTTTATTAAATGCATATTTTGTGAAAAATGTATTTTTTTCTCATTCGCTTTGAATTTAAACATGCCCGATCGTCGTTTATAAGCGCAATTTAAAACATTAATTGCAAGCTCGCGCTGCAAGCATAGAGCAACAAAATTAACACTGTCTATGGTGACAATTTGAATTATTGGCATTGGTGCCAATATGAATTTTTTGCCTCATTGCCTTTACAAATTTGTATTATCATCTGTGCTATTATTGTTAAAACGCTATATTGTATAAATTGCATAATTTATTAATATATTTGTATAATGTAGTACAATTAAGAAAATATAATGTGATTAACTTGAATCTTATCTATTATAATGTCAAATGATTTCTTATCTTCATTAAATTTATCTTTGTTTTTTGGCATCAAGTTGTTTTATTTTTTCAGCAATTGTTAATGCTAAAAATAAAATTATTTATTTTGCATAAAAATTTGCTTATATTATTCCAAATATACAATGTGAGAAATCGTCCTTAGATGTGCCGTATCTTACGTATCAAATAGACATCTGTTACTTGTTTACGATGCTAGGTTTATAAATAGATTGGTTTTTAAGCATCGCATTTGCTGTAGGGCCCACACGGAGTCGATGAGCATTCTATAATATTGGGCATTTTTATGACGATCTGCGAGTATGATTTTTAACATAATAAATCCATGTATATTTTATTTAATGGGATTTATACGATTGAATATATTAATTCAGTCTTAGTTTAAAAATGTAGCAGTAAAACATCGTTTCATTTTTTTCTTCTCTGTGGCAACTATCTATGTGGTCCGTTATCATCGGCATTTTAAGATTATTGTCTTTTCTGTGAGCAATGAGTCCAAAGAATTGTAAGACGCGTCTTAAGCTTGTGCTTAACAGTCTTATTTTTATTTTCTGGCTGTCCGTGGGATTCTCAGCATACGTCTCCCAACAGTATATTTTGAATGCGAGAAGTGAATGCTATACGCTATACAAGTTCTCCAATAGATGCATCAGTATTATAACTAAATGCCACCTAATGCAAAATTCTCAGTTAACTCGCAACCGAAATGAAAAGATACACAATGAAATAACATTGAAAGTTATTCTCAGTGACGTTAAAAGCAGATTGATGCTTATGCAGAGGACTTAATGTAAGTTCACCGCAACAGAAAATATAAAAACAAGATTCAATCACGCTGAACTTTATAAAATAATCTCAGAAGACAATATCGAATGTACGTTTCTTAACGTAGATATTGTAATTATCGTATATTTTAAGCATTTAAGCGTTTGAAATATATTAAAATCAGAACAACTATGCAACACGCGTTACAACGATCATTAAATCATCATAGATGACGCGAGCTTGCCGTGTATCATAGTGTGATTGGCACAGATCAATTCTTATTTATCTCCTTCGTTATAATAACCGAGCTTTTTCAAGTTCTATCTTTGACTGCATTTCATGTCTGATTGTCGGCTTTGACTTTGAAATTGCATGCATCATGTTGACTGCATGTTTCGCATCATATTTGAAGCATCCATGGGCTGAATAAAGATAGAAAATGTTCAGTTACATATTGATGCTCCAACATGTGGTTTTAACTTATAAATACTCATACATTTTTCTATCGACGCTATGAATAAAAATAGTGCAGTTTGAAAGCCCAGAACACATCCTAGTTTTCATTGAGAGATTTGATTTTAAAAATGTCGATTGTATAAGATGGCTATTTAAAACTTGTCAGAGAACGGATATGATAGTGTCACAAACAATCGGAATGGGAAATAATTTAGCATGTCAAGGCTATTATCAAACACGGTCATGATACCTATTTTTGAAGATTCAGCTTTGTGTCTTGTTATGCCAATGAAATTCTATTACGAGAGCATTTTATATACTGCTTATTCTTGGAGTAATCAATTCTGGAGTTAATTTTAGACGGCTCCATTAATATTCGAGTACTTTATACATGGTCCGGGATTATTGACTTTGAATAAACTCCATATTCATGTTGCTCCATTTCCAAATTTCTAATAATACATTTTCCTTCCAATCTAGCACATCAGAACATCACATCTATTTTAAATTAGCAGCTGGAAGCTTTTATATTTAGAGCTTGGGATTATATAACCAAAGTCCTCCATTGTGTAATATTTTTATTTTTGAAATGTCTTTTAAATGTTGTCTTGTGTCTGTATTATATCCGTCTTCCTCTATTTGGAGTCCTAGAAAAATGAGTTATCTCATATTGGAAATAGGTTAGGAGAAATTATTCTAGAGTGATAACATTTTATTATAAAGAATGCGTTGCCATTTCATCAATTTCCTAGCTTATTTGTCACTCACTATCTCTTACATGAGGATATCCCAATAAGGCCGTTTTAGAATCGATTTTCAGAGATCTAAACTGGAAAGTCATGGGGACAAAGACATTGTCCTTTTCTCTGAAAATCCAGAAAAATTGGAATACATGTTAGTTTCTTAGATATCGTAGTGAAATAGTCGGATTACAAATAAACAGTGACTATAAAAATTATATCCATATAGGCAATTCTTATAGACTACGTTGAAGAATATATTTATCATATCATTCAAGTCCTGCACAGAAAGAGAAATAGACCGAAGAATGAAGAATACGTGGGATAAATACTGGTCTATGAAGGACATTTTTAAAGAACCCCTGTCAACTAAATTAAAAACGAAAGTAATGAATAGCTGCCTAGTTAATCGATATAGTTAATCAAGACCCGGCACAAAAATGACTAACAGTCAGCAGATGGTCGTGAGCTATAACAAATTGGTACCCATTAGGCAGACCATCTAAGAGATGGAGTGATGACATCACTGAAACAGTTGGAACACTATGGCCAAGACCGGCACAAGACAGTGGTTTGGAGTAATTTGGTGGAGGTTTTGCACAGTAATAGGCGACTCTTACAACTAACATATACTAACATACTTAATAAGATATATATGTGAGAACAAACATCTTAGATAAAGTTAAATCTAATATATAAAAATGAAATGGGTTTTGTTCGTTCGAAATGCGCTGCCATACCGTTAATCGGATTGTGATAAAACTTCAACCACTTATTGCTAAGGATTGCGCAAGTAACATAGGCCAATATATAAAAATCAATGTTTGTTTGTTCGTATTTTATGCGCTGCCATACCGTTCATTCGATTGCGATAAAACTTTGCCAACTTATTGTTTGCACTTTTTCAAATAATATAGGTATAGTACAATTAACTTATAGTAGATCTTATATATAAAAATTAATGTTTGTATGTTTGTTCATATTTATAATAAAACCAACAAAATAAAATAAATTTCATTATTTCTATCATTCCTGATTAAACAAGATAACTCTTTCATATTTCAAACGACATTTTTAGATACGGCTTCTTGACTGGGAAGCTGCTTGAGTATGAGGAAAGGGATTTAATAATGGAATTTTCCCCAGACTTAAAGAGTCCTTAAACGGAAACATTGGGATACAATTGAAACCATCCAAGCTCATGTTACATCGGTTCTAAAGGACACACTGGAGAAGGTCTTGAAGACATTCTCCGGAAGAACAAACATGTTCTTCCGAAGAAAATTAATCAGTCTTTACAAACCTCCCACACTCCCAATTGAGATGGTTGTGTAAGCGTTTGTTAATACATCCATTCAGGTCGCCCACTGGATGAGCATTCTAAATGAAACTCAGAGGTCATGCTACCTTCAATATCGAGCAAACGAGGAGGTGAATGCATGATACAGATGAGATGGATCTTATGAATGGATATCGAAGAGGCCCTAGTTCTGCAAGGGACTGTTTGTGGCCGCACTATAATTGTGATGATAAAAGATTTCATATACATTCCAAATACAGTGAGACCCCGCTTTATGCTGTTTATCGAAAGAGAATTCTATCAGAAGCCCACTTTTCGCGGTGAATATAAATTATCGTTGTTTGTTGAACTCTTTCTATTGGATATTCTATTCTATTGTTACGCATTTTTATTAATTGTCCCATTTTTATCAACGTGATCGAACACAGAGCAATCAACTTAGCGACTAAGAAAAATAAACATCCGACAGACGATCTACCACGAGCCACATTATTTGAGTCCGTATTTATTCTGTACAGTATCATATTGTTACAACTATAGCATTTGGACCCCGTGAGAAACTCCCCCGATTAACGCCGGTTGATGAATGTGTCAAGTTCTTGTTTTAATATAACTCAATGAAAATGCTGATTTTTATCGCAAATCGAATGGTCATTGCAAATCTTAACCATAAGGCATAAGTTTGGTCATCTCAACTGAGTGATAAGTATAAATTAAAATTTACCGCCGCACGAAAGCATCCGCTTGACATAAGTATTTGACAGATAATCGATCATAATACGCAAAATTATGGCCATTTATAATATCGCAAAAGCGAAAAGATCAATGCATATATTAAATAATAAATTCATCAATTTGGTTTATTATTAAATAAATCTGAATGCATATTATGCATAATTTAGATATTGGGTGTTTTTATATGAAATTTTCAATTTTATTCAGTATTGTTATAATATTTTAGATGGTCATTTTTAAATTAATAAAATTCAAATAATCTAGTATTGGATCGTATATTTTTTTTACTGCTGGTTCATTTGAAATATTTTTTTACGCCAAAAAATATTATTATCATGTTTGCAAAGCAAAGCTCTGATCGTGATTTATTATATTTATTTTTTAATAAGCAATTTGCAGTGTATTAATAAGGCTATTATTTTGACATGGGCTTAAAAAACGTGATCAAAAACTACATTATTGATAAAGCATATCATTGACGTAATGTAATTTGGATTACTTTGCACCACATGATTATTGAAGCGGTGCCAAATAAGCCCGCGTAATTTAAATAGTGTTGTGATTGTATCGTCGTTGAATTGAAATATTTCCCTGATCACATTCATTTTATTTGGTTTAATAAATATTATTATGATGAATCCTACTATCGTTATATGTATTATCATCATCATAATCATAGTGCAGCCACAAACAGTCCACTGCAAAACTATGGGGTTCTTCAATGTTCATTCACTGGAAGGGGTCTTGTCTGTATCATACATTCAACTCCTCACTGAGTGATTTTCTTCGGGAGACAGTAGAAAACTACTCTAGACGACCTTTTTGATTTTATTGGAAAGGGCTTTCTGGAATGCAAAGAGTCCAGTCCCTCCTTTCTTCATTAGAGGGTTGCCGGGCTAGGGTGAAGACATATGTGACGCTTAAATGCATCTTGGATTCGCTCCTATACCAACTGAGGGTGTCTCCCCATCCACGTGCAACTTATCCAAGCGAATTCGAGACTGAGTGCTTTCCTGTCATTTATATAAGTGTATTTATGTTTCAGATTTAAATCTTAATTTTATCGTTAGGTCGTATTTTCCAATGTCAAAAGAAATAAAAATGAGCAAAATCTTTCATAGGTAGTTTATTTAGATTTTTAACTATTACATAGGGAGTATACATATGTGTATTTCAAAGATCTCAACTCAAAAAATATGTCATTTTGCTTCAATTTTGTGTTATATTTTAAATTTTACATTTGGCCTCGTGAAGTTAAATTTAGACGCTCTTATTTATTTATTTTTTTGAATAGGAAAACGAACGTAACCAAACTTAAATATTGTCCGTCTTTCGACGAGAGTTTTTATTGAAAATATATCCCAAAAATATACATTTTTATAAATTGACGTTGATCCAATGTAGGCTTTTAATTGACGGACAATGAAAAAAATTACATTTCAATGCAACGCGAGTGATGTTTTGCAGAAAATTTATGATTTTAGCATTTTAATTATCACACGTTGATAAATTTTACAAACACTTCAACTCTGTTATATAAATCTCTTACTTTTATATCCAAAAAAGGCCTTTTTAATATTCTTAATTAAGTGAAAACACTCAGCAAATTTATATTATTTGTAAATATTCTCATATAATTTGCAATTCAAACGTCGTTAAATTTTTTCTAAGCTAACGAATAATAATAGCAGAGCGATCCGATTTGAAATATCATTTGATACTTTTGTAACACACAGATATATAATATATTAATACACTAGGAATAATGACAAATCTGAAATTACATCAATTAAATCTAAAATTAAAACATTCCATTGGTATATATGTATTCTTATATGTAGTATTATAAATCAAACTTAAATTAATCGCAGTAAACTCTCCTATGATGGTATTTTTACTGATTGCAATCATCCGACGATTGGTATATGACGCGTTTAAATTCACAGGAGACATCTGTGCGAATAATTACAGTAATTTGTTCATAAAGCAAATTATACAACGCGAAATAAAAATATCTACGTGATTATAATACTTGCAGATGATATTCGTGTTCGTACTATCTCAATAAGAAGCCGTTAATACGTAAGATTTAATGTTGAATAAATCTAAAAATATTAAGCATTTAACGCGCTATCTTCTAAACACAAACTTTGTGCACAAACGAAAATTTGATGCGATCAAACACGGATATATTGATAATGCTTAAAATGTTACACGCTAATAAATTTGCTTATCATTTAAAATTCTGCAATAAATAATCTTAATACACCGATATAATTTGAATAAATATCTTATATTATTAAAACATTGATAAATCGACGAATGTCGGTAGGATAGGTGGTCAGCTAAAGTATAATTTCACACGAACTGTTATTTAAATTCATAATTTTACTTGAAACGACGAGTATTTTTTTTTTTTTTAAATTTGCAATCTATAAGTTTGTTTATATAATATCAGAAAACGTGCTTAAATATTATAACTACATATATTCATATAAAATAAATATTCATATTTCACATGAATTTATATTTATCTTAAGGTTTTTAAGGTGAAATTTAGCCGCGAGACATAGCAAGCTTTTATATAAACAATCATCCAAACGCGACGCCTAGACGTCGGTACTGCATAATGTTTAAGCGCGACGTCTTTTCAAATGAAATGATTTGATCAACGACGTGCTTACTGTATTATTGGGTGGTGAAAATCCACATTTTATTCAGGAAAGATGTCCACGTCCAAAGAAAGCATTTTGAATTGAATTGAGCTGCATTTCTTTAAAGATGATGCTTGAAATGCTGTTATTTTGAATGCCAAATTAGAATAAAATTGACGCGCCTGACGGCAGCAAAAACATCCATGCGTCACATTTGAATGTATTATATTTCTATTTAAAATGCGTACAGACAATGTAATTTTATAGCGGTTTAAGTTTAAATTAAATTTTCAAACACTCCTATGCCTCGTCTAACTAAATTTTGCCTCGAATTGTTTATAGTGAATATTTTAATAAAATACACGTTGAATATATTCTTATCGATAGTAAATAAACAATTAAAAATATAATATATCACAAGGAAACCGATTATTGTGAACAATCGTGCACGATAGATTTATGCGAAACAAAACGGGAATAAACGCATATTGAAAATTAAATACGGTGTGTAAATTATCAAAATTACATTTTCAATATGAAATATAATGATGGAAATCGATATTTAAATTAAAAATAATGGGTCGAACGCCCTCAAATTATTGTCTATATATATATATAAAAGTTTGGGGTTTTAAAACACGATTTACGGACAGTCCGCGTTAATAGATCTCAAAAAGAGGACCGCCGCTCAAGAGTGAATATAATAGGAGGGAGGACGCGGGTATATATGTTATCTCCGATCCTTCAATTTATATTATCTAATGCACTAAATTCCGCTCCCTTTTAAATTCGGATTCACCCCAGCGCGCTGTGTTTGAATTCAATCGAGGAATCGCTCCATTTTATATTGATGATGAATCCTAAATCTGTTAATTTTTATGATTACGCCCAAATATGTCCATTGAAGTTGAAGAATAGTATCTTGTAGAATAATGCTGTTTTCGATTGGCAAATTTATATTTATCGAAATAATATATTTAAAAACATGTTTATAACGAATTATAAATGTGCAATATAAAACAATCGCCGTAGAAATATTCACAAAGGACGGGTCTGAAAAGACAGATTGTATAAGAATACAATGGATAAATCCTAAATCTTAACGCTAAACGATTACACATGAATACGTACATCAAGCTGATAATGGCCGAGATACTCAAACAATATGAATTTTGTTTAACGCTACGCCACAAAAAGTTATCTAATAGTACAACATGAATAGCTTTCATTGCGCTTTATCAAGTGCGTCTTTGGATCGCACGCGCGTGTTCGAAGACTGTTCATGCATCGTGTTCTGATAATCTATTTCACATCCATTATTCGATATAAATAAACCTAATTATCAGACCCGTCTCTCAGAGTCCTGTATATTATCTTGTACTGTGTGCTCTCATTTTTATTTACTATTTCAATACATATACATATTACATAATAATTTTAATAAAACATGACAATAAATAGACAGAGTTACACATACACATATTAACAATCACAAAAAATGTAACCATAACGCTATTATTATGTATACAGATTAATTCGTTTGAAGTTTGATGTCCGGGTTGTATGCGTTGAAAGTTGGCTTATCCTTGTCTGATTTACTTCTTTTGTGCGCCAGAGGCGGGGGCTTGCTGAGCGGGTGTTGCCGGTGTCGGTTCGTCGAGGAACAGCGGGTTCTTCACTTCGATTTCGCCAGTCTAAAATATTTTTCATATCTATAAATGTCTCATCGCATATATATATATTTATAATGTCGCTTAAATTAAACCGAAACTAACTGTAGCAAATCCGGGGCATTCATAGACGGTGTAGTCTCCTTCGTCGTTCTCATCTTCGGATTCAGCATCAGATACGGATCCATTGCGTTCGGTCATTCCAGCGCGGCTAAAGAATTATTCGTTTATGTAAAATTTATGCATCTTGGTATGGGATGTGTGTTTCGGATGATTTGTATTCAAAAGTGACAGTTGTTTTGTTTTACAGGTTATGTTGCCGGTTTTAGCCTCATATGTCAAAACAACTGTCACTCTTATATTGGTATTATATATGTTGCCATATGTAATAATTGCATTTTATTCGTTACATGCCATAAACTAACGCAATGCAAAATTAATAATATTATTAACAACAAAATTAAAAATTTGCGCGCATTTGTACATATTCTTCATTCGCATTTATATATTAAAATATATTTATAATAATGTAAATCATGGTGCATTTCTATACGTGGTTTTTAACTGATTGACTGTCACGCTTGAAAAATGGAATCTGAATATGATTTAAATAATTAATTTAAGATTAAAATATATAAACGCAGAAGGCATGCCTTAGGCTTCAAAAATGCAGGGGGCTTCAAATTATTTTTATGCTTTTGGCGGTTTTTAGCTTGGGACAAATTTTGCAATTCAACCCTCGATAAGCACGGTTTCTTATTGCGATTTCACTTTTACGCGGCATCACGACTGAGATTTAAATATTTGAGGTGAGACCTTCTGCGCTTGTAGGAAAATCCATCAAAGGGACACACCCAGAGATGTCCAGAATTAAAATATTAGGTTTGCGTCTATAGACGCGCATGGTAGTTAATCGCATTAAAATAAAAGAGCTCGAAGCTCTTTCAAATATTGAATGAGTCGCTGTATTGAATCAGAATGTCTCAAATGGGCTTTGATACATTTGATGCGTGCAGTTATAACAATGTATCCAATCATTATCTTAAATGCTAAAGAATAAGAACATATCAATCACATGTTATTGCAAAATGTTGTTTAAATGCACGACTGAAATAAAATTAATTAAAAATGCTTTGACATCACGATCAACAATGCAATTCGATGAACAATGATTAGTAACAAGAGTGTACGATGGACAATTGGCATGATTTTTTTTTGACCATAGTTGCAAAAATTTCGCCAATGATTTCTCTACAAAAGGACAAATCTAAATTCGTACGATATATTATTGTCGAAATCAAATCGCAGCTGGATTTACGCGCACATTAATTGTCTGATTTAAGTGGCAATATTTGCACCTAAGGTCATCGTGGACCGCTTTGGCGTTGAGTCTAAAACATTTCTGACCTCTCCATGGCGATGATCTGCTGCTTCTGGTGCTGGTAATGGTACATTTGAGCGGAATGAGCCAATTGACGATCTCCAGAGGGTGTCACATCCATATTGGGTCCTGTTACTCCATATGCTGGGTATTCCACGTCGATAGCCGCCTTGGACTTCTTGCGCATCCTTTGTAAGGGAGAAAATGTTACATTGTATACTTTGTATTGTTTTATTTAAATAGAATAGCAATAAGATCAAAAATATCGGCAGGAATAATAAAAAGGATGGAAGAAGCTCTTGCGATCAGGATGTAAAATTGCAACAATAAAAATATGCATTAGGATGGAAACATTGTTAATAACCCTCTGTAGTCTGAAGATTTAATGAAGCCGTTCAGAGAATTTATTAGATTGTCCTGTTAGAAATATCGTTTTTTACATACTTACTTTTTGAGACCATTAGTTATGTCTCAACCACCCCTTTGACATCCAACACGGATTATACGAGGAATAACAGACAAGCATAGATACTTCTGAAAACTTATTCAAATACATTTGAAAAAAAAAAGGAAAGATACTAGACTAGTCTATTCTTGATGAGATCAAGACTAGGGAATCCAATCCCGGGATTAGTAAACATAATCCCAGTAACAGGCAGTACTGTTTAATCTATGTATACATATATACAGTATATAAATATTTTCCAATTTGTTATATTAACCTATACCTACCGGTGATGTATTTACTACACCTCGACTCTTATAATGGGAATATCGATATGAAATATAATAGATACGGGCTTCAGAATTTTTATATTGCTCCGTAATATAATTACGAATCACATTAAAGTATTATAGTATAAAAGTATTCATCTGCAGCGACGGAAAATAATAATTTGTCGGGAAATCGGGAATTTTGCGCGTTTTAGTACGTGTCTCGGCAGAAAGAAATTTTGTCAGTCACATTGATGGTAAATTGATGGCATGTTTTCAAAATAATATTTGGTTTTATTTATCTAATTTTGAATTGTATTTTTATCTTTTCTTAAATAAATAAAATTCTTTCGCCTTCAGATTGGAAAAATGGATACTGGATCTTAAAGGGCTAAACAAAAATCACAAAAAACTCTTTCTTCCATCATATTAATAATTTTAATATGCTATTTGGATAAGAAATATTGCAAAAATAAAAAAAGAGCTGCATTGATCTAAATACATTGTAATAAAATGGAGCAACTGTAGCAACGGTACCATGTTTTTACACTGAAAATTTAACACTGAAAGATTTTAACACTGAACGGTGAACAAAACCGTGAAATGAAAAAATCCATGTCTACAAAGAAACGCTTCTTCTCCACTTCTTCCGGTCACTTGTGCTCTGAGCGCAGAGGAAAGCTAGCTAAAGATTCTAATTTTACTTTGAGATTCTTAAGCTAGGATATATATATATATATATATAGATTAAAACTGCTTAAAAATTAAATAGATTAATATATGTTGTATAGGGTAGGGAAGAGTTTTGAGTCTCACTTGCGGCCACAAAAAAAAGGGTGCGAACCCAGCAATCGCTATCAGTCACAAGGAAGGACCTCTACAACTTGATGGAGATCCCAAAACTTTTACAAAGAGCCCTAAAATTAGAGATATTGGACACAAGGTTTCCGTGTCCAACCGGACCGAATTTCGGACCACTGACACAAAGAAGGAACGCCTCGCTATCATGCTCGAACACGTCCACAGAACCACTAAATAAAACTGCTTCCTTGACGCGACGACGGAGATCTCCGAGCGCGTCTGAGGCATCCGCCTCTATCTGGATTTCTCTGAATCTTGGACGGGAGAAAATATAGGAAGTCCTCTGTCCAACAAAAATAACAAAGTGATAAACGAAGAAACTCTGCATTTAACGGACGAGACGACGGCACTAGCATACCCAGAACTTGACTACACATTTTATCTAAAATTAAGGCACCAATAACCAAGCAAAAAATCTGAAAATGCAAACAATCTACTACGAAGCGACGGCAATGCATAGCCCAACATAGCACTGGACGGAGGATGCTCACAAGGAGCATCACCAAGGCGCCGGCAGTTATTCCGCGTCCATGAGTCCGACAGGAGACTCGAAATATCGGAAAGATATATATTTGAAATCTTAATGTAATGTAATCAAACTTCAGCAAACGCACCCGCATCTTTTGTGATTTGCTGAACATTGAATTGTTAATTTAGACAAAGGATATAGGAATGTTTAGCTAATAATATATTTTTCGAATAATGGGCAATCCTTACGTGTACCATCCGACGGTGAAAGCGCCCACAGCGACGGTGGCGGCTGCCACCACCCCAGCTATTATCGCGTATATGTAAATATTTGCATCGGGGTCATATCCGGGGGTGTTCTTTAAAGCCTGCTGGATGACATGTTGATGTCGAGGATTTGTCGGGACCAGGGATGTCGGTATGTCGCGCTCAATGCTGAATCTTCCATTTTGAGATCTAAATAACCCATTTCGTTGTGAACATCGTGTGAAATATTTTGTACATAAAAGCTTGTCATATAATAGTCACCTGTAGTTTGTGGGGGGGCCCTGCGGAGCCACCTCGGGGGTGTAAATGATTTTGTTGATCTTCGTCTGAGCCAAATTCGGGTTCTGTCGTTGTTGACGCGGCTCTTCGAACGTGTTCTCCATCTCCTGAGGGTCTGCCGTTTCGGGAGCTTGAATGAAGGGATAGTATGCCAGGTCTTGACGAGTGCCTTGCGCGTTCAGGTCATCGCTGATGGCTCGTTTTAATTCTGTCGTGGATCAAAAATAGATAAGCATTAAAATTATGCAATTGTTCAGAATAAATTAGCATGAATAAAAAAAATGCGGTGCGATTATATAAAGACTTGCAACATTTGAGCGTGTGTATTCTCTGAGCGTTCCCATGGAAGCTTAAATGACAAACGATATATATATAAAAATTCATTTTGCAGTATTAGCGAATAAAATGCAATATGATGTTGATAATTGGAATAGGCAATACGATCAGAATATAGATAAATGTAGGGTGCGGCAGGGAACTTATCTTATTTAAAAGGCGCTTGATTTGAAGTGATAAATATTTCAAGATGGATAGAATGACGCCTCTAAGGCGAACGCGCGCTCTTCCCTTATCCATTGAATTTATTATTAAAATAAAAAAGTTTCCTTGCCGCAACCTGTACTAATTCCAAATTTAGCTTTGTATTCGTATATTATTTAATGCCGCTTTAAGGAATGATATTTCGCCTGACAGCTTACATACATTGAAATATTGAAACAATGTCTAAGCTATTGTAAACATGAAATTGATAGATACAAAAGCAAGGAAATTGAATCAACGTGACCTACATGATTGATGTCATGATATCGATAATATGATTATAGGGTAGGATAAACGTTTCGAATGAAAACGTATAACGCACATCATACATTTGGTCTGAATTTCATGTTCGTTTTAAAAAATATATTCATGAAATAAATTGCGCCTATCAATTTGAGCATGCCATTTGACTGGCACGCATGTTGCACTTATTGCATACGTATAAACACAAGCAGGCGCTTTCATTGCCTTTAATATGGACATGTATTTTAATTGGAACTAAATATCATTAAGGTACGACGGTCAAAGCATACAGACTGTCGTGATGATGTTAAATTCGCATCTATTTGCCGAAGAACACAAAGCCACATCGAATATTATCGGTGTGTTTACATGGCGTAGGCAAACATTTCGTGCGAATTTTTCATACAGGCGCAGCACATTTTAATGATATCCATTTCATCCGAAAAATCAAACATCGGAGGCGAAAATTCGATTTGTTAAATTTGCTCAGCGAGAATGCAAATGTCGACGATGTGTGGAAATCGTTCGTTGCAAAGCGTTAATTAAGGCATCCTGTCTGTGTTCTGACCGCATTCGGCGATAAGAAAATGTTGCTAAATATATTTAAATCGTCCTTATGATAAGGAGAAAAAGAATAAGTCAAATGAGTCAACGATTCAAATGTATTTAATAACCCAACCAACAATCAGTCTCATCACTGTATGCGACTTTAAATTTTTACTAGAAGGTAGAAGAGCGATACTAATCAATATAAAGACCTAAAACCTAATGGTATGAAAATCCGTATTTATGTCCTTATTAAAGAAAATGTGAGACGCATTAACTATTTTGAAGGCCCTTCAAATATATTTTTGTCTAACATATTACGTCGCTAATTTGAACCCCTTAATATTGCGAGGCCTGGAGTAGCAGCCACTGTAAATGGAACGGAATTAAGTCTTAATTAAGTTTTCTTGTTAACTCTTTGAGCAGTGAGCTAATTTTAAAATGACTTAAACGTAGATGCTATGTTTGTTTGTTCGCCATTTATCGTCCGTGCAAATCCACTTATCTCTCAGGGCCGCGCAGCGTGTATAAAGCTTGTGCGTGTATAAATAAACACTGTTCATAGCGCAAAATATTCGTTCATTTCATCGCGTAAACATTTAATAATATACTCTATCGTTTATTATCAGTCGATAAATTTGGGTTAACGATCTACACGACGTTTAGACAGATAGAAACTGTCTAAACGTCGTATAGATCGTTGCCGCAAAACGTCCTAAAAGAGGACGGAGCGGACGTAAGGTCGTTTGTGTTCAATCGGTCCGCTTTTCGGATCGCTGATATGACGAATGCCACACCTGAGCATGTCTGATCGAGTGGGTTATTTAAATTTTATAATCGATCGAAAATATTATGGGCTTATTTCGACTGGGTCGCTCCAATGTTTAAGCGATAACGAAGAAAATAAGGATTGGACAACTTAGTATGTATTATAAAAATGGACAAATTCAATCAGTGTTTGGTTCATGTGAAGTAGAATCGAGTATAATAAAATCGGTATTCTGCGTTTTGTGCCCCCAAACCTAGTTGCGCCCGCGGCGGGCGCCTGCTTTTCTACGCCCTTGTTACGTCCCTGTGCTTCTGACATGATTAATAACTGGCGTTCATTACCCTGTGAACTAAAAGAGTGCATTATATATTAGGAGGATCCGAAAGTATTCGTACATTTTATGCTTGAGTTCAGTTTGTGGCCAGATTAGGGAATCCAATCCCGGGATCGCGGATGTCGGGATGCTTATGAATCCCGGTATTAGTAAACATAATCCCGAAAAATTCACTCAACAACACGATGAAGGCTACTAAATCGAGACATTCTCGTCGAAATTTGGACGCTTGAAAACAGTGGCGTAACTACTTATTGGCGAGCTTAGGCGTGCGCCTAGAGGCTATAACTGTCTAATATATGTATACATATACACAGTACATAAATGTGATTCAAATTGGTATATTAACATTTCCCTACCGGTGATGTATTTAGTACACCTTGACTCTAATAATGGGAATATCGATATGAAATATAATAGATACGGTCTTCAGAATTTGTGTATTGCTTCGTAATATAAATACGAATCACATCAAAGTATTACACATCGAATAGGATGGGTGTTATGCGGTAGGATGGGTACCGCACGCCTTCACCGAACACAATAAAATAGTCCCTTTTTGAATAGCATTTTAACTGGTGATGAGAAATGCCTCATCTTTGATAATATACGACGAAAAAATCAATAGCTTTCTCGAAAAGTACCTCCAATTCCAATTCCTAAGCCCGAATTGACAATAAAAAAGGATATTTGAAGGTAAAAAAGGTATGATAAATGGACGAACGGCAGACATCGCGTACATTTTATGATACGATAATATTTTAAATATGGATTATAAATATATCCGCTATTGTATCGTCGCGTTATGGTCCTTTCAAATGGATATCCATTTTGATAGAAGTTCGGATCATTTAAATGTCTTTAATGACGTGTATTTTTTGCTTGAATTTTAAAAGCACAAAAGCTTCCATTTAATTTATCTACGTGCTCTCGGAAATCAATGTCGCTATTGTCATTTTGCGAACGGATCACATTCATGTTTTTGTTGGTGTTGTATCATTGACGTTATTTTATTGTGCTGTAAGACGGCACGCTTTCTATTGATGAGACTTATTGTAGCTTTTCCTTTAAGTGTTATCTAAAGTTGGATATCGCACAAAAGACATTCTGCTATCTCTCCGATGGTTTACTTTAAGCTGTATTCTTTCGCGGTTGGAAAATGTCAACGGTTATTTCTGAAATGCGAGGCAACATAAATTCCGCCACGCTTTTTGAGCAATTTTTCCAAGCAATCAAATTTATAAATACTCCAATACGTTGTTATTTAATCGAGATTGGAATGAAGTCAAGGGCGGAAAATTGCATAATAAATGTGCGCAATTACTTTTGGCTTTCCATTCGTATTGTAATTATACAATCAGAGCTTTGAAGTGCGGCGAAACTACATATTATTCAATGCATATAGAGATCTGAAGGCAGAAACAGGTAGTTACGATTCAGAATTGAGGAGCTTTGGAGATACTTGAAGTTTACTATATACGAACGAAACATCCATACAATCTTCTCAGCATCCGTTGCACTAATTAGGGTAATTGAGACCATTAATAGCCACTAGAAGTTCAACATCAACCGACGTTATTTCAGCTGCAATTCATGCTATTGAAAAACCACCAACTAATTAATATTGCATCGTGGAATTTTATGAAAATTTAGCAAAGAGCATTTAATAAAAATTTGGATTCATTTAAACCTTCAGATACATCGATTTATCATATGATATGCAAGTCTCTATACAAACTATTATTATTTTTACAGGATCCTTATTATCATAGAAAAATATTGAATATCAAACATTCTTAGGAAAAGTAAAATTTTTAACTAAAATACGATAACTGGATAACTGGAAAACACGGATAACTGGAAAAATCGGATAATCCAAAGCATCAAATTTCTATTTGTTTTATTTATTTTTGAAAATGCACGCTCAGCATCCACAGTCGTTGGAGATAACGACATCAGATATTTAAATGCTTCAAGTTGATGTCCGCGTGAGCCCCCATTTTCGTATAACACCATCAATGTGACTGATAAAATTCCTATTTGCTGAGACACGGACTAAAACGCGAAAAATTCCCGATTTCCCGAAAAAATATTTTTTTCCGTCGCTGCAGATGAATACTTATATACTATAATGCTTTGATGTGATTCGTAATTATATTATGGAGCAATAGAAAAATTATGAAGCCCGTATCTATTATATTTCATATCGATATTCCCATTATTAGAGTCGAGGTGTAGTAAATACATCACCGGTAGGGAAAGCTTTCAACGCGCTGGTGAAGCGTACGGTTTTTGTTAGATAAAAATTTCAATCCGGATTTTTTTGGGATTAAGTTTATTAATCTCGGGATTTATGAGCACTTAAAACTATCCGGGATCGTGAATAATATTAAAAAAGCATTTGATTGATTTTATTGCGTGCTATGTTTTAAATTTTGCACTGTATAAATACATTTTGCGAATTTAAAATCAGGAGCTGCTTAAAAATTAAATTCAATACAGCTCATTCGAGAGACGAATTTCAAAGCGAAATAAAGTTTATGCTTAAATTGGATGTGTATGCGAAGTTAAAGCCTGAACAATTTTCCCACAGGTTGAATACTACCATAGGAATATATCCAGGAATATTTTAATATAAAAATGAAACGCCGTGGAGGAATAAATGGGTCGAACATGTATTGTTGTATGAGAATTGTAGGACTGGGATCAGCGCAATTCCTATTATGCTGAATACTGGAACAATACCTTTTACTTTTTATAGGAGAGTTTTCAATTTTAAACGAGAGTTTCATGATTTATTCCTAAGCGACGTTCATAAAGTTTGAAGAGAGATAAAAATAGCGTAACTATGATTTAAGGGATATTCAATGCAATATTCTTCTATTAATATATATATTTTTGGAGAGCTTTCCCGCTTTCGTATTTGCGAAAGCTGGGACGCATTATTGCGATTGCAGGAGGAATTCTATGATGCACATCTTGAACTTTAAGTAAACTCTATGCACTCCACCTATAAATGGTCTATCCGCTAACATGGTCATCTTGAAAAGCTTTTCAATATCTTTAATGGAAGTAACCTAGTCTTAATATTCCATCCCCATTGAGATTAATATCGAAATCTTTGCAGATTATTTATTTAATATTCCCGCTTTCGATCTCTCTAATTGGGTACAATAAATTTCTGCTGTAACTAAGGAATCCAATCACGGGATTCCAGATTCCTGGATATCGGGATCTCGGACAGTTTTAGATGCTCATGAATCCCGGGATTAGTAAACTTAGTCTCGAAAAATTCGGGATTGAATTTTTTATCTAACAGAAATCGTACACCTCACTAGCGCGTTGAAAGCTACTAAATCAAGACTTTTCTGCCGAAATCTGGACGCTTGGAAACAGTGACATAACTACTAATTGGCGAGCTTAGGCGACGCCTATTTTGAGGATCGTGCGATCACGGCACAGTTTGGTGGTGTGTCGTACTCTGGAATGTACTCATTGATGACATCTTCACTATTGCCCTGTCTGAAGGGTGCGGGATGATAGTGTATGCGGATGATCTTACCCTATATGTCAGTGGGAATTCGAGAAGAGACGTTGAAACTAAGGGCAACGCTGTTTGTACGCTGCTAGAAGAGTGGTGCAGGATAAACAAACTTGCTTTCTCCCCTGGGAAATCATCTGGACTAAAATGGCCTTTGGTAGGATTACAAGAATGGCGGGAGCAGACTAGGGCATTTAAGCCAAGGACCTGATTACTGCGTATTTTGCTCTCTACGTAAGCATTGCCACGTACGGTTCCGGAGTGTGGTGCAACAGGTTCGAGCATAGGGGCAGAAACAAAACGGCATTAAATAAGTTAAATGCGAAACAAAGGGGACCCCTACTACGCATCACTGGAGCTTATGGGACCGTGGTCACTGACAGCCTTCCGATATTGGTAGGCGTCCTACCTCTAGATCTACAAACGCAATTATCGGTCTGCAATTACCTAGGAAAAAAGAATGCTCCGATCACGGTAGGGAGTTCTTCCCTCAGTGAGATTGAAATGAAGCACATGGATAAATCAGTGATGTCCAAATGGGCCTGGAGTACTGCCCGGCCTACTTCTCAGCGTGTCCGTTCTCGTTGCCTACACCCGAACCACTTTTCGTCCCAGCTCCTGACAGAGCATAGTAATTTCCGTGCCTACTTGCAGGAGAGGGGTCTTGTAAATCGGCCGGTGTGCCCATGCAACCACCCGCACAAGGACGCAGAACATATTCTGTGGACGTGTGTCGGCATGGCAACCGAGAGAGAGGAGCTCCTGCGCCTTGTCCAGGGACCGTATCTCGGCCCCTTAGGACACAGAGATTTGGTTGCTTGTCCCCGCGCCTTCAGCGCCTTCAACTCCTTTTGCCGGAGTTTTGGTGCTGTAGCGTGGGCGTTTTATCATCCCCGACATCTTCCATTTTTCTTCAGGTGCAATGTGCTATTTTAACAGAGCCATCTCTTCTGGCTCTGCGGAGATAATGCATCTGCTTACCGACCGATCGCTTCTTGCGCGTGCTTTGTTGCCGGTTGGGTAGTGACGCGCAGGAAGCGGGAGTCGGGAGAGTCGTCTGTTGGCCTTGGCTGCGGGAGGTTGTCCCTCCTGCAGCCAGACATCTCTCTCTCTCTATCTGTAGTGCGGAATAAATAGTTATCTTGCGAAGAGAGTCTTTACATTCGAAGTCCTTCGTACTCCCATCCATTCGTCCAGCAGATCACAGCCCGATAGAAGAACGGACCCGTGCGGTAGCGCGGCCATCCCGACGAGCACGTGGAGGCGGGGAGTCGCCCGGGGACTCGGACTAGGACTCGCCCCCGAGAGTGCCCCCGCCTCATACGTTACAGTGCCAAATGCGAATTTGGTGGTTACTACTGGACTAGCCCGTAGTAACATCGCGTGTCCAACAGACGGCTTCTTCGTCTGAGTAAATTAGAATCACATCGAACAGCGTTTTGCCTTGATTTTCACTTGTTTTCGACCATCAATAGCTGTCTAACACACAGTAAATTTACTTTTTTCCCGCCCATTTTAAAATAATGGGTTTGCGTTATCCCAGGCACCAAATGGAGCAGGAGTGTCCTCTTGGGGACGTAGGTTTCGCAGCAATACAACTGTGCTGCTGCTTTGTCTTGTATGCGTATGTCGCAAGGGTCGATTATTTTTTTCGAGCCCGGTGGTATGTGGGGGTGTCCCCCACATGCCCCACGAATCGAATCGTCTGGTCTTTCCCTACCGGTGATGTATTTACTACACATCGACTCTGATAATGGGAATATCGACATGAAATATAATAGATACGGGCTTCAGAATTTTTGTATTCCTCCGTAATATAATAACGAATCACATCAAAGCATTATAGTATATAAGTATTCATCAGCAGCGACGGAAAAAAATAATTTGTCGAGAAATCGGGAATTTTGCGCGTTTTAGTCCGTGCCTCAGCAAATAGGAATTTTATCAGTCACATTGATGGTATATTTTCAAAATAATATTTCTTTTGTTTATCTATTTTTGAATTTTATTTTTATCTTTTCTTAAATAAATAAAATTCTTTTGCCTTCAAGTTATTTTTTTAAATTAAACAAATGGACTTATTAGTAATTTTTGATCAAATTTATCAACATAATTTCTTAAACTATTGAAAATCCCGAAATTCCAGGATCGAAATTTTGGCTCGGGATTAGATTCCCTAGCTGTAACTGTTTTGGCAAGTTTCAATAGCTTATAATGAATTAAACCCAAAACATTTTAATTATATCCCATCCAATACACCATGCTATTGATTATGAAGAATGGACATTTGATGGGTCTCATATCTTGGTTATTTTATATTTCACAGCTGTTGGCGAAAGTTTATGCGTTTATGTGATATTCAAATTTATTGATTAAGGCACCGAAGATCATTATTTAATGAAGATGCTAGGCACGAGACAAGACTTCTTCCCGCAGCTAAGGCTATCCCTCAACTCTTCTTATTCCTGCGAGTCCACATTCAATATAATTGACGCTTCAATTCACATAAGTGAATAATAAGGAAAATCATGCTATAATTCAGGAGCATTTAGCATCATCCCAAATCCATCAAATGTCATGTTGGTTCGAAAATCAATCAAATATTCCATACTATCAAACCGAGCTCACTGGAGTCAAAGCTTTAGCATTGCACGCTTATAGTAAGCGTGAATCAAGCAACAAAGAGCAACAGGATTATTTATACTTGAATGATATGTCTTTGATGTTGAATCTCTATTCAATTCTGTGCTCAATGCATTGACATGCAAGTATTCAAGACTGGATTGCATTGCAACCATAAAACTTTCATTGGCAGCATTGAATTGCACAGGAGCAAATCTGCTTTGACGTATGCTTTAATTGCGATCCAAATGTGCGTTCATATGTTTGACATATGCATTGTGTGATATATAAAATGGTATTCTCATTTTAATGTAGATTTTCCAGGTGTCGATATTGATTTTGAAAATTCGCTGCGAACAATGGACGGTCTTCGAAATTTTGATTAACCCTTAAAAAACAACGATTATCTGCTTTAATCCTTGGCTGAGATAATCGATGGAAAATATTAATGATGGATATAACGATGGATATATTTTTCGTTATGAAATTGCACCCCCTTTCACACCAAGAATGACCCGTGAAAGATTATGGGGGGTTGAATTGAAAAGTCCTATCGCACCCTCCATATTCACCAGACATCACATTATCTTTTTTATGTCAATGGAACACCCCTTGCAGCCTAAGCGCTTTTAACAACGCCCTTCTTTCCGATGGTCTTAACACGCTATCTGCGGGAGGCATATTTTATGAATTACCGCGTATTTTCGTTGGCGTCGGCTAAATGTTATTATATGACGTTTTACATATTTTATTCACATTAGATGGCTTTTGGGGATTTATTGAAAATGTTTTTTATAAAATTGGGCCTATTCCCAATACACAGTGACCAAAAAATAAGCTCGATTTTCGGAAATATTTTTTTCCGTTATAATTCATACATATAGATTATTTAGGACGTCACTCAATAAATTCGTAGGATGAAAAAATAGTTTTGCTCGATCATAAATTAAAGTTCTGTGAGATAGAAACAACGCGTCGACAATTCGGAGCGCTGTTTGGAGCTGTTTCAGTGCAAATAAAAGGATCTTTTTTCAGGATGAAACATGGATTCATCACTATACTCTGGAGTGAAATCGGGACTCAGCTGAGTGGGCGTAATTATTTTGTATAAAACACTTACCAGACGTCATTTAAAAACTGCTTTTAAATAGTCTCCGGATTTAACGTGTTAACAAATTTTATATGTTCCGATGCGATAGATCCTGATGTGGAATTCAGGATTGTTGATGTTATCTAAGTTTATTTTTGCACTCAAGAATTATGCCAGACAAATATCGCATTAGCGAGCAACAGGGACGCTATGTAGCCATAACAGGATTAAAAGTTCTTCAATTCTGGCGATGCCACCTCACAAAGGAAAATTTCATGCTTGTAGAATTTTCGACTCAACATCCCGGTTTTATGTGTACATCCCTAATTATGGTATTAGAATACTAGCATAACAGGAAGCCCCGAAGCTTGTGTGTAAATAATGGCTCGTATAAAATAGAAAATAGCGTCGCGCATCTCAATTAAATTCTTAGTGCATGTATTTTGATTTGTAGCTAATATTAGGGGGACCAGAAAGTATTCAAACATTTTTGGATCTTATGTTTGAGCCTGATTTGTGTCCAGATATTGTGACGGAGATATCTTTGCAAGTTATTTTTTTGTAGAACTCTTGCTAAATATTATTTTTGTACTCTTTTAGAGGTTAACTCTTTGCGGTCCTATGTCGAGTCTGGCTCGACATTTTGTTTCCATTTATGCCAATGTTTTGAGAGATACCATACATTATCGTTTATTACATATAAATTTGATCAAAAATTACTAATAAATCCATTTGTTTAATATAAAAAATAATCTGAAGGCGAAAGAATATTATTTATTTAAAAAAGATAAAAATACAATTCAAAAATAGATAAATAAAACACTAAAAAATTCAAATATTATTTTAAAAACATGCCATCAATATATCATTAATGTGACTGATAATTCATGTGACCGAGACACGGACTAAAACGCGCAAAATTCCCAATTTCCCGACAAATTATTTTTTTCCGTCGCTGCAGATGAATCATTTTATAATATAATACTTGAATGTGATTTGTAATTATATCACGGAGCAATATAAAAATTCTGAAGCCCGCATCTATTATATTTCATATCGATACTCCCATTATTAGAGTCGAGGTGTAGTAAATACATCACCGGTGGGGAAATGTAAATATAACAATTTGACACAAATATATGTACCGTATATATTGCACAATTTCCAAGCGTCCAGATTTCGACGGAAATCTTACACCTGTCCGGGATTCCGGGATTCGGGACAGCTTGAGCTTTTCGGGTCACCCTGATATATAATTTATTTGATTCGGACGTATTGAATTATGAGGCCACGGAAAAATATTTGATTCCATTTAAGAGAAAATTTATTTGATATTAAATCCCTTCTGATAAAAAATAACATCGCAAACCTTTAGAACAAAATGGAATATAAAATCGTGCAAATTTATAACATTTCCAGGAACGGCGGATATGTTCGCAAATGATTACGTATACCATTCATCGTATACCGCCTTGTAAATTTTAATTTAATCCCGAAACATACGTTTCGGTCGGTTTTTTAAAACAAGAAAATATCATAAAATAGCCTAGCTGGCGAATGTCCATGAAAATCGTGGAGATTTGATGATACAACCCTTGAAAATATGAAAATTAAACATATTTCTATCCACACAAAAAATGATTAAACATACTTTCGACTTGTATAGGGTATTTACATAAGGGAGCTCGATTTTAAAATGTAAATAAAACAGGCCGTGTATGAGATATTTACTCAATCTTTCATATATTCGAAAGAATATTTTATGGCATTAAGTATGGAATGTATCGTCGTTCAAATGTCCGCCGCGGTTTTGCTTGTTGGCGCGTATTCGGGATGAATTTGCTGCATATCATCCATTTTAAGCCATAAAATTTGCTTTTCATCCATCCAAAAATGAACCTCGTCGCTAAGGATGATATTTTTATAACGTTCTATAATGATTGGCCATATACTATTGAATAATTCATAATAAGTTCGATTGTTTCGGGTTGTTCGGGGAAATGAGGGAATTTTATATATGATATAATGTATTTCTTGGGAATTACTTATCGATCAAGGTGAGTACCATTGCTCCTAGGGGATTAATTCAGAAATGCATTTAATGTAGCTTTTTATCCCGACAGGGTGAACACAGGAGGAGCGTAATATTAGCCCCTTTGTAGTTCAAGTAGCCCTTTTCAATAAGATCATGGTGATTTTTTTCTACGACAGTCCTTCAGTAGACACGCAAGGAAGGTTTGTCGAATGGCAAAGCCTTTCATTTATCCAATCATGAACGTCATGAAAAGCGATTGTATAAATTAGATGGCACGAATGCAACCCTTATTCTTGAATGGATATTGAAAAGGCCAGAATTCTTTAGCAGATTGCTTGCGATTTCTGTGCAGGTATGATGATGACCCCAAGGAATAATTTATATATGAAACTTGAAAGACTATCGAATAAAGTTCAATCGATCGTAATTCCTTAGTCGATCGTGAATATTAAAAGTCTATGATTTATTAAAATATTAGTTTTAAAGCAGCACTCTTACAATGATTAAAAAATAAGGAGAATACAAGAAATAAAAACAAGGGATGATATTGTTCCCTCAAGGGATGAGGGATTTTCTCACATTTATGCCTTTAGTAAATTCTTAACGAGATGAGTCTTACGACTCAAAGATTATGATACTTGTAGATTATTTTTCGGCAAAAAATCATAAAATGTAAGGAAATTAGCATTATTATTTGCTTAATGAAGCTCTTCTTATATCTTCTTATCAAAAGGAAAGAAAAATATATGACCAAATAAAAATATCCAAAAATGATTCGCAGAATTCGTTGGATTATTTGCGCAATAAAAAAAATAATGAAGATGTTTATCATCTTCAGCATTCAAAGTTGCCTTGCAAATTGCCAAAAAATAGCTCTATCCTTGAATATATTATATTTGGTACACGTGTCCTTATATCTGCTCTAATTTGGCGCCAATTTTATATATCGAGGTTATACCAATTAGTATAATTGAGTACCAGGCACAAAAAAATGATTTGTATGGCTAATGAATACATTTTTATGAAAGTATACAGTGGATGATAAATACAAACTGTACAAATATAATAAAAAATGTGCAAAACTAGGCAGATCGAATAAAATAAAAGCGAATTACACATACGATGAAATGCATGTCCGAGGCTTCCAAAAATGTAAGTATTGTTCGGGGGCAAGAATCATTTATCTGATGCTCGCTATAGATGAATGTAATTCGGAAGCCTTGGACATATGTGTTTTGCTTCTTCTTTTAAAAAAAAACAAAATATGTATATAGTAATAAAAGGATATTTTAAATTTGACTATACATTTCTTGGATCAACCTAATCAAATATTTATATATATATACACCATAAATACTCAAGAAAAATGTAAAAGCGCTCACAATATTCATATAAAGAGGCCTTAATTGCGAAAAATACTAACACATAAAATAAACTGCTAGACACAAGCAATACCTACCCATTCTATAAGCCCATTCTAGTAATCTTAAACGAATCCAATTTAAGTTCGCATCTAAAAATAGCGAAATTGTATTATTTTCATATCGTTGGTAAAGTTGATATCATGAACAAAAGCTTCGTAATATTGTCGGTCGTCGATTAATTCTGCATCGGGCTCACATTGTCATCAAATATTGGTCAAGTGTGCGTCAAACGCTAAAGGTCTGTGTGCTGATCAGTTGTGGTTAATTATGCTCTTTAACACATAAAAGCCGTTCGTTAACGTCGAATCTGTTGGCATATTGTATTTTCCACGTCGATAAAATTGGATGCAACAGGTCCCCGCAAAGTGCAGTGAATTTGTGGAAGACGATAAAGTATTTTATCACTCGCGGAATCAGAATATAAAAACATCACAAAATTAAGGGATTTTTTGATGACATTCTTCACCGCGGAAGTCTTAAATCCTGAACAAATTATTTGCAGCCAAATAATTAAACATATTTTTACTTTGTATAATATTGTGTATAGATTAGATTACAATCAAAAATAAATATTGAAAAATAAAAAAATAGTGAGCGATTGAAAAAAAGTTTGTGTTTTTAGCAACATTTTTTGTAGGTTTTTGTTCATTAAATAAACGATTTTAAATATATTTTTATATAATTATAGGTCAAACGATAAAAACGTTTATTATACACGCGTCTACCAAATTTCATAAAGAATGCTCATCAAAAACGTATGGAATCACTTCCATGAGCTTGGAAAAAGTAGTTTCGAGATAAACGCGTTTAAAGATCAGCGCATCAAGCGCAGATTCTCGTCGGCCTACAACTTTGCGAATTTCATTAATATTGAAAATCCAAATGGTAGTCGATCAAAAATAATGATGTTTATAGACGCGCATGCGCTAAGTATTTATCTGGAATAAGCAGTAGTACAGTTACGTGGTTTATTGCTTCAGGCCACATGTAGCGCGGGCTGAATGGCTAGGTTTTAAAAGCATGCGCGCGCTCGCTCTCGCTTCGAAGACCGATTGTCTCCCTCCCTCTGCCACAATGCAATGCCACACTTAAAAAATTAGATATTTTGAATTACACTGTAAAACGGGTATACGATCGCGCTTAGTAATTATTTGAGAGGTACATTAAGGAGGCGTATGATGCGTACCGTCTGGTAATAAATGATTTGGGCGTGAGCAGCCCACATACAGCTGTCCACGTGAGAAGCATGCACGCACACCCTGTGTGTTTCTGTTCTTTGTTGATGCTCACACCGGAAACTGCACACGTTTCAATTCGAATAGAATATCAGTCGGAATCATTGGGACACAACCTCTTCTTCTTGAAATATTTCGATTCAAACTGTAGCTCCGATGATATTATTCATCAATTTTTTTTCAATAAAAATCTAGTACAGTTTCTTTATGTCGTGGTGGATTTATGTTTCGGAGAAGAATTATAGGCACGCCAATTTTCAGTGTTAAAATATCCAATTCAAATACATAGCTCTTTTGTAGGCACCACTAAAATTTAAGAATTATATCAATTTTACGAAAGAAGTAGAGTTTCATGGATTTCCTACGAAATCTCCCGCACTTTAGGCGAAGCTTAGCGTGGAACACCCGAACTGTAATTTGTTAAAAAAACGTACTTAATATATTTTTCAAGCAATGATAGCACCTCATATTGTTTTGAATCCTGGAGTTTATTTCGCTATCGATTGATTTGTTATGTGTGAAGTTAGCTCCAAGGCGTTGCTTTGCTTGGCGGGTACTCGCTTTTAGAATGCATGAATTTTGGAAACGCATATGTTGGATGTGGTTGCTTAGTAACACGCGCTTAGAAAGAAAGGCAGTAGTAGAGCCTAGCGATGTATTGCTGTGGGGTTGAGAGGTTAGGATCCATGCGCATGCGGGCGCTCTCCCTCACCTCGAATAGCGACTGTCTTCCTCCCATCACCGACTCGCGGCCGCGCTTCACTTCACCAGAGCATGCCATTACCGCCTCTCGGCATAATTGACAAAAGGCTTTGTTTACCTTAGCAAAGCGGATCGGACACCGCGACAGCGCGCTGACACACATTGATTTTTATATATATATATAGATTTCACAACACACGGCGCAATCTTTCAACTAGCACTTTTTGTTCTAGCTAAATATCGCCGGAAAATTCCTAAATCAATATGCTGAAAATTGACGAGCGTTTTAAATTGAATAAATCTAATTTTGCAAACCTCGTTATTGATGCCGTAACATGGCGATGTGTAAATATTGACTAACAAGCTATTAAGTCATGGACGGAAGCTTATGCGACGCAAGCATGGATTATTTATTTAGCCATGACGTCCAGAACAAATTATAAATCGAGGGCAGTTGCGACCACAATAACGAACGAGGGAAGCAAATTAATTTAGTAAGCTGAATCGCGTTATAATAATCTGAAGCTGATAAAAATACACACGGTTCGCGAACAAGATCGTAAATATGTATTTTTGCAATTACGTCACTCTTGTTTAATCTACAATTTGGAATCCATCTAATAGTACGACATATGAAGAATAATTACCCAAAGTCTCTGCCTCCTTTTCATAATCTCCAAACTGCAATACACATTCTCCGTCTCTGTCTCTCTCCGAGCTCAACATGTATGAATGCTCTTTCTGAATCGCCGGAATTCGATCGCAAATACGCGACTGTACTCCCCAAAAGCATGCCAATTTGTTCAAGCCCGTCCCGGCGACATCGTTTATATATTCAATATGATTTTTATTTCAGGCCCTTTGCGTAGGTTTATGTGGTTAATTTCGTTCACATTCGATCCGTTCACCTTGTCATATGATCTGCTATGATATTTTTTCCTGTCGTTGTTTTCATTATTGACCTTTGACATTTCGGCGCCCCGGGCAAACGCTACTTCAGCATCGTTTCCTCATATTTCAAATAATATTTTTAGGTTTTTCACCCAATTAGCTGATCTGGCGATAAAAAATATCGGCCTCTTCCGTTTATAACAGATTTATAAAAATATTTTAACTATTATTTATAACAATTGCATTGTATTAGGGTACCGGATGAACTAACAATATATATATATTACCAAATCAATTATTGATTATGTATTTTTATTGTCGCATTCAAACGCGGTCAAAAAACGAAAATTTAACATGCTAAGTGGGCGGGACGTATATATACGTCCAATGTAAACTGCATCGAAATCGGTTGGGACGTATATATACGTCCTCGAAATATATGTTGAGTCCTAAAGCAGGCGGGACTTTTTTGTTGTTTAACGAATGTGTGAGTTGTCGATGCAAGTTTTGACATGAATTTAAAATAGGTAGCAAATTGATTGCACTTCGCTATTGTCTCGGAATGGGCGTGTATTTAGTGAACGTTGAAATGAAGATTCAAAGGCAAATTTATAGTTTTAAAATGGAAGAACAAAAAATACGTATTGATGCTCAGTTCAGACAACATAGTAAAAAGCCAACCTATGCCATCAAAAAATAGTATTGCATTTAAACCATCACACTTAGTTGAAAAGAATTTTCAAAGAACAAATGAAAGGGAACTAAAGCCAGGAAATGTCGAGTTTATTACAAAAAAGGGAAATAATCTATATACTAGCGTCCGGATTGTGAGGTAGTACTACATAGCACGCCAGGTGGGCAGGACGTATATATACGTCCTAATGAAAATGTGCACGCCTACGGTATGTTGCGTTATTGACAAGAAATTCCACGCTTAACAGATTAAGGTCTCTATTATTCCACCAAGGAAAGGCCATGCAATTTTGATAAAAAAATAGATGATGGCAGTTTTAAAGTTCAACCACAGCTACCCCCGATGTTTGTTACTGGGAACCAACTTTGCGGTGAAAACTCTCCACAGCCCAATGTTTAATTACAACAGTGGAAACTGAATAATTCGGAAAATTTCCATCATTTTTCACAACAGAAAAAGGCTGCGCTGCTAGTTTTAGAGCGGGTCTTTGTTATGTCGTCTTGTCGCGTATTTCCCGGAGGCGAAATATTTCATCGCATTTTCAAGCGGTCATTCGTATTCTGAAAAATATTTGATATTTGATGGAAATTTCAACTGAATGCTTTCGCCGTCGGGAAATTTGCGAAATGCGATTCGCCGGTATTTCGAATTGCACGTATGGTCGGCCGAATGCTAATATCCGGGTATCCGGGTATAACAATAGGGCCGGGTTGTGATTTCTGTCCGGGAACATATCCGTCAAAATAGCACGGTCGAATGTTTTCGCTATTATTTTAGAGAGCGATTAACTGATTTGACATGGAAAATGATGATCCAAAACATATTGTAGTGGAATGTTTATATTCAATGAACGGGCGCTTTTTAGTTGTAGCCATTTTCAATGAATCCAAAAAAAAAAATCCTTTGATTAGTGAACTAATTTTCGTAGTACACATGTTCCGAGAGCGAGTTTAAAACTCACATGCTGTGTTCTTATGTAAATAAAATTTTCTATAGGCCTAGCATAAACAAAGCTTGTATATCAATAAATGAACCTTAACACTATTGATATTGTTGGGACCCATTATAGCGTTTCAAATAGAATATGTAATTAATTTATTATAGCTACCGACGAACGCATTAAAAATGAAGTGCTTTGGATCGCTTTTAGCAATATTTAGATGTGTAGGGGTAGCTTTACAGCACAACCTTGCCATCGATATACTAATGTATGAAGAGATACTATCTCTATCTTTGTCTCCGATTCACAATATTCGCAATCAACGTGTCAGAATGCTCTTTCTGTATCACTTGAGTGTATCAGCAAATTCCTATTTAAGATTCGAGGGATTTTACAGGAGCAATTTATCGATCGATTATATGCAACGTGTACTGGTGTGATTATAAAAATTATATAGGAGCGTTTTGTTTGACGATTGCAGGCCAATTTAATTGCCTTCGCTGGGTTTCTAAAATGGGACATGTTTGTAGATCTTATACGACCGATTGTGTAATGATCGGTGATGGATCACATTTGATAGGTTCACCCTGTGTACAGCGCACTACAACAACGAGTATGCATTCTAAAGTGCATTTCAATATCCATTTTACGTCGAATACCATAACAGAGTTGGAACGAATATAGTGGCAAAACGTGTGTAACATAACATAAATTAACCGACCGTTTGAAGCAGCGAGTGACCGTGAGAATGAGAGGCCACACTCGGGTCATGATTTCTGATTCAAATTCGATATAAAAGCGATCTCCATATTCATCTGGTATTGAGATAATAGTGTTAAATAGATTTAGACGTTTATTAATTAGATAATCGTCTTCAATCTCTTCAGTCTCGGTTTTTCTTGAAATTTTTTTGATCGATTCTTCTGTAAAAAAATACGCGAGAATATCGCGTTGTGGTAGAAGTGAATCTTCGTGGGCGCTAGGAAAAGTTAATTTCATGCATTTTTATCTGTGCTTGTGTAATATATAATAAAGTGCTACTGGTTGCGGCTACGTATATGCATAATAGATGCGACGCATGCGCGCAGCGTCTCTATATACGTGTGTATGCGATGAATAGAATAGAAACGATTCTCCCTCTCTTTCCCACCAAGTGGCGCTTGACAATTGTAGAAGGTAGGTTTGATCAAAAATCTGATTCCTCACTATTTCTGTTCGTATTGCATTTACAGGAATCTAAATTTCTTCATCAGAAATGCAGTTTCTTATAATTCCTTAATTTATAATTCCCGATTTGCCGACAAATTATTTATTTCCATCGCTGCAGATGAATAATTATATACTCTAATACTTTGATGTGATTCGTAATTATATTACGAAGGAATACAAAAATTCTGAAGCCTGTATCTATTATATTTCATATCGATATTCCCATTATTAGAGTCGAGGTGTAGTAAATACATCACCGGTAGGGAAACACTGATATAACAATTTGAAACACATATATGTACTGTATATATGTATACATATATTAGACAGTTACTGCACCTAGGCGTTGCCTAAGCTCGCCAATTAGTAGTTATGCCACTGTTTCCAAGCGTCCAGATTTCGACGAGAATGTCTCGATTTAGTAGCCTTCATCGTGCTGTTTTAGGTGTACGATTTCTGTGAGTTAAAAATTTCAATCCTGAATTTTTCGGGATTACACTTACTAATCCCGGGATTCATGAGCACCTAAAGCTGTCCGAGATCTCGGAATTGGAATCCCGTATATCAAACATATCAATTCACACTCAACATAGAATCCATCGGAACAACATCGGAAAAATCGATCCCTCAAACGAATGCGGGTTAAAGAAGGCAGTGAGTTAAAATACCGTTGAAGGGTTGAATTTTGACAGATTTTATCCTCATACACGTTGCTTTTTATTATTTAAAAGCTCTATGAAATCATGTCGAGCAAAGTATTAGCGGAATTAGCGAACGATTAACCGCGGATAGCGTTGCCATGGTTGTATTTTATGGATTTTACGAGGTCCAATATGGAACGCTGTGTGAAGATAACATTTTTATTGATCATTTTCATATCTGGAAGCGGGCGATCGGGCTCTCCGCGGGATATTACATGGTCATGAGCTTTTGTCTTCGTATGAGATCACGTATGTTCCCGAGCGCTGCGATCGGGAACGACCAAACTGATTAGGGATGCGATGAGATCACACCCCCAAAAGTCTTCTTTATTACGAGCCACGGTTCGACGCTCCGATAGAACGTCGACGAGGACACTCCAATCTATCAG
This sequence comes from Stenopsyche tienmushanensis, assembly GCA_008973525.1. NCBI lineage: Eukaryota > Metazoa > Arthropoda > Insecta > Trichoptera > Stenopsychidae > Stenopsyche > Stenopsyche tienmushanensis. Next base: position 94,235 of record WACJ01000190.1, read on the forward strand.
ATCGATGTTAATTGTATTGAAATTTTGGAGGACTCCCATTAAAATCCTCTCAATTAAGCTGTACAGAGAGGATTCACTGAGGTAGGATGTTATATAACGCTCGGTGCTTCTGGGATTTCCGTCATCAAGATGTTAGATCATCAGTTATTAATATTTTATTATGATGTTGTGTCTTAACTTCGTCTCAATAATATTGAATTTGCTTCCATCGACAAATATTATGTAGCCTATATTATGTTTTCGAAACATCATACTGTCGAATTGAATACTGTCGTCGAACGATGCTATGTATTTAGTACGCCATATGACATTCTAAAACTCCGTATTTATTATATTTCATATCGATATTCGATAATATATTTATATATCAATATAAATATTATGTATATATCGATATAGATAGTATATCGAGCAGGGCCATAACTAGGGGGTGGCAAAGCAGGTGCCCCTCACGGGCGCAACTAGGCTTGGGGCGCAAAACGCAGAATACCGATCGAAAGTTGGACATGGTTATTATTTTACTTGACCATTCTACTTTTCATGAATCAACAAGAATTGAGTCTGTCCGTTTTTGAGTCCAAGTTATCTAATTCCTCTTTACTTCGTCTTCGCTTAAACATTGAACCGATCCAGCCGGCAATAAAATAAAGACAATATTTTCAACTGATTGTAAAATTTAAACAACCTACCATGTCAGTGGTCCGAAAAGCGGACCAGTTGGACCCACATACCTCCTAGTGGCTACTCCGTCTTCTTTTAGGGTTTTTTGCGGCATTTTCAGGAATAAATGCGTATCCGGGGCCTACTATGATCTGTTGGCTCGCGCACTTACAGTCGACGGTCATCCAATACTATTTCGTGGATTTTCTTTACCATTTCTTTTTTCGGACTACCCATCGAAATATCGGAATAAAAAATAACTTAAACGCGATCGAATACCCGATTTTTTTCTGAATTAATATCTATATATATATATATACATATACATTCAAATCTCATTTTGTGCGACTTTTTTTTATACGATTTTGAAGTTATACGATTTTTTTAAAAATGTTTTTTTCTTTTTTTAAATTTCATAAAGAGTACGTATCGAGATATTTTGGATTAAATGGTTAATAAATCATCAACACTAACCGAAATTTGGAAAAATAAATGAATTTAAGACTGTGTAAATCTAATTGCATCTGCGCGCCGTTTATTCTAGTTTAGAATTTTGAATAAATGGTTTTCGTTTTTTTTTGTTGCATTTTTTCAATGTTTCGACTTTCAAAAGTATATCTTCCAAAGAAATTTCCAAAACTCTAATTATTTACGGAGTTATCGACATTTTAGTGACGCGGCATATAAGCATTTTTCAACACGATTGACATCATATCTCAAGTTCCAATTAACAGATGTACTTCAAATTGAATACACACCTTTTTTTATATAACCATTTATCGTTCCTACCAGATTTATGGCAAAACCTAATTTTTTACCATTTAAAAAAAATTAAAACTATTACAAAATAAGGCCAAAAAATTACTGTTTTTAGGGTACTAAAAAAATTAACATGTTACCAAAAATGTTATTTTTTAATTGTCTTATTGTTTTCCTGTTTTTTTTTAAAAAAACTTTTTTTATGCGATTTTGGATATATTTTATACATTTGTTTCAAAGTTATGCGGTTTTTAAAATCCATGGAACGCATCTTCACTTTTTTCTATGTGAGTCAGCTTTTTTTGTGCGATTTTCTGCGGAACGCATCTACCGCACAAAAAAAATTAAGTGTATATAAATATATAAGCGTGGCATAAAGCAACCAATAGCACTTTTTTTTATATATTACACAAACATAGCTTCATCTTCTAGCTAATAATTTCCATTGTGTAAGAAGCGAAACACTTTTCCCAGCGATGTTTAATAGCGTCGATACTCTGTTTATAGTGAGAACCGCCGACTCAATTATTGGCAAATCTTATACCACCGAGCCATTTCATTAAGTTATAAAAAATAAAATAATCCAGGGGGCTGGCGAATATCATCCATGGTTATGAATCGATACAAAGACTCGGATTTATTACTGTGAAACATCGTCAAACACTCCCCATGATGCTGTTTTTTTGTTCCCTTGTGAGCAAACGCGGCACCCGTTTTGCGCACAGCTTTCTCATGTGCAAATTTTTAGTCAATATGCAATGTACAGCACTTTTTGAAATCCAGTGTGGTCGTCTTATTTGGTCGAAAACTTCGATGTTCGTCTTGGCGACTCGTATGGCTTCGTTTGAATTCTGCTATCCAATATTTATTGTTGTAAACTAAGGAGCAGACTCTTCCAGAGTAGACCGATTTTTTACATGTTTACAAATTCACTGAGAAAGTTCAATATTGATGTTTGCCAAACAAATACTAAACAAAGTAGCGTCTTACGAACTTAAAACAATAAAAATTGATCTTAAAATTGTACAAACAAATTATGACCGGAACAAATTTTCGCGTTTTTGTGATCTCTCGCTGTTTCAAATTATCAATGTATTGGTAAGAGTGAAAATAGAGTTGTATATTTATTTTTGAAGCCAAATTTGTATAGATGCGGTCAGGTAAATTGATCCCGTATAGACTTGCGTCATATACATGCGACGCGCATGCGCTACACCACCTCTACTGTGTGAGTAGTATTTTTTTATTATATAATACACAAACTCACTATAGTTTTTTAGCTAACCATTTTCATAATGTGAAAAATGAAATAGAGTGCTCATACGATTCTTTTATAATCAATATCAATACCCTTTGCCATTTTAAAATATTAATATTCATCCTTTATGTATACAATTGTGCAATCCTAAATAGGCCGGTGATAATATAATCACCGCACGTTGCGCAAAATGTGATTACACACGGACGTTATATTGTAATTAGGACATTTCATATGCAAGGATACTCGCGTTTGATATTTAGGCAAGGTACATTATGTCGTTGGGTTTTGTGCGAATTTATTGAGTCCTCTGTTTGACAGTGCCTGCGTTATGACGTTGATCAAATGTAACATTATTGATCGAATCCAATTACAAACAACTTTGTTTGGTTTGGGCTCAAGCACAGATAACGGTTATTTCAGGACTCATCTGCCAGCACAAACAAAAGTCAATTCGTCATCGGCTCGCCGAAGAAATGTGTCGCAAATTGAGATTGGACGTGATCCTTGATGATTTATTGATTTTCCGCAATCCTTGAATACAATCGTTTCGAGCTGAAGAGCGAATGAAACAATAGCCCGCGTAGATTAAATTGTAGCTTTGAAACAATGAGTCCGTTGCGAGAAATGTAATGATACTCAAAAATAGAGACGAATATTGTGTATGGGTTCTCTGATTGTCGATCGAATCTAATCATAAACGGTTGCTTCATTCGTTTCGTGTGAGTACTTATATACTATAATGCTTTGATGTGATTCGTAATTATATTACGGAGGAATGCAAAAATTCTGAGCCCCGTATCTATTATATTTCATATCGATATTCCCATTATTAGAGTCGAGGTGTAGTAAATACATCATCGGTAGGGAACGGTTAATATAACAATTTGAAAAACATATATGTACTGTATATATGTATACATAAATTACTGTCCCTGGGCGTAGCCTAAGCTCGCCAATTCTTAGTTACGCCATTGTTTCTTAGATTTCTCGATTTAGTAGCCTTCGTCGTGCTGTTGAGGTGTATGATTTCTGTTAGATAAAAATTTCAATCCCAAATTTTTCGGGATTACGTTTATTAATCCCGGGCTTATTATGTCTTTCAAATTGTTGTATTAGTCTTTCCCTACCGGTGATGTATTTACTACACCTCAACTCTAATAATGGGAATATCGACATGAAATATAATAGATACGGGCTTCAGAATTTTTGCATTCCTCCGTAATATAATTACGAATCACATCAAAGTATCATAGTATATAAGTATTCATCTGCAGCGACGGAAATAAATAATTTGTCGAGAAATTGAGATTCGAGAAAAATTATTTTATTTATAAACAAATGGACTTATTAGTAACTTTTGATCAAATTTATCAATATAATTTTATAAACTATTGAAAATCCCGGACTTGGGATCCCGGGGCTATTCCCTGGATCCCAGTCCCGAAATCCCGGGATTGAAATTTTGGCATTACTGATGAGATGAAAACGGTGCGCCGGTGTATGTTTCATGATTTAATCGATAAAGAGAAGAAACAACCGTCTTGTGACTGAAGATGAAAAGTGGGATTTTGAAAGGGGCAGATAAAGAAACCAACCCTTCAACCGGGTCTAACAGTAAAAAGCTCTTTTAAATGTATAGTGGGACTCCAAAGGGATAATCTACCCTGAAGTCCTTCCATATGGTCAAACCATAACGTGGGAGATTTATTGTTCGCAACTAGAAAGTTTAAAAGTGGGCCTGAATATGAAGAGGCCAAGCGTAGCCAACCATCGCCAAATTCTTTAGCAATTTATGAGCGATAAATCATATTATTTAGAACGATGCAGCATCATTTATCGGAGGGAAGAAAGAAAATATATAGATGTAGAGCGATTTGCATATGTGGGGTGCAGCAAAGAAACTACCTTATTTAAAAAATTAATATCACAAACAGTATAAGAGATATCAGCCTAATTTTTTTTGCATATTATAGATACATATTTAAAGTTATACATGATTAAAAAACATTAGGTCTTGGACTTTCAAACGAGTGCCATTCCACTCTTCCTAAATTAATTGTCGCTTCAGGTAGCTTCCCTGCCGCACCTTTTTATTTTGTGTGTTCAACTATTATCGTGTGTTCAAGCATTTACTTCGGCTTATTTTCTTGTATATGTTTAATAAATATTTAATCCGAAACCTTATGCACGATAACTTGTTGCTTTAATGGTTACAACCGCACTGAAATGAAGTAATGCATGTAATATATCAAGGAATTTTAACCGTTCATTATGCTCTTTCATACAGATAAATAATTGTGCGTTCCTCGCAAAGCTCGCTTCGATAATCAAAATGGTTTGTTTTCGATTTTCCGGGAAAATTTCGCATGATTGCCATCGATCGGCGTTTATGTAAAAGGGCCTCTATACGTTCAATAATTGAGCTATTCCTTCATTACGCCGTAAGCCCCTTTAGCATTCATATTTCAATCAAATTGACCTTTTTGTGAATGCGTTATGAATTTATATATGAATCGCTAAAGTTATATAAATCTTTATAATAAAGCGCCATTCAAAGTACCGTATGTATTTAAGCAGATTCTGTGTTTATTGTTTGGATACAAGCTGAATTTTGAATGAACTGCTGGAATATGGCGCCTTGGTGGAACAAATGCTCGTTTTCCATAATAAAGCATGACGTCAGTCTGACCGCTCACATCTGCCAAGGATGATGTTGTCCGATTTTATTTGACGGTACCATGGACGGTGTCTTCCTCGAATTGCAGAAGAAATAGACATTTTTGCAGAAGTGGTTAGATTAGAACGAACAGCCGCAACTTTAGTTATATACCTCGCCAGTTGCCAGGACTACTATCCACCATATGCTTTAAATGCACTCCACTGATTGAATTATATTAAATTTCATATGACACAAATGCAATATAATACTCGGATGGAAAAGCCAATCCTGGATGCAAGATGGAAAGAATTTATTCCTATGGCGTGATATGGTTGGCTAACTTGATTGTTGGCGCGTAAAACGCTGCAACTGAGACGGCAAAATATGCACTGAAAAATCGAAAATGGTATCGTGCGCTCGTGTTAAGTGAATTATGCAATTTCCATCCGATTTTATTTTTGCCATATGTTTTTATTAAATCAGCACTACATGCGAAATACGAGCGAAAATTGATATCAATAGCATTTGAAGTGTTGAATGCCGCAAGATTTTGTATCAAATCATCACAGAATAAAAAATGTTTAATTGCTCATACATAGGCGATGTCAAAAATACGTATACCCGTTTTATTGGTGTAAGGCGTAACGTAAACGTCTTTAATCAATTTTCTTCCGAATGTATTACAATTTGCTATCTTGTTTACAGTGTTTGAATTCTCCCGTTGTAGAATTTTTTATAACCTTTATGAACTGTAAAAATGGCACGAATTTTTGGCACTACTTATATAAACAGCTACAGCTTAGGTGTGTGTGTAAGGAACACATTTTACGTCACATATGCGTGGATACTCTCTCTGGATCACTCGTTGAGTATTCACTCAACATGTGAGTGCATACTCATCAAAGGCGTAGCATAATTTTTTGTGTATTTCAGGCACATCAATATGATGTTGTTACTGTCTATTTGAATTGTACAATCTTGTATTTCTTTTCTTTCCTCTCTATTTATTTCCAAAATACTTGTTGACTGTGTTTTTAACGGTTTATTCATTTTCTAAAAGCTAACACTCTGTACTTTTCGTTTTCTTCATTACACTTTACACACGATATAAATTATTAGCTAAAAGATTATGCTGTGTTTGTGTAATATATAAAAAGTGCTCAAATGGGATGTTGAACATTTTTTTCAAAGTCTAGTAAATCGATGGATAATTAAGTTTTGTGGTTGCGACCCGGGTGAAGCCATTATTTTATTTTATTTTTACATTTTTAAGATAAAATTACAGCTTACAATACAAAAATAATAATTAGTTATTAATACTTAGGAATCTCTTTAATTTTTGCAAAGGTGACGCATATTTCTTCAATTAGGATTTCTTTCGTGGGCACCTTTCCGATTCGTCACCCACACGGAGAAGGTGGCAGCAAAGGCCAGCATCGCAGATCTGGCAAAGTTGATGCTCAGCATTGGTAGCCCAAAAACAAGCAGGAGGCGACTCTACAACGAGGTAGTGCACTCGATACTGTTGTAAACAGCGCGTCGATATAGGCTGAAGCACTACAAATTGAAAGGGCTAGGAAATACAGAAATACAGAAAGGTGAAGACAGGAAAAACGCTAAGCAAAGGACCATGGCGGCGTGGCAGTCCCGATGCGACAACTCCGCTAAAGGTCCTGGCTAGACAGAAAGCGCGGTCAACTGTGCTACCACTTGACTCAGGTTCTCACCGGGTACGGTCGTTTTGGTAGCTACCTACACAAAATAGGCAAAGAGATCGTCTCGGAGTGCCACCACTACGAAGCGCAATACGACGATGCTGCACATACGACATTTGCCTGCCCAGCATGGAGCACTGAAAGAGATATCCTACGGGAGGAGCTGGGAGCGGTTTGCTCATCAAACGCTGCTGGGGTAGCCCAGCTAACATGAGTTGGGTGCGCAGGTCACCCTGTGCTGGGTACCTATAAAGGGGTATGTGGAAAAGTCGATTACAGTAGTTGGTGAAGACTGTGCCAAAGGCTCACCACTATCCTTAACAGCCTAGGCAAACAGGGGAGAACGGTTTTAGGCTACGAGTATCACGGGGAAGAGGTTGACCCTGCAGTCCGTCATCTGCTGTAGCTCCTTTCAAACTTAGGGTGGACTCGTGGTGGATAAATAATTTTATCCACCTGCAGTAGTAAATTCTTTGAATTTATAATAACCTTAGTCCTTCCTCCTCCATCGCACCTTCGGGTACACATGGTCTGAAGCTGGTCTTTCCCGCGGAAGCCCCGCCTCCTCTGGAGGGCGTGGAGTGAAATAGGTGGGTACTTGGACACTCCGCGCATAGCGTTTATCTTGAGGCTAAAGGAAAAGTGAAAGACACTTTTTGTGTGGCTAGTCCTGGGTAACCCAGAATAGAACATACAGCAGCGCAGGAAATGGGTTCTATTAGCAAATGGGATCTGTCATCTTGTCCTCTATTAAGTTGCATTTAAATCGTAAATCGCTTCAATATAATCGCTATAGATTAAGCATTGTGGGTTCTATATTTCGCTTGAGTACTTCAGATGGCGCTTTACATAAGCACGATTTGATGGTTTTGATCGATCGAAATTCTTTGGAAAATCTAATTGAAAAAACTTGATACACGTTGGAAAAAATATATTAGCCTTAATGGTGACTATGTTGAAAAATAAATATATGATTTTAAAACTTAGGAATTGTACTTCAAGCATGTGTGCATTAGTTTTCAGCCTATTAAATCATGCGTAGCTTTTAAATCACAAAGCTGTGACATAAATTTGGGTATATATGCGTGTCATTAAATAACAATCAGCATAAAACCTTAGCAAATAAGAGCAAAGGTTTATATAATATTGCTCGTGAAGTTCAAATATATCGAGTGTTAATATATAATTCTGAATATATTAATTTCAGGAATCAAAATTAATATTTCAAGATAATAATTACGAAGCCATGCAAATGTATTTAACACATTTCCGCATGAAATGTGGAGTGTCATTGGATAACAATTTGAGCGGTCATTCAAACTAAATGGACGCTATAGTTTGATTGTAATCTCATTATTCTCCAGGATTGCACCACAAAAGCATTGTGCGAAACAATGCATCAATTAATTACGTCATTATTTGATCGAGTTTCCCGCCAATCCGTTGGCTATTAATCATATTCAATTATTAGGTTGATGCATAAATAATGTTCATATTTTTGTCAGTCAGTCATAAATGCAGCGTATGCTCTCCGTCTCTGTCTCCCATGCACAGTTACCGAATTCCGTCTCTATCTCTCTCCGAGCTCAAAGTACAAAAGTGCTCGTTTCAATCGCAAATACGCGACTGAATTACCTCAAATATATCAAATATATATAATACAAATGCAACTTTAAGCAGCATCGGCTAAAAATAATAGTCTATGTAAAAATACGACGTTTCTTATGCATCGACTTAATATAATGTTGTTTTAATAATCTAATATATAAAAATGAATTGGGTTTTGTTCGTTCGAAATGGGCTGTCATACCGTTCATCGGATTGTAATAAAACTTCGCTCATTAATTGCTAAGGATTTCGCAAGTAACATAGGCGTAGTTTAATATACGACGACGCTCATTTCACAACGGATGGATTGATCAATAAGCAAAATTGTAATATCCAGGCGCCACATTTGGATGTACCTATGCGATGAACAGCAGCTTGTTGCAGCACTCATTGAATAATTGAAAAACTATCCAGCTGCATCGTTGAGAATTTTCCACAGAGTGGTTCTTTGTCAGAAGCTCAGTTAATAGATTTCTTGTGCGATTTGTCGCCGAGGAGTTTTGCCACAACAATGGAATTCGTATAGCATTTCAACCCGACAGAAAATAATTCAATTGTGAAATATGTCATTGTTTGGTTCTATTTATGCAAGTCTTTGTGTTCCGCCACAAAAACGGTTCAAAACAAATCCCTTAAGCTCTCAAACGAAGTTCTCGATAACTACATACAAATAGTGATGACAACGTATTCACATAGAACATAAAAGCGAATGAATGCCTCGTACCTATTGGCATTTTTAATGTAACTTTGTATTCGAGCAAAGTTATAACATGGGTATAAAGCGCCCGCAAATGTGTAATTTCCCTCCCCCCTCCCGAATATACAATTAATTTCTATCATAAAAAATGTTAAGATAGAAAGTGTCTTGATGCTACGTTGCTTCAGATAGATCATAGAAAATGGCGCACAAAGCCTTAAAAGAGGATGGAGTGACCACAAGGTTTGTTTGTCCAATCGGTCCGGTTTTCGGATCGCTGATATGACGAATGAGCGCCTCGCGATCGGATTATGAAACGAAGGACAACGAAACATGACAACGATCAGGTTGACACTCCAAGACAGTATACAAGGATCATAATTATCTCATGATTATATTGAGAAAATGTCAACGTTATTTATTCTTATAATAGAGGGAACATCCTAATTTTGGTTATAGATTTTATGATTCGAAACACATAATTAGACTACCTAATAAAAGGATTATTTCAGGCAAAGTTATGAAACGCTCAATTCTGTGCGCCCAATTGCAAATTTAGTGCAATACGCAAACACTTAATGTTTAAGCCGCTTTAGATAGTAGATAGTTCTGATGGATGCATTAATTCGACTTATGAGAGTAGTTGGTCGAAGCAAGTTTGTCTGGTATTAGTCGATACTTAATAGGTCGACGAAAGCTTTACTTTGATGTATATGGGTTTACTTATAATTTAATTTTAGGAACTCGCCAGACCATCTTCATATATTTAGAGATATAGCCTCAATATCTCCAACGTAAGATGGAGCAGTTTATGAATGTAGTTTATGTATATATTAGGGGTATTGAAAAGTATTCGCGTATTTTGAGACCTTATGTTCAATAAATGAGTAAAATAAATCATTTATAAGTGTTATTGAGGCAACAAATTAACAACATCATTTATTATAAGATATTTAAAATAATTTATTTTATGGTTAGCTTCAGCAAGTTTGAACCAGTCTGGTACTATCTTAACAAGCTGGTAATAGTCTGGCAACCCAAACCCAATAGCACTCAGTCGCCAGACTGTCATAATGATAGTTCAGAAAACGCCAGAACACAACTATTAAATTATTCATATGTGTTAGAAGACCTTCAATTTATGCTGCCAGCTCTCAGTCTAAAAGCAATAGGAATGTGTTGAATAATAATTATACTTTATAAAATGCTATTAGTACTGAATATTCGAATACTTTCTGGTCCCCCTAATATATTGTTTTGTTGTAAATCAAATTTGTAAAATAAAATATATTGTACAGTCAGTCCATAGCGATTTTCGATTTGAAAGAGTCTTCTCTGGTTAAAATAATCGTCTGCAGATTCAACCCTCGATGATGGCTCAATAAAATGAATGCCAGATTTGTTTAAGATAATAATACAATTCCATTGCAGAGGGCTCAATAAAGAAAATTCACTCACCTGGCTTATGGGACGGCACCTGTTGATAATATCTTGGATCAACAGGTGGTACGGCAAACGGTGTTTTTCCCAACTCGTTTAAAGGCGCATCCATTTTATAAAAGAATTCAGGCTCTGGAGGAGTATCAAAACGCTGCTCTCCTGTATCCGGGGCGTCTTCATATTCCACGTAAGTTTCTTTGTCGGCGTTTTCTGCCTGCCTTTTGTAGCCGCGCAGGTTGTACTTCTCTCCCGGAGGGCTCTCAATAGGATCAGGACCAGATGCTAGTGCCTTTGTGTCCGCATTGCTCTTGTCTTCCGGGGGGAGCTCTTCATTTTCGGGATTATTGTTGTTCTTGTAATATTGGTTGTCGGGGCAGTTTTCGCAAAGTTTGTTCATCAACACAGGCAGATATTCGCCGCTTTTGAAGAGGTCTTTGAGATCTTCGGTGTTGCTGTACTCTTCGCTGCCGGGTTCGCCGTTTCCTGGAAAATATCATAAATATTAATTTATACAAAGTTATTCAAAGCGAATTCATGCTGAAAACGAAAATAATCAGACATTTGCTTGAATTCACAAAAGGAGTTTTTCAATAAAAACGCTCGAAGTTTATTAGGTTATAGCGGCTATGTTGTTCAAGTAACACATATGAAATTTATTCCGAACTATTTAATAGTATATGGCAAATTATCATGCATATATTCCATTTTATAATATATACTAAGTTATCTAATCCCTCTTTTCTTCCTAAATTGCTTAAACATTAGGCCGAACCAGCCGGCAAAAGCCCACAATGAAATAAAGACAACAATATTTTCGACCGATTGTAAAATTTAAATACCTCACCCGATAAGTCTTCTTCAGATAACTTCGTTTCATAATGAGAGCTTTTAATTGTTCAGGTATGGTATCCGATCGCAAAATGCTCATTCGCCATATCAGCGGTCCGAAAAGCGGACCGATTGGACATCCAAGCCTCGTGGCCACTCCGTTCTCTTTTAGGGCTTTTTGTGTTATCTATTGTATAATCTATAAGATCACAGAAGCAACGTAGCGTCATCTATACATTAGGTCAGATGCTTTTGGGACTATCGTTGTATATTATTTTAAAACATACATTTTAATAGTATTTAATATATTGCATTTATAATAGTATTAGTTAACTTTAAATCAGCATTTTGTATAATAAAAGCACTGCGCCGACGAAAAATTGAATGCAGCGCCCCTATTGCTGCTAATTCGCGGGCTCGAGCCACCGACACCTGTGCTCCCCACTTCAGTCCTCTGTCCAAATCACGCCCAAGTATTTCACTTGGGGTTTCCATTCGATGGAGTTGGACCTGATCACTATTGGATCAATTTGAAGATTGTTCCGTTTCACGGAAAACAAGATAGCTTGTTACCCCGAGAGCTTACGTTTGATGGGGATGGTGTGGGTTGATCGTGTAAGTAAATGTTGAACAGATGAGGCCCTAAAATACTGCCCTGAAGAACTCCAGCTGAAACAGACTGGGGAATTGACGTTGCTCTGTTTTAGATTGCCGAAAATGATCTTTTGCACAGATAGGATTGGATCATTTTAATAAGAAGTTATCAAATTTTATTTTCAAAATTAGTGCTCCGTTCGAGAAACGTTTGGCCAAAAAAATTGATCCTCTTTGTCTCTAAACTGCATTAAAAATAAAACAAGAAAGAATCTGCATTATAAATAGAACCTTATCGTTAAAAGAACATTCTTGATCCCCGTTTAAAAGAACTTTGTGTATGAAAAGCAATATTATCCGTCTTTGAATACAAGCCTTTGAAGGAGAGATTTGAGAAGCTTAACACGGAAACGGTTGGAAAAATATATAAGCATATAAGATATATACCCATGAAGATTTTCGTTTTTTAAATGAACGATTTGAATGCTCATATTTTTTAAATTTTTAACTTATTACAAAATGTAATTTTCATCGTTAGATATAATCTCGAAAACGAAAACCATTTTGGGTTCAAATATATAATCCACTTTATATCTTCCGTCACAAGATATCGAATACTGAATTTTTATATTGTTCTACGTCATAATAAATGTAAAAAAGGCACTTGTTTTTCTAAGCAAATCTTAATATAGAGCCTCTTTTGATAAACCGTAATTCACTTTATTTCGTAATATTTTTGGACATACCCAAGACGCAAAACGGACTATTGGTTCCACCATAAAAGGTAGAATAACGAGATATATTAGTAGGATTAGTCCTGGAAAGGTCAAAGCATACATTTACGATTATTTCGGCATTTTAATGTATTGCCTCGCGTATTTATCGATTCAATTTTGTCAAGAAATTGCTGCCCGAAAGAGCTTTATATGAATGTAGTTTTGAGATATTACGTCTAATACAGACCAAAGAAAACAATTTTACAATCTTCGAGCAGAGGATTCTCAGAAACTTTCTCGGCCCAGCGAAGTAAGATGTCACTCGTGGAATAAAAATGACATCACGACTTGAGCAAATTAATAGAACTTTGTAATAAAGCTGCGGGGCACAAAAGAAAATGTATTAAATATTGGAATATTGGAAATGGATTTCAAAAAGAAGAAAATACAAAGATTTATACATTATTTGACATCCAATTAGTTTAATTTGGAATATTAGTTTTGTGTTTAATAACAGGATATTTTGCACATGGATCGACAAAATTTTACCACCTCTTATTTGTATGTATTTTACCACCTCTACTTTGTATGTATAAACTACACCGTTTTCTTATTTCAACTGTAGTTGTTTGAAGTAGCATTTTCTCTTTAATTTTTGCAAAGGCGACGCATATTCCTTCAATTAGGATTTCTTTTTCGGGCACCTTTGTCTTTTAAATGAATTCTTTAGCACGTTCTTAGACAATCAGAAATCCAGTGGTGTCAGGTCTGGAGACTGTGCGAGCCACAGAATAAGGCTTGAGCCCACACCCCTCAGGATCAGAGGTTGCGAGATTAAATACTCAAGATCCATTCGGTATTTGGGGGTGGAGATTGATGACAGGGCTCCGATTCGTCACCCACACGAAGAAGGTGGCAGCAAAGGCGGCCAGCATCACAGAGAATCTGGCCAATTGATACCCAACATTGGTGACCCAAAAACAAGCAGGAGGCAACTCTACAACGAGGTAGTGCACTTGGTACTGTTGTACAGCGCGCCTATATGGGCTGAAGCACTACAAATTGAAAGGGCCATGTTAAACCTGACCAGAGTCCAGAGAAGGAGAGCAATCAGAGTGGCTCCTGCATATCGCACAGTGTCGGAAGACGCCGTCAACTGTGCTACCACTTGACCCAGGTTCTCACCGGGCACGGCTGTTTTGGTAGCTACCTACACAAAATAGGCAAAGAGACCGGCCCGGAGTGCTACCACCGCGAAGCGGAGTATGACGATGCTGCACATACGGCGTTTGTCTGCCCAGCATGGAGCACAGAAAGGGACATCCTACGGGAGGAGCTGGGAATCAGCTCGCTCTCCCCTAGCAACATGGTTCCTTCAATGTTAACGGATGCTAGGGCATGGAATGCGTGGTGCAAATACACGAAGTGTGCTATGCGGCAGAATGAGGATGTTGAACGTACAAGACGACGAACAACAGAATAATGACATTCGGAAAGAGACAAATGGAGAGCCCGTGAGGGACACATCGCTGCCACTCTTGTGCAATACTTAATTAGTAGCCGGGTGGCAGCCGAAGAGGTATTTAGGAATTTAGTGGGTAAAAATCTCACACTACCACCAGAATGGTGAAAAAAAAAAACAAAAAAAGACAAAGAAATCCAGCGGTGTCAGATCTGGAAACCGCGAGAGCCACGGAATAAGGCACGCCCCAAGGCTAAGAAATCATGAGGCTCTAGAAATCTTATTGTGTACACATTTTTAAATTTTAGTAATGTGCCTTTAAAAGCACAATTATGTGTTTTATTGTTTATGTAAATTTATTAGTTATGGTGCGGCAGGGAAACTTCCTTATTTGAAACGCGCACCCTGCCCTTTCCCTGTCGCACCCTGTATAATGCATGACAATGGAGATCAGTATTGTATCGTCAAAATGACGATACATTTGCTTAGATAACGTTTCCGTGGGAACGCATATATAAAATAGCGTCTCCAATTGACACGTTTGAATTTTTACGTTTGCGTGCTTTCTGTTTCGTCGTTTTTTCGTCAAAATGGGTCAAAAGTCGCATCGAAATAATCTCATCATGCGATGAGCAATTATCTCAAATTGCTTTAAGGCCGAATTGAATAAGACATCACATTTTTGTCGGAAGAAATGTAAATACGAAATGAATACTTGCGAATTTTCATGAATATAAATGGGACGAGTGTCCGAGTGGATATATAATTTCATTCGCAAAGGACGCACTCGAATTTGTATTAAATATGAATGTTTTATGTCAAATAGAGACGATATCCACCTCTTAAAGTGGCATTAACACGATAAGGAAAGATCTGTTTTAAAAATATGAAATCTTTTTTTTATCGGTGGCTTACACGAAAGAACCTCGTTCTTGCGTGTATTATTTGCACAGGAAATATAATATCCTATGAGGAGATTTTGTGTTTGAGCAAAAAGGATCTCTGGCGTATTAAAAATATAAAATCGTATCGAGAAATGGAAATTTCTGATCTCAGCTTGGAGAATTTGCGTATGAAAAGCGATATTATCCGCCTTTGAATACAGGCATTTGAAAGAGAGATTTGAAAAGCTTAAGGACACGATTGAAAATATATCGTCGTTATTTTATTGTTGTATGAATTTGTTCGATGTTTGCATTCGACCAATTTTATACTTGCAAATATATTAGCGACTCACTGGTGAGTCGTTATGTTTTTTCATAGATTTTTTTTTTAATACCTAATAATTATTATGCTCGGAACACATATTGATGAAACCAAAACTGTTTTCATATTTTAATGGATCTTGGTGTTTTCATTTTATTTTACTTTTTTTACGGGTACCTAAAAGAAACCGAACTGATGTTGTGGTGGGCGGACTTTTTGTAGTATCCCGTTTAATAACCCGAACCTCCTGTTAACAGTATATAACACCTGCCTAGCGGGAGGGGTCTTCCCAGTACCATGGAAAAGGCAGAAGGTGGTTCTCATTCCAAAAGGGAAAGCATCTCCGGGTCCATCGGCGTGCATGCTGGATGGGTTGGGGAAGCTGCTGGAGAGGCTTATCCTCCAGCGACTTTAGCAACACATTGAAGCGGAACTTTCTCCACAGCAGTAAGCCTTCCACGTAGGCTGACCCACAATCGGCGCCTTCACTCAAGTTGTAGACACGGCGGAACAGGCGTGGTGTGGCAGTGTAAAAGCCAGCAGACAAACTATAATGATTGCGCTAAATGTCAAGAATGCTGCTGATGACGTTGCCATTCTAGTCACCGCCAAATCCACGGAGATCCTGCGAACGACCTGAGAGGACGCGCTGAGGAAGGCCAAGAAGTAGCTGACAGAAGCTGTCCAAAAAATGGAGGCCCTCTTTTTCACAAGACGCAGGAAGCTTGCGCCCTCACCCCTATGGATCGGGGGTTGTGAGATTAAATACGCAAGATCCATTCGGTATTTGGGGGTGGAGATTGGTGATAAGCTCCGTTTCGTTACCCACACGGAGAAGACGGTCAGCATCGTGGATAATCTGGCCAGGTTGATGTCCAACACTGGCGGCCCAAAAACAAGCAGGAGGCGACTCTACAACGAGGTAGTGCAATAGGTACTATTAAAAGCTAAGCAATGGACTATGGTGGCGTGGCAGTCCCGATGCGACAACTCCGCTAAAAGTCCTGGCTAGACAGAAAGCACGGTCAACTGTGCTACCACTTGACACAGGTTCTCACTGGGCACGGCTGTTTTGGTAGCTACTTATACAAAATAGGCAGAGATCGGCCCGGAGTGCCACCACTGCGATGCGGAGTACGATGATGCGGCACATACGATATTTGCCTGCCCAGCATGGAGCACTGAAATTGACATCCTACAGGAATCAGCTGGGAATCAGCTCGCTCTCCTCTAGTAATATGGTACCTTCAATGACGACGAACAACAGAAGAATGACATTCAGTAAGAGACAAATGGAGAGCCCTTGGGGGACACATCTCTGCCACTCTTGTGCAATATTTAATTAGTAGCCGAGTGGCAGCTGAAGAGGAGGGGGATTTAGTGGGTAAAAATTCCACACTACCACCAGAATGGTGGTGTCTTTTGAAGATTCCCCCCTTCGCAAAAAAAAAAACCTGGGTTAATGATGTGGAGTAGAGGTATGCGAAAGTAGCCTCGTTGGTTTGCTCATCACTCATCGCTGCTGGGGTAGCCCAGCTAACATGAGTTGGGTGCGCAGGTCACCCTGTGCTGGGTACCTATAAAGGGGTATGTGGAAAAGCCGATTACAGTAGTAGGTGAATATTGTGCCGAAGGCTCACCACTATCCTTAACAGCCTTGGAAAACAGGGGAGAACGGTTATAGGCTACGAGTATCACAAACAAAAATAATACAAAGAAATCCAGCGGTGTCAGATCTGGAAAACCGCGAGAGCCACGGAATAAGGCACGCCCCAAGGTTAAAGCTTATTGTGTACACATTTTTAAATTTTAGTAATGTGCCTTTAAACGCTCAATTATGTGTTTTATTGTTTATGTCAATTTATAAATTGTATAAAAACTCCACACTACCACAATGAAGATTCCCACCTTCGCAAAAAAAAAAAACATTAAAGAGGTAAGGCACAGATTTGTGTCCGAATTCCAGTGATTCGGAACGAGCATTCTTACACGTTGAGCTCGGAGACAGACAGAGACGGAGAGTATCTTACACGTTGAGTTTGGAGAGAAACAGAGACTAAGAGAGTATCTAGCGTACGTCGTACGATTTTATAGATGGTTAGCCCAAATTTATCGACTAATAATGATATGTGAATGATACGATGAATCGATTTCAAGTGTATTGTTTATGTTTACTTGAAAAAAATTACTGAATATTGTGTGCTATCGACAGTGTTTATTAATGTACAAGCTTCATATACGCTGCGGCGGTCCTGACAGATAAGTGACTTTGTTTGCGACGTATCTTACATAAGCAATGGATAAAGTCATTTGTACTTGTTAACAAATTAAACACGTATAAATTTTGTTTGGGCACCTAACTTCCCATAGCGTTACGTTATAGAAAGGTTGACCCTATTTAAATTTTTGATCGATCTTTGAAAACAATTATAATTTCATATTAATCCATAGATCGTAATTTATCGCGCGTTGAAATTGCATTCGGTAATTGGACATTTTCTCAAGAAATATTGTACATCTTTACAATTTTGTGGAGAAAATATTGCAAACAACACCTCTATGTCCTTGCACTCGAACTAATACCATAAAACTGTCAAGTATAAAAGCTAACATTATAACAGCGATCGATAATACTGTATAACCTTTCAACTGATCAAAAGTCACTTAAACATATTTAAATGACACTCAAAGGTGAGAATGTGTTTTTTATCCCCCCTAAGTGCAATGCTTTTAAAGGCATTTAAGTGCAACGTAGTAAAACAACGTGAACTTCGTCAATAGGGTGGGAATTATGGTATTATGAGCAATAGTCCATCCGGGAAAATTAGTTTTGAGACACAATGTAAGGTTCTCACCCGAGCAAATTAGCTTAGCGATCGATATGAAGGCTCTGTTCGTGTGGCTCAATCTACAGGACATTTAGCGGCTCAAGTATCGTTTAGAGTAGATATTAATGTTTAATGTATTAAATTTGTATCACTACTCATTTCGATGAAAAAATAATAAAATCACCCAAAAAACCAATGTTAGCGTGGTGACTTAAAATTCCAGTAAAACTCTTGGAAATTATAATTTAAAAAATCAAGCATTGTTTGTGTAATATATAATAAAATAGGCTAGTCTAGCGGTTGTTCTATGCCACATATAGAAACACATCCACTGAAGGCGGCGCAGTCTATGATGTATATGATGGTTTAGAGTTTCACTTTTCGTGACGTTCAATTTCCTTACAGCATCTATAGAAATTAAACTTCAAAGACTAATCATCTCAATGTTCAAATTTATAATCAATCGTTTCGATTCAGCCTTCAGCGATTTGCATGAATTCTTGCTTTTGAATGCATAAATACCGACATAATTTAAGAAAATCCAATGAAAGTAGACAAAATGGGTAGGGGGGTTAAAGTACGAATCGATGTGGTAAAAATAGAAATTTATCCTCGAAAAGGTTAAATGAAAATTAATATATTATTAGCGTTTGTGACCACAATGACATGCAATTGAACGATTAAAATGGTATAGTGTCGCCTTTTGTGAAATAGTACATGCAATCATATTGCATCGTTGATGATAGTTATTATCGTATTACAGTTTTAAAAATCGCTTATATGACTTATTTAATGAAAATTCGAGATTAAGATTGTTTGGTTAGTTTTCATTATTTAATAAATCCGAGATTCAAACAGAATCGTCTGATCTTGAGCTGATCATTGCTCTTTTTGATCACCGCTGCCTCAATTAATTGCTACAGTTTAGGGTGGAAATTCATTATTTTTATATTTAGAGAAGATAAAGAGCGGCGTCGTTGTTTATGGACATTGAGATCATTATCGAGCCAAACATTACCGAGCGCCCTGTGCTCCGAGTGACCCCTTGATGCAGTTTCTGCAGCCGAAGAACGCAACAAACGCCGCGGCGACGAAGACAACGCAGGATTCGAGAAGCTGATCAAGAACCACATGTAATATGTTACGAGATGCTTTTAAATTATGTATGTGTTTATAGTGTAATTTTGGCGATATTTGGTCTGGCGTTTCACGTATATAATTATTTTCCGTTTCTAAAAGGTTACATCACAAATCTGGTATTTTATAACAATCATAAATTATTTCGCAATATTTAAATCGTGATATCGTGAAATTGATATGTCGGAAATTGATTTGGTGGGATTTCGCAACAACACATATTAAACCCATTTGTTAAATTTCTGACTGACCTAATTTTCCTCGTTAAACTATGTAATTTTCATTCGATGAAGCCTAAATATTAAATGATTTTGAATTAATATTAAATTATGTAGTTTGAAAATATTGCGCGGCTATTTTTACAAAAACGATTTATGTTATGGTTTAATTTCGCGCTATATTATATGGTAAATAAAGTTAATTATTAAAAAAAATTCTTCATGTTTAAACTGTTTTACTCTTTTTTTAAATATCATCTTTTTTGGTGTTGTCTGATGAGCGGTTGAAGATAAAGAACCGATCCCTCTACCGAGGTAAAAAGGATTCCGTCGTATACTGCGTGTCCGTATCGAGGCTGCGGAGTCCTATCGACACTGAGAGGTGGATGCCCTTCTATATAATTAATATCCGTAATTTAATGTGATTACATTAGGATGAGATTATTAAAATGGATTTTAATGATTGTTGCTCATCACTCCCTCAGTTCCAGGTAATTATATTAAGCCTGGATCGGGGCGATTAATCGCAAATGTTGCCGATTTTCGAACTTTGTTGGTATTTAAATAAGGACTCATGACCGTTTTGTAAATATCGGTTTTATCGGTTTGATAAACGTCTTATGCGAAAGAGATTCTGTTAAATCTATACTTCAGATAATATTGTTGCCCAATGGTTATTTGTATATCCGTGTATTATATTCAATAAAATTTGCATAGTTTATAAGCAAATTAAATCTATAACTTTTCAGGATCCTATGTCGAGTCTGGCTCGACATTTTGTTTCTACATTTTTCCCCCACACAGATTTAAAATCATGCGATTTTATTTTGCGTATCGTGTTTAGGACAGTATTTGGAAAGAAATAATGGTTTTTATGATCCTTCATATTGTTTCGCCTACCCGCTAGAGATACAAAAGAAAGGGGCTGTTTGCTGAAACTTGTTTAACAATTTATTTGTATAAATGCTCGGGAAAAATAGCAAACAGCAACTTTTGAATGAAATTATCTCAGGGTGCATCAGACGAAGGAGTTTTATTAAAATCCTTCTCGCCGAAGAAATATTTACCGTCGGTTGAATGCATTTATAATAAAAGTTGCTGTTATCTTCTTCCATTTAGATGGCTGCCTATAGACCTTCAAGTTTAATTAACCGGAGTGGCTTATTTGCGAATAATCGTCTTAGCACAATTCTTGCTTCTCCTTGCTCCCATCTTGGTATTATATTTCATGGATATTTTTTCAACGGCTCTATTCCTTATTTTTATCGTATTTTCTTCCACAGCTATACAATTATCTATTGAATATTCGTCCCGAAGCTATCGACGATATGAATCAATTATTCACACCAAAAATGTCGACATTCTAAGGCTTCATTAATTTGCCGCTGTGGAACAGTATAATTATATATCAGTTGAAAAAATATTTGTATTTATTTTTGGAAAAATTCATATTGAAAAATTGATATATCGTTCATTTAAGGAGCGTTTATTCCTTGTTTCTTTTTTCACCACGGAAGTTCTAAGTCTTGAAAAAATGATTTTCCGGAAGAAAATTAAACATATTTTTACTTTGTATAATATTGTGCATAGTTTGAACTATAATTAAGAAGAATTATTACAAAATAAAAAAATAGTGAGCGATTGAAAAAAAGTTTGTGTTTTTAGCAACATTTTTTGTAGTTTTTTGTTCATTAAATAAACGATTTTGAATATTTTCAGATAATTATAAGTCATACGATAAAAACGTATATTGTACATATGCTTACTAAATTTCATAAACATTACTTATTTAGGGTATGTGGAAACACTTCCTCAGCTTAGAAAAAGTTTTAAAAAAAACGCGTTTATAAGTTCTTCTCTCTTCAGCTTCGCACAGCGCAACTTCTCTTCGTCAACCACACTTATAAATTTGCAAATTTCGTTTATATCGACTTGAAATTTATTAAAAGTGTTATTAAACATTGTTTCTTTCCGATATGCGAAGAAAACCATCAAGACAGAAACGTTCCTTAAACATGATTCAATAAGTGTTCAAATAAATTTGAAAGATTTAGATTTAACGGTCAGTTTGAATGGTTCCATGTGTTTGTCGGCCATTTCACTCAGTCACTGTAAATTCTTCCGATGGAAGAGTCATCGCGCGCTATCGCTACCTCCCATCCATGTGAGATCCTCGCGTTTCGACTTTGCAGAATTGGTAGTGATGTGATGAGTCGACAACATGTTACAAAGTGAATTAAGTTGTTCAAAAAAGGTAGTACTGATACTCACGATAAGACAAGGAGTGGGAGATCAAAAAAATATATATGATATTGAAATAGAAAAGCTGATTAAAATAAGTTGTGTTTGTGAAATATATAATAAAATAGCTATAAGCTACTGATTTAGCGGTTGCTTTATGCTATGTATAAATACATACACAAACACAATAGACGTATCGTGTAGCGTTTATTATATATGAGAAGTTAGAATACAAAAGTTTATGTGTACTTTCTTTCACCTCAAAGATCGACTATCTCCCTCTCTCCGCCGCATTTTGCGCCCAATATGGTGCAACCGTTAAACGTCTCGCAAAACAAATTCCGCACACGAATAATGTTTGTGCTTATCCTATAATATTCACAAAGGTGCGCACAATAACTTCCCATAGTTTCATCGTAATCGGATGTACGGTATAGGAACGTATATCTAGCAAACCGACAGCACGATGACAAACATGCATTTTTTTATACAATTTGGGTCTGTTTTTATGCGATAGAAACGTTCCATAGAAGATTCGCATATCGCATAAAAAAGGACTTGAACATTATTTTTAAAAACCGCATAACTTGTGTAGGCAGACAGAGACGGAGAGATTATCTTGCAGGTCGGAGATTGTGAATGTGAGACAGAGACGGAGAAAATATTTTGCGTACATCGTACGATTGTATAGATCGTCAACCCAAATTTATCGGCTAATAATGATATGTTATTATTTATGTACAAGTTTCATATACGATGCGACGGTCCTGCCAGACAAATTTAAATTTATCATGAGTTAAAATTTATGCACATCTACATTTGTGTATATATTATCGAATATCGATATGAATATAATAAATACGGGGGCTTCGAATGTCTTATAGCGTACTAAATATATAGCATCGTAAGGGAAAGGTTAGATTGATACATTTAAGCTTTTATCCGGCGAAATGCGAATAAATTCAAATGCACGCCAGTGTTCTGTTCATCAAATCAGGATTGCGTCCTACAATGGGAATCATCCCAAAGGGGACAATGCGGAAATAAATTCGGATCTGCAAATGCGAATAGTTCTTTGTCATATGTTTCCTGACTTTCTGCCTGGAGTAGCAATATGCACCCTCAGTGAAACATCCCCTAAAAACGTATTTTATATGCTCCGTGTGATCAGGGCAGATTTACATGTACGTATGCGTGTGTTGAAACGACAGGGACGCTTACAATATATAAAAATAATGTAAATTGGAAAATTCATTTGAATTCATGGAAAATGCCATGGAGTGGCCTTGAAACATGAATACAAAACAATCCTTATTTGAATATTTAAATGCCGCGAGAGTCACGGTTCGTGCTCTATACATTTAATTAAGGCTTAATGAAAATTATTTTAAAGTTTGTGGGAACGGATGAACTTATTTTGTATAGGCTTCATTTCAATATCAATTTAAAGTATTACCTCTAACAATACATTCCCAAGTAATGTGTCAAGAACAGGCGCTTGAACAGATCCTATGCCGCTGTGAATGGAGTAGACACGTTTGTCAATATAATAAGGAACATGTTTATTTAAATTCAAAATGCAGTATTTATTTTCATACATCATCTATACAAACGATATGTAATCAAATTCTTAACTGATCCTGTGCAAATCGATTTGATCGAAGATTCGCAAGAGAAAATATTTGCAAAAAATGAATAAAATCGAACAAAAATGACATAAAGAGCTTTGATTTCCATTCTATTGGATGTTAAAGCCTTAAACAATAAAGCTATTTCATTAATGTCGTTCTCAAATATCCAAATAGACTGAGAACAAAAGGATTTGTATTAGTCGAAAATATATTTGCATAGTTTGAAGGTCAAAATTTAGATGTTAAATGTAATTAAATTCAATTGTAAATATTGGCGAAGGTCTTAAAAACAGTCAATCTATTTAAATATGCTTATATCTACGAAAATTTAGCAAATGATCATGTTAAATTATTAACAAGCTCTCAAATTAACAGTTAATATGATACAATATTCGTTCAAATATTGTCTTTAGTTTAATCAAAAGCTCAGTAATAATTTGGAACAGAGGGTGATCATAAAAAAATTAGGATCTGCTCAGATCATGTATGGATCTGAATATGATGATTAATAAAGTCTATGTTCGTTTATATTAGGTTTGAGCTTAGTTTGTGTCCAGACACAGAAATGGAACTATTGTTAAATAACGGGGCTATGGTTCACCAGGCATATCGTGGAAACTCAGCTATTGGCATTACGATAAAGAAACACAATGGAATTGCATCATGGAATGTGAGAGGACTCGTCCAATATCCAGGAAAGATGGACATAATACAACATCACATGGAGAAACAGAAAATCAATATTCTTGATTTATGCGAAACGCACTGGAGAGGTTCGGGTCACTATGTAACCAAATACGGAAATACTGTTGATTTCTCAGTGACTAGGGCGTGGCGAAGAAGGCGCCCGCCACGGGCGCAATTGGGCTTGGGGCGCAAAGCGCAGAATAGTTGAGAGTTGCGCATGGTTTTTATTGTACTCAATTATTCTACTTTACGTGAACCAACACTGACTGTCCATTTTTATAATATATGCTAAGTGGTCTAATTATTATTTTATTTATTATCGGTATGTTCAAGTATGGCATCCGATCGCGAGCTGATCATTCGTTATATCAGCGGTCCGAAAAGCGGACCGATTGAGCATACAAATGTTATGGCCACTCCGTCCTCTTTTAGGGATTTATGCGGCATTTTCTATGATTTGTTACGATCACGGAAGCAACGTAGTGTCTAGACATCTAGAAGATAAAAAAAAGACAATCACCTGCGAAAAACAATAGGAAAATTTGGCATGGGAAATAGGAACGAAAGAGGAGAAAAACTCATCCAATTTTGTATAGAAAATAACCCAAAAAATCACAAATACATGCTTCAAACATCATGTTAGATGACTATATACGTGGATATCTCCAAGAGACGTTATAGGAACCAAATTGATTTCAATATGATCAACAACAGATGAAGGGCAACGGGCGACCGAAGCACCTCATCAACAGGCTGACATAAACGAAATGTGGCATCAACTCAAAGATATCACAACGATGTCGATCAAAGAACTGCAAGAAAAACAAAACCAAAGGTAGCAACGGAAAAGAAACCAATGGATAAGCGACGAGACATATACGTGACAGATAAGTGAACGCGAAGGTGTCTCAAGGAGATGAAAGTCTTACTGTGAAAATATTACAACTGCCACACACAAAAGAACCCAACATCATGTATGAGGAGACACTAAGGGCCATTAAGAAGCTTAAAAGTAATAAAACTCCAGGACCCGATAAAATATCGGCAGAGATTCTTAAAAATATTGGAGAAGACGGATACTGCGCACTACATCAAATATGTATGAAAATATGGGAAGACTGCAAGTGGCCAAATGAATGGATCAACTCTACAATTATCCCTATGCACAAAAAGGGTTCAACAAGCAAATGCGAAAATTATCGAACAATTTCCAGTGGCCAGCAAAATAATGCTACACATTCTATAGGATAGATTGAAATACTTCACAGAATGGCAAATACCCAAAGAACAGGCAGGATTTGCGAAAGGATGAAGAACCCGGGAACTGGGATAAAAAATCCTGAGAGTTCAATGTTCCTATGATGTTCTGTTTCTTGGATTACACAAAAGCCTTCGACTGTGTAAGATGGGATATTTTGTGGAATGTGCTTGTAGAAATGGAAGTCACCTTATAAAAATTATCAGAGTACTCTATACAAACGGATCGTCCCAAATAAAAATTGACGATGCCCTGTCAGAGTGCTTTAAAGCAGAGAAGGTGTTAAGATAGAGTTGCGTTCTGTGTCCGTTGTGACGTATACTAGATGGCTGGGAAGGAGGTATCTCCATTGGAAAAATAGTAACTTGAGATTCGTGGATGATACCACACTCATAGGGGCCAACGAGGAAGAACTCAAGCATAGTATCGAAGTGGAAAATGAAACCTGTGGCTTCCAAAAGAACGAACCAGTACATCCTAACGGAGCTAAAAATCAAAAATTGACTCTCATCCGCCTGTCTGGGGCGAATACTAAAGTTTTTCGGATACATTGCTCGCCGGGATGGGGAGAATTTAGAAAAACTAATGATTGTGGAAGATGGAGCGACCAAGTGAACGAGGTGATCGACTCAACCCTCACTATAGCCCTGCGGACGGCGGAAGACAGGGATGGCTGGAAGAACGTAGTTCGGAGACAAATAAAAGCTGTTTGGTCATAGTAACGACCCTCAGTCATGAGGGAACGAAAATAAAGAAGAACTGTTAAATATTATTTTTATTGCTTTGTGTAAAATTTTAAAAGTCGAAACCAACATATAACAGAGTTCGCATTCGACATTGTATGCTGCTTTTTTTGATTTGCATTGAAATGTCACAAAAGTCACTAAAACGCTCAAAGATGTTTATGGTGAAGCGGCAACAGTCCGCAGATGCCAATATTGGTTACAGAAATTTAAATCAGGTAATAGAAATTCAAGGGATGAAGCGAGAATGGGAGGATCTTAGAATATTGATAACAATGCACTTAAATCCCTAATCGAATCAGATCCACGCCAAGCAATCGAGAAGTTATCGCCAAGACCAGGATCTCAATGGAATACTGTACAAATATATTTAAAATGATGGGTGGGTGTACATCGTATGTATAAAATTTCGAATACTTTTGGGTGCCCCTAATAGTTTCTGTTTATCAATTGAAAAATTTTTGTCTTCTTATAATCACGATGCTTTGACATTATAATTTTCGAATCACATCACAAATCACACACCAAAAAAGCTGATCAAATGACGATGACTAACTTACTTTCCATGAAAATCCTCATTGAAAAATGTGATGATAAACATAATTTGAATAAGAGTCAATTAAATACGGCCGTGTTGTCTCAGCAATGTAAAATGGCTATTTGTTCAGGCATTGAGGCTTCGTCATAGTAAATGCACATCATTGTTGTGCCAATCGGCGTAAAACGCCTCACTTTCATATTTAAATATCTCCGTTGAAATCAAATCGACGATTTGAATATTAAACAGGGACGATGTTTGCGTCCTCGCAGAGTTTGGTCGAATGACGTACATCTCGTGGAAAAGATGGATTGTTCTTTAGAATGCATGGATAAAATTTGATTTAATTTCAAAGATGTTACGTCCGTGAAATC
The DNA here is from genome assembly GCA_008973525.1 of Stenopsyche tienmushanensis. Classification (NCBI taxonomy): domain Eukaryota; kingdom Metazoa; phylum Arthropoda; class Insecta; order Trichoptera; family Stenopsychidae; genus Stenopsyche; species Stenopsyche tienmushanensis. The sequence continues at coordinate 121,495 of WACJ01000190.1, forward strand.
ATTTTTAAATTCTCAAGGCGTTGAAAATCGAGAAAATTCATCGATGTGCTGAAGCGGTTCTCGGACAATCCGCACACATTAAAGCCCAAATTTGGCATTTAAACATATATCATTTATATTTTGATCGCATGTTATGGTCGCATATCTGCAAATAGCTGGGAACTATTTCCGCATGTAAAAATTTTTTCTTGTGTGCGAGAAAGCACCCTGGAGGTTTTTTCCAGTCAAATACGCTGTTGCTTTTACGTATTATGAATCTTCAATGCGATGCCTGGGAAAAAATTGGGAAGGCACAAGAGAAAAAAATCGCGAGGTAAAATAAAGCCAAGAAAAATAGATAGGTTTATATGGGCTTACATTGATTTTTTTATATACACAATTCGCATATTGAACAATTTACAGCTCGCGCTCGCTCTTAAAACTCGCAAAAATTCCCGATTTCCTGAAAAAATATTTATTTCCGTCGCTGCAGGTGAATACTTATATACTATGATACTTTTATGTGATTCGTAATTATATTACGGAGGAATACAAAAATTATGAAGCCCGTATCTATTATATTTCTTGCCGATATTCCCATTATTAGAGTCGAGGTGTAGTAAATACATCACCGGTAGGGAAAGCTTAATTTGAAAACAATTTGAAAAACATATATGCACTGTATATATGTATGCATAGATTAGACAGTTATTGTCTCTAGGCGTCTCGTAAGCTCGTCAATTAGTAGTTACGCCACTGTTTCCAAGCGTCCAAATTTCGGCGGAAATGTCTCGATTTAGTAGCCTTCATCGTGTCTTCAACTGTCCGAGATCCTGTGATTGGATTCCATAATCTTGACTATTTGAAATACAAGCTCTGTATTGTAAATAAAGCGCTATGGAACGCTGCCCGCATCATGTGCGTGCATACTCTCTCTGTATCACTCGATTAAAAGGGCTAATAGAAGAGTTTTAATACATATAATCTATCCAATTTTTATTAGGGCTTTATTTATTGAATGTAAACTTTAATAATTAGCATCTATTTGACTTGGTAATAGTCCTGAAATTATTTATCCATAGATACATATAATTAAAGATGAATATTTCCGATCCTTTGCTTTGAAATAACTGGGATATCGTATGAATGCCTTAGCAAAAATTCAATATCGCCATGCATTTCAGAATAAATTCCATCTACTCTCCTTTCTATCTATATTCCAGGATATACGAGGTCTAAGATATTTCCTCGAACGCCCGTCATCTTCAGTTGCATGTCTCACAGATGCCATAAAAATAATTCTACATTTGCCACGTATAAAATATCTGTGACATTCACAGCGAAAAGTTTCACACTGTGCAAATGGCACAGGTCTGAATAAAATTTGATTCAATCCTCCAGCAGTTTTAAAATAAATGCCATTATTCCTGAATGTACGTCTTTCGGTTCGATCATGTGCGAATTTTCGAATAAATTTAATTGCGCGCGCATCCTTGCCGCATTAAATGCGTCGTATAGCTCTGTGAAATAGTTCTAAATAAAAGCATTTTAAAAAAATATATAATTTATGCTCTTAATGATGCCTTTGTGAGCTTAAATGTCAAAGGAAATTTAATAAAAAATTACTGTTTTCTGTCGTCCCATAATTAAATTTACAGACGTTCTTTTCTAAAAAGCACGTACAAATTCTACGTCGATGGAACTGCATTCGAAGCAGGAAGCAATATATTATATTATAATGGAATATCTCGTGGTTTTAAATTGTGCTTCAAAGAAAATATTTATAAATTTCCTGGAATAAAATTGAAATAGGTTCTATGCTTTTTAATATTCAATCAACTACATGCATGCAATATATATATAAATTTCACATCGACTTTTCATATATTATAAGCCCAATGGTTATTTGTACATCCGTGTATTATATTCAATAAAATTTGCATAGTTATAACTCTTTGAGGTCTTATGTCGAGTCTGGCTCGACATTTTGTTTGTACATTTTTTTCTCCACTCAGCTTTAAAATCATGTGATTTTATTATGCGTATCGTATTTAGGACAGTATTTTGAAAGGAATATTGGTTTTTATGATTCTTCATAGTGTTTCACCTACCTGCTAGAGATACAAAAGAAAGGAGCTATTGCCCGGATAAAATCCTAAAACATAGGCAGTGACTCTTAACGCGCGATTTTGTGAACATCTCCGATCATACTTACGATATTTTTACGTAATCATATAATATTCATAATATTTTTGTTATAGTGTTTTATTATATAATAGGGTTAAGATTAGGGAAAAAAATAAATTTCGCAATGCAGTTAGATAGATGATATTTGATATACAGTGAAATTATATCCTTCAGAAGCTTCATATTATAACATGAGCATGCTATTTTAATACACTGTTAACACAGACAGTTTCATTAATTAATGCTACCTAAAAGACGTCAAATCAGCGAAAAATATCTTCAAAAATGAAAAAAATTGTTGAGCGATGAAAATTTCAACTTTAATCCAATTTAATCCCGTCATACGCTAGTCATCTAGGATCTAATCCCTCATCGTGTCGAAGTCTAAAAAGGAATTGAATTCGAAATTGTATTTTCTGTTCGAATTCTTAAATTGCGCTGGAGAATATTGATTTTCATTGCATGAAAAGCTTAATGGCTCAAAACTTTTCCCCACTTGAAACTTTTCAATTTTCTCCTTCTATTGTAGTTTAATAATTATTTATATGGTAACGCTGTAGTATTTAATTACCGCGTAAATATATTTGCATTTGTTGGTATATCGTATGTACCGGTTAGTGCATAGGTAGGGAATCCAATCCCGGAATCCCGGATCCCGGGATCCCGGACAGTTTTAGGTACTTAAGAATCCCGGGATTATAAAACTGCGGGATTGAAATTTTTATCTAACAGAAATCGTACACATCACCAACACGATGAAGGCTACTAAATCGAGACATTCCCGACGAAATATGGACGGTTGGAAATAGTGGCGTAATTACTAATTGGCGAGCTTACGAGACGCCTAAGGACAATAACTGTCTAAGCTATGCATACATATATACAGTACATATATGTTTTTTAAATTGTTTTCAAATTAAGCTTTCCCTACCGGTGATGTATTTACTACACCTCGACTCTAATAATGGGAATATCGGCATGAAATATAATAGATACGGGCTTCAAAATTTTTGTATTTCTCCGTAATATAATTACGAATCACATCAAAGTGTTATAGTATATAAGTATTCATCTGCAGCGATGGAAATAAATAATTTGTCGGGAAATCGGGAATTTTGCGAGTTTTAGTCCGTGTCTCAGCAGAAAGGAATTTTATCAGTCACATCATCTTGTAATCCATCGGGATTGGTGTTTAACTCAAGGGTAGCAGAAAATGGATTTCGTATCAATGTAGTTTATTTTTCTTTCGGCTCGGGGAAGTAACGCTGAAGTTCATTTTCAAGGGATTCGAGATGCCCAGAAATTTCCTCCTTAAAATTTCAATTCATTTCGACTTCAGATTCATCTAACACCCTGTAAAATTTCTCATACTATAATAATATTCGTTTCATTTCCCTGAAGTTCTAGGTTTAATCTATTTTGCTGTTCTAATATATCTGCTAGATATGCTACTCTATTCAGCCAAGCTTTGTCGATAAATTTAATCGAAATGTCATGTTTCTCTTGCACTTCCAGGAATAACTCGATTTCATGTTTCAATTCAGACAGGATTTACAACACCTCCTTTCGACAAGCAGAGTACTGCAGTGTAGAAAAGAATAACATCATGATCAGAATCCATGTTTTAGGACAGCTTTTTAAACAGACGGGTGTTGAGAGCTTCAGATTTGATGTAATTTACGATTTTTATAACTCTTGCAGAGGAGTTAGAAGAGTCTTACTGAAAAGGACATTTTAATTTAGTCCACATGTCCGCCGCGGCTTTGCTCTATGGCGCGTATTCAGGATGTAGAATTTTCGATGACTTTGTCGCATAAATCTGGCTGAATTTGCTGACTTTGAGGGCATCAATTACTAGGCATAAGATCTTTATGGCTTTGTGAGTTTATCGCCAGATCAAAATTCACATTTAACAGTGTCTTTATTGGGATGCATTTGATGCTGGCGAGCTTATATCTAAGATGCACATTTATAAACATGTATTCGGTTTATTTTACAGGAATAAGGAGGAATGAATTGCGCGAATTGAATGCTAAAAATTGAAGCGTGAATCTTAATTAGGTCACATCTGGGTCGTCTTTCAATAGATTTGTTTGGGGGGATATAAATTAATTTGATTCTGAGACATTTATATTTATATTCGATGTGTTTTGGCATTAATATTCCATTGGATTTGTATTATTATCGTATCAGAGCTACAATTGTGTTCGTCTAAAAACGCCAACTGATAAATACCACACCGCAATTCGACGCATTTTCCTTCTTTTGTGGTAAGAAATATGTGAAATCTCGGTTTGATTTACACAATCATATTTCCCTGAAAGGTAATGGCAAGACTCTTTGAACTCTTTTGCTCGGGTTTAATTTTATTGAAAAGAAAGCCCCTTTGATTTCAAGCAATTTCGGCGTTGCTTGAAATTGCGTCATTAAATTTGTGATCATAAAAGGCTTCAGCAGTATTTAAAAGTTGATAAGAATTAAAAAATAAGCAATGCCTTGAAAATTTTCATCTTGGAAATTCACATGTACCTGTAGGTAGTCCCGCGTTAAGCGGTTGGACTCGTAACCCGATCTTCTCGGGTTCGAATCCCACAGGAGATGTGGCTGGCAACCACATTTTTAAAAACATATATATGCCATGAAAAACCATTTCAAAATGGTTGGTAATGATACCATAAAAAAGGGATCGCTAAAAGCCACCTCAAAAAAAAAAAAAAAAAAAAAAAAAATTCACATTCGGAAAATTTTAATATAGATGTAAGGTGCAGCAGGGAATTTTCTTTATTTGAAACGTGCACTCTGAAACGACAAAAATTTTTAAAAGAATAAAATGACATTCATTCAAAGGAATAAAACTTAACATTTTTTAAAATGTAAATTTAATAACGATCATGCATTGGGTTGTCTTCAAATATCTCTGTAACATGGAAAATGAATTAAACTCGAATATCTCCGGTGCTGTTTGTTTTCTTGTCGCATTCTGTATAATAAAATTATTATCAGACAGGCCATAAGTTCCATTTTAAGCGTAACTTAACTCTTTGAGGTCCTATGTCGAGTCTGGCTCGACATTTTGTTTCTACATTTTTTTTCAGATTTAGCAATAATGCTCAGTCTATCTTCTGGAAATAAGAAGGAAGAGGAACATATTGATCAGATTGGCACAGGAAAAAGTGAAATTCATTATTTATTTTTGATATTTTATCGTAGTTTAAGGTCAAAAACTCGATAAATTTGGAAAATCGTTTCCCTTATATTTTAATTGTGCGCGTACATTTTCATTCTCGTCTAACAGAATTTCTATTAAACATGGTTTAAAATACTTCAATTAATTTGCATAACAGCTGCCACTACTAAAAGACACTCAATTCGTTGTGGCGTTATCGCCTTTTAACGGAAATGAGGATGACGTAACAAAACTGGTGGCTCCTGTAACTACAAATTTTTGCAGCCCACTTTTGAAGTATTTTTTATCAGCATACGCTTGTATGATTTAATACCGGTCTAAAAATGGCAATTTAACCGCTTACAGACCGCTCCAGTGAGAGTGGGACCTAAAGTAGTGACGTTCGTGCAGGGGACTGTCTTTAAATGTCTCTCTTTAACATGGATTAAATAATTAAACTGATATCTCTTATATCATTTGTGTTATTCCTTTTTGAAATAAGGTAGTTTTCATGTCTCGTATTACAAAATTATTAGCAGACAGTAAGGCTACAACTTAAGCTTAACTGTATTGCTTCCATCCGATGAACAAGCCAAAAGCTATCAGATAGAATATCTTCTGACGGTTGCATTAAGCCCGAGTACATTACAGAAACCACACGATCGCTACAAATATATATAATCCTGCAGAGCAGAAGCTAATTGAGTGTTAATTGAATGCACTCGATATAAATTCATTGCAGCGTAATTAAATGAAATATTAGCACCCCTGGAGCTTTTTAATATCGGATATGAATGTAATTAAAATTTGCGCTGATAATAATTGAAATCGTGTGAAAATTCCAATATGATATTTAAATGTAGTGGCTTACAAAAGCCATGTCCCAGTAGCATTGGATTAAATGGCATGTAAATACACTAACAAAGTACAAGGACAACATTCAGTTAGTTTATCGTTCTATATAAAAATTATATTCGAATTGTGTATTTTAACACTGAAAAATATCGCGCCTATAATTCTTCTCCGAAACACAAATCCACCACGACATGTAGCAACGGTATCAGACTTTAATGCGAAAAAGATGATGAATAATTAAAGCTACAGTTTGAAATGGAAAGAAGATTCTGTGCCCCAACGATTCCGATTGATCGAAATAAAATGTGTGCAATTTACGGCGCGAGCATCAACACACTGTTACACATGGTATGCGTGCATGCTTCTCACATGGATAGCTGTACAAAAACCATCGTCGAAAACTTTGTCATTACAATTGCGAGAGAAGGGATAGAAATCGAAACAATCTAGCAAATTCTGCATAAGAATGATGAATATCACATCAATATTAGAACCGAAAAATTGATATTTTCGAACCGGTTAAGTTTCGATTTTCATCCTGGTAAGGATGACGGTTTCACCGATTGACGGGTCTCGGTTCGATAATTGAATTCAATTGACTACTGCAAAAGACTTGATAGCATTTAATAACGGTCGTATAAATCCGGCCCTCCTGTTCATATTTTGATATTTCAGGCATGCAAAAACGCAGCATTGTCAACGAGCAGTTATCTATCGAATTGCTATGACATTTGGGCGGCGACCCGATGAATTTTAATTCCACCGACAAGCATTGTTCTATGAATGCTCGTTGTAAAATGCCACCCGTTTATATTTTGCATGATTGAATAACCGGGATTCTGGACGCGCTATTATCTCCCTGTGGCGGAAAGTGCAGGTGCCGATTAGCATTGTACGATCGGGATATGGTAATATACTCGGGAGAGCGACGTACACGTAGAAAGTCTCCTCTGACAGTTTAAAAAACGATAATTTGAATGCAAAAAAAATCATTAAAAATTATCCTGAATGATTTTTAATTAAAAAGTTTTCTGTTCCTGATCCTAAAACAACTAATAAAGTGCTATAAAACCAAATAATGTTATGAAACGGGATTAAAATCCAGATTGTGGTTTTTTTATGTGGCGACTTCCAATTAAAGTTCGTATTTGATTGAAATCGGATAAGGATAGAATTTTAAGTAGGAAAGAATCTATATAATGAAATTATTAATATTTTAAAGCATTCTGTACGTTGTTAAACGTCCAGATATTTAAGTTTTTGAACCACAATCTAGATTGATAAGAAACATTGTTGTTGAAGAGTTGAATGTTATGCATTGATTTGCTTTCATTTGTTAACAGAAATTGTAAGCTATGAAATTAAGCTGTGTTTGTGTAATATATAATAAAATGGACAGGCTACTGATCTAGCGGTTGCTTTATGCTGCGGATTACCCGGCAGAGCCGTAACGAGGGTATGAAGCACCCGTGGAAAGTATTTAACTTGCGCCCCTCACCCTGGATATTTAAAGTTAAATAATACTATTATAAATGCTATATATTAAATATTTTTAAATAATATACGAAAATGCTGTACATCGCATATTGACTGATATTTTTGACACGAGAAAGCTGTGCGCAAGATGGGTGCCGCGTTTGCTCACAATGGTGACGATGTTTCAATCGAGTGCTTGGCGATGTTTCACAGCAATGAGGCCATCATTTCACATCTGAGGCAAAGGAACATGGAAACCCTCCGCTAATCCGAGGTGTTTATTAGTCCCGCTATTCGGGACAATGTTTCTGAGCGCGGGATATAAACTAGCTATATGTTTTAACTTAAAACAAAACAAAAAAACTAGCTAAGATATCATTGATTAGAAGGATAGATAGAGTCTAGATTGAGGTGGTTTTCATGATCATACAGATCATAGAAAATGCCGCAAAAAGCCCTAAAAGAGGACTGAGTGGTCACAAGCTCTGTAAGTCCAACTGGTCCACTTTTCGGACCGCTAACGAATGAACGCCTCGCGATCGAACGCCATATCCGAACACGTTTAAAGAACGATTACGAACTCTCATTACAAAACGAAGTTGTCCGAAGAGGATTGATCGGGTGGGTCTTTATTTTATTGCGGGCTTATGCCGACTGGGTCGGCTGAATGCTTAAGCGATGACGAAGAAAAGAGGAATTAGACAACTTATTATATATATACACAAACAATATTTTTACTATGCCTGTGTTATTTCCGCAAGTGTAAACAATAAGTTGACATAGTTTTATCGCAATCGGATGAACGGTATGGCAGCGCATTGCATACGAACAAACAGATATTAATTTTTATATGTGAGATATATTACACAGCACACAACGCTTCGTCGCAGAATCTTTCACATCATATAGGCGAGATGTCGGTTCAATGAATAGTGTCAACAGGGGAAGAATAAGGGGTGGCATTCCATCAAGAAAACATATCAATCTTTCATGTCCGAATATACTTTGAGTTCTTGGCTTTCCAGGTTAATTTTATTAAATGTTGTGGATGTAATGTATAATAAGGTATTGGACCCTTTTGGAATAATGGGATTGGCAATTATCTCAACTCGTTCTGCCTTAATAGCCATGATAGTATAATGAAGGCCATTGTTCACTCCATTAATATTGAATAACGCTGAAAATTCTTGTTATTCATAATTCTAAATAAAGTTAGATTTTTTTTAGATCTATACGTGCTTTGGGAACGCAATCAAATGTCCCTGCCGATTCACTAGGGAGCTTTTAAGATAATTAAAGGGCAGGAAGTCTGTTGCGTATTTTCAAGCTCCTGAGCATTATTTTTTCCTTGTTACTAATGTTTTATTTTTTTTAAATCAAACTGAGTGCTTTGTATACGTACGATGAAAGGATTGAACTCTGATATTACTATTGGGAAACTATGTCGGTGTTTTGGTACTGGGCTCCGATTAAACTTGGGATATAACGTGGAGGCTTGAATCGATAATAAGTTTATTAACGATGTATGATGTGTTATAAGGTCCTAGAAAATCAACAGGATATTGAATTGCGTTTTAATCAGCAAATTTTCGACTCATGCATAATCGATGTACATGAACATATTTATACGATGTTTATGATATTTTCGCACTATTATTGCCATAATCCAGCACATAACGGTTCATTAATAGGTCAGGAATCAATCAGTTATTCAATGACATAAAATGGCATGCTAATTATATGCTATTTGAAGCTTAATCAAGTTTAAATAATTAAATTGGATTGAATGTTTGCAAAAATATCGAACGTTCGCCACTCTTTTAATTATTTGGTCTTTGGATAAATTCAAATACATTATTTTCTTTAATATTTTGCCGGATTTAAATAGCTTTAATACCAGGGCTGAGCCAAAAACCGGTTGAGCCTTTATTTTTGTAAAGAAAGGAAAGCCAATAGAAAAATAAATCCGATTGATGTTATGAACAAAATATGTTAAAAATGTGAGCCAATACACCACAGACAATATCATATGTGTTATAAAATGGAATGACCGCAGAAAAGTGTTGATGATTTCTTCGGAATTTAATGGAGATATGTCAGAAACAAACGTAGTAATGTGATCATAAAATCTATTATCGATGTAGAAGGAAAACATTATAGTGGTATAAGAATTTTTTTCATGTATTCCAAACGATATTATATTATTAAACTCTTGGTATTTATACAATGCAGAAAATTCCCAAAAAAATAAACCCACACTAGGCTATTCGTAATTAAAAAAAATGATTAAGTTATACCATTTTGTCCAGATTGCCCTATAAACTCTGGTCTTTGTTTAGATACTTGCTTCTACCTTTACCATAAATATTGTTTTTTTATTAAGCCTTTAGTCAACTATGCCGAGAGACGATAATGCCATTAAACAAATCAATCATTCACGTATTCCAAAAGCGAGTACCCGCCAAACAAAGCAATGTCTTGGAGCTAACTTCACACGTAACAAATTAATCAATAACAAAATAAACTCCACAGTTCATATGAGATGCTATCATTTAAACAAAATTTAAAAAACATTAAAAATTACAGTTCGGGTATTTCGCGCTACGCTTCACCTAAAGTACGGGAGATTTTGTAAGAAATTTATGAAACTCTACTTCTTTCGTAAAATTGATGTAATTCTTAAACCAGCTAATAGATTGAAACCAAATTTTAGTGGTGCCTACAAAAGAGTTTATTGCATCGAAATATTTAAACAAAACAGTGATTTTTAATATGTGGTACGCGTATCGGCGTGATAAAATTCAAAAAGTTACTTTTTGACATGAATTGTACGTAATGGCATTGATTAAATGACACGTAAACACACGAATAAAACACAAAGACAATATTCAGTTAGTTTATCATTTTATATAAAAATATTAAATAGATGAAAATAATTATATGAATATATGTTGTAACGGGTAGGGAAGAGTTTTGAGCCTCACTTGCGGCCCCGAAAAAAATGGAGATCGTAAAAAGCCTCGGAGGTGCATTTTCCCCCAAATCTTTTATAAAAAGGCCTAAAATTAGAGCCACAATGTTTCCGCGACCAACCGGTCCGAATTTCGGACCTCTGATTCAACGATGGAACGTCTCGCGATCTGACGCCATGCCCGAAAATGAAAGCTCAAACCTAGCCAACGAGGCCCTAAATCGATGGAGGATGCTCACAAGGAGCATTACTAAGGCGCCGGCAGCTATTCCGCGTCCATGAGTCCGTCAGGAGACTCGAAGTATCGGAAAGATATATATTTGAAATCTTAATGTACCTCTCTAATGATATAATGAAAGCGCGATCGTATGCCCGTTTCTTAGTGTAATTAAAAATATATAAAATTATTCCAATGAAATTTATAAAATATATACACTTTATATCTTTTTTTTGTATATTAAAATTGGAATTTGTGACGAGCTTCAAAGTTGAAAAAAAAAACCCAAGTGCTAAACATAAATAATGCCTATAGATGACGCAAAGGATTCATAAATAAATAAACGTTTTAGAAAATACATATTTTTTTAAGTTAAAAAAATATGGGCATCTTATTTTTGGTCGAATTCCCAATGAGCGAATATAAACGTGTAAGGGTCCCTTTACAGCATGATCTTATCACCGATATATGTGTGTATTATGGGGCGCAAGACACTCATCCGATTTTGGCCACTCAAAGGGTGTCATGTTATTATTATGTGTTTTGTTTAGATTTTTTCTTTCATAAAAGCAGAAACGTTTGTTAATTTAATACGCAGCATGACGTAACCGTTAGATTGGTGGCTCGCCTATTTTATTAGATATTACCCAAACATGACTTCATCTTTTAATTAACGAATCCATCATCGTCAAACAAAATTTTGCTTGAAGGCAATGAATCTCTTGTTCATTGTTCAATAATAACATAAATGCATTCATGGTTTAAATTGTACCATTTTCTACTCAAATAAAGTGGTTTATATTATTTGAAAATGTGTTACGTGTAAATATTATATAGTGCCAATATCTAGGCGTCACATTTGGGTGACGCTTTATTTTAAATATGTCAATAATTGCAATTATAATAGAAATACAGGTAAATTTGGTTTGAAGACGAGTACCAATCGTGTTGTGATTGTCGATTGGATTCAGATTCAAATAAGCCCTGGAGAAATGCATAAAAATGTCACATTCCGATAAATTCAGATTCGCTCCAAAATCGTCTGGGGAGATCATGGCTGCATTTTTGCCACAATCATAAAAATGAATGCGAAAAGTTGATGGACGTTGATTTTTCTTCGCTGGTATCATAAAATAAATCTGAAATTTTCTCGATGAATATTCATGATGCGCCATAAATCACTCGGACATACATTTGATTTTGGATCTCTGAACAAAAATGACGGCTCTGTGCTATTTCTATGTATAAATTGGACGTCCATTAGTTTTGTCCATGCTGGTAATGGAATATTCTTGTCGCTTTATCATACATATTTCAATTTTTCAGTCCATTCGATTCGACGGGAAGAATTTTGTCCCTATGTCAATTATCATGAAATGGATACGTTTATCGGATTATTTTTTTTAGGGCAAATTAAATTATTTTTGCTAGAGAAGCTCTGATGTCATAATTTGTCGCTGTGTTTATTTTCAGCGACGTGCTGGATTTATTTTCCTTGGTGTGGACATGAAAATGAACTTTTGCGATGGGATTCGTATAGCTAAACCACTCGGCAAAAATCTGATGTGGCATAATAAAATTATTAGTATTGACGGATAAAAATATCTCAATGTTTCTGCCCGGGTTGAATAGTGCTTAATTAATAATTTGACGAAGTTTCATTACGACCGACAAACAAAGAAAACGCCCCGACGGATTCGTCGTTGATTTAGGGGAGAATTTTGATATACAGCCTTCGGGAAACGAATGTTGAATTTATTTTGTTCCCAGTCGAAATATTATAGTTCTGGGCAAATATCACATTTTTTGTTGAATTCGAACAATACCACTGTAATGTATTACAATCGCCCAACCCTCAATTTATGTGAACTTGCAAAATACATTATGATTACATAGCAATTCATGAATTCGGGTCAAATTCTTTAGTCAGACAAAATAACAATATAATAAATGTTGATTTAAGCATTGTGCGAATTTGAAATATTTGCAAAAATAAACCAAGAACTTATAAAAGCAAATTGATGAAAAATATCGTTGTGTATATTCCGAGCGTTCTCACGGCAATACAGACAATGAATCAATAACGTCATTAGGCATATATATTTATATATGCTCGTTATTTTCCTTGCGGGGATAGAAAATTTCGGACTCTGCGTACTCCAGAAAGCCCTTTTCAGCAAAATCAATATGGTCGTTGTGAGTCGCATTTCATTACTTTCTAAAGAAAGCTGTCTAGTTTTTGAAAACTACCCACACTCCCCATCGAGATAGCCAATTCAATACGCTCACCCAGGTGTATATGAGGCGAATATATGATGTGTTCCGTACCTATGTCACATAAGTTTGAGACATCAACTTTAAATGCTACGTCCAATTTTTAAATTATTGATGGTAACCGCTAAAAACGATATAAAATATATGCAGACAAAGCGCGAAACGTACAAAATCACATCAAGTACACAATTTATGACTGCCATAGGTTTGCGTGTCCAACCAGTCCGCCGTTCAGAGCGCTGACACTTCGAATGAGCGCCACGTGATTGAACGCTCATAATTTCGCTTGTCCGCCATTTATCACAGTATAAATCCATTCATATATCAGGACTGCAGCAGCGCATATGAATATTATACATCAATAACGCCATCGATATTCGATAATTTCTTCAAATAAACATAAACAATACATTCAAAATCGATTCATATCATTCACACATCATTTTTGTTTGTTAGATTTGGATCAACGATCTATACAATCGTATGATGTACACAACACACTCTATAATTGAGCTCAACGTGTAAGAATGCTCTTTATAAGTCAATGGAATTCGGACACATTGTGTCTTATCTCTTTGAGGGGTTAAACGGCCGCATCTGATTGATCGCGCACTCCTCTGTTATTCAATGTATGATTGTTATTAAACTTACATATTAAAAAATATTAAATTCTGTTCTTTCAAATGAATGCCTATTCATTTTTATCAGAATGATTATCGCTTTAGGGTATGCATTTAAAATAAGGGCGTTTCCCTGCCGCATGCTGTTCAATGCTGATTAAACGCTAAATCACTTGATGTTTTTCACTCCTTGTGTTAAAATAGGGATTTTTATACAATCTTTTATAATATTTGATCCGTTTTATAGTTTTAACAAGGGAGTGGAGGACGTTAATCAGATTGATTTCTGATATTTTTATCATTATTTTATATTCGTAATATTTTCGCGCAACAGTAAATTAGCTATAATAGTGATTATATGTATGAATATGACGTTGTAGTGTTTATGTATGCATTAATTAATGTTTTATGCATTACTATTTTAGCGGAAATTGTTAGCCAAAAGCTGCTTTGTGTAATATATAATAAAATTGATGCACCACTTGTCTAGCTAAAATTGACGCTTTATGTTGCGTGGATGCGCATAGTGTGTCTATAGTGTATGCGATAGATACGGAATGACTATATATGATTCTCTCTCTTTTCGATTAAAGCTTGGGGTTTCATTTATCGTGACGTTCAAGCCAATTTACCCTAGAACCCCTATAAAAGTATCGTTTTAAAAATAACGAAAAATACTGTTTCTATTTCTGGATCATCATATCCCCTCTTTAATTTGTTTATTTTGGTATGATGATTCATTTTGTGACATTTATATTATATCTTAACATAATTCCACCCCAATGTTATATAAGTGACATCATAAAGTTGTCTTATCGACGTAAAAAAATTGAACCAAGTATATATATATTTTGCCTCTGACAATTTATTAGTGCAATGGTTAGTGCTGTATTTTCATCCTTATCTTAAATGTCTAAACTAATTGGAAATGCTTTGTAGTTTCAAGCCTAAATTCCTAATTATAGCGTTGTATTCTAAGAAAGTAGTGGTCGACCCGAGAACCATTTACGTTAAATTATTGATTTTGCGGTTTATGCGTTGTTTATATAAATTGGGTATCATTTGCTCTATTTTGCACACTATTGTATTGTATAAAAACGTCAAAATACACAAGGATACACTATATAAATGCATGGATAAAAGTGGGATAAACTTCGGTAGAAATTCAACAAACATATTCGTGTTTCATTATATTTGCTTTGGATCGCGCATCATCGAGTATATTGTAGTTTCAAGCATAAACTTACACCTCAGTAGCAAACACGTTCCTGTGATTTTGTTACATCAGCTAAAGAATATCAACAAGAGTCTAAAATAGTTCAAATATAGTCACTATCCCAGTATCAACATCGAACTTTGTTAGAGTTCCTGTGGGTTGTTATAAAGGATAAAGTTCGAACACCGGTAGACGTGAATGACGAAGTTTTCCTCCGTGAAATTGAATGCTATTCAATTTAGACAATTTAAAAGGTTAACTATCAATAATGAAGAATCTGCTCCTCAATACAATGGGGAATTAATACAAATTTATAAATTCTGGATGTCACGTCGTACGAGCTTACAATCATATGGACTCGTAAATTGCATCTAAGCAATGGCCTATTTAATGCCCATCAAATATACGGCGCACTTAAAAAGCCCCCCAAGGTAATATAAGGCACAGATGTGCCTCAAAATTATAGAAACCCAATGTCGATATTGATGATAAATGCAATATGCATTTAAAAATTGCTGCATGTAATTCCGCAGGCATGTAATTAGCTCCGAACGACCCAAATATCTAGTTCGCAATTCCGTACGTGTTTCACATTCATGTCGTCATTGTGGAATCAAATATTTACTATCGATAATCGTTCGTAAATTCGGCCAATATAGCCTTAATATTCATGTGATATTTTTAATGCCATCCATTGAAAATACGGACACTCTTTTATCGTTGGAAATGATTTGAACGATAAATACAGAGTGCGGCAGGGAAAATACCTTATTTTAAAGATTAATAACATAAATTGCATAAAAGATATTAGCCCAATTGCTTTATAATATTATAAATACATATTTAAAGTTTTTATTTTTTATATTATAAGAATTAAATTATTAATTTGACCATCCGTCATGATCAATGCATTGAGATAATCAATATATTGATCAGAATGGACACCAATTTAATGTTATAATTTTTTAAATATAATAAATAAAAACTTTAAGCATTTTTCAATAACATAAAAAAAATAATTAAACTAATATCTTTTAAATTTTAAATGTTATTGATTTTTAAAATAAGGTAGTATCCCTGCTGCATCTTGTATAATTCAATAATTTCGATCAAATATTTTTTGTATGAATATTTTTAGCGTAGGAGCGATTTTGAAAATTCAGATTGAGATGTCATGGACATATACTCTTTCGGACGTCTTTCGCTGCCGTCTGAATTGGGCGCAGATTCGGGATCGAGTGGCAGTAGACGCGTCGGAAGATTTTGTCTAACAATCGGGCGACCCGCTGTATGTCCACAAATAGAACTCAGACGCTATGCTATCAAAAGATTGGTTGGAAATAGAGCGCTACGCGCATGCGCCGCGCCTTTGTGTGCATAAAACAACCGCTAGACAAATGACGCGCCTATTTTATTATGTATTACACAAACGAAGCTTTATTTTTTAGCCAATATTTGATTTTTTGTTTTTAGAAAAAAAAATTAAGAAAGATATAGCTCACATTTTTGCAGAAATTTAATATTTCTTAAGTGCTTTAAAAGGAAGAATGCGGGTTTAATAAAAGTGTTTAATTAAAAGAGAACTGAGTTGTTCGTAGATTGCCAGCGAGGTAGCACAATAGGATATTATCCTTTTGTATAAGTGGGGAAGATCTTTTCAGTAAATATGAAAAATGAGAAAAATATATCTCCTTTGGAGGTTTCCGAGTATAAAATCTCACAAAGGATACCATTCGAGTAGCTTTGATCAAAACTATGGAGATGTTTCTGGCTTTAAACATGCATCAATAAATAACATTGAGAACAGACAGACTGAGATACATTTACATGATTTATTAAATCGGTATGAGCGTTTGGAATAATTATTAATAATTAATTATGTTTTTTCAGGCCTAATTGATGCTGCAAATAGGTCGATCGTTTTGGCGATAGATGCAGTTTTCAAGTGGTAGTGAATTAAATCGTTTTAAATCAAACATGTCATTTACATAGTACACCGTGTGAGGATTAGCGCAAATTAACGCGCGGCTTCATTGAATAGAAGCGTGGCACTCAATGGGAGTGGCACTAATTAGTGCCATGATTCCGAGCTCACTCCTGACTCGATAGTGAACCAATGTAGATATTAGATTTATTTTCTGAGACGGCTTTCGAGCTCGTGTATGCAATTCAATTGATTCGCAATGTAATGAAACACTCGTTTGAATTTTTATTGCTCATTTGTCAATTGCGCTTATGTTTGTGGCGCCGACAAAGGGTTAACAAAGGCAGACAATTTACATCGAATCAATCTGCTCTGACGACTTTATGACGATAAGTTATATAATTTAAACGTGCCGATTTAACGCGTGGTCACCACAATAATTAGTTATGGCGGGCGTAGACTTAGCGCGAGTGACGCGTATGATGACTGCTGTGACCACATGTTATTTCGGTACCTTTTTTTGTGCACACGAATCTAGGGTTGACAAATCTATCGCACGGCGATATAAAACATTTCCAACAAAATACAAGCAGCGTCTTTCATATAAAATGCGACCAATTATTATTTCATATTTACATACTACGTAAAAATTAAAAATGCATACTTCAAGGGACGATAATGTCCCTTAACGGCATTTATAAAAACTTGTATGCTCCAATCATCGAGGTGCACAAACAACAACATGTCCCAAATGGGATATGCTTATGATAAACACTCAGGTTCACGATTACTTGCGAGACATTTTAGCACTAAATAATTTCTTTGTTGCGAATAAAATTTTATGGGGAAACTTTGTAAGCGCAATTAATGACGGAGCAGCTGCTTCAACTGGAAGAAAAAGAGGATTGAAGGTAACGGTGATTAAATAGCACCCAACATTGCATTATCCACTAGCAAGCTAATTGGAACCAGAAATATATCGTGTGTAAATTCTTCCGATGGAAAGGTCGTCACGTGTTCCCGCCATCTCCGTCATCCATTTTTTGACTTTAAAGAACAATACCGCCGCTAATATCCTTTGAAAGTTTATAACAGTGATGTGATGAGTTGACAACATGTCGACTCAGTGGATTGGGTTGTTCAATGAAGACCGTATTGATTCTCATGACGAAACAAGAAGTGAAAGACGATCAGTGATTTCTGGCGAATTTATACAAAAATTGAATAACGAGTGCGAAATGACCGCCGTGTGACGCTTGACGACCTTAACGAAGAATATCTTGATATTTCTCGAAGTCTCCTCTTTGATATTGTGTCGGAAAACTTTAATTACGAGAAGTTGTGTGCGAGATGAGTGCCCAGAATGCTCAAGTGACATGCTATCGTAACGAGGAAAGAGACGTGGGTGTCTCGCTATACCCCAGAATCCAAAAGACAATCCAAAAAGAGGTGACGTCGGAGGTCTATTATTCTGGCATACAAAAGCTGGTGCTCCGACTACAGAAATGTCTTAAACTCGACGGCAATTATATTGAAAAATTGCTTAATATATTTGTGAAGCATTTTTAGATCCTGCATAAATGTTATAACGTTGTAAAATAGATTTGGCAAATGGTGCCGAATTAGCGTGTGGTCACTGCAGTAATCGGGATGATATTCATCATACACATGCATCCACGCCCAGTGTAAATTATTGGGCAATATACTAACAAGATTGACAGCTTGTTATCCTAGCTTAAAAAATAGCCTCATGTATACTAGGCATTACACGCCAAAATATTAGGTGTTACACATTACACTGGTGTCAGAAGTGGGAGCAGCCGTTGAACGTCCGTTAAAGGTCCGTTTACCCACTACTATCCAAAGGCAATGCAATATGCCAGTCTGTTATTTCGGTGTGTATAATAATTAAAATTAAAAAAACATACTTAAAAACTGTAAAATATTTTTTTTGTACATAAAAAGATCCTTGGATTTCTGCACATAAAAACTAAGTATGATATGCTAAATAGTTTCACAGTGGAGAATGTTAGTGTGAAATTATATAAAAAGCTCAACTTATCGCCTATTTAACAAGTCCGTATGCTGAAAGCAGAGGTGCAACCGTTTAAACTTCTGAAAAGGATGCCATTTTGTAGAATTGCATAACTTTTATGTCGAAATTTAAGCCAATGTTTATAAACTCTCATTTAAGTTTCTCTATTATTTATAATGCTTCCTTTCGTTTTTGGCTTTAATCTGATTACATTTCCTCGAACACTCATAATAATGGAATAATTTGCTCATGGGTAGCCCTGCCCAGTTTTATTGATCGTGTCAATATTTATTTTATCAAAAGCTGTTGGTCTATAACCGAACCGTTTTAATAAAAGTTTAAGACCGAATCCACCATATCAACAATTGCTTATTTTAAAATAAGGCGTTTATCCAAATTTGTATATTAGGTGGACCCGAAAGTATTCGAATATTTTGAGATCTTTGTAGGCTATTTTCTTATAGAACTATTGTTAAACATTATTTCCGTGCAACATGATGAATTGATAACAATCCGTAGATGCCAATATTGGTCCCAGAAATTTAAATCGAGGAGTTATCACAAAGGCTGGAATCCCTATGAACCAGTATACAAACACATTTAAAACACATCGACAAACGAATAGGATGGGTGTTATGGATTAGGATGGGTACCTTCTCAAAAAAAGTGGGAGTTTTTCACAACAACAACAAAAAAAGCGTCGAGAGACTGCCAAAGCAATGAGAAGATGTGTTCAATAATAAAGGGAATTATTTAATATTTTTTTTGTTATTGATAAATTTTAACATTTTTTTATTAAATGTTCGAATACTTTCTGGTCCCCCTAATATAAGAATATTCAAATTTTACGCAAGCCGACTTAATAACTAACGAGCGCAATTTGCATTTAGTTGATCCCTCGTCGACGAATTAAAAATTAACCCCTCTAACAGGGGTCGATTCAATTTAAGTTTGAGGGTTTTATGGATTCCGATCACATGATGGAAAGTGTACGGCGGGATTAAATGGGACAACCATCGAGATTCAATTCAATCCGAGACCATGGACACTCAGAATCAGCTTTCATCCCTAACGACCGGAATGAAGCCTTCCATAAGCAAAACTGTCGATTCCTCGATCTATTATGTGATCGGATTTATCCAATAATAGGTCAACGTTGCATGGATTTTTAAAATATATTTGGCGGATATTGAAACTGTACTGTTTGCTAGATACAATTGTGTGGCTTTTAGTATAATACGTGATTGACATAGTAATCGGAGTGTAATTCGGCAATCAGAATTCGATTTTTCCGCATATGGAAATTATATTGATCGCGCGTTTATATGTGTGGATATTAATTCTGTACAATCACGTCGATGTATTCAGTTTGGAGTCTCAAAATAATTCATAAATCACCATCGAAACATTTGCTTTAATGCTGTGCCTTTATAATATAATACATAAGCGCAAATGTTACTTAACGTTTTCAAGACCATGTGAATGGTTATTAAGCTTAGTGGGTTTGTTTTATTGATTAGCATCCTTTAAGTCGTCTGCACACCTTCTTCTTACAGACTAGAGCTTCTATTAGAATATTTAGGGGATTAAATTCATTTTCATATGGCGAAATCGCGTATCATTTTAGCGAATATATTTATCATCCAAACGCAACGCCTAGATTTCAACATTGTATAATGTTAACATGTGATATTTTTTTAAATGATATAATCCATTTAATTTTAGTGAAAGATAGTAGTAACTGTCTAATATATGTATACATATATACAGTACACATATGTTTTTCAAATTTTTATATTAGCATTCCCCTACCGGTGATGTATTTACTACACCTCGACTCTAATAATGGGAATATCGACATGAAATATAATAGATATGAGCTTCAAAATTTTTGTATTCCTCCGTAATATAATTACGAATCGCATCAAAGTATTATAGTATATAAGTATTCATCTGCAGCGACGGAAATAAATAATTTGTCGGGAAATCGGGAATTTTGTGAGTTTTAATCTGTGTCTCAACTGAATTTTATCAGTCACATTGATGATATAATATAAAAATATGTACTCTTACAAAGAGAGAAAGAGAACAATTAATAGAGCTATCTTCGGATTCCATTTAGATATTCAGATACAAAACATTAACAATGTCTCAATTTTGGATATCAATGGAAGATAAATATCCATTTTTTAGCTCTAAAGCTATAAATTTATTAATGTCATTATCGACAGCATATTATCGCAGCCAAGAATATTCAATAATACAAGATATATTCAGAAAGTAAGTGTACTAGATTTTTATATTTTTTTAAAAAAAAAGTGTATTTGAAAAAATATTACAGAATACTGTTGATATATTCGTTGATTATTTTTCCACATAATTATCATGTCAGTTTTAGGTACTCATAAATCCCGGAATTAGCAAACGTAATCCCGAATAATTCGGGATTGAAATTTTTATCTAACAGAAATCGAACACCTCACCAGCACGTTGAAGGCTATCAAATCGAGACATTCTAGAGGCAATAACTGTCTAATATATGTATACATACATACAGTACATATATCATTTTCAAATTGTTATATTAACTTGTCCCTACCGGTGATGTATTTACTACACCTCGACTCTGATAATGCGAAAATAGACATGAAATATAATGGATACGGGCTTCAAAATTTTTGTATTCCTCCGTAATATAATAACGAATCACATCAAAGTACCATTGTATATGAGTATTCATCTGCAGCGACGGAAAAAAATATTTCGTCGGGAAATCGGGAATTTTCCGTGTCGTAAGACGTAATGTAGGGCGACGATATTTTTAACTCTTTATGTTTTCTTACGTTCGTAATTCAAATGGTCGTATGCTGTTTTTATCATATGTGAAAAACCAAAGTTAATCTTCGTGCATAAAATTTATCATCCCCTAGGAAAAAATTATGGAAATCGATGTGGTTCAGTATCAATTTTATACCGGAAAAGGATTTTGGACCAGTTAGTAAATATTTTGGGGCAATAAAGATGTTTGCGCGAAAAATCTATGACAGACAAAAAGTATGAATCTTGACAAAGAACGGGGGGTGTAATATTCCATCCCGGCGTGTAAAGCGGGCTAATAATATCTCTTTGTGTTTTGCGAAATATGTGGGGAAAATATTCCCACATTTTATTTCGTCTATTGGCTGTATTATATTACATAAATGTTGGATTTGAACCCATCGCTCCAAGGGTGAGTGTGTAAAGCGATGCTTTATAATCTGGCTTATTATTAAAATACTGCAGAGGCGTTTGAGTGAGATAGAATTCACTCAACAACTTTATTCATGTTCCGTACATTTTCCACGAGAATAAATGTATTTCCACATGGAATGCAGATTGAGGTTTCGAGCCGTTGCGAATGCAATCGGTATTTGTCAGACTAAGTGTTGTCGATTTCATAATAGCTGTCGAGTCGCCTATAACAGAGGGTTTGTAAAAGCGAAAAAGCGAGTGCCTCATATTTGATTGATACATATCGATCTGTTATCATTTGTGTATTGCAAATTGTACAAAATGTTTCGTGATGGAACAAACTGAATATTATACATTTCTAAATGTGTCGATCCGTGATGAAATTGCACTGCAAATTGAGATACTTTTAAAAGGATGAATTGGTTCGCCTTCAGAGTCTCGCAGTTGACGACTCTCTCTCCGTCTAAGAAACTGTAATAGATATCGCGAGCAAGACAAATATACTTTTATCGCCACCGATCTTTATATTCATCTTTCCGTCTTTGTTGCACACATGTGTGCGAAGACACGATACGCGCACGAACAGTGCCGCATTTACTGTGGCTGTTTTATTATATATTACACAAACACATCTATCTAATTAAGAAGCTTGACTTTTAGCGCGCAAGATTTTTACGCATTCCTTCGTATGATTATGCATGCTTTGCAAAATGATGCAATTTGCATCCAGTAAGGTTAAGGTCGCGCTCAACACTTGAAACACAAAAAGTCGACTTGAGATGAAAGACCCACTTTGCTCACATTATTAAGCACTTCTAAAATCAAGCATCATCCAGGCTTTTGTATGACGTGCATGTAATTTGGGATGTAAATTGAATCCAGTAGTATATGACTGGAACTCAACTCTATGAGTCGGGCGATTTGCGGTCCAAATCGAATGCTTCGATGTTTGCATGTGAAATTGTATCGAACCACATTTAAGATGCAATCGCCGAATGCAAAGGGATTAACTCAATCATTGATTCATGTTACGCTAAAGCATTCATAGAATTCGCCCAAACGGGAGAATAGTTCCCGAATCGAATGCGAATGCTTAATTTAGTATCCATTGATTTGCACGAAAAGCACAAAAACTACTCGGGAAAACCGTCGATTTTAGATCGGAGAATTTGCAAAGATAACGATAAAAATGTATATTATAACTTTGACATACATTTCTGGGGTAAAATATGCACCCCCGTCAAGTTATTATGATGCACCGAGGCCGATGCTGTAGCTTTATTTATCTTATAAAAGACATGGGCTTAATAAAAACGCACTCATCTTGCGTGATCTAAATAAACATCTCTATGAAAAATGGGTTGAATACGTTAACATGCTGAGTGCCGGTCGCGCATTTTCGTGCGATAAGAACGCTCAAATTTTACATTATGTAACTACATTTTAAATAATGTTGTCGTCAATATTTTTCGACCATCCGCGAGCTGAGAAGACATCCAATTGCCTAAAATATTAGCAGCCATATCATTCCAAGCATTTTTGATTGATTCAAATCAATATTATTAACCATCATGAAATCAAAGTGTACTTAACGATGTGCAAAATGGTATCTGGATGATTTACGGACACGAAAGCTATATTTTTTTCCCTTTTTGACTCAATAAATACCGCTTTAAAGTGCATGGGATTAATCACTTAAGCGCTGGCGACTAGGGAATCCAATCCCGGTATCAGTGCCGGGAATTGGAATTTTTAATGGTTTAAGATATTACGTTGATAAATTTGATCAAGAATTAAAAATAAGTCCATTCGTTTCATATAATAAAAATAAAATCGAGGCGAAAGAATTTAATTTATTAAAGAAAAGATAAAAATACAATCAATACAATACACTGATAAAATTCTTTTCTGCTGTGACACATATTAAAACTCGCAAAATTCCCGATTTCCAGACAAATTATTTATTTCCGTCGTTGCAGTTGAATACTTATCTATTATGATACTTTGATGTGATTCGTAATTATATTACGGAGGAATACACAAATTCTGAATCTCGTATCTATTATATTTCATGTCGATATTCTCATTATTAGAGTCGATGTGTAGTAAATACATCACCGGTAGGTATAGGTTTATATAACAATTTGATATACATATATGTACTGTATATAATGTAAACATAAATTAG
Source organism: Stenopsyche tienmushanensis (assembly GCA_008973525.1). Classification (NCBI taxonomy): domain Eukaryota; kingdom Metazoa; phylum Arthropoda; class Insecta; order Trichoptera; family Stenopsychidae; genus Stenopsyche; species Stenopsyche tienmushanensis. Next base: position 145,834 of record WACJ01000190.1, read on the forward strand.
ACAGTTACTGCCCCCTAAACCCTTATTATCCTTTATCGTGTTGGTGAGGTGTACGATTTCTATTAGATAAAAAATTCAATTCGAATTTACTAATCCCGGGATTTTTAAGCACCTTAAACTGTCCAGGATCCCGGGATTGGATACTGGCGACTCATCGGCGAGTCGCTATGTTTTTTCCATAGAAAAACAAATATTTTAATTATCAGTCAGGTTACATTGTAAAAGAAACTGCTCCACAATATCTAATACGAGGCTAGTCCCAGAAGTAGCCGACCTGGCATATAAATGCCGGTTGTTATAAAAATAAAAATAAACTACGGTACAAAATAACAACCCTAAGAAGCTTGATGTTTAAGTTTGAAGACGCTACATTGTTTGGTATTTGTATGGCAGCCATCAATAATGAACGTTCTCATTGAATTGGCATCGTTATGTGATACAATACTTTTATTTGAAAGGTCTCAACCAATATCAAAGCCGAGCTAAATTCTACTCTGAACGAGTCTCCTCCTTCGTTTGCGATAGTAAAATATTGGATGGTAGAATTCAAACGAAGCCATATGAGTTGCCAAGACAAACATCGCAATCGCATCGACCAAATAAGGCGATCACATAAGAAACGGGAAAGAATATGGACAAAATGGTATTGGATGACCGTCGACTGAAAGTGCGCAAGATAGCAGATATGGTAGGCATTTAAAAAAGTGCTAAATGTCGCATATTGACTGAAATTTTGTACATGAGAAAGCTATGCGCAAGATGGGTGCTGCATTTGCTCACCATGGAATGAAAACTGCTCTATTAGGATGTTTCCATTTTTATGGGATATCCTAATCAATAATCATTATTAAATTTAAAATATATTAAAAAATAATTTATTAAGTATTTAATTAAGATTAATGCATTGGTTATGCATCGAACATAAAACTAAAGCTTATTGTAGGATATAGTCGCCTTTGATCTGTATTTTTTTTAACCAAAGTTGTATATTTTACTAATGTATTATACAGAGGCATTATATTTTATAGTTTATAATTAGATAATGTATGGTATCTCTCAAAAAATTGGCCTAAATGGAGACCATTTTTTTTTTTAAATTTCATTTTGTATATTCGTTAGCTTAGTTAGTTTGTATATTCCTTTCTAAATACTGTCCTAAACACGATACGCAAAATAAAATCAATCGATTTTAAATCTGAGTGGAGAAAAAAATCTAGAAACAAAATGTCGAGCCAGACTCGACATAGGACCTCAAAGGGTAAAAGTTATTATAACATGATTGGGATATTTTCAAAAATAGAAATATAATTATATCCACTCATTTCGATATGAGAAAATCACAATGTATGTAATCGAATCAAGACAACACCTGAGAGCATCCTGAACAAGCTCGTGAAAATTCTACACGACGTTATTAAATTTACGGTGCTACGAACAACGTCGTGCAATTATACATAATTAAAAAGTCAGAGGAATACATTTTCAGCTAGTTTTGGAAACCCGCTTGCATTTTACTGCGAATTAGCATAATCAAAAGCAAGCTCAAAGTTCAGGACGCTGAAATTCAAAAATAAAATTAAAAATGCGATTCTTGCGAGTGATCGACATCGTAATTAGCCAGACCATGTGTTGTGCTCCAACGTTCTCGATGGGCTGCGGTTTTGTTTCGCTTAGAATTCAATTATAAATGCAGCGTGCACTGAAAAGGATTGCTGAAATTGGCTATTAATCAAAAAGAGGGGATCCAATCGACCCCCTGCGTTTATCGATGAAAACGTTTCAGCGTTACGGATAACTGCAATTATCGGTTTAGTTCACTCTTTGTTTCGCGCAAGGCTTATGATATCAATTGTTATTGTTTATCAACCACTGACAAACACAAACTAACGACAATCCGGTATCAAAAACAGGGCCTTTCAACAGGTCATATTGTTAAAGCAAAATCTATCAAAATATTGTTAACTGGTACCCGGCGCGTTGCTGCCACAGAAGTAATATTTTGGCAAAGTTTTATCGCAATCGAATGAACGGTATGGTAACGCATTAAATACGGACAAACAAACATTGATTTTTATATATTAGACTATGCTTATGTTACTCGCGAAATCCTCAGCAATAAATGGACGAAATTTTATTGCAATCTGATGAACAATATGGCAGCGCATTTCGAACGAACAAAACCCAATTCATTTTTATACATTAAGATTATTTAGTAGTATATGGCAAATTATTATGTAATCATATTTAGCGACGAGGCACATTTTTTTTTATTAATGGATGCATTAATAAGTAAGAGTGTGGTTCAAGTATTTAGGGATTTAACGCCTTCAGACTTAAATCTATGCGTTTAGACCGCAAACAATTAATGCCCTCAAAGTCAATATAATGAACGCCATCCAGCAAATTCAGCCAGATTGTGAATTTGGAATTTATCTGTTTTAGATCTCCCTCTATCTCGTGGGCGGAGCCTAATCACCGTATTGCGCGCGCATCCTTCCTCCCCCATCGCCGCGGCCCAAGCATTATTTTACCAGACCAATATGCGTCAACATGGTGCATCCGCTAAACGCTTCGCATAACAAATTGCGTATGCAAATAATACTTTTATGGCGGTCACGAGGATGCCTACAATAATTTCCCAATGTTTTATCGCAATCGGATGATCGGTATGGCAGCGCATAAAATATGAACAAACAAACATTGATTTTTATATATAAGTTATGCGTAAATATGCTTTATTCCTGTGGGAATCTCATATGGATATCGCTTAAACGTTAAGACGTTTGGCTTGCGAACGATTTTTTGCCGCAAATTTTGTCTGAATATTGAAAAATGGATGTAAATCTGGAAATCATTTTACATTTCTTTATTAATGATGCGTGTATTTTAATGACGGTAGGGTGATTTCTATAAGAGGGCGTCCCACTGGACGGAATCAACAAGTCCTTGTCATGGCGATTCGAACGAGTCCATATTTATTCTATTCATCATTTTGAATATTCATCTCCCGTATGGCTTTCAGCATATTTCAGGTTTTTCCATGTCTATGGCAGAATACTGAATTATCGCTTTTCGGAAAACTTGAATCGAGCGCATGATTGCTTCAATTTGACCGGGAATGCGCTTTTTGATGAGGCATTCGAAATGCATTTCTTCTATACGGCATGGAAAACATTTCCACGTCCCTTAAACGAGTGCTTGGTTTGTATATTTTTGAAAATTGAATTGCGAATACCCGGCGTATGGACCCGTTCGGTTATATAAGAGCAGTGATCGATGCAGAATTTAGATTGGTCCTTTGCTTGTCCCGGGGATAGTACGTAGTTTCGTTGGGAATTTAAAGAAGAAATAAAGTCAGCGATGTGATAGCGATGTAACTTTTAGCACAGATCGTAGAATGAGTGCCTCAAAAGACATACGACCAGGACATTCTGTTAATAGGAGGAATAAGTGGTCCCGTGTACAATTCCCGAGTATAAATGTAATTCAACATCGACCCTTTGATGCTTAATTTAGTTTCAGAGGGCATTACAGACGTTCCTATAAAAATGCGCTTATTACTTCAGCGTACAAATGTAAAAGGAATTTTGCTTTGAACGTTTGGGAATTGATTTTCAAATCAATTAAATGACCTATTATGATTTTCTTTATTTCCGTTGAACACAAAAATCAATGATAAATAGGCAATTGGCTTTATAATTGCAATAAAATTGCACAACAAGTTAAGCAATTTGTTTCAAGAACTGATTAACAGCCCTCATTAAGAACTCATCTCCACAGGCCATACGCGTCTATAGGCGCAAACTCATATTTTTATTCTAAACAATACCCACAAAATTTAGGGGCTTATATGTGTATTGATGATTGTATTTTTTTAAATTTAAAATCAGAAAAAATGTTCAAAAACTCCTAATTTATAAATATTTGTTTTTATACTATTGATCGTATTTTTATTTTTAAAATCATATTTAAAATATCAGATTTTTTTATACTTGAAAATTATCATGCTGCCTATTGAATGTATTTGTAAAAAATAAAAATATTTATTATGTGTTGTGACAACCCTGAACAAGAAACGCTAAAAAGCTCTAAATCGGCGGTTCTTAAAGTGGAGTCCGCGGACCCCTGGGAATTATTTATATATTTATGTATACGTATATACAGCATATATATATGCGTGTCAAATTGTTTTCCTACCGGTGATGTATTTACTACACCTCGACTCTAACAATGGGAATATCGATATGAAATATAATAGATACGGGCTTCAAAATTTGTATATTCCTCCGTAATATAATTACGAATCACATCAAAGTATTATAGCATGTAAGTATTCATTTCAGTCAGACTAAATGACGAAACATTCGATGCTTGTTTGTTTGACATTCTGTTCCATAAACAGGAGTCACTCGCAGTTCCAAATTATTGAAATATTTTTTTGAGATTTGTGCTTGTAAAATTGAGCTTCAAACATATTTATCAGATTGTTCATTTATAAGATATGTTGAAAATATTGATTCAAAGGCTAGATAAAGTGCTCGAACGCGGTATGTATAGTTGATGCGGTCGATGGCAGATGTTAGCATCAAATATGAATAGGATTGCGAAGAATTCATTTAATTCATAAGTCGCGGATTCCGGGAATATCTTGGAATATTGCTTAATGGGTTCGTTTATAAGGCGAATGAATAAATACCTCAGCGAGGAAACGAAATCAGCGCTATAAACTGTGGTTAAGCTTGCAGTTTTTTATCGATATGTTTAAAAATGTTTAAAAATATTGGAGGAGAGGAAGGACTTTCTAACCAATGTAACCGCAAACGCAATTGTATTTTATCAAACAATGTGCCATAATATAGAATTACTTCGCAATGGCGAAAGAAATCATCGAAATTGCTGTAAATAATTATTAATGCGCTAAGACTGCCCTCGATTTATATATGGATTATAAGCTTAAATTTACATATGAAAACGCTCAAAGCGATTATCAATGATGCGGGACGGTCGTCGATTTGTCGGTGCGTCCGTGAGAACGCTCTCTTATTCAACGGTTTTAGACCACTCATTAAAGGCCATGACCCAACGCCTCAACGCGAATTAAAATGCAATCGCCGAGTGCATTGCTTTATGACGTAGTTGCATTTGCGACCGATGCTACGAAAGTTCAAATGTGAGTGACTCCCATAATTATTTGACAAAGTGTCGCAGATTGTAATTGACAGGCCAATAGCAGCTTTCTTTCATCTTATTTCAGTTATAATGATTCGCTCATACGATGAAGTCTTCAATTTGATTTTCATTCGCTCGATTGCAACGAATGGCATAATAAACTCATGTCATATTTCTATACACATCTCACAATGGAGTGCATATTGTAAAAATAATTGACAGCAGCAATGCTAGATGAAGTTCGTCGCTCTGCATTATTTATTTAATAAAGTTAATAGTAGCCAATTTCGCATTTGAAATTTTAACTACCAAGATTCATCCGAGCGAAAAGCTATTGACGCCATTAGACCGGTCCTGATCTCCCTAAATAATCTGATATAACACTTTTATTTTTCGCAATTTGACGAAGAAAGATGATGAAGACTCTTTAATAACGTATGTCTCCCAAAGCAATTTGCTTTTTAATTACATATTAACGAAAATTTTCAACTAAAAGATGAAGCCGTGTTTGTATAATATATAATAAAATAGATGAGCTACTACTCACGCACGGCGCGTGCGTATTTATACACGACGCAGACGGATATACATACAAATTTCACGCCGAAACGCATACAATTACAGAGATAATTTAACAAGACGCGTTGAAATTCATAAAAAAAAATCAAACAAAGACAAGCATATTAACGATCGATATTAGCGCAGATCTTTGCAAATAGCTTAAGATGTTGCCCGCAATAAAAACGCCATCGCTTAATGGCGATCAAAGAAAGCCACATGTTATATCAATGCATACCGCGTTTTAACGCGTAAAAATGTATACTTTTTTTTTGGGGGCTATGTTAAATCGCAAACAATCGATGCCCTCAATCAGCATAATTCAGATCGAAAATTGGGCATCCCGAATACGTGCCACCGAGCAAAGCCGTGGCGGACATCTGAACGACGCCATATTCCATCTCAAATTAATCGGATTTTGTTCGTTTAGAATGCGCTGCCATGCCGTTCATCCGATTGCAATAAATTTTCGTCCGCTTATTGTTAAAGATTCCGCGAGTAACATAGGCATATAAAAATCAATGTTTGTGTGTTTTATAATGAATCTAGTGAACAATGTATTTGGAATTATTACTTGAGTGGCGGCAACGCGCTGGCTATCGGATGGTAATTAATGAAATATTATTTCAAATACAATAAAATTAATACCTTATGCAAATAAATGCGCATTTATTAAGATAACCAAATTTGCATTTTTGTCAATTTTTAATATAGCGTAAAATGTATACGATTGGCGGTAAGTCCCCTAGCATATGCATGTATCCTGCGGGATCTTATAAGTCTTTTGAGCATTTCTTCTTCGGGATTATCATAACGCATGATGAATATTTTTTGTTGATGCTTATAAAAATATGTTTTTTTGCAAGGCGTTCCGATCGAGCGACTCACCGGTGAGTCGCTGGCGCTTAAGCGCTTCAGAGTATCTATACGGATCTTCGACGCTAATCGAATAGACGGAACGTCGCATTGAAGAAAATCGGCGTCAATGACTGAAAGAAAAAATCAAATTATTAAGCATGCTATTATGATGCCAGATTTGAGCGATAAATTCGGACAATCGCGCAAATCGAGCCGCATGAAAATTTGTAGTCGCATTGCGTCGGATTGATACGTTTTTCGCATCGATATTTGTATGTTCAACGATTCTTTTGGGATTGAAAATTGTTCTTTGTTGTTGTTGGAACGGTGCTATTTCTTATAAGTGCTGAGGGCTATCGTTGAATTTGTTGAATGTTTTCTTTTGTACTTAATGACCGGTTGATTTTTACGAAAGCGACGATTATTCATATGGATTTTCCGCGATTTCCCCGATGTTAAATCGCGCTTTCGGGACTTCTGCGAGTAACTTTGACTGGACTTTGGATTTATTTCGAACGGAGGAAATTGATGGATTTGAATGGATTCGCTGTGTAGGATTTGTTAAATATTTGCAGTGTGTATTTAAAATGTATTTGGGTTCAATTGAATAGCTGTGTGATAAATTGGGGATTGATTTGATATAATTTGGAAGTTGTTTCAACGGGAGGGAAAAGTTTTGGGCATAGTTTGTGCGGATTCGTTGTAAGCACAAAAAGTAGGAAGTTGATTAAAATGCGAAGTGTAAACATATGCTGAGGCAAAAAGTCGCATTTACAGGTGGAATTGATAAGCAAGCATCAGGTGGTGTATTGTTGTCGAAAGTGGTGTTGGCATTTGCGTGTGTAGCGTAGAAAAGGAGGGTTAAGGAGTTGACTTACCTTGATAGTACTCCGGGTCCCCGAAGACCGTGGCCAGGACGGCAGCCACGAGGAGCAGCGACAGTCTGGACGTCATGGTGTCTGGAGTCGCAGTGGCCAAGTCTCAGTGAGCCATATGGCGTCGGCAGCAGCAGGGTGCGCGTACGGCAAGACGTGTTGCTCGTCCGCGGTACGAATCAATACTGGCAGCCGAACCACCGTGTGCCTCTCGCGTTCGCGCCCTTTTATCTGCTGCCTTCCTTCCACCATCTGCACGTACCAACACCACCCAAAAAACACCAACACACCCAACACACCACACCATAGCATTTTCATTCGGTCTAACCGGCCCTCAAACCTTTTCCACCGCAGGACAACCGCGACCACTCAAAATGCGGGAGGACACACCGATTCGATTTCATCAACAACAGACCACACATATTACGCACAATAACAAGAAATAACAAAATATTTGCATTTTTTAGTACTTGTGGAAGATTAATAAAATTAAAATAAAATAAATAAATAAATTTTATTCATTTGAGAGAAGCTCGAAAAAATCCCGTTTTCCCGACAAATTATTTATTTGCGTCGCTGCAGATGAATACTTATACACTATGATACTTTGATGTGATTCGTAATTATATTACGGACGGACATAAAAATTCTGAAGCCCGTATCTATCATATTTCATATCGATATTCCCATTATTAGAGTCGATGTGTAGTAAATACATCACCGGCAGGGAAAGATTAATATAACAATTTGAAAAATAGTTACTGCCCTTAAGCGTCGTTAACGTAAACGTTTAATCTTAAAATCCGCGGACTCCATTTTAAGAATCGCTGATTTAGGTCTTTTGAGCGTTTCTTGTTCAGGGTTGTCACAACACATAATGAATATTTTTATATTTTGCAAACACATTCAGACAAACGCATGAGCGTTGGCGACTAGGGAATCCAATTCCGGGATCAGTAACATTAAAGCATCGAGTGTTTCGTCATTTAGTCAGGATCTGATTTTGGAAGCCGGGCAACTTGCTGCTGAAAATGCATACATCAGATATTTAAATGCTTGTTCGAGTTGATGAACGCGTGAGCCCCCATTTTCGTATAACACCATCAATGTGATTAATAAAATTCCACGGAGACACGGACTAAAACTCGCATAATTCCCGATTTCCCGACGAAATATTTATTTCCATCGCTGCAGATGAATACTTATATACTATGATACTTTGATGTGATTCGTAATCATATTACGGAAGGAATGTAAAAATTCTGAATCCCGTATCTAATATATTTCATATCGATATTCCCATTATTAGAGTCGTGGTGTAGTAAATACATCACCGGTATGTATACGTTAATATAACAATTTGAAAAATAGTTACTGCCCTTAGGCATCGTCTAAGTTTCCAAGCGTCCAGATTTCGGCAAGAATGTCTCGATTTAATAGCCTTCGTTGTGCTGTTGAGGAGTACGATTTCTGTTAGATAAAAATTTCAATCCCGAATTTTTCGGGATTACGTTTATTAATCCCAGAAAAATGGTCGGAATACGAGCAAAGTTATAAAATGATTACAAATGATTCTGTCTTTCTTTCTCATCATCTGACACTTGGAGTATATATATTGGTGTCCGATTGGTGGGTTAAAAATTTTTAAGCAATCCCTTTATCGCATTTCCATATTATCATTTTAAATGCCGTCTTTTATAATAAACCAAAGAAAACCCTAGATTATGTTGTTGGAGATTGTTGGAGAACAACACAAAATCAGACTATATCGAACCGGAATAAACCGTTATGTTTTAATCGGTTCAGTTTTTCCCATAAGAAATGTAAAAAAAATATATTTTATTATGTATTGTTTTATGTGTTGTATATCTGAGGGCATGTATAGTGTAAGAATTGTAATGTAAAAAATATTTCCTCTCTCATATCTAAAAAATCCCCACCCAAAGATTCTTAATTCAATAACAAGCAGAGGCAATGTAATAATACAAGATCAAATAGCAGATATTAAGAACAATAATGTGTGATCCAACTGGAAAATCATAAACTGTTCAGGCTTGTAGTTCAATTTACAACTTGTCAATCCAACGCATTGTGCTCAATGGATCGGAATTTATTGTGCTCAAGCACTATTGCGTTATGTAATGAAATTTCGCAATAAAATGATTTATAAAAAGAAATATATTGATGAACTGAGCGGCGGTAAGCGTCCGAGTGCCGCAAGAACTGTGTCTGATGGACTCGTTTGGATTGACGAAATATTGAACACACAGAATAAAAAATAGAGGCCGGTTAAATTGGGACGTTTCTATAATACGCGACGTTTTTTACGCGATAATTAAACATTCCGCGCATATAAATACAGTATCCATAGCATGTCGTGAGGCTGAATTTGAGAATAAAATACGCATTTAATTAAGGAAAGATTATATGTAGAGTGGTAATTTTGTATAAGTTTTAAATAAGAAGGGTTCCGACGATGAAAATGTTTGAACACCATTGTCTTACGTACATAATATTAACCTTTTGAGCTCTAGCCACTAGATGGAGCTATCAGGCGTCCGGATTTTCCCAGCAATGTCCGGGAGGGAATTCAACATGTGTCCGAAATTTCAGATCGGGAATTCAACATTTTAATGGATGATAATTTAATTCAAATCAATATTTTCGTCTGGATCGTTTTCAATGGCTCAATCAATTGTTGATGATTAAAAAATATTATCGGTCCTTATCTTTATTATGGGACCATTACAGACCACTTTGTATGTGGTCGCTGACCACATCTTACATAGATATGAACCCTGAATATTTGACACACGAACCGCTAAGCCTCGGGAATGTGAAGCATGCATTTTTTGAATAACTTATGCGCGTTTACTAAAACCCTAAAAATACCGTGCGCATACATATGTGCGTTTCATCATTTCTTCTTCACGTGATGATGAAAACTTTTAAATTTAAAAGCAGTCTTAAGTACATAAATAAGCAAAAAATTAAAACAAAAAACCTTAACACTTACACGACGGGACGAATTCGATAAAAAATGTCTATATAAAAAGGGGCTTTGTTTTTATATTTTTTCACATTTAAATACATAAAATTTAAGATATTCATATAATTTAATTTGAGACTTATTAATAATCGGATTACCAAAAGATTCGCGTCGTAAAAGAGTTAATATCCCTCAAAATGATATTTTATTGATCATTTATGTTGCTTATATTAAATATGTACATTTTTTATAAATTAAACTTATATGAGTGCGGTAGGGTAAATTGACTTAAACGTCACGAAAAATGAAACTCACCAAATTGGGAAGAACATCCACAAAACGGTATTGGATGAATGTCGACGCAGGCATTTTTAAACGTGCTTTACATATTGACTATAAAATTGGAGCACGAGAAAGCTGTGCGCAAAATGAGTGCCGCTTTTGCTCACATTAGAACAAAAACAACATCAAAATGATGTTTCAATCGAGTGTTTATCAGTGTTTCATAGCAATAAAGCAGAATTTTTACATTGATACATAACGAGGGAATCCAATATCGGGATCCCGGATAGTCTTAGATGCTCATGAATCCCGGGATTAGTAAGCGTAGTCCCGAAAAGTTCGGGATTGAAATTATTATCTAACAGAAATCGTACATCTCACCAGCACGATGAAAGCTATTAAATCTAGATGTTCCCGCCGAAACCTGGACGCTTGGAAACAGTGGCGTAACTACTAATTGGCGAGCTGCTTAGGGGCAGTAACTGTCTAATCTACAATATATATACTATGTTTATATATATATATATATACAGTACATATATGTATATAAAATTGTTATATTAACCTATACCTACCGGTGATGTATTTACTACACATCGATTCTAATAATGGGGATATCGATATGAAATATATTAGATACGGGATTCAGAATTTTTGTATTCTTCCGTAATAAAATTACGAATCACATCAAAGTATCATAGTATATAAGTATTCATCTGCAGCGACGGAAATATATGATTTGTCGGGAAATCGGAAATTTTGTGAGCTTTTCTCGAATTAATAAAATTATATTAATACATTAATGGACTTATTAGTAATTTTTGATCAAATTTAATGGTTTAATGGCATTCCCGAAATCCCGGTGAAGTTTTATGAGTGATCATGGACATCGTAGAAAGCTTCGGAGATGCATTTTTCCTACCCGTAAGGTTTGTGTGTTCAACCGGTCCACCTTTCGGATCGCTGACACTTCGAATGAGCGCCTTGCGATCACACACACGAACGAATCGGTTCCAAAGGTTTGAGTGCTAAAGACAGGATAGACCTTAGCCTGTTACATATATTATTAGATTTTTCTCTGTGGTTTTTCCAATAATCACCCTGTGTGGGAAAGCTGAATATGAAATCATGGTAATGTCTCAGTGGGTGTATGAATATTACAATACCGGAGACATACAGGAGGAGAAACCCTGGTTATAAATACCATTGAGGTTTCGTTATTATAGGTCATCGATCAATAGAATACTGGATAAACGTGATATCCATATAAATTTATGCAAAAACCTATTTCAATTTAAAACCTGTACATGCTACCCTTTCATCGTCACGCTTTATATTTAAGGAAAGTGACTTGTATAAATCAATGGCAATTCCATTTATAATAAATTCACTTTGTACACGTCGACTTTATTAAATGATCACGTAGGAGAGAGTCTTAACCCAGATATGCTGGAAGAGATCTATTTTTAAAAGTACAAGGGCGAGAAATAATGCATAGTAGAAGTAAAAAACACTTTTTAAATTTTTTAATGCATTTGCGAGCTGTGTAAAATGCGGTTGCTAAGTTATGCATTTGTAGTCAATAAGGCAAATGGACAAGGTTTTCTATATATAGGTCAATGGGCATATCTGGGTTAACCGGTCCACGTTATTAAAGATTAAACTTATCAAAGTGTACGGACTATTTTCAAATTTGATACTCCGTATCTGCTGCTATCGGTGTGTGCCAATAATTCATTTAAATTATTGGATCGATATTTTAATTAAATAACGGCAACATTTACGAGGGGCATTCAAATATAAACCGGAATTTTGCCGTACAAAGATGATGCTTCTTTTATCAATGACGGGATCAAAAAGTTTGTGAAAAAAATGAAGGGAACCGTGTATAAAAACAAGACACTCCATCTGTATATATATATGTATACCATTAATAAATTAATACAGCAAAATTCCGGCTTATATTTGAATCCATTTCGTTTGTGCTTAAGAAGCTAATCTTTTCATTTCTGTCGCATACATCATAGATTCGCTACGTGCGTGAGCAGTGGCTCGCCAATTTTATTATATATTACACAAAAACAGCTTAACCTTTTTGCCAACAGTTTTCATTAATAAATGGAAGGAAAAAATGTATAAAATCAAGTTTTCCTTACATTTTTGCTTATCTTCAATCTAATAAAGTTCTCGAGAGCAGTTTAGCAAGCTAAAATGAAAACCACTTCTAGCCGGTAGGGGTTTTAATTTTTTTTAATGTTGTTGCTACATTCCGCTTCGATTAGGGAATCTCGGGCTTCTTCGGTATGTTGGAAACTAAATTAACTCTTTGCACCCGAAGCGTCTTTATAACGACATTTGGACGGTTTGATTTATCTATGTTAAAAATATGGCAATATCCACAGTAAAAGCTTGAATGTTTTTTTTTTTTTTTTGATGGAGGTTGTGACCTTAGGACCAATGCCACCATAATTGATTTTTATTTACATTGTTTTGGATTATTTAGTTATATAATATAACATCTTTAAGAGATAAAAGAAAAACTGTATACAAATAAAAAAAAACTCCGATTTTTTGTGGCGGTCCCTTCAATAACGGACAATCATGTTTTAATCATAACATTCGAGAGATAAGACCGTACTTTTATAGCCGTCGAACAATTTATCATCAACTTATTCGATTCACAAGATTTTTAATCATTTTGATTTTAAATAATAAAAGTATTTAATTATATAATACATGCATTAATCTAAACATCTTAAATAATGTTAAACAATTACTTTCACTGTCATCGCTTTGTCTGCATTTATTCTCGAATTTTATAATATGGGGATTCACATATTTCTAAATGTTTATTTCATTCAGCCAATCGCTCTGTTGAAGAATCGCATTGAATAAAATATGTTTCTGACTCTCCAAACAACTGTAATCCTTTATTTAATTTTTATAAAGTTGAACTTTCATCGGGTTCTTTAAGATTGATTTCCTCGCTGCTTTTACTACCTGTTTCGTCAGTCAGAGCTACCAAATCTTCTTCATTTAATTCCATGTCATTATTTATCAATTCATTGATATCGTTTTCGTTCATGTCTTCGAGTCCTTCCCCGTCCAAAGATCGAGCTATATTATTCATTCGGTCGTTTTCATTGAATAATGAAATTGATTTGGATTCATTCAATACAACCTAAGACCAAATACATCTTCAGCATGCGTTTAGAATAGGGGATTTCAAATCTTTGACACAGGAATCAATAATTTCAACGCAATTTAAAATCAGAAAATCTTTCCATGCTTTCAATCATGTATAAACGGAATTGGCATCTAATTTGTGTACAATTAATTTAAATGTATAGCGCATACAATATGATTTAAAAGCTTTGATTATACCTTGATCTAATGGCTGAATTAACGATGTGGTGTTTGGTGGTACAAATATTACTTTTGCGTTCGGATGATATAGATTTTTTGGATGACTAGGTGCATTATCACTGATTAACAAAATTATAAAAGCGAGATTTTTTCCGTGTGTGTAATTTTGAATATCAGGAATGGAGCAATTATAAAACCAATCTTTTAATATAACATGTGTCACTCGGGCTTTTATATTAGCCCTCCAATACACAGAAAGATTTTCCAAATTGAGTCCTTTCATCGCAGATGGTTTTAAATAACGATTAATAACTAGTTTAAACAAAAAATCTCCTGAGGCTTTACTACAAAAGAGTGACGTAATTCGATATTTTGAAACTTATAAGAGGGGATGGGATTTCTCTGTTTAAGATATGAACGTTCGTTCTGGTATTTTTTTCCAATTTAGAGCCGTCTCATCAGCGTTAAACACTTGGTCTGCTGTATAATTTCTCATTTGTATAATTGTCTTAAATTGATTTATAAAAATATTAACAGAATCTACGTGGGCTGAAGAACGTTCGCCTTGTATTTTGATGTTATTTAAAGAAAATATTTTAAATCCTTCAAAGCATCCATTACTAGCGGTAAATGTTTCCTTAGAGTCACGTTCTTTTTCTTTTGAATACTCAAATAATTCGATTTATTTTCTTTTAATCAGATGTCCATCCAGGGATACATATTTTTGATGTCAATCTTCAATCCGTACTATTAAACAGTTTTCCGTTCTAGCTAATAAATTATTTTTTACACGAACAATTTGATTTATACTGACTGATGATCCAATGTAAATCCTTTTTCGTATTTTATCTTCCCTTTTTTGAATCCTAGAAATTATAGACCTACTCATATTAAATTCTTCGAATATTCTATTAATTTCTCCGCATTATTTTTCTGCATTTTATAGGTTCCAAAATTTGTGCTTTTTGTTGTAGCGAAATACGTTCGGGTCCATTAGACAACATGCTTAAGAAATAATAATAAATCCATGAATATGTAATTTGATAGCTTTTTTTCACAGTTGTAAAGGATATAAATACATTCAGTATAATTTAAAAATCATAAAGTATTGAATTACAAATGAAATAAATCGACGCTTACGGGAATAATTGTAACAGAGACCTTATTATGTTATTCGATATTTGATAATATTATCATTAAGATTAAAAGATATGCACGTATTACATAATTAAATAGTTTTATTATAAAAAATTAGTAAAGTTGAAAATCAATGAACGACGCATTAAAAATCGCGTGAATCGATTAAGTTGATGATAAATGCTTCGACGGCTATAAAAGTACGGTCTTATCTCTCGAATGTTATGACCAAAACATAATTATTCATTATAGGAGGGACCGCTCCTAAAAAGCGGCGATTATATAAGAAAAAAGTCAGTATAAAAATGTTCATTATAGCAGATTCGACTGTTTTTTATATATTATTTTATTCAAGGCAACGCGAGAACAGCATTCGTTGCATATGCAACGCAATCGTCACACCAAACTTTTTGATTTATGCTCACTCTTACCAAAGAAATATCTGTTTAAAAACTATATTAAATTTGAAAAATATGATTATTTACTGTTATCCGTCGATTGTGCATCCGTGGGAGAGCTCGAAAATTAAATGCTGTCCTAAACTGTATTGTATAAATATAAATTATGCCTAAATGACGCCTAGGGTGACTGTCTAATCTATGTATAACCTTTCCTTACCGGTGATGTATTTACTACACTTCGACTCTAATAATGGGAATATCGACATGAAATATAATAGATACGGGCTTCATAGTTTTTGTATTCCTCCATAATATAATTACGAGTCACATTAAAATATTATAGTATATAAGTATTCATCGACAGCGACGTAAAAAAAAAAAATTTGTCGGGAATTCGGGAATTTTGCGAGTTTAAATCTGTGTCTCGGCAGTATTCTATCAGTCACATTGATGGTTTTATAATTAAATGGGGCTCACGCGGTCATAAACTCGAACTAGCTTTTAAATATTTGATGACGATGCCTCCAACGAGTGTGGAGGCTGAGCGTGCATTTTCAGCAGCAAGTTGCCTGGCTTCCAAAATCAGATCCAAACTAAATGACGGAACATTCGATGCTTTAATGTTACTTCGGGCATATTTTCAAAATAATATTTATAAATATTTGGTGTTTTATTTATCTATTTTTGAATTGTTTTTTTTTTATGTTTTCTTAAATAAATATTTTTTTTTACCTTCAAGTTATTTTTTATATTAAACAAATGGACTTATTAGCATTTGTTTATCAAATTTATTAATGTAATTTGTCCCGGGATTGGATTCCCTAGCCACTATCAATCAGGGTATAATTTGCATGAAAAAACGACACTTGATTTTCAATAGGGTTGCCAAACAAATATTAAAGAATTTTAAAAAGTTAATATCTACGTTTGTTAAATTTGAAATGTTATAATTTTATTATCTCAAAAATACACATATATATTATACACAATCATTTTGGGTTTGGTATGATTTTAAGCGAATTTTGTTTCCTGCCTTTTTTTTGAAGCAAGGCACACAACGCATCTTTTCCTTTTTATATCGAAGATTTTTTCCATATTAGTTAAGAAATGGCTGTTTTATTCTTCTAAGCGTAAATCGCCACTCTTGTATTTTCTTGCAGTTTTTTGATCGTTTGGACAATGTATTTGAATCACCTGTCGAATCACAGTCAGCCGAAAATCAACAAGTGTGATTTGTTCCACTGTTTTTTCTCGAAATGCAAAGTATGAATTCAGTATACATAAATCGTCGAGATGGAAAAACACTTTTTTGTAGCATTTGATGGTTTTTATGATAGACTTAACGAAAGATATCATGCTATCACTTCTGTCAGCGATACACATATTTCTCGTATAGCCTATAACTGATTCAGGTTTCATTATGGACTCGCCACTTTGTCGATCTATTTGTTGTTTGATGAGATTATATTTCCTGAGTGTATTGTGGATAGCATCGTTACTTCTCGCTTGTCTTTCAGCACTTGTGCGAGCATTTTATTATTTTTTGTGTGCTAAATTTGCGTTTCATCTTTGGCCAATCTACTGTTAAATTTAGGCATATCGATCAGATTTTATCGCACGGTTTAACAGCAATCGGTTTGAAACGAATGCAGCGTTTGAAACAAAGTCGGACTGATATACCAATCATCCACGTATAATGCGTGATTTTTATTCAAACATGGTGTCATCAACGTCATTACTGCGTTTCCACTAACATCCAAATTGTAGTTTTTGTTTAGCTCCGTAATGGCTTCAGTATAAATGATAAAGTCCGTAACAATTCCACTTTTGCAATCACACAAAACAAAAAACTTAATTCCAAAGCAGCTTCTTTTCGACGGAATATACTGTTTGAAGAGTAGTCTCCCTTTGAAGAATAAAAGACTTTCATCGATGTACAATTTTTGGAAAGGATAAAAGCTATTTTTGAAATTATGTTTAATCATCACCTGCAGCTTGTTCATTATTATCCGAAAAATATAATCATTTCATCAGTATTTGAAACCTATTGCATCGTGTTAGAATAAATAGACGAATACAATAAATCATCAGTGGATCAAAATTATTTTTGGCGATTTCTCGAATTTCTGCGAACAAACGGCTAAAAATATGTACATTTCGTCGATATTTGTATTGTACCATTTGTCCGTTTTATAAGAATTTGATTCCGCTGGCGGTTTGATTTTTGTATATCGGTATTGCTTATTAGTTTCTTCGATGATGAACTCCATAATATCATCTGACATATATTTAAAAAAAAAAAAAAATCGGGATTTTTCCCAATCTGTTATGGTTATTCACACTATAGATATTTTGAATTTTGAATGCTTACTTTTTGTCAATTAAAAATTAATCATTTATATTTTTGAATAAATTTGATATTTTTGACAATTTCTGTTTGTGCCAACCCTGATGAAATATTTCGAATATATCCTAAACCAAGGAAAAATATTTAAGAGCAGGTCTTATTGAATCATTAGCTGATGTGTGATTTGAGAACCACTGTTATAGAAGATGTAGGCACTCTCTTTAAGCTTAGGCTTTTAAAAAGAGCACTTCAAATTCAAATAAGAGCCTATCCACATAACGCTTCGTGTGAAAGTTTGACGAAAATAAAGCACGCCCTTGTTAATAATTAAGCAATCTTTCACCCCTGTGAAAATCTTCAATCAACAGGAAAAATCCACGTTCATTTTCAAAATAAACCAGGCAAAATTTACATGGAATATCGCAAATTTACAGCGATCAATATTGTCGTGGCGATCGAGGTCAATTATGACGCACGAGTTTTCAAGAGAGATCACATGCATTTATATATGCATCCTTGGATGGAACGATGTATTAAAGTGATGCATCTTTCAGCTTTTAGCAAAAATATGCTATTTACCGAAAGTGTGTTTCCGTGGGAACACGCAGAAAGTAATAAACAAGCCAAATGTTTGAATATTCGGCTACTTTTTCTCCAAGAGAAATCCATCCAAGTTTTCATTCAAAATCATATATGTATCGCTTATCTTTTTCAAGCTGGAATATGATCCATAGTACACAACGATCCGACTTTGG
This sequence comes from Stenopsyche tienmushanensis, assembly GCA_008973525.1. Classification (NCBI taxonomy): domain Eukaryota; kingdom Metazoa; phylum Arthropoda; class Insecta; order Trichoptera; family Stenopsychidae; genus Stenopsyche; species Stenopsyche tienmushanensis. Next base: position 164,571 of record WACJ01000190.1, read on the forward strand.
CCTAATGTCTTAAAGTTTTTGATTCTTTCTCCACTACTTTGTATCTGCGAAAAGATATTTAGACGTCTATATATCGCCACGCCGCATTTTTGGCGGAAATTTCTCGCTAACATTTGATTCCCGACACAAAATTGAGAAAAAACACTCCAAACTTACAACAGTTGTGATTAATCAGATTTTAGATCAAATATAAAGAATATTTCAATAAGGACGCATCATTTAAAAATATAAATAAAACAGGTTATATGGCAGACATCCACTCGATTGTATTTGAAAGAATATTTCATGGCATTAAATATAAAGTATAAAATCATTCGAATGTCCGCCGCGGCTTTGCTTGGTGGCACGCATTCGGGTGGTCCAATTTTTCCAACGACTGTTGCATAAATTCGGCTGAATTTGCCGAATTCCCATTTAATGCTTTTGAAATTGCTGCATCAAGTGACGTAAACAACCGTGGTCTATATAATATCAATGATCTGGATAAATTAGTTTGCTTGTCCTTATTTCGTTCCATTTAAATTAATTTCATCGTTTACCCAGTGCTCGATAAATATCACCTGCATGTCGCTTTAATTTAACTTTTAAAGCGTCCTCGTTTTGCTTTATGGCTCAATTACGTTATAATAATTAACGACGCCCACTCGTATTGATTCTGGATTAAACTCAATTAGCCGCCTGTAAGTTCTCACGTTGTTCTGATAATAGGGAATTTATCATATTATCACACTCTTGAGTGAGTTGGAATTTATTATTTTGCTAAAATATTTCGATTATAAATTGGAAAATTTTTCTTCATGTTTTTCAAAGCATCAATAAATTGTCAGTTCCATATGTCAACGGAAATTGTCAACCAAAATTTTCGACTGTTTTTTGTATAATATATAATAAAATGGGCGCGCTAATGGCGGCGCGGCGAATGCGCGTAGCGTCTCTTTAACGTGTGCATATATTTAAATCTTTTTTTGTGCGGTAGATGCGTTCCGCAGAAAATCGCACAAAAAAAAACTATGACTTGCATAGAAAAAGTAAAGATGCGTTCCATGGATTTTAAAAATTGCATAACTTTCAAACAGCTATATAAAATATATCCAAAATCGCATAAAAAAACCTTAAAACTATATTTCCGCCTCCAACAATATTATTTATAATTAGTAAAGATGTCACTATAATCTAGATACTATAGCACTTCGGCACTGCGGGGACATTGCCGATTGGGTGATTACACGCAGGAGGTGGGAGTCGGCGGTTGGCCTTGGCTGCGGGAGGACGTCCTTTCCGCAGTCAAATCCTTCTCTCTCATGCTGAATAAAAAGTTATATAGAGAAGAGAGTCTTTTCGTTCGACGCCCGTCCACGCTCATTCATCCGTCCGGCTATATATGATCCGATAGAAAAACGGACCCGTGCGTTAGCGCAGAGACTGTCTTGAGAGCGCCCCCACCCCCTACGTAACATGAAGACCATCCACTTACCCGAGCTGTATGTTGATCCCGCTATTCGGGACAATGCCAGCCCGCACAACAATAGTGCGCAGCAAGGTACAAAATCTGAATTTAATATCCACGCTAAGAACACGCTCATTCTCAATTTCGATGACCATTTACGCTCTGAGCGTGGAGAAGAAACTAGCTAGTGTTTGTAACTTAAAACTAAAAAAACTAGTTACCATAGCGGCATAGATTAGTAAGATACGCAAGACTGGGTACGCATTTATTCCCAAAAATCCTTAAAGGGGGACGAAGTGGCCATAAGGTCAATGTGTCCAACCGGTCCACTTTTCGGATCACTGACATTTCGCGATCGGACGCCACGCCCGAACATGTCCACAGAACGTGGTCTACGTCCATGATCGGATCTCCGCATGGACACTCCGAAATCGGGAAAAGTCTGAACATAGAGAGCGATGCCCTAAAGCGCCCGTGTCCTGTGAGGAACTGGGACGTCCAGTAGTCCGGAACGACCCAGCGACATCTCAGGCAGACCACTTCGCCAGCTATCTAGTGCCGTCTCCTTAACGCATCGGCGAAGATCGCGTCGCGAAGATTTGTTCAGGTTGACCTTTTTTTTAGTAGGTAGTGTAGGATTCGCGATTTTTCGATCGTGCCTACCCATTAAACCCCCTTGTTATTGTTTTCCATATTGCTTCAGGAGGACAGGTAGTCTGGCCTTAGGTGATTGGCCCTATTCTATTGTTGGAGAGGCTGTTGCGCTCTGCGTCTCTCTCTTTCACTGCCCTCTTTGGCGCTCAGAATCTCTTCTATGTATTCGCGCCAAAGGTCCCAGTTCTTCTTGCTCTCCATCATGCTGTGGACCACTCTCCACAGACTTATGACCGGGATAAGTCGATGGGTCCTTCTTCCCTTGCTGGACTGATCCCATCTCCGTTGCCAGGCTTCCCTCAGTTTCTGGTCATGTTCGTTTGTGGTCATGTTGTTGGACATGAGCCGTCCAGTTGACCTGAACCATTCGAAGGGCGCGAAGTCTTGTAGAAAGAGGGTGTACTTGTCATAGTCAATTCTGGCAAGGTCTCTCCTCAAATTCGCCTGGTATGCTGGACAATTATCAGAGCCCGTGGCATGAGTTGATGGTTTGCTCATCCTGCTGCACGTAGCGCAGCATACATCTTCTTTTCCTTGGGGGCATCCCAGCGCAGTGTCCACATGTTGCTTCTTTCTCAGGACATATCGATGCCTGTACAAGTGACACTTAGAAGTAAGGTAGTCCCGGATCGTGGATGCCATCCAACCAATGAGCACCCTTTTTAACCCAATCAGGGCATTGCGCATAGCAGCTGGACCGCTCATGATTAGCATGCCTCTGAAGGATCAGACTACTGCCTCTTTCGGCGAAGCAGTCGATATCCCTTTGGTTGTCAGAGTAAATATCTTCCAACGCATCGCGTGCCGAGAAGCCTTTTGGGATGCCCCGAATGACAATTTTCGGCAGTCCGCTTTGGGGTCGATCATCAACTTCAGGTCTTTTAAAGTGGCCTCGGAAGAAGCGCCCTACCTGTCCGCCGGGGGCCAAATGACGACCACCGGACGAGCTGGGTGTGGCATCCAGTTTGCCCCGTTTTTGCAGTCGGCGCTCATTGGCTCACCAGCGGGGGGAATTCCTCCCTCCTCGTAGCGACGCCCACGTGGTTCCTCCGCCTCGGTGTTTGTCTATGTGCGACATGTCCATCACTAGACTCAACGCCCTCATCCAGGTCGAAAGTGGCTGTGCTTGTAATGCGCAATGTTTCCATCATGATCGGGAAAATTTAATTGAGTATCAAATTTGACAGTAAATTTAAAGCATTTTGATAAGTTCGTTCATGGATTTGATTAATTTAAATGGGCAAACAGAGCGAGTGAATCATACGTGAAGGTATGTTGGACTTGCATACAGAAAGGCAGTATTTGATCAAGTGATTATTATGGTTAAAACTCAATTTAAAAAAAAACGCAAAGGAGTTGTACAAACAATTATGCAGGCTTTCGAATGCAAAACTCAATTATTCACCGCTATCAATCATTCAATCGCTTTTCCGGGATTCAATTTTCCAAACGAGGTATTTATCAAGTGATGAATATGTCTTTTGCGATTTTTAAATTATTCCAAGGCGTCTATTAGTTTATTGTATATTCATTTGATGCGATATGCCCTGAAACGGCATACAAAATGCGTTCATTTGACATTCACGATACACCGTGCACTTATAAGAGTACTAATAAGTGCACGGAGAAGTGATTCAAATTATACGCTTTCGCCTTCACTTCTCGATTCAAATTATATATCGCATGTATTACCCCATACCTCCCCATTAATAATACACCCCTTGAATACTCCCTTGAATTGTTTAAATGAGAGGACACGTCGAATGCAATACGCGACGTTCGGCTCGTTAAAAAAGTAAGCCCTGCATAATTTAATATCGACGTTGATAAGAAAATTGCTGTTGATAAGACATCAAAGTCAAATATTACTGAAATTAATGGATCGAAAAGACATATGATCCATTGAAGTCCGATTTAAATTCAACAAATATATATATGAATAATTTTAATGCATTCTGTGCATACAAACTTGCATGAAATAGTATTTTTATACTATTTCAATAAGTTGGTAGGATGACTAATAAAACTTCCCTGGAGCATTATTTTTTAGGTCTACAGGCAGGTAGTAATCGCTGGGAGACAGATCCGGAGAATACGACGGATGGGGAAGCAATTCAAAGTGCAGTTTGTGCAATTCTGCCATTGTTGCCGTCGTCTTGTGATTTTTTTTGGGGTCGTTTTTTCTCAATGTCTTCCGTTAAACGCGCCAAAAATACCATATAATAATCGCTATTGATGATTATTCCTCTCTCAAGGTAATCGATTAATCAAATTGCGCGTCGAAAAAATCCTTTTTATTACGCTGGAACAGATCCAAACAGCGGTCTGAATTGTCGACGCGTTGTTGTCTTTGAATGAGTGCGAGCAAACGCGGTACACACTTTGAACAAAGCTTTCTCATGGACAAACATTGATGCAAAATGTTGAATACGCTGCCTTATGATATCTTTAAGATATCAATTATCTTACGCAACTTCAATCTACGATCGACCAAAAATATTTTGTGAATGTTTTTATTATAAGATTATTTTTACATTATAAACATATTATTTGAAGGCTGGTACTTCATAAATATCACATGGATTTGTCAATTGTGGCGTCAAAAAAGCCATATTCAAATTGCGTGGGCGATTTATCATCTGCACGACATCTTCCATCTCTCTTCAGGCGCAATTTGTTATTTAAGGGCGCCATCTCTTGTGGCCCTGCGGAGACATTGCACCTGCATACCGACCGATCGCTTATTACGCGCGCACCGTTGCCGTTGGTTGGATCGTCGGTTAACCTTGGCTGCGGGAAGTCGTCCCTCCTGCAGCCAGATCTCTCTCGTGTGGTTTACTCGGCCGCCCGGGTACTCTGCACCCGAGAGCGCCCCCGCCTCAACTTTACACCATCAATCGACGTTCGTATACATATTTATCGAGATCTAAGCTTTTGTGGCAGAAGTCGATCTATAATATCTAAATTTGAAAAGTTTTCAATTCAAATCTTCTCATTCTCAGCGGTATTCATTGGGAATTGGATGTGTCTGTATTTGATCATTATAACTTTCAGTTCAATCAAGTTGAAGCTTTGCCGCGATCAAATCTTGTTTGGTAGCTATTAATTTATGTATGCATCACTTGACTGATTGATTGGCCGCAGGGCTATCGGTGGGGTACATGTCAGGGTCACTATCTGACCTGGATAAAACCCCCGGTGATATTTCTTACGAATATTTTAATGTTCCCTTGGAACAAAGAAAGGGCCGTCATGCATAAATGAAGCGTCCCGCATAGAAAGCACGTATTCATTAGCCGATCAAAGTGCATTTTCAAAGATTTCCCTGCCTTGATTTTGCCTCATTAATTATTTCAATACGAGCAGTTTCCGAAAAGTTTCTTCATCTTTGAGAACGTACACAAATGGGAACCGTACTAATCGATATCGCAGTGTATATGGAGCATGTCCGTTTTTTATAATATTTAGGACAACAATATTTAGGACCGATTGTAAATTCTAAACCACCCACCGGACAACTTCGTTTTGTACTGAGAGCTCGTAATCGTTCTTCGGCTATGGCATCCGACCATCAGGCGTTTATTCGTCATGTCAGTGGTCCGAAAAGCGGACCGGTTGGACACACAGACCTTGTGGCCACTTCGTCCTCCTTTAGGGCTTTTTGCGATATTTTCGGAGATAAATGTGTACCCGGTCTTGCGTATCTTACTAATCTATGCTGCTATATTAGCTAGTTTTTTAGTTTTAACCTACAAAATCTATCTAGTTTCTTGTGAAGTGATAGATATATGTTTTATCCATGGCTATGAATTGATGCAAAAACTCGGCTTTATTGTTCTGAAACATCGCTAAACACTCAATTGAAATATCATCGTGAGGCTGTTTTTGTTCAATTGCGAGCAAACGCGGCACCTATCGTGCGCACAGCTTTCTCATGTACAAATTTTCAGCCAATATGCGATGTACAGCATTTTTTGAAAAGCCTATCATGTTTGCTAGCTCGTGCGCTTAACGTCTACGATCATCTAATACCGTTTGTGGATTTTCTTCGCCATTTCTGACATAGTCACATCATTTCGTCGACCTCATCTAACCTTTCTATCACCATGATGTATTTACTACAACCGGACTACAATAATGGGAATATCGATATGAAATATAATGGATACGGGCTCTAGAATTTCATAAGGTGTATCAAATACATATCATAGCAGCCCGTGGGTGTTTTTATTTTGTGGGGTACTTTTGGGACTATCTTCGTATATCATTTTAAAATGAATTTCCGGAGGCGGGTGGGACAAGTTTGATACTTGCCACGGTCGCTATATACCCTCGTTTCGGCTCTGATGAAACGCTCATATTTGTGCGCACGGTATTAGTTTGGTCAATGAAATCTTTCTTCAGTTGCCCTAATTGTTGACAGAGCAATTCTGCTCTGATTATCTGATGTATACCGAGGACGACCATTTTCATTATAAATCATGATTTAGGGGTATGCTGCTAAGAACAAGTACCTCATCTGAAGAAGCTATTCCTCGTAATTATTCCGCTTGGGATTATTTTAAAGTGTCCACTTCTCATCGCGATTCAAACTCTTATCCAGGTTGCATAATAGGGTTTCCTAAACTTTTTGTAAATATTGAAATTTTCATGGAATACTTGGATGAAATCTTGCTGGAAAAAATCAGCCTACTAAATTTTGCCTGAAGATATCGATTTGCAGAATTTATTCTCACTATTGCTTGCATATACAAAGCGCAATGACTGTTGGTGGCTATTGTAGCTACTTGCTGGATAAATCGATATAATAATCAGTGGAATTACCGCTTCCTCCTTTTGTTGAAGTTCCTGCCTTTAACCAGAAATCCATGGACAATTTTTGAACGACATTTAAACTGTATAAAAATAAATACAATTATGTCCAAATGTCAAATTTACGCATGTACCATGTCTATTTTGCGTAAAGGCGCGGATTTTGCTCACTAAAAAAGCGCAAGCGAAAAAATAAATTTTACACATAAATGGCGAAACTCGGCTAAATACCTCACTGTGCCGACCACAGGATAATTGTTCCGGAATAATCGAAGATTCACACGATAGTGCAATCGAACATTATTTTCAGCGGATTTAGTTGTAAGCGAATATTTGAAGAGTTCCCGGTATTGGGGTCCGACCGGTGGTCTTGGCCGCGGGTAGGTCTGATCTATCCGCGGCCGGCGTACGAACCGATAGTGAACGCTCTCAAATAGGCTCCCATGTTGGTAAACAATTAATTAAAATCGCAAATTACAAATAGACCTAGTCTAATATGGAGCTCTATTGGGCTCATTTACTTTTAGTTAATATTTCATTTCTATTATATACGTTCGAAAAATTCATTCATCGGTTCGCTTTTACAGTGGACGTTTTATCATGAAAACCTTTTAGTTGAACGCTTGGGCCATTGAATTTAAGTTTATAGCCGTCTTGGTCTTTGATTTCTCATTGTTAACGTATTTCTGCTGTTCTGTTCTTCGGCTCATATTTACCATTGCATTGAAATTATGATTCCATCGACATTGTGATATTTCCAGTCGCAAGTATTGTCACAGCAGTAATATATCTTTTGTCGTACTTTGCATAATCACTGATTAATCATTTCAACAATCAGAATACTTATTCTGAAGCATATTATTAGGGTAATGCACAAGTTTTCAGCTCTATATTCACACAGCTGCATTTCGGTAAAGATCTGATTTCTTAAATGATGGTAGTTTTCTCACGAGACTTGATCTTAATAGATTATAATTTTTCAGATTCCACGAGCATGGACTTATTGTTTCAGTGGCAGATTTAATAATTTTGACCAAAGCGCGTTTTTTGGTTTGGCGCGCTCAATCGGTCCGCTTTTCGGACCGCCGATATGACGAATGAGCGGCTCTGCGTAAATTCTGGAATAAATAAAGAAAACTAAAATCGACCAGGCGAGGTATGGTAAAGAAAATCGCGCAAGCTAGCAGATATGGTATACATTTCAAAAATGCTGCATATATACTAAAAATTTGGACATGATAAAGCTGTGCGCAATATGGGTGCCGCGTTTGCCCACAATGAAACAAAAACAACGTCGTGAAGATATTTTAATCGAGCGTTTGGCAAGTCTAGTCTCGCTCACGACTTCATTTGGTGCAAGCCACCTATGTAAATTAGCCTTTGGAGGGACTTCTGCGATCGTACAGATCATATGGGGTACGCATCTATCAACGAACATGTCGCAAAACGCCCTAAAAGACGACGAAATTCCCCTGAGGTTTGTATGCTCAATCGGTCCGCTTTTCGGACCGCTGAATGATCCATACCTGAACATAACGATAACGAATAAGAAAGAGTCCTCTTTATTTTTGTACTGTTTTATCATGGTTGCGTGCAATATGCCACTTTGTTTTGAGATCCACTTTAGACGGCATCCCCTTCAGCTTAAATGTGAGGAGGTTTGTTTGTACTTTAATGCATTATATTTTGCTTGAAGGACTGTTAATTAAATTTCTTTAAAATCGACGAACGTTCATCCACATGTGGACGTTCTTACGACGATAATAATTAAAGCAGGTGTTGAGAACAGATGTGGTTATTCGACGTCGTCTTTGAAAATGTCTCGTTTGATTGGCATTCAATTAAATGTATGAAGGCGACGTTTTGAGAGGCGCTGGCACGATGCATTTTATGTCCCCGAATGTCGTTCGTTGTTTGGACTATTTTATATAACGAGTGGAAGGCGATACGCTTTAATTATAATTAAATGATACTAGGAGAGAGCTCTCGTTAGCTCACATAATGGACCAAACTAATGATGCATTGAGAAAAAATATGAATTGGACATAGATATTCTCATATCTATATTATATCTGTACTTTATAGCGCATGAGCTCCCAACCTTTCCGTGGCGCGGGCGCAAATCGCAAAAAAATCAATATTAACATTTTAGGGGTACCCATAAGTAATCAATTATTTTGAGAGCGTGTTGTTACATGTCAGTTATCTTATTGTTTATCGTCCGTAAAAATCCACTTTTCCCTCAAGACCGCGCAGCGTGAGTGAAGCTTGTATATAGATGAATTAACCGTAACACTGTCGATAGCACACAATATTCGCTCATTTCTTCGCGCGAATAAAAACAATACATCTTCAAGTTGTCTTATCCCTCTTTTCTTCGTTATCGCTTAAAAATTGGGCCGACTCAGCCGGCACAAGCCCACAATAATAGGACAACAATATTTTCGACCGTGACCTTCTTCAGACAACTTCATTTCGTAATGAGAGTTTGTAATATTTCTATAGTCATGTTAGGATATGGCATCTGATCATCATATCAGCTGTCCGAAAAGCGGACCGTTTGGACATACAAACCTTGTGGTCCTCTTTTAGGGCTTTTTGCGCGGCATATTAAATTCAGGTTTTGCACTTTGTTGTGCACTTTTATTGAGCGAGTTGACATGATCCCGATTCTTCAATTCTAATTGATTGTCTTAATTCAGATTTGTCTTGATTTTCTGTTTCTAAATAAAGATTGTGTGAGTATTCTCACCTGGTAGAAGTGAATCTTCTTAGCTTTTAGAAATAATTGATTTTGGTATGTTTTTCCATCTAAAGATATTGAACTGTGTGTAATATATAATAAAATAGGCAAGTTACTGGTCATACACGTAGCGAGTCTATGATGTGTGCGACGGGGATGAAGAGATTAAATACGATTCTCCGTCTCTTTTCAACCAGCAGCCGCTTGGAGTTTCACTTTTCGTGACGTTCAAGCCAATTTGTCCTATCGCGTCTATAAAAATCATACAATGTTCCAGTATAAAAAGATATAAACGTCATTATAATTTATTTTATTTTTTTTAATAATGTTCTCTCTCTCCGCTCCTTAATTAATATCTATTTTAAATCTATCATTATCGAGGGCTTATGAGATTATCGTCGAGTTCCGTGATGCAATCATGATCCAACTTAATCTATATTTCCCATGTTTGCCCCTGTGACATTAAATTTCTAAACAATGTTACGAACCATCACAATTTCCTTAATCCACGAGTTCCTTGATATTCCCAGCGATGTAGTGCTAATTAAAAATTTTAATAAAAACTGGAGCGATAATAATTTAAATAATTTTATGATATATTTTGGCAGTGTATTGCTATGCAATCAAACCCTTCGTATTTTGGATTTGGAAAATCATTGTAGTTGAATTGACTATTTTTATCAAATATTTTATGTAGTATATAAATATCCAATTCATCTATCAGAAAATTAGCCATTTGTAAGGCGAATGTACTAATTGTAAACATTAAAATAAAATAAAGAATCATCCGGTTTCGACCTAATTATTGACAGGATGTTAAGAGTCCCTGATAACGAATTCAAATGCATAATATTAAACGCAATCCTTGTTTCAAGGCTTATTCCACTATATTTGGCCATATCAACATTTCACATGATTTCGCGCCTTTGTTATATGAATAATTATGCGTTGCGCAACAGAGAATACCACTTTTCGCCTCTACGATTCGATGGAGATCGTAGAAAGCCCCGGGGATGCATTTTTACCCAAAACTTTTACAAAATGCCCTAAATGTCCTAAAATTAAAGGGAGCGGCCACAAAGGTTCCCTATCCAACCGGTCCGAATTTCGGACCACTGACATAACGTAGGAACGCCTCACAACCCGGCACTAGCATACTCAGAACTTGGCTAGGCGGAGGATGCTCACAAAGAGCATCACCAATGCGCCGGCAGTCATTCCGCGTCCATGAGTCCGACAGGAGACTCGAAATATCGGAAAGATATCTGAAATCTTAATGTACCTCTCTGATAATTACTAAGAACCCAAAAAATGTTGGAACGACGAGCAATATATTTGTTATGATAATTGAAATCTAATATATAAAAATCAATGTTTGTCTGTATTTAATGCGGTTTCATACCGTTCATCCGATTGCGATAAAACTTTGCCAACTTACTGTTTACACTTGCGGGAATAACATAGGTATAAAAACATTGCATGGAAGCACCATGTTGGCGCATATTGGTTTGGTGAATTGAAGCATGGGCTGCGGGAACGGGGAGAGAAAAGATGCGCGCGTTTTTGGATCCCGGCTCCGGAATTAATAAGCGTATTCCCGAAAAATTCGGGATTGAAATTTTTATCTAACAAAAATTGTACACCTCACTCGAACGACGAAGGCTACTAAATCGCCAAAATCTGGACGCTTGGAAACAGTGGCGTAACTACTAATTGGTGAGCATAGGCAATACTTGGGGGCAGTAACTGTCTAATCTATGTATACATATATAGAGTACATATATGTTTTTACAAATTCTTATATTAACCTTTCCCTACCGGTGATGTATTTACTACACATTGTCTCTAATAATGGGAATATCTATATGAAATATAATAGATCAAGGTTCAGAATTTTTTGTATTCCTTCGTAATATAATTACGAATTACATCAGAGTATTATAGTATATCCCGGGAACGATATATTGGTTCGGGATTAGATTCCCTAGCTACACATGACCTGAAGCAATAAACCACGCACTGCGTTTCTTTTTTGTAACGCATGCCGGGTATTCGCTAGTAGGGCAATAAAATGGAATTTAAACAAATTATAACAATATTTTAATACTAAATTCATAAGAACAGATTGGCTTGAACGATACGAAAAGTGAAACTTCAAGCGGAAGTTTATCGGATAGAATCGTTCAAGCATAACGATATTCTACACGCATGCGCCGCGTCACCTCTACTGTGTGTACACGTAGCACAAAGCAACCAGTGGCACTTTTTATATATTACACAAATACATCTGTGTGAAAAGCCAAATGGAGAAAAGACATGTAGCGAATAAACTGTCAATAAAAGTGCTAACGATTACATTGGAAAGAAGCAAAAAGTATCGATTTAAGGGCAACAACATAATTTTTGATTGAGAACAAAGCCACTGTGTATATTTAAAATACGTCCATAAAAATAGTTTGAATCCGGACCGTAAAAGATTAAAATTTCGTATGCAAAAAAATAATAGCTTGAAGACAAAATGAGGACAACATATAATATATTGCTTGATAGGAGAAAAATGAATATTTTCTCCGGAGCGCAAAATATTGCCACATGGAACTATCATAAAACCAATTTAGGCCCTCGGGGGTACAACATCGACCTTCAGCATCGAGAGCCTTCAGCTCCTTAATCCAAGTTGCCATGTAATTAATAACATAATAAAAGTTAACAGGGCGACCAAACCAAACAATAGTTATTTTATAAGAGAACAAGAATTTAATAAATACAATTTCATGGAATAACTTCAACACATTTTCCTTCTGATATTGCCTCGAGTATTTTAATAAAATTCGCAGTGAACTTAAAATTAGAGTCGGGGGGTTGTCCTTTTTCTTCACTCGATATGTCTGGGAACGTCGACTCAATGAAACGAAGAATGGTATTGAAATTGCATTCATTGCTTTGTCTTAAGTGGAATGTGTATGATGTACAGGCTTCATCAACATGTCTTTGAAATATACGGGATTAAAGGGCGTAAAATATGTATGTATACACTTGGATCTGTTTTTATGCGGATTATTATTGGTCAATCTCCGCAAAGTTTTTTTTATGCGAATTTTGCTACATTTCATCACATTGATTTGAAGTTATGCGGTTTTTAAAAATAACGGAACCCATCCCTTAGTTTTCTATGTAGTTCAAGTATTTTTATATGCGGATTTTTTATATGCGATTCCCCGTGGAACGTATATATCGCATAAAAAAAACCCAAGTGTATATATAACAATAATGATCCGGAATGGCAGGCTGAATATTGTGAAGGATCGTGTAAAACCCCTATCTGAAGACCGGGATTAAAAAATGATCACCTGATTTGACTGTTTGAATGAAAAGCAGCGTTATATCGTTGCGAGAAATTTCCGCCAAAAGTGCGGCGTGGCGATATATAGACGTCGAAATACAGTCAGAAATTGTGCGCCCCATCGGAAAAATCGATGTCTCAAATAAACGAGACAAAGAACCGGAAAGAGTTAAAAGGTATTAGATTTAAAGAAATTGTGAAGGTTAGAGGTATTGGGTAAAAACCAATGGTAGTAAACCGTTGAAAAATGGTTTAGAGATTTAATAATATCTGAGTGGCTGAGTGAAGATATTATACATATGGATTCTGGATGGTAATAGTGAATTTAATACTCATTTTGTATTTCAAAGATGTTTCTCAGAATGGTTGAAAGCTGCGATGCAGCACATGGTTAAAGTTAAAGCTGTTGGTCCAAAGAGGGTTCTTTTTTGAACCGAAGAGGTTTGTTACAATGATAAATTGTTCAATATGATAGGGATTCGCCCTAATTTTGATTATATTCGGGTCACATTCATAGCATTATTAAAAATTCAATCATAATGCATTTAAAAAGCGATGAAGATCACAAATTTGTGCGACCCGTATTCATTGAGTTAAGCTTTAATCTTGCGGTCGTTTGAATTATTTTATTGATCTATTATTTGAGAGTCGTTCGCAGCAATTCATCATGGAAATTTTTAATAATTCAAAGCAGCAAGTTATTGAAAATATTAGGGATACCGGAAGAAAATTTCGTTTTTTTAAATAAAAAGTCAATTAAGAATATATAATTATATATTTTTTCGTGATAGCTCAATTCTATTCCATCAATTTGATCATTTCACTGTGTCTTTGGAAAAACCGATGATCTCTCCACGGTGATGATCTCCTCCATTGAGGAGTTTTGTTTTAAATCAAAACTTTCATAAAGAAATTGTTACGAAAGATTTCAAAACTCGACTATCTCAATGCAGTGACAAAACTTGTTTTTGCATATTTGCTAATATAGGGCATGTTCATAAAGTAAGTGTACTGTGACCATAACGGTCTGTGATGTGATGGGATTACGGGATTGCATTAGACCATCCCGGGATCGAGATTTTCAATAATTTAAGTAATTACATTGATAAATTTGATCAAAAATTACTAACAAATCCATTTGTTTAATATAAAAAATTACTTGAAGGCGAAATAATTTTATTTATTTGAGTAAAGCTCACAAAAATCCCGTTTTCCCGACAAATTATTTATTCCCGTCGCTGCAGATGAATACTTATATACTATGATTCTTTGATGTGATTCGTAATTATATTATGGAAGAATACAAAAATTCTGAATCCCGTATCTGATATATTTCATATCGATATTCGCATTATTAGAGTCGATGTGTAGTAAATACATCACCGGTAGGTATAGGTTAATATAACAATTTGATATACATATATGTACTGTATATATTTATACATAGTATATATAGATTAGACAGTTACTGCCCCTAGGCGTCGCCTAAGCTCGCCAATTAGTAGTTACGCCACTGTTTCCAAGCGTCCAGATTTCGGCGACAATGTCTCGATTTAATAGCTTTTTTCAAATACACTTTTTTCTAAAAAAAATATAAAAAGCTAGTACACTTACTTTCTGAATATACCTCGTATTATTGAATATTGGCTGCAGTGACATGGACGAAAATTCGCAAAAATAGGTTGTCGATAATGTCATTATTAAATGTATAGCTTTTGGGTTTAAAAATGGATATTCATCTTCCGTTGATATCCAAAATTGATGCAATGTTAATGTTTTGTGTCTGAATATCAAAATGGTATCCGAAGACAGTTCTATTAGAATTGTTCTTTTTCTTTTACTCGTAAGAGTACATAAAATGACGTGCTTCATGAAGAGATTATTAATCCAAAGATTTCCTTTACGAGGATCCTCATTTTTCGGGATAACGGTGATTCAATTTTAGTACCGTTAAATTTTGTCTTATTACATTTAAAACATCTTTCCTGTCGACGACAGCACCAATTAAAAATCCTTGCAAAAGTGGAAACATTTCTAAGTTCTCCTTTTGTGCGTGACAATCCCAAAGAACCAGCGTATTTTTAAATGCGTCAAACTTATTTCTCAGTTTAAAAATATTTGTACAAAACTCCTGGATAGATTCATTCAAGACTCCGCCGCATCGGTGGCCGTCTATTCTCATTGATAAATTATCATATTAGAAAAGAGGAAAATTAATATCTGTATCGTGTTCATCAACGTCTTACATGCTTAAGTTTTATTTCTGAATGCTCATTCCGTGGAACGCTTACGTACACGATTTTAACCTTTCCTTTACGATGCTACGTATTTAGTACGCCATATGACGTTCTAAAACATCGATATTCGATAATATCAATGTATAGTATATCGAGATTCAACGTAGTAGTGTTGTAAATGTTTCCATTAATACATTTCGACTAAGTGTAGTAAATATACCATAATAAAGGAAAGATTAAAAGATATATTCTTATTCTGAATTGCTCCTTCAAGGCGTTCTTAGCCTCAGACGTGTCATTCTTCGATCCGTCACATCCATATTGAAGATCGCTGTATACTTTTTAATAGGGATACGGGTATAAAATGGATATTATCATATTGAATTAAAATAAAAGACTCTTTATATTGTTTTAAATTTTATTACATTGAATTTGACAAGATGACTAATAAATAACACTGGGAATGGCTTCGGTCCAAAAAATCAAATCTGTTGAAAATTTATCCTTTTGCAATCGACTCTGTTTTTGATGCGCGTATGAATGGGCGAGTCGGTTTCAACAAATTTATTTGCAAAATATCGATTTGCACATCGTCGAAATATCGCCTCGACGTCGTTAATTAATACCGAGAGTTTTTGATCCTTTGAACCTGACCATTATCTAATAACTATCATATATAATCGCTAATATGACGTATATCATCAACAGTGAACAATCCTATTTAGCGTGCATTGATTTCTATTGAATTTGCGCTTTCTAAGCCACAGATTCTATCTAAATGTCGGTACAATCCCTGAACTACGTATTATGCATTTCTGCGAATGTTTAGGCTGTCAAACACGTATATATATTTAAACATATAGATAGTATTTCTAAAACACACATTTGTCTATTACTAAAAGTACACATCGATATATACTGCGATTGTGTATTATTAAAATATGTTTGATTTCATTAAAACGTCGCGGCTCATTTGGTGCGTATATTATTACTAAAAGTGAGAGTGATACACGTTTAATTCAAATTCATTAAACCTACTTGCGATAAACAACATTAATATTCTTTGGCTATTTTGCATAATGTTTATCTAAGGGATTGTACAAATACACTTATATACTTGAAAACATTAATATATTATCTATGATACACTGTCCATGAATTGAATACTTGAAATAAAAACTCTAAAACAATGTTTAATGCATCATCTTAACCCTAGATAAATTAATAAATTCGAAATATAAATAAGAGGAAAACATTCACATTAGCATAAGATTAAAAAAAAATGAATAGAATAATCTATCAGCATCACAATTTCACGAACCAACGTGCCTAAAAACTATACATATATTAAACACTATAAACATTTATAAATCTTTAGAAACGATCGGTATTATTAAAAAAAAACATGGACACAACGCAAATAAATACACGTTTTTAAATTCCGTCATTCGACGGATTTAAAAGCAAAGTAAATTAGATCGGCACATCGATTTCGATTACAAGAATAAGCGAATCCCATGTGGGATTTAAAAACATGTCCGCAATGGCAGACGTGTTCGCGAAATTCTTAACGTATCCGATTCCTTATATATATATATATTAATATAACACAGCGGTAATTCTATTTTATCAGAATATAGTATTGAGAGCGGTAGCAAGCGTAATTTCATATTTGTCTCTTTAATAATAAACGTGAATGTGGTTCACCTATGGATATAATGTATTTAGACCTATCTTAACACGTTAAAAGTGCGAACATCGACACATTTATGAACGGAAAAAATGTTTCAACAATCCCATTGAAAATCGTGAAATAGCATCGCAAAATCCCTGTTTCATATAAGCTCTAAGTTACGTATTTATTCAATAACAATTAAATTTAATCTATAAAATATTATACGCTACTGACGCACACAATATGAATCTGAATGAAATGCTCCCAGCTCCGCTTTAACACTTTCAAGATGTATAAACAAAAATCGTCCCGTTATATATCGAATTTTGATGTGAATTGCTGTTTAAAAAATTAAAAACCGTAGATCATGGAAAAACAACAAAGCAACCTTAATAGGAGTAAATTTTAATAAAAAATATATGGCCGAGTTTCTTTTCACATAGCCTTACTCTCTTTGTTGCGACAATTCAAATTAATATACTTATACGATGAATCAACTAATAAAAATTTAAGTCTTTTTAAGTACATAAAGCCAAATAAAAAGAAAAGTTTTTGTCTTTTATTATAAGTACAAGTTAAAGGAATGGAAATTTACTGTTTATATATTTTAATACGCAGTGTAATAAATAAAAGCTCAATCGTTTAAACATATTAAAAATATATACGTTTGAAATTTAATAACTCGCTCAGTCTCCAACATCTTCCTAATATATACAAATTTAGATTCAAAGTTCGAAGAAAAATAGTTTTAGCACATTTCCGCTCCATTTCTCCATGTAAAATATTTCAAAACATATATTTTAATATTCTTATTTCGACTACGATGATCCCTCTCGAAAAAACAGCAAGTAAATGGAATCAAGTAAAGCAGATTCGTTATTAGAAATTATTATAAATATATCGTAATAAATAATACTAAAATATTAACAGCGCCCTCGATCGATGAAAGCTTATTTAAATTACAAATAAATAAAATTCCAAACTAATAAATGTACAATTCATTTTGGCTCAAACGATAGGAAAAAAATACCGATACAATATCAATCCTTATCTACAAAACTCTTTCATGTTGTCGAAGAAACGGCCGATATCAAACCGACAGGTAATAAATAATAAATATACATAAAAAATAAATAGAATAGGACAATTTCACATTCGATTGGTGACTCTTATAATCTAAATACATTCATATCGGATATCGCCCGATAAAACATTTATTTCGCACACGATACGTATTGATTAATATATAGAATTACACTTAAGAAATTTTAAAATAATTTTTACATCGACTCTTCCAACAATTTTATATCGCGATACATTAAATAAATGCAGAATTTCAATCAGATAAAATCTTGAATTGAATTGATTTGTTCACAGCGTTACAGACGTCGATCGGATCGATCCAAATGTATTTAGCGCTACAATCTTACAACTTTAGCAACACACGGTAGAAATTTACATAAATATACACACCCTATCTTTTTATCATCCTCGCATCAAAATATCACAATTTCTTACGCTATTAATTCATTACCAACACTCCCCCGAGAAAATAAAGCGACGTTAGTAAAAATAAAATAAAACAATCTGTCGCCAGAATACTCCGTTAACTTAAGCAAAATCGTTCGATGTAAAATACATAAGAAGTCTCGATGTTTGTTGAATGTTATGTTTTCCAATTAAATCTTTAAGCAAATCTGCTCGTCCACCAGCAGAATAGGGTTTCGATTCAAATTGGAAATAATTCGATCGATCGATTTTATACAAACGCGGACTGATCAATCGGGTGGCAACTTCGCGGTTGAATTCAACGGAAGAGTGCATACACGTATAATCAGAGTTATACATATACATAAATACTTAAAATGAGATTCATTAATATGCAATAGAAAATGGTGTGTAACACACAAAAAGGTATATCAAATACACGCCTATCCGATTATGCAAATTTATCTATACACGAGATAATCGTCTCAGTCAAATACGTTACGAATCCTTAACAATAAAAAACAATATCAACATAAGGACGCCTATTTAAATTAAGCACGACTATTAAAAATAATACGCGGTTAAATATAGCGGGGGTTGAATTTATCAGAGCTCAAAAGGAAATTGATTTTCCTAAATTTATAACGCAATTAAAAAAAAATGTTTTTCAACTAACTCAATTGACTGTCATCGTTTGCGACACAACACACTCCAATATTCATTCGCTCATTCCCGATCCGTACTCGTTTCAAACACTACCCGATCACGTGCATTCAATATTGGAGAAAATTTGATATGGAGGGATTTATAAACAATTCCCATTGCAATACACATATATAAATATATATATATATAGACATTTAAAAAATTAAACAGTACTGCTGTAGAAGTTTTGTTGGTCTGATGAACAAAGCGGTGGACGGGGTTGAAACTCTGTTCATGTCTACGCAGAGATGCTTTAATTGTGCGATTCATCTGAAAATAGATTGAGGAGCATTAGTTATTAAATACGTAGGCAATGTTTCAAAGGCACATCATTAAGGAATTAATTATTTGAAGCAATCTTAAGAATGAAGCGCTGGTTTTTTTTTTTGTGTCGCAAATCGCGAACGTCACCGATAAGTTGCATCGACAATTGTCGGCGAATTTTTTTTATGATTTATTGGCTTTCTATTTGATTTCGTATTCCTTGTGTAAAATATAAGAGTTTACAATCGATGTTTTCAAACCCCAAAAAAATCTTTCTTCCACCACTTCAGTCTATCGCATGAAACAATATGTTGCGTATTAACCGTTTCATGAGTACTCACGGAAATATCCGTTTTGACCTTCACTATTTAGAAAGGGCACTCTTGTGCATTGAAGCTCCGAGGCGGACAGAGACAGAGATAACTTAGCGTAGTTCGGGAGACTGAGACGGATAGCTTCTTCATATGCATCGCATGATTGTATAGATCGTTAAGCCCAAATTTATCGACTTATAATGATTTCGATTTCAAGTGTGTTATTTGTTTACGCAAAGAAACGACCGAATATTGTGTTATCGAGAGTGTTTGTTTATCTTCTCTGCATGTTGAATGAGTCTTTGTTCAATTATCATTTTCTTCTAAAGGAGGAGCAAATGAATCCATTTTTTGTTAATTGTTTATGTAAAGAAATGACGTGGTCTTGTATTCACTATCAAGTGTTCATTTAGAATTGACTCTGCCTCGAATTGAAGATTGTCTTACGTTGATTAGGAGCTGACAGAAAGTAATCGGCGTAAAGCGATTATGACATCAACGACTTCATCGATTTTAAATTTGCTCACTAACGAAAAGGTTAATCTGCCGTGTCCACTCCGCTCATATTTTTGCTTGCTTGGCTTGTTTATTAGCTCATCTTGATTAGATTCTTCTCATTGATTGGGAATTTGACGTATGCTTTGTACTGAGCATTGTGACTTTATTATTTTGTCTCGCCAAGCTATTACTAAAGTATCTTGTTTTATGTATGCTATCTTTCGTCCCACAGCTGATCTTGGTTTTTTTTATATGATTAGGCAAACCCTTTCTGTAGATCATTATCGTGTCAGTGAGAAAACATTTCCTTTTCAAGAGTCCTTCAGCAAGGGTTGGATTGATGTAAAACCTATCCGTAAATATATGATAGCCTTTTATGTCTTGGTTCACCTGTTGTAGATTATTAAAAATAACATAAAAAGTATACGTACTATCAAAATAATATTGGACACAAATAATTTTGAAGATGTTGACAATCTTGCTCCTCGAAAGGTGTGGTAATCCAGAAGATCAATCCTAGGGAAATCTCGAAATTGAGACCAGAAACCTTTTTTGTCTTTATGGAAATCTTTCACTGTTTGTATTATGGTATTTCGAATTGTACAAAATATACTAATTTGGCTTTAACGCATGATTTGAAAACATTTTCTGCAGCACAGGTAAAAGAAAAATATAGGTTTTTTTCAAAAATATGATGCAAAAAAGATCTCTTACGACGCAGGTAAAAATGCAGGAGCAAAAGGATGTAAATTTCTTTACAGAACATGAACGAAAACGTGATATTCTGTATAAATCCTATAAAAAAAATATCCAGGTCTGGCCAAACCTATTTTATTGGCTCTTTTTATAAACTTTGTGTTCCAAGCTGTTTTTTTAAATTTAGAATTCTGTAAAAGCCTTAAAAATACATTGTCAGCGTCACAGGGGGACATGATGAGTCTGGCCAGATCGTCTTACGGAGAGAAGGGTTAAAATTATTTAAATCTGCATAAAATTAATTAATATTTAATCATTAAAATCTTACCAGTCTTTACAAGAGCTTCCAGCGGAAGCGAACTACTCCTCTTTGCCTCAAAGTTTGTATCATCTTTAAAATCAAAATCAGTCCATGACATTTGAAGAGGAAGAGTTTTGTTAGCCTTTTCATCGTCTGAAAGCTTTCCAGCGGCTGAAAATATTTCTGGGCCGCCCGAACTACGTCGTTGCATTTTAGACGACTTTTTCTGTCCTTTAAGATTAACGTTGTTTCGATTTGGGGACGCGGGTTTGATTCCAGTAAAGAAGTCTCCAAGTAGATTATTTGCGCAGATACTTTTTTTATTCAAAAATTTGTCAATAAATCTTCCGCCGTTGGTTTTTAGTTCTTCATAAAATCCTGAAAAAAAATAGAAATGATTTTTAAGCAAAAATCGAGAAACAATTGTATGCGAATATCAAAAAATAATTAGAGTACCATTAATATATGGTGCGGAAGATCGACGAGATTCCGGTTTTTTAAGTAGATTTTTTACATCCTCATGTACGACAGGATCAGATTTTCGACGAAGGGAATTAAGATTTGGTTCAAAT
This sequence comes from Stenopsyche tienmushanensis, assembly GCA_008973525.1. Taxonomy (NCBI): domain Eukaryota; kingdom Metazoa; phylum Arthropoda; class Insecta; order Trichoptera; family Stenopsychidae; genus Stenopsyche; species Stenopsyche tienmushanensis. Next base: position 186,320 of record WACJ01000190.1, read on the forward strand.
TCGGATTCTCTATCCAGTATCGGTATAGACTTCTTTTCCAGGAATTCACCGTGTAAATTTTCCGACCAGCTTGTTAAAGTCATGTTCGAGTACTCGTCTTCATTAGTCTTCAAGTTGGTAGAATAATTTGTATTTTCAGTGTCGTACAAAAACATTATTTTCGACATCAGCGAGTTGTTTCGTGAGCCGTCAGACGATGAAGACATTTCCGTCAAATCCATATCCCCAGGTTTAAATAAAGAGCGGCCAGGAAGTAAAGGCTGATTTGGCGGTATCGGTTTGGTGTGTTTTATATAAGGTTTTTCAAGTTTGCATTTATGAAGTATAAGATTAATGTGTTCAATTTCCTTTTTATTTGTCAATGTTGCAATTGAATGTCGCGGCAAAAGATCTGCAAAAAAATTATCATCGACGTTATGATTTTCTTCATTAAGGCCAATACTCAAAGATGAGTGGAAGAAAAAATGACTATTTCTGAAGTCGATTTTTTCATCCACTCTTCCCATTTTTAAATCTTTTGTATACGAAAGTAAAACTACCTCCAGATTGATTTTGGTTCTTTTTTACTTTTGAACCAATTGCAATAGAGAGCCGTCGTGTATTATTAACATTATTTTGGTTGCGCAAGAACATATCAACATCCGGAATAAGGAAATCCTCACTTGTACTGGAATTTATATCTTCGTCATCTTCAAAGGTGTCCGAATCTGATAGTTCTTTTTCATCTGGGTCATTTTCTTTCTCCAAAAGGAGCAACGAGCCCCATTTGGCTAGGTTAGCGTCAAGATTTACTAGCATTTCTGCAGACAAATCATTGGACAAAAATTTGTGCCACTCGGTTACTAACGGAGTGACAACAAAACGAAGAAACCCTAAAAGAAAAATATGTTTTAAATTTGTTATTAACATGCAAATATTGATTATATACAAACAAACAAAAAACTAAAGAAAATCAAACCATCTTGAATTTTAGGTATCGATGTTGTTCGTCGGTCACACATTGATGTCACGGGTAATTTCAATTTTCTCTCATAGTCTCCTTGCCTAAAAAATTCTTGACAAACTTTCATACTCCATCTACGACTTAATTCCCATGGTCTGCAAGGATTTGAAATATCAGCACACTTCAGTGCAATCTGCAATGCAAAGTGTCGATCTGAGGCTCTTTTAACTTTCATTTTTCGACCGTCCAACCCAGCCTAAAACAAAAAAAAATATACACATGAGTCTCAGCCGTTTAAAAATATAAACACATATAGTGCTTTTAAACTTACTAAAAATTCCAATTGTCTTGTAATGTCCGTGGCGAGGATCAGCGAACTTATCTGCTGTCTGAGCTGCGGCCACAGCTTCCCCATTTGAGCGGCAATACCACTCTCAATGACGCACCCTATACTGCACCGCCAATGATGATTCTCGAGTACAGACGTGTTCTAAGGGAATCATCAGATATTTTGTTTTCAGATGTAACGACATTTGAAATGATTTAATAATAAAGATGATTGTGTTAAGCTTACTTTGTACAGGTTTGCTAAATAATTCGCAGTCGAGTGTAAGAAGGGTTGGTTCACGCCTGGATGATCTATATCGTGAGAGACTGCGCTGATTATGCAAGCCATGATTTCGATTGGCTTGATATGATCTTTGATCTGTAAAATTGTGCAAACATTAAAATAATTTAAAAATGAGCTTTTCAGCCCTGCATTGCCCAATGCAATGCCAATCATTCAGTCTGATGGGGTCCGTTTATTAAGCAGCAAATAATTATGGCGCCTTGAAACGGATGCTTGCTCCAAGTGTTTTTAGGTAATAGCAACAGCTGGGACACATTGATAGGAAGTAAAACAAATTAGAAGAAGTAAATGAAAGATCAATGTTTTGTAAATACAATATCAGTTTGTCTCCTAACTTGAAGCTAGTTCATGCTGTTCTTGTGTCTGTTTTCTGAAGTTTCTGTTTCAATTTCATTGTCACTCTACATTTTTGTCTACATTTCTTCTCGAATTTTATAATATGGGGATTCACCTATTTCTAATTGTTTATTTAATTCAGCCAATCGCTCTGTTGAAGAATCGCATTGAATAAAATATGTTTCTGACTCTCCAAACAACTGTAATCCTTTATTTAATTTTTATAAAGTTAAACTTTCATCGGGTTCTTTAAAATTGATTTCCTCGCTGATATTACTACCTGTTTCGTCAGTCAGAGCTACCAAATCTTCTTCATTTAATTCCATGTCATTATTTATCAATTCATTGATATCGTTTTCGTTCATGTCTTCGAGTCCTACCCCGTCCAAAGATCGAGCTAAGACCAAATAATTTCAATAAAACCTAAGACCAAATACATCTCCAGCATGCGTTTAGAGTAGAGGATTTCATCTCTTTGACACAGGAATCAATAATTTCAACGCAATTTAAAATCGGAAAATCTTTCCATGCTTTCAATAATGTATAAACGGAATTGGCATCTAATTTGTGTACAATTAATTGCGTATACAATATGATTTAAAAGCTTTGATTATACCTTGATCTAATGGCTGAATTAACAATGCGGTGTTTGGTGGTACAAATATTACTTTTGCGTTCGGATGATATAGATTTTTTGGATGTATTCCGTGTGTATAATTTTGAATATCAGGAACGGAGCAATTATAAAACCAATCTTTTAATATAACATGTGTCACTCGGGCTTTTATATTAGCCCTCCAATACACAGAAAGATTTTCCAAATTGAGTCCTTTCATCGCAGATGGTTTTAAATAACGATTAATAACTAATTTAAACAAAAAATCTCCTGAAGCTTTACTACAAAGGAGTAACGTAATTCAATATTTTGAAACTTATAAGAGGGGATGGGATTTCTCTGTTTAAGATATGAACGTTCGCTCTGGTATCTCTTTCCGATTTAGAGCCGTCTCATCAGCGTTAAACACTTGGTCTGCTGTATAATTTCTCATTTGTATAATTGTCTTAAATTGATTTATAAAAATATTAGCAGCATCTACGCCGGCTGAAGAACGTTCGCCTTATATTTTGATGTTATTTAAAGAAAATCATCTTTTAAATCCTTCAAAGCATCCATTACTAGCGGTAAATGTTTCCTTAGAGTCACGTTATTTTTCTTTTGAATACTCAAATAATTCGATTTATTTTCTTTTAATCAGATGTCCATCCAGGGATACATTTTTTTGATGACAATCTTCAATCCGTACTATTAAACAGTTTTCCGTTCTAGCTAATAAATTATTTTTTACACGAACAATTTGATTTATACTGACTGATGATCCAATGTAAATCCTTTTTCGTATTTTATCGTCCCTTATTTGAATCCGGGAAATTATATACCTACTCATATTAAATTCTTCAAATATTCTATTAATTTATCCGCGTTATTTCTTTGTATTTTATAGGTTCTAAAATTTGTGCTTTTGGTTGTAGCGAAATATGTTCGGGTCCATTAGACAACATGCTTAAGAAATAATAATAAATCCATGAATATGTAATTTGCTAGTTTTCTTTCACATTTGTAAAGGATATAAATACATTCAGTATAATTTAAAAACCATAAAGTATTGAATTACAAATGAAATAAATCGACGCTTACGGGAATAATTGTAACAGAGACTTTATTATGTTATTCGATATTTGATAACATTATTATTAAGATTAAAAGATATGCACGTATTACATAATTGAATAGTTTTATTATAAAAAATTAGTATGGTTGAAAATCAATGAACGACGCATTAAAAATCGCGTGAATCGATTAAGTTGATGATAAATGCTTTGACGGCTATAAAAGTACGGTCTTATCTCTTGAATGTTATGACCAAAATATAATTATCTATTATAGGAGGGACCGCCGCTAAAAAGCGGCGATTATATGAGGGAAAAATCTATATAAAAATATTCATTATAGCTGGTTCGATAGCCAAACAAATTTAATACAACACATATTATTTTGAGGAAAAAAAATAATCAAATATGAGATATAATACCTTCTTCTGCTGTAAAAAGCAGTGCATCGCCTGCGTTACATCAGCTGCATGAATCGCATTATGATACGGGTTATTACCGTAATAACCATTTTCAATCAACGTGAATAACTTCCATAAACACATGACGTCCAATTGGAAGTGTTGAACCAGACCATAGTAATCAAACAAGTATAAACAGAATAACGGAAGCGAACGACCTAAAACACCAAAATAGTTGTGATACCTTGTTGTTAATGCATTTTATATACACAAAAGTTGTCATGAAATACAGGATCTTTCAATAGGGATGCTAGGCGGGCACTAGATCGATGTTAAGCAAGCTCTTGTGGCCTAAACTGGATGCATATTCTGCACGAGCGATTTGAGGACATGAACTGGCCATCATACGCCTTTAGACTCCTTCATTTGGGCCCATCTTAAATTGCAAGCCTACGCGTATAAACCGCAAATAATTGACGCTTTAAAGGTCAACATAACGAACAGCATCCAGCAAATTCAGGCAGACTTATTAACAACGTTAAAAATTGATCCTTATTGTAAGACGCTATAATTCCATATGTAAACATATTAAACAAAAAAATCATTACCGCCAGCTACTACGTCCAGTGTAAACGGATTAAACTGCCACCTGTGTGTCCGTTCAAGAATATACTGAAATAAAATTCTACATGTATTAATCTGTTTTTTTTTATCGTTTTACATTAATAAATACTGACAGTGCTGTTAAACAATTTCAAAGAATAAAATTCGCACAGCCTTATAATTTATAAATTTGACACACTGCGCAAATTTATCTGAGTACGCACTTTGCACATTTAACAACAATGCAATAATCGCACGAGATCATCATATATCATAACTTTTTTATAAAAAAAATGTGCATTTCAATCGAAGTTTCGCTGCGAAAAATTAGTCGTTATTTTATGCATTATGTTTATAAATTTTTCTTAACGGGTTTGATGCCATTAATCCGTTGCCATCGAGGGATCCACTATAGAAAAATTATTATTTAGTATCTAGGAACAGTTGATTTTATGCATTGCTTTATAACTATTTGTTAACGGAAATTTTTAGCTAAAATATGAAGCTGTGTTTGTATAATATATAATAAAATAGGCGAGCTACTCGTTATATGCGTGTCTATCATGCATGCAACGGAGATGGAGAGATTACAAATGATTTTGTCTCCATTTCCAATACACTGTGCTTATACAAGTTTCATGTCAAAAAAACGTTATTATGCAAAGGGTTAATTAGAAATAATATGATTATGAGATATTATTGTATTGGGTGTGTGAATAAGTTCCAGTCGTTTCACCATCAGAGACACAAACAACCACTTACAACTGAGCTTCAGAAGCGCCCTCGTCCTAGTATTCAAATCCGTCGTCAGACGATCTGCTGCAATGCTGTTTAGGCCGACATACGCAAAATAATAACCAAAGTTTCAACGCTGCCCTCTGTCGCTCGGCTCCAAAATATATTTTTTCTCGAATAAAACTATCAAATTGGCAACATTTATTGCCACATGTATTTTCAACAAAGGTATCATCTTCCTGCTGATTGTTCCAAACAACAAAGTATTGCTGCCATAAAGACAGGTAAAATTAGTAGCTATTGACGGGTGATACTTTAATCGGTTTGCTTTTATTTTGCAAGACTTATTCACACACCTTTGGGAACGTTATTAGGACAACGTATAAAAATATCATTCTTAACATTCTTGAAAGATAAACAATTATGAATATATTAAATTAAATGTGCATTAATATAAATTCAATCATGTGATTTATACCTGAAGTTGCCCGTTGGACAGATCATCCAACAGGGCCGGGTCTTGATGTAGGCTGCGCGTTGTCAAGCGCGGTCTTTTCCTGCGATTGAGGGTTAAAAAGCGTCCAGTAACGATATGGTTTACAGAAAAATCTATCGAATTGATAAGTTCCATGTCCGACTCCAGATTAATTATCATGCTCATATCCCGGAGGATCTTTTCTGTTGAAAGAAAATTTAAAAAATCAATACTGCAGAAGCAACATCCGGATATTGCGCATCATATAAAATTCATAAATCATAAAGTAAACACACGTTAAACGTATTAAAGTGCAATCAAAATTTTATACGCAGTCTCGAACAAAAATGTCGAATTGCCGTCGTATGCGATCACATTTTGTTGAGCAGACGCGGTTTTTGCCATCAATTAAGCGCAATTGACGGACGAAGCAAAATTATTATCGGGCATAACGACAAATATGATCGATGGATACGATTAAAAATTTGAAGGACGCAACGGACATTTCGTTTGAAATAAATTTATTCGCTGCCATTATTGAAACAATGCGGATTTAACGTACGATTCCGATGGATCGCACGAATTAAATGCGAGCATCTGAATTAGAAAATCAATTTACATCGCTTCTCAAATGTTATTAGCATAAATTACATGCTATATACAGTTCTATTGCGCGTTTTTACGCTATAATGATTTTGCTAAACATATAGTCGCGTCGATTAATAAAATTAAAATATACGATCAACGTTACATAATTTAGAGACTCAATAAAGCTCATTTTGTTGATATGTTCGTATACGTTTTACAAAAAATAGGAACGCTTAACCCGGTGTAAATTTCGATTTGCGTTTCGAAATTAGTTTCGATAATGGACACTAGATGGTAGCATCGTAGCTGTTTGAAATTTTTGATATCAGAAATCAACAGGTGATAAACAGAATATATACTTGTTGATATTTCCGTACGCTTAATTAACACATTAATCATTATTTTATGCTGTAAATATTAAAATAATACCGTGTGATGAGCGAATTAATTCAAATGATATATTCGAATACAAAAAAAAAAAACAAATGAAATAAAAACCTTCAGTTGTCATATAGTTGCATTAAAACAATTTTATAAATTCAATTAAAATTAAATCTCGTGCTAAAAAATATTTCAACACTGCATTATTAAAATAAGGCCAAATATTATTGAAATATGATGGCAAATTAAAAAAAATCAAAACTAACCCCAATTGGCGATTTAAATTTCAAAATGACGATATCATGCACATTTTTAAGAGCGAAAAATAAAATACTGGCAACGTTTAAATAACATCGAGCGAATGTTCACGTCTGAATATTGATGGATACAAACGTCGACATTTTACTAGCTGTCAAACGGCCATACAAATTTGTAGCGGTTTAATGTGTTGCCATATTAATAATTTGTGCTTATCTTTCGTACGAAACATTGCCAAGCTCTCGGTGCATAAAACGGATTAATCATACTTGGGGTAAATTTGCTACATTTATAAATGGATTATTTTTCAAAATTTAAGCTTGAATCGGCTTAATTATCAGGTCGAAATTATTGAGTGCTAAAAAGTATAATCGAATTTTTAAGATGAATTTATAAAAATTATTATACGCGTTGTTGACGAATAATTGAATAATAAAATTATGTAATATATATAACGTAAATACTTACTGCGGCGGATTTTCCTGACTTTGCGGAAAAAGGTTACTGGTCTCAATTCGATTCCCTGAAACAAATACAAGGAAATATAAATATATTTATCTAAATTAAATACATTAAAACAGTTGATAATGTCGCAGAAAAAATATTTCATTGATACTCAAATGTTGAGTCAATGATACATTTTACTTCATAATAAGAACGGGATGAAATCGAAAGAGCCGGCCAAAAATGGAAAGCAGACAAAGTTTTGCAGCTTGGTAAGTTTGCTTTGACCTACTTATTTGACACTAAGCGTAAGTTTGTTGTTGATAACATTGTTACAAAGTTCCAGGAGTAACTTTATCAAAGCATCTGATCAAATCTTCAGCAAAAAAGTCTAAGCGCGTAAATATACAGATGTGTTATTTTTACATGCATAATAAATTTATTTTCAGATAGGATTTCATGATTTTTAAGCGATAAGCAATTATATTATTAATATGGAATAAACGGGAGAAGTAGCAAAATCAGATGCAAATCCAGATTGTGGAAAAAATGTTCATCGTATTGACAAATTGCTGAGGTTGGAATAAAAATAAGATCACGCTGGGGGAATTGCCCTGTGACTCCCTCACTCCACGCAACAATGGTGTCAGAAGTTTAATAAAGTCGAAAAAATGCATTGAATGGCTCGGAGTGTTATAAATCGAAAATAAAGCTTCCGATTTAGGTTTATAAATTCACACTAGCGCTTAACAGACGGTCAAAAATTTTCATAGTCTTCCAAGATTTTTTTTGTACTCCCAAACTATTAAAAAAAAATATTTAAAATTCCCTTCACTTCTCTACGGCATATGATAAAAAAAAAACAATGATTTTAATTCAAACTAAGTAGAAGTGTTAAATGATTTTTTGCAGCTTTAAATCCTGGTGCTCGCTTTTGAAACGCTCGGTGAAAACGGATATGACATTTTTAGAAGAAAGTTAAGCTCAGAGTTAAGAAAGTTAAGACAGCTCGAAATTCTACCCAATACGAATTAAATATTTATGTCGTTTGATGGATCGCTTTCAATAATCAGGCATGCATTTGTCCATTGTAGCGTAAATCAGCCTTTGCTATGCGTCTCTAAATGGAAACTATGAAGGCATCATTTCTCTTCGACAAGAATGCGGCATTGTGAATATTCAAAACTCAAGTATGGTGGGATTTAATTTGTGTAACATGGATAACAAAACGGACGACAATGCGTGTGACCAACGACGAAAGAAAAGAGCGTACGCGCTTTACGTATTCGCTTAGTGAGATGATTACTCTCGGTGTCGGACGAATGTGAAGAAATGACGGACATGATTATGAATTATAAGTGAATCTTTTACTGATTAATACCATAATAATCGTTTGCTCATCAAACGCTGCTGGGGTAGCCCAGCTAACAATAGTCGGGTACGCAGCTTACTTTGTGCTGTGCTGCGTACCCGTAAAACCCGGATTATGGAAGTGCTGATTACATAAAGTGTAGGTGGATGTTCATCTCAGCATGGTCTTTATGATGTAAGAGTATTAATCCGTTAAGTGACCGGGACGTATATATACGTCCAAAATAAACGGCATCGAAATTGGTTATGACGAATATATACGTCCTCGAAATATATGTTGAGACCTAGAGCAGGCGGGATTTTTGTTTTTGTTTAACGAATGTGTGAGTTGTCGATACATGTTTTGATATGAATTTAAGATAGATAGCAAATTTATTGCACTTCGCTATTGTGTTGGAGTGGACGTGTACTTAGTGAACGGTGACTAGTAGCATAAGTTAAGATTCAAAGGCAAACTTATAGTTTTAAAATGGAAGGACAAAAAAGACGTTTTGATGCTCAGTTCAGACAACATATTGAAATTCCAATCGATGCCATAAAAAAATAGCATTATTCCTAAAACCATCACGCTTACTTAAAAGGCATTTTCAAAGAACAAATAAAAGAGAATTAAAGCCAGAAAATGTTATATTTTTTTAAACTCCGTTGTTTCCAATTTCTTTATGTGCTTTTATTTATTGTTTTGTATACGTTAACTTCGTTTAAAAAAATCAATAATATGAACTCATGCCAGGTGGGCGGGACGTATATATACGTCCTAATGTGCACACAGTAACTGTAAACAACTTTACAAAGGATCATTATTTGGTGGTTGTTTTAATGCATATTTACATTATGCCCAACTTTGTGAATCATTTCAATATGTATTTACTTTTTCAGATCCAAGCTATATATATTACATAGTTACACATGAAGATTCGGAATTTCAGCATATCTCACTGTAACAGATTTTCATTGGCAAAAGGCCATTTTTTATATATTAAATATAATTATATATATTATATATATAATATAAAATATAATTTATATTTGCAAAAAAGTTTCGCTGTCAATTCAAATTTTTGTCACATTTATAAAATAAGTAAAGCTTGACGGGGAAGCTTTTGTTTTGAACGGGTACATTGACAGAAAGAAAAGGGGAAGACGTAGGTCGGGAATGAATAAGGGAATAGCCGGAAGGAAGGTCGCAATCGTGAGGGCAACTCGGTATTCGGGATCGTCTGGCTCCGGTCTCCAAAAGTAAAATGTAGGAGAGGAAAGCAATGTCAAGGTTGGGGGAATCACCGAAAAGCGGGCCGAGACCGAAACGCACGGCCTGCGAGCCGTTTATATTTTCAACTTCATTATTATTTCAAATTTATATTCTATTCATTCGGATATAAATTGAACAGATTTATGGTATTTTAAAATATATTATAAACTCGATGGTCTTTAAGCGGTGCATTCCCGAATTTCTTTATTTTCGTTCATAAATATCTATCAATATATAATTATTTCAGACTGTCAATGGATATTTTTGACATTTGTAACAATTTACAAGAGTAATCTAAACATTAAGACTACAAGGGCTCTTGAAGTCGGGGGATTTTTTTTCTTGTAGGGGAGATCTTATCGGCCATTTTGTTTAGTCGCAGTAAATTCTTCCGATGGAGGTCACGCGTCACGCGCTCCCGCCTCCTCCCTTCCGTGCGAGACAGCGAACAAAAGCAAGAAGCTTTTCTGGATTCTATCGTGATGGAGGATGATATGTGGGTGTGTCGCTAAGATATTAGGGTACAAAGCTATACTAATCGATAGATTCTTATAATTAAGTCTGCGCGTCTGGTACGATGTAAAATATAAAATTACAAAAGCTGAATAATCGCCGGTGGAAAATATTTTTGATGAAGACGAATTGGTTAGTGGATATGACAATCAATTCGGATGATGTGACAAGTTCTAGATTCGCTATTAAAGCCTTAAGCGAAGGATCATAAACAATTTTATTGAAACGAGGTTTAAAATATAATCTAAAATATTTTACGTGTAGATCAAGTAAAATTGATTGTCACCCAATTTAAATGTCATTATTAGCAAGCTCTTTTGAGCAGAGAGACTCGTTTGAGCTGTAAAAACTATCACAAGCAGCTTGACATTTGACATGTGTCAAAAGGCAAGTAAATAAATATTTGGAAATAAATTTTCCATTTTATCTGAAATTTTTGTTTACATAATTTAAACAAGCGTGGCCTGATTATTAAATTTGCTGCAAAATTCATCCCAAACAGTTTGGGTGTCGAAATATTTCCTGAATAACGAGAGGATTTTCATCAGTCCATATACGACAATTTTGCTTATCGACGGATCCATCCATTGTGGAGTGAGCTTCATCGCTAAACTAAATTTTGCTTGACAATAATGGATCTCTCGTCCATTGTTCGATAATAATACATTATTACAATGTATATCGACCATGATTGAAATTGTACTACCCTCTAATAAAACAAGATGGCTTATATCATTAGAAAAATCGTAACGTGTATACATTATAAAGTGCTGATACCTAAGCGTTGCATTTGGATGACCAAAGGATTTGAAGAGAACGATCTTGTATTTACCCAATTTGACGATAATCATTGCCCACCAGACATTATCAAAAGCGCCTGATAAATCCAACAGAACCGCAATCGAGTAGCGTTTGGTGGTTGATTCTGAGATAGATAGTACACTAGAGATGGCATCAATTGTGGACTTCCCAGGTCAGAAGCTAAACTGTTTTCCGGATAGTGGATAGTGGTTCCGGAGTCTCCCTCAAGAGCAGTATTCATCCCATATGCTATAATTTTGTCCAGGAGTTTTCCTAGCGTGGGAAGCAACACTATGATCTGATATGCCTTTGGGTATTTTGGTTGTTTGTTCGTCTTTTGTTCCGGAAGAACGGCAACCAGTCCTCTCTTCCAGCAGTCAGGAAAGACGCCTGTCTTGAAGCACTCTTGAAAAATGAAAAAAAGATCAAGGTCGATGCTGGTGCCAGTGGCTGTGACGGTATCCTCCAGGCCCCACAATGTTGATCTAGTGTTCACATCTGCGCTTATAATGATCCTTTTGAAGATCGATATTTTGAAGGACGATCCTTACTACAGTAGAGTAGTATTTGATTAGAAAGATATGTATATAGATACACCATACGCATGCACCGCGCCACCTCATTTGATGTCATTTAACTCATTCCCGTCGGGTTACGCATGGCATTGTCTTTCGTCCGATGCGAGACTTATTATTGCATTGACCCTTGTTTGTTTAAATTCAATTAATTACATGAGCTAAAGACGCATAGGTACATCTCCCGCATCTAATGATAGTACTCAAAAGAAGCACACATGCGTAGCTCGACGGAAATGTGTTAAATGCAAAAAATGAGATTCAATCTTGTCGCAATGCAAACTCTTATAAATTGAGATTGATTGAACAATATTGCTTTTCTATTCAAGGGTACCATTTTAATCAATCTAACTTGCACCACTGCAAGTCTTCTGTTGCATTCGCAAGTAAATAATGGAGAAAGTATTAAAACATTATTAAATTAAATGGAGACATATGGCCAGAGAGCCATGAAAACAAAACGAGCAATACTTTTAGACGGACCAGTGCCTGAGTGTTTTTATACGGTTTCATGAATATTTTTATTCGCGTGCATTTGGTAGAGTGTTTTTTTATGCACTTCAATTTCAAGTGTCCACGGTTACTCTTTTGATCCAGACGACTTTTCCTGCTTTCGTGCTAAGTAGGAGCTAAAAAGCTTGAAATGATATTAAGCAAAATATGAGTGGGTCACAACGTTTTAATTCTTGAAAAATTTTCTCCACAAGCCAAGACAACTTTAACCCATTGGATACCGCTAAGAATTTGGACAAAAAATGCATTCATATTGTGTGATTCAAGACACTGACTGTAAATGATCCGAATTGTTTTACTTATTCACTTTAGACAAATTGTAAGCACCGACGTTTTGCGACAAAACCTTAAAAGATCTTGAGAAATTATGTGCATGCGAAGATCGCCGATGATAAATTGCTCTCTAAAAAAGGGGCTATTTCAGATAGGTTGACTGTTGTTAATGTATAAAGTTGAAGTTATGAAACGCATGGATCTATGCGAACTGCTCTTTGGGTGGGTATTACACTCCATGATGCCCACCCATAAAACCCCAGGGCGGTGAGGGGGGTAAACCCTACGCCGGTGGGCAACGATTAAATCCCTGAGGTAATGATGTGGAGTAAAGGTGTACAAAAGCAGCCTCTTCGGTATGCTCATCAAACACTGCTGTGGTAGCCCAGCTAACAGGAGTTGAGTACATCTACAAACTGAGGTTGGACTCGTGGTGGCAGTGACCTCGTATAGTAGTTCCTTTGAATTTGGCATAACCTTTATCCTTCCTCCCCCAATGCACTTTCGGGTGCACGTGGTCTGAAGCTGGTCTTTCTGTGGGCATCTGGAAGCTCCACGCGTAGTGTGGGATTAAAAGAGCGGTGGAAGACATTATCTGTGGCGCCGGTAATGAGGTCTGTCATGTAAGATCGTGCACACCTGATGCTGTCTGTCCGTTTGATATATCCGGTCCTCTGTCTCACCCATTTAACCGGATAATTTAGTTTTGCGCATGTTAAAAAGTGTATGTGCAATGGGGAGTTATTTCGGAAATTGCGGATTATTTCGTTACGCCCATAGTAAACTAAAATAATCGGTAGCTCTTCATGCCCACTAGAGGGTAATTTGAAATTGAAAGGCCCTAACGGAATATTTTAACCATTTTTTTGGAATGACGAAATATTTCGTCATACTCAGTTAAGAGGTTAAGACATTGTTTTTTTTTTCAATTGGTTCTAAGTTAACTGTGAATTGATTTTAATCGTTTGAGTATTATGCCATGTTCTTAATCAAAATTGCCAGGGGTAGCGTATGCCCCTGATTTGAATTTAAAGACGAATTTACTCGAATTCGACCCAAATGGACTAAGGTTGCTCTACGCACCACTTTTATGCTCGTATCCGACCTCCCTACTATATTTTGGATGTTTCGATTATTCGAGAGTCGTCATTCGCTCGTTGGTACGTGTAAGGTGTTCAGTTGCGTAGGTAGCCGAGTTTATTAAATTTGAAAGAATTATATTTTGCAGAAATCAGCAGGAGCTCAAATTCCATGAACGCGTACGACACCAATACAATCATGATATCGAAACCGATTCGATTGAGTCGACCCTTTTTATCACAGACAACATCAAAAATACAGGGAAGACATCAAGATGGGAGGTTTATATTGCATTGCGAGAATCAGGTTGCATTCGTATATAACAAGAAAGTCACATTTGTTCGATCATGTGGAAATCGGAGACAAATGATGGGTGTTGTTATCGAGACGATGCAAAGAAATTGTGCAACATGAAAAGTCGACTCTGATCGCAGCCAATTTATATTTTTAAAAAATATCTGCAATCTTCAACAGTATACCAACGACAAGTTGTATTCTTTTTATGGACCTTGCATCTTGTAATTATATTTTTCAATATATGCAGCATTTTGTTAATGTGAGCATGCCATATATGGTTACAAATGGGATACGTTTATTATGATTTTGTTTGATTTAAATGCAATTATTGCTCGGACAGTCCTTCAGTATTTAATCATAGTTAAGCTCAAATTCATGTATGAACTAATACAGTATTCACATACCGTAATTAAATTAATTTATATCAGACGTTCGAGCCAATGTCCATAACGCTATCAATTGGTTTAATTAAATACTTCAAAACAAAGCCTTCAGTATGAGTACTGGCGGAGAAACCGGAAAATTGGCGATAAACGTGCTCTATCGTATTTGTACAAATCAAATGAAAAGCTTAAGGGATCAATCTGGCCTTGCATATTTATTGCCTAAAATTAAATGTTCTATGTTCATACAATGTGCATGCCGAATATTGTCTGCTATTTTTTTCTTTGAAGAGCTTTCAAATAAGGAAGAACGAACCGTCAAGGAGTTGAAAGTGATGACGCATGAAAAAGCTCCCTCAATGGTTCTGTTCCTCTTTTAACAAGGTTTTTGAATTAAAAGTGCTTTTTTTTGGTCGCCATACCAAGGAAAAATATTTTTACGTCTCAAAATACCGCCCCAAGATGCAAAATCCATTCAAATTAAGTCGTTATAAATTTGTACGTTATTGAAGTAAAACTTGTATAGGCGCGATAGGGTAAATTGGCTTGTGAACATCACGAAAAGTGAAACTCCAAGTGGCAGTTGTTCGGAATGAGATGTGATTTTACGGAATGAGACGTGAACGCTATGGATCGCTTTTCGCAATATTTGAACGTGTAGGGGTACCTTTACAACGCGATCTTGCCATCGATGTACGAGTGTATGATGAGACGCAAGACACCATCTTCGCATTAAATGTGCGATTTTCCAAGAGTTTACAACTCGATGGGATGTATTCCTATTTGGACTATCGTTGGTATAACTTAATACAAACATCGAAGACATATCAAAGTGTGCACTTGTGGAATGCTCGAGCAACGTATTCAATCTCAGAAGACTGTGTGTAGTAGATAGAGATTGAACAGACACAATGTACAGGAGACACAGAATGAAAATATATACAAAGTGGATTTTTAAATGAACATATCGGCGGGTACTTATTCTGTTGTTCTCTCTCGCGACTGATAAAACTGTGATCCGTTTGTTGATCGTGCGTCCGTAGGAACGCTCAATGAATAAAGATCGTGCAAGGTGCACGATGCGAAAAATTAATATATCGATTCAATTTTTAATAGGAATTGGTGTGTACATAATGCATTATCAAAATGTATCGCAATATATTGGAACACGTCACATGATTGATTGCGCTTCATGTAGTATTGACGATTGGTTTCAATTACTGCTATCATGAGATGGTTCATGTGTCCAGATCGATAATTGAAATGGTGGGATAGCATCTGGACTCTTATTATAAAGTCCGGATTAAAATCTAGACAATGGATTTTAGCCCTTTTAGTGTTGGACAATGAAATATCATCGTTGTCATGGAAATGCTGTCATAACATGGAAAAAATAATTAAATTGATATCTCCTACATTTATATTTATTTACGAGAGCAATGTAGAAAGTAAGATTGCAAGGGCTCCTGTAGCCGTTTACATGTTCGGGCATGGCGTCCGATCGCGAGGCGCTATTTCGAGTGTCAGCGGTCCAGAATTTGGACCGGTTGGACACGGAAGCCTTGTGGCCTCTAATTTTAGGGCGTTCAGGGTTTTCTGCCATAAATATGAGGAAAAATTCATTCTGCAAAATGCACAAAATTGTGCGGGCTAGCATAGCCCCTGAATAGCGGAGCCAATAAACAGCTCGGGTCAGTGGAGGGTCCCATGTCATAATTCTTCGGTTTTGGCGAGGGACAAAATTTTGCATTTCATGATGCAATTCGGAAGTTGAAAGAGAAATAGATGCAATTTCCACACCAAATAAGATAAGCATAGCACCCGAGTTCGGCGTAGGCAAAAAAAACAATGTCCCTAAGTAATGGTTTCAATCAGGTAGTGAATACCCCAGGATTCGTGTGATATTTCGTCGATGGTGTAAAATATTCTATTAACACTTTGACGTACACAGCCGTCAAATCCCGTCATGCGTCAGCAGATAATACTTGCTTTTTGCGCCAGATAAGTCTATGCATACCGTCTTCGTGGACACGCTACTGTCAACAATCAATGTCATTGATTTAAAACTCCAATTTTACGTCCATAAATTGCAAAAATCGTTATTCCAGACGTGTGCGTCAACCGGTTAAAATTGAACTAATTTTGTAGAAAACTTGTTAGCTAGTTTGAGTTAAATGCGAAATTGTGTCGAAATTTTTAACACATAATTTGATTAAAAAAATCATATAGTATTCGAAAAAAATCTTAAATGTCACTCTGACCTCGAGTTTTTCATTCCTCGACTGAAACATCCGTAGGTGTGTTTCTACGGGGGTGTCTATTACATCATGTGAGTTGGCTCGTTAGCCCCTTGCCACAACACTTGTTTTATATGAAACAATAAACTACTCAACCTCGTGTAATATAATATCAAAAACGAGCTTTATTTAATATTACAGCGGACCCAATTACATGTGCAACAAATAAATATTATCGCCAGCAAAAGCAGACCGCGAAATCTAGGATTTATTCGATGCTGCAAACTTATTAAAAGGCTCACACTCTGTCTGTACTTGTCTTTTTATCCATCTCGCTTTTTACACAATGCAAATTGTTGAATAAAATATAACGCTGTGTTTGTGTAATATATTAAAAATGCGGCGTGGCGCATGCGTGTAGCGTGGTTACGCACGCGTGATGGCGTCGGATTTAATAAAAACGATTCTCCATCTTCTTCGAATTACACTGTTTTTGATGTTCTTATATATTAACACATGGATTTATAACTAAAATTTGAATTTAAATTGTATTGTTTGAATAGCTTTGGACGGAAACATCATTAAATAATAATCATTTGAGTCTATGGACATATATATATATATATGAACTGATAATAAATAGGGCGCAACACATAGCTTAAGCGACAAACGTTAATTACATCTCACAAAGGAATCGTGCTTCAACTATTTGCAGGAATCAAAGTGCACAAAGTGAAAATTGCACACTCAGTGAATTTTCCGCGAATCAAGTTTGAAGTGGTGCCAAAATTAAATAGATTCAATTCAAATTGCGGGCTCAAATAAAACCCCACAAAAGTTTAAAGGAAATCGCACTTCCCGCAAAGGGTTTTAATCAATTTTTGTGGCTTTTAATATTTGAAAGGCCAAAACGCCTCATGATTTTCTTTGTGCTCATGAAACTTCGTTAACAATTTCAATTGAAATAATAATCATAAATAATATTTTTAATAAGTTGAGCTAAATAAAGTGTTATGGAGCGCTGCTCGCAACATGTGCGTGCTTACTCCCTCTGGATCGCTCGAGGTTAACAAACGGTCTCAAAATATCTGGAAAATTACTAAAAATGCGCTGTTTTTCATAAAGCATTATTCGATTAATTATTCCATTACAACTGATCATTTATATATGATGATAATTTCGCTATTCACTCATAGATTCTCTTCTTTTCTATTTTTCCAAATAATCCTATCTTTACTTTACCACGTGTGGAAGGTAATGGATAATCACCATATTAAATTATTTCCATTGTAAGATCTCCGATGGAGATCACCTACGTCCGATATCGGATATGATACATTAAGATTCATGCTTTGATGGATGTCATATAAAGACTATAAAGGAAAAATCTAAGATTATCCGAGTATATCAGTTTCTAATGGATTTGTTCGGATTTGTTTCAATTTCAATGCGTAACACCCCATTGTCCATTTTTAATGTATTTTTTTTATGTCAAAATTTCTACTTCGATTTTTTTTATCATCCTTAACTCTTTGAGGTCCTATGTCGAGTCTGGATCGACATTTTGTTTATGCATTTTTTCCTCGCTCAAATTTAAAATCATGTGATTTTATTTTGGGTATAATTGTGCTTTAGATACCCACAAATCAATAGCAAAATAAATACACGTTTAAAGATTGACAGCCGATATTAAAATGATCATAGAAAATGACAATGTCAAAAAACGTAATTTTCATCCGGTAGTATTGCCAATGTTTACTTTTTCTAATCCAGGAAATCAAAGCGTACTTGGATTGCGATGATCGATTGGAAATATGAATGCTTCCCATCGTCCAATTCCATAGCAACGCTAAAAAATAAATTTAAAAATCTGGATTTGAACCGGAACCCTTTTAAAAAGAGAACAGAATGCAAACCACTCCAGGGCCACACTCAAATTTTCGCGTTAAATTGCCCGACTTCGCCGAGGATGTTCAAATGGTGGTGGATCGCAGGGACCTTTTTAAATATTTTTTTCCCCATTGGATAAATGGCCCTCGAGGAAAATCGTTTCCGATCGCAGGCTGCCGAGTCATCCATCACTTTGAATCCTCCTTTTCAAGCTCGAGTCCTTATGCTGACTGCGACTTTTCAGATGAGATATCAGGTTAAGCCTAAGCCCGAATACACATTGAATTTGTATCAGCTGCGGGGGTGGGCGGCTCTCAATTAATCGATAATTCTTGAGAAATCCTCGAAACATAAAACCGATGACAATGAGAGGATACTGGTATAAAGAAACGTTTTGGCACTCGAGCTCCTTCGCCAGTCTTGAGATGTAGTTTATAAATTTAACATGGTATATACATGTCCAATCCAACAATGATTGTTTAACAATAAATATATGAATATATCTATCTATCTTCCTTCATTACTACCAACTATTTTCTACTCTTTTAAAAAATTATTTTGGTTTTGAGTCGAAATATGTACAAATATGATGTTCGTCTTAAGTTGCGCTTTGAAGACGTTTATCTATTATTTGCCAAAAATTGAAGAATATGATCCATTGGAGTCAGATCGCAAGCAAAACGGCAGCATGTAATGTCAAGGCAAGGACTTATTGATACATCTAATATAATGTCATGCAGCATATGGAAGTTTTAAGAGTAAAACAAGCCAAGGATTGGGGAGACAAGAGCTGTTCCCAGGCATTGGATGTATAAAATTAATAGTGGTCCGTCGATTTGTTTTCCCCAGGGAACATTATAATATAATAATCAAGGCATATACACACATAAAATGAGCCGATTAAAAAAATTGGGACAAGAACATATATAAATAAATTTGTATGGGCTCAAATATGTCAGGGATTAAAAGGAAAATTCGACCTTTCTTAGACATCTAATGACACGGCAGACAGTGGGCAGATATGAAAGGATGTATAATATTCAATACAAGAGACATAATTTTTCAACACAACAATGTGAGACGTCCCACGGCTAAAATTACTCGGAAAAAATTAATGGAATATGATTATGATGTGTATTCATCCACCGTATTCACCGAAATATTTTTTAGAATATCGGTGGAATATCATCCCATCGACAAATGGGGTATTAAAATAATAACTCAGATGGAAGAAAGTTGTGGCTGTGTGAGGATACGTAATTGATAATTGATATTGTAAATGTAAATTCACTAAAAAAAAGTTTAAATTCGTAATAAATACGTTCAAATAAAATATCATTCCCTGCATTATTCAAAATATCCTCCCATCGGGTCCATTTCAGGCTCATGGAGCGAAACAGTTCAGGTGGTTCACTTTGTGGACCTGTAAACAGGGAAATCCGTCGGGGCGAGGTTCTGGACGCTTAAAAACAGTGGCGTAACTACTAATTGGCGAGCTTAGGCGACGCCTGGGGGCAATCTAAAATATGTATACATATATACAATATATATATGTTTTCAAATTGTTATATTAACCATTACTTACCGGTGATGTATTTACTACACCTCGACTCTAATAATGCAAAAATCGATATGAAATATAATAAATACGCGGTTTAGAATTTTTGTATTACTCCGTAATATAATTAAGAATCACATCAAAGTACTATAGTATATAAGTATTCATCTGCAACGACGGAAATAAATAATTTGTTGGGAAATCGGGAATTTTGCGAGTTTTAGTCCGTGTCTCAGTAGGAAGGAATTTCATTATTCAAATTGATGCTGTTACAGTGGTACCTCGACATACGAGTGTCCTAATATACGAGTGTTTTGAGATACGAGCCGCCGAGCGAGCGATATTTTGCTTTGAGATGAGAGCAAGATTTGCATGCAAACCTTATCGTTCTCGATAATGCCTCTGCTCAACCACCAAATCTCGAAGAGTTCAAGTTTATAAAGATTCTCTACCTACCACCCAACACTACTCCTATCCTGCAGCCCATGAATCAGCAGGTGATTTCTAATTTTAAGAAGTTGTACACCAAACACATTTTTTGGCGCTGCTTTGAGATGACGGAGAACATAAAGCTTATTCTTGGAGAGTTCTGGAAGGACCACTTTAACATCGTGATATGCCTAAGAATTATTGATCAGGCCTGGCTGGGTGTTACAACGAGGACCTTAACCTCTGCATGGAAGAAGCTGTGGCCTGAGGCTGTAGCTGAAAGAGCCTTCGAAGGATTGGAACCCGAAGAGTCAATGGTAGAGGAGATTGTTTTTCTGGGAAAATCCATGGGTCTAGAGGTGGATGAGAAAGATGTGAACGAACTCGTCGAGGAACTTAGATTATCTACACTCACAGCAGCATATGGTGGTTCAACGAAAATTTAGTTTTGAATAGGATCCCGGGATCGAAATTTTGGCTCGGATTCATAAGTTGAATCCATTGTAATTAGATTCATATGGTGGATTTTTATGGAAAGGTGGATTTTTTCGCCATTCAAAATCAAGTTACGGGGCGATCTTTCGCCAAGGGGTAACATTGCTCGAATAATTGTATAAAGCCATGTTATTTATTAAAAATAATGTTGCCATCGATATTTACAAAAGTATCAAGGAAGCCATGAATCCAATGTTCAATGAAATTAAATCCAGACAACGTACAAATATGACAATAAATAGAATTGGATCATATTTCATTGTGCACTTGGAGGAAAATCATTTCCAATGAAAGACACTAGGAAGTATCGAGTGGCTCTTCTCCGAGTGGACTCAAGATGCATCCCCGTCTTTCGATGTTCTCAGAATAAGCGAACATTAAGCTATATCTTCGCATTTCATAATGAAATATTTTATGGGATGCTTTCTATAATCGGAGGGACTTAAAATTTAATTTAAAAAAAAACAGGGAGACATTTTAATTCGTTTCCATTAATGCGAACGTAATCTCCACGAGCTCAACGCGAACTAAGTGCAATCCTAAAATAATATTTCCGAGTGGCCATGTACTACTGAAAAATCTTCAAAGGTAATATTTCAAAGTATACGAGCCTTTGACTGCAGGACAAATTTATTTTTCAGTAGTGTGTAATTCATTTTCTGATCGTATTTTTATTGCGGAAGGACATTTCTTGGAAATAAAATTCAACACTTTAAATCTTAAATTACGTCGGCAAAAAGGTTTTAGCTCTATAAATACAGTGCGGGCAAATCTGTGCATTACTTTATGACTGTGTAATCATAAAACAACCCGCTACACTTATTTTTATTTAAGATGTTGCATCCAGACATTAATAAATAATTTTACAAAAAACTATAAAACTCTATTCCAAATTTGGTTTTAATATGTTCACTCGTTAAAGGTTTATTATATTTTAAAATATGCAAGCTTTTGGTACGAGTTCTCCAATCATTTGCGGCATTTATTGGGTTGATATTATATTTGTATAATATAACGATTTCATACAAACAATATATTGCTTTATATTAACCAGGTCGATAAGAAATTGTGATCCTGAAATAGTTGTTTACGATGTCAGGTCTAATTTTTTCCGTTCGAATTGCCTAATATTAATCATTTCACGGTGCCAAATCAATTATCAAATGGTCGATCTACTTAGAAGATTACATAAACACAGCTTAATCTTTCAGCTGACGATTTCAGCGGAAAAAACGCATCCAATGAATGCACCTTAATGGATGTTACTTATTAGATAGGGCGGAAAGAAATGTCATTTTTTTGGTTGCGTCTTTGCCGTCTGTTTGCTTCGGGTTGCTATCGAGTGAATACATCAAGGTTGTTGTCATTTTGAAGCTCTGTTGTTTGTCTTACTTTTTAAAATATTTTTATATTTGTTTAGCTATAGTGAAAATATCCAAGCCAGAAATTGATGAGACCCATTTGCGATCTTGTTTACTGTTTTTATTCGATAAGGGATTAAAGGCAAAATAAGCTACCCAGAGTATCTGTGATACATTTGGCAACATATTGAATGTTTGAGAAGGAAAAACAGTGGCTTTCTTGAAAATCAAGTACCTTTTTCTACCTCGATAGTCATTATCCTTGAAAAATGTCCTCTTTTGTGTTTGGTGGGATTTTTTTGGTGTAATTCACTACGAATTATTAAAAACTGGCCAAATTATCACAGCAGAGTTATACTGTGCATAATTAGATAGGCTAAAAGCGGAAATACTTAAAAAGCGATCAGTGCTGGTTAACAACCAAAGAATATAACAGCATGATAATGCAAGACCACTCACAGCAAGGATTATGCAGAACAAAATAAGGGAGCTGGATTTGGAAGTGCTGCAACATCCATCATATTCTCCTGATATTGCACCTTCTGACTATCATCTTTTGAAGTCATTAGGACATTCACTTCGCGATAAAAAATCATTTCTGTGGAGCAAGTGAAAAATCATTTGGATTCTTATTTCAGTGGAAAACCGGTTGAATTTAACGAAAGAGGCTTTAAAAAGCCACCTAATCTGTGGAGGGCGATTATAAATAACAATTGAAATTATTTAATTGAGTAATATTGTATAGCTTTTATTAAAAAAATTTTTTTCTCCGAATAACAAAAAAAAAATGACATTTCTTTCCGCTTTAACTAAAAGATAAAGATGAGTACAAGTATAAAACGCTTGTATAATTTATATTGCCCGAAGCGTACTGAATATATTTCATTCCGACTAATAAAGTGATTTTGAAATAGATCGTAGAGCTCGTCAATTTGAATTACAGAGTCACGTCTATGCTTGGAAGGAAGAACGCTTCTTTTCAATCGTAATGCAAATGGTATTCTTCACCTCGCCTTGGCTAAGAGTTGCATTTCCCTAAGGTCTTGAAATGTCGGTTTACACAATCTGTATTAGCTTTTAGTGGAAAAGTGGATTCCTACGCCATTCGAATATATTATATCTTCTTTGTTTCCATCGTCTTCGATGTTATTTATAAACAGTATTCATAGCTTGGTAAGAGAAAGTACAAATAGACAAACATCAGTCTCAATATTCTTCCTTCATTCAAAACCATCGGAACGCGTTTGAAAATGCACGAGGGTAGTTTTATACATTGCACACTTAGCCTTGAACAACCCTACGTTTGTTCAATTTATTAAACATATGTGCATATGAGTGCGGTAGGGTAAATTGGTATGAATGAGACCAAAAGTGAAACTTCAAGTATTAGTTGGTCAGAAAGAGAAGGAGAACCGTTTGTGGTGTGTCTGTCGCATACATACATATATTGGGTTGAGTCATAAATAGTTACCGGCGAAAAGAAGCCATTATTATTATTCGGTTTTATCCTTAATGAGCCATCAGTATTGATAAGTATTGGGTTTCAATTGATAGGTATGAGTCTTATAAGTCTTTCGAGGACAGTCAACCGTGTCACATATTATGCTACGTGTCACATAGTATTTTTTTTAACCCGTAAAATGGTGAATTAAAAAGTACATTTTCGTCATATAATACATTGGAATCTCGGGAGATGAGATCCTGAAAGATGAACCAAGGACAGGTCGCCTTTTCGACTTTGATGAAGACATTTTAAAGGTGTTATTGGAGCAAAATCTACGTCGATCAATAAATAAATTGTCAGGGAAGCCAAACACGTCACAATTAAAAAAATTGGGGAAGGTGAGCGAATTGGGTGTGTGGATGCCACATAATAATAAAAAAATCGCATGTCTATGCCACAAGTCACATCTCACGGCAAAATATTGAGCTATTTTTAAACAGAATAACAACTGGAGATAAATAAATACGATAATTTTATACGTAAAAGACAGTGGATTGATAAAGATCAACCACATTTGCCGAGTCCTGAATCCAATATTCATTGTGTTTCGTTTGATATTGTGCCGGACGTATCCGTGTGCCTCTTATTTTAGCATGAAGAGCTTCGACGAGATGCGACGGTGCTCCGTCCCTCATTAGCGATGGGGCTCCGCAGCCCCGAGACAGACTCGCAGAATATGCGACGGAAATGCGTATATTACCTCCGTAGAGGGAGCGAATATTTCTCTACCACTGTTCATCTGACGACACTATTATAAATATTCAAATATAATTGCGAATTATTTCCATGTAGGGAATCCAATCCCGAGCGAAAATTTTGATCTCGGGATTTTATTAGACAATCCTGGGATCAGTCTCGGGATCCCGGAATTGGGATTTTCGATATTTTAAGAGATTACATTGATAAATTTGATCAAAAATTACTAATAAATCCATTTGTTCAATATAAAAATCTGATTTTGGAAGTCAGGCAACTTGCTGCTGAAAATGCACGCTCAGCTTCCACACTCGTTGGAGTTATCATCATCAGATATTTAAATGCTAGAGTTGATGACCGAGTGAGCACCCATTTTCGTATAACACCATCAATGTGATTAATAAAATTCCACGGAGACACGGACTAAAACTCGCATAATTCCCGATTTCCCGACAAATTATTTATTTCCGTCGCTGCAGATGGATACTCATATACTATAATACTTTGACGTGATTCGTAATTATATTACGGAAGAATACAAAAATTCTGAAGCCCGTATCTATTATATTTCATGTCGATAATCCCATTATTAGAGTCGATGTGTAGTAAATACATCACCGGTAGGGAAAGGTTAATATAACAATTTGAAAAACATATATATGTTATGTATATATGTATACATAGATGAGACAGTCACTGCCCCTAGGCGTCGCCTAAGTTCGCCAATTAGTAATTACGCCACTATTTTGTGAAGTATATTGTGAATTTCAATTAATTGTTAAGTATTTTTCGATCCTATATAAATATTGTAACTTTACTTTCTGTATGATCCTCAATTTATTAACCATGCTAAATCAAAATTGTGTTTTCGGAATATCGCGTCGTACGATGAAGGAATTTTATCAAATTTAAATTAAGGCTCAATCAACACTCCAACGCTAAGATATTAGGGTACAAAGCTATACTAATCGATAGTTTCTTATAATTAAGTCTGCGCGTCTGGTACGATGTAAAATATAAAATTACAAAAGCTGAATAATCGCCGGTGGAAAATATTTTTGATGAAGACGAATTGGTTAGTGGATATGACAATCAATTCGGATGATGTGACAAGTTCTAGACTCGCCATTAAAGCCTTAAGCGAAGGATCATAAACAATTTTATTGAAACGAGGTTTAAAATATAATCTAAAATATTTTACGTGTAGATCAAGTAAAATTGATTGTCACCCAATTTAAATGTCATTATTAGCAAGCTCTTTTGAGCCGACAGACTCGTTTGAGCTGTAAAAACTATCACAAGCAGCTTGACATTTGACATGTGTCAAAAGGCAAGTAAATAAATATTTGGAAATAAATTTTCCGTTTTATCTGAAATTTTTGTTTACATAATTTAAACAAGTGTGGCCCGATTATTAAATTTGCTGCAAAATTCATCCCAAACAGTTTGGGTGTCGAAATATTTCCTGAATAACGAGAGGATTTTCATCAGTCCACATAGGACAATTTTGCTTATCGACGGATCCATCCATTGTGGAATGAGCTTCATCGCTAAACTAAATTTTGCTTGAAAATAATGGATTTCTCGTCCATTGTTCGATAATAATACATTATTACAATGTATATCGACCATGATTGAAATTGTACTACCCTCTAATAAAACAAGGTGGCTTATATCATTAGAAAAATCGTAACGTGTATACATTATAAAGTGCTGTAACCTGAGCGTTGCATTTGGATGACTAAAAGATTTGAAGGAATTTTACGCGTTTTTCTCGAAACTACTTTTTTCGACACGGTTGACTTCATATATCAAGTTCTAATTAACTGATTTATTTCAAATTCGATAGGAACCTATTTATCGTCCCTCCCAGATGAATTAACGATGAAAATGTATTGATGATTTTCATCTAGAATTAATGTCCCAGTATGTTTTTCTGCATTTCTTGAATTGCGAAAGCCGTAATATACTTATGCAAATAATGAAAAGTATAGCTTAAATTGATCAAATTAACGCCTTGAATTAAATGAATTACACGAATTACACGTATGTGATCGATACCATTCGTACCATACAGGGGATTATAAATCTAAACTGGATGTAAAAAGTCAAAATTGAGTTTTTCGCCAATAATATCCATGTCGTGTTCGAAAGATGTTTCGAAATAATTAAAAAGTATCACACGAACTTCGACACTGGCAGCAAATGAGAAACAACCGCGAAAGGCCCCCGTGGGGTGTTTGTGTCAGTAAAAGCTCCGAGATGGAAAAAAAGCTCGCTGTTAAATATTAATCGAAAGAAAACGTATTTACGAATATTTGTATGAATTAATAGCCATTTTGTTTGACGATAAACATGTAATTATTGCGATTTAAAATACGGATTTTATCACATTAAAATCACCAGGCATCAAATTATATATTTATAATATTTAATTCAATGTATGAAAGTTTATATCTAACAGAACTCGATTATGTTGTGACGTTGGAGTTGATGGGTTGTAATAAAACAAAGTTTTATTTCACACTAGCGAGTATATGGACAGCGTTGCAATGTATGAATCGAAATGATGACGTTTGTGTCTTAACGCCTTACGGCATAGTCCACCGAAGACCGAACGCTTGGCAAGCATATAACAAATTGGCGATTGCTATACTTTATTTATATTAGCAACTACCAGACCAATTCCGCACACAAACAATGTGTATGCTACATTAAAAACCTTCTTGCATACATGATAAATAACTCACCAAAGTTTCATCGCAATCGAATAAATGGTATAGGAATGTATACGCAACAAGCAAACAATTTTTAATTTTAATTGATTTCTTAATAAAAAGAGGTTCTAATTATAAGTTTGGTAGTTCTATATGTAAAAATGTATGTACAATATGGTGATAAATAGAACGTTATCACATTCCATTGTTTTTCTTGTGTTAAAATTACAATGTTCTGCAACAATAAGTTTGGCGAACTAATATTCAAAGAAAAGATACGTGGCGTATTTTGAGGTCGAAACTTATTCAATAATGTTAAAAATTCATCCCCTGTGCAGCTGAAAGGTGGTGGAAAATTGCAGTACGAAGGAGAGATAATACGTATTGATACACAAGTCAAGGCGCATTATTTTTCTCCATTATGTCTGTAAAACACTCCATAAGGAATAAATTTATCGACGACAGTTTTGCCTGGAGAACGTAAAACACATCCTGTTGATATATTCCGACAACATTCATTCACAAAAAGAAAAGTGAAGACCAAACTAGGCGATTCGCTGCATCGAACTTTTACACAAAAGGTCTCCAGACAAAATTTAAAAAGTTTCAGCATCAACTGACAAAATTTTCAGAGATTGTTCATTAGATACGTAGTAAAAACTTCAATTTAACCGAGAGAATATCTATATATACATTATTAAGAAGTATAAAAACATTCAAC
Organism: Stenopsyche tienmushanensis; assembly: GCA_008973525.1. Taxonomy (NCBI): domain Eukaryota; kingdom Metazoa; phylum Arthropoda; class Insecta; order Trichoptera; family Stenopsychidae; genus Stenopsyche; species Stenopsyche tienmushanensis. Next base: position 214,449 of record WACJ01000190.1, read on the forward strand.
TTTGCTCATATTGTTGCACTGGAAAAGCTTACTTGCGACATGAGTATATTGACGTATCTGGAAATAAAGACACGTTCAGGAAATTACAACCAAAAGTTGCCTGTCACATTATTGTCGCCTGAGTTACGAGAAGTAGGCAGACATTTATTAAGCTATTCAAATGTGAATAGCATGCAGAAGGTTCAAATCGAGCATGTTCATTTGAAAATTAGCATTTTATATGAAATACATGTAATAAGTATAACATTAAAACCAAATTACAGCTGAAAAACTTGCATATTGTTCTTCAATGTTACATAAACATTGCGTCGAAGATGAGATGGATGGTGTCCCAAACGTAGTCATCGGCCTGGTCGCCGATACCGATCTGAACCTCCTGCTAACAGTAGACAACACCTGCTTAGCGGGAGGGGTCTTCCTAGCACCATGGAAAAGGTAGAAGCTGGTTCTTATTCCAAAAGGGAAAACACCTTCGGGTCCCCAGCAATGCGTTGTGCATGCTGGATGATTTGGGGAAGCTGCTAGAGAGACTTATCCTTCAGCGACTTTGGCAGCACATTGAAGCGGGACTCTCCCCACAGCAGTATGGCTTCTGTGTAGGCCGCTACAAAATTGACGCCATCATTCAAGTTGTAGACACGATGAAATAGGCGTGGTGTGGCAGTGTAAAAGCCAGTAGACACACTATAATGATTGCGCTAGACGCCAAGAATGCCTTCAACTTAGCGAGATGGGACCTGATCCTCAGGCCCTTGAATAAAATTGACACCCCACCATACCTCATCAGAATGATAGAGAGCTACCTGCATGGGAGAACGTTTATCTACGAAGACGCCGACGGGGAGAGAAGAGAAAACCAGTGACGGCAGGCGTTCCACAGAGGTCGGCGCTTGATCCCGCCCTGTGGAACATAATGTACGACGGACTGCTGAGGATGCCACGGAGGCCCTCTTTTTGAGGGTTGCGATCAGACGTCCGATCACACGGAGTAGGCGGCAGCGAAGGCAGTCAGCATCGCGGAGAATCTGGCCAGGTTGATGCCCAACATTGGTGAGGGAGCACAATAAGAGAGGCTGTTGCATATCGCACAGTGTCGGAAAACGCTATCCTGGCACTGACTGCCATACCGCCAATCGACCTGCTCGCTCCCGAGAGACAGGCAATATAGAAAGGTACAGGAAAAATGCTAAGGAAAGGACCATGGCGGTGTGGCAGTCCCGATGGGACAACTCCGCTAAAGGTCGGTGGGCGCATGAGCTAATACCGAACCTGGGTAGAAAGCACGAACAACTGTGCTACCACAAGATCCAGGTTCTCACCGGGCACGACTGTTTTGGTAACTACCTACACAAAATAGGCAAAGAGACCGGCCTGGAATGCCAACACTGTGAAGCGGAGTACGACGATGCTGCACATACAAAATTTGTCCGCCCAGCATGGAGCACCGAATGAGACATCCTACGGGAGGAGCTGGGAATCAGCTCGCTCTCCCCTAGCAACATAGTATCTTCAATGTCAACGGATGCTAGGGCATGGAATGCGTGGTGCAAATACAAGGTGTGTGCTATGCGGCGGAAGGAGGATGTTGAACGTACAAGATGACGAACAACAGATGTGCACTCTTATGCAATACTTAATTAGTAGCCGGATGGCAGTTGAAGAGGAGGGAGGTTTAGTGGGTAAAACCCCCACACTACCACCAGAATAGTGGTGTCTTTTGAATTACCCCCTTCGCAAAAAAATAAATAAATATGAATTACATGTAATGTTTATTATAAGCGACGGGTCTACTGCCACTCAGTCCCGAATCTAATACTGCACGAGGAACTCTTTGAGTCGGCATCCTACCCAATATACTATACGATATACCCAATATAGACGGCGGGTTCAAACGAAGCTGGTAATTGATGCTTTGCCGTGCATGTCCATGACCTCTCGATTGGACCCAATGGCTACTATTAAACCATTTTACGTCGCTTAAATATTGATTTTTTGGAGATAATAATATAAAAAAATGTTCTAAGCTAATGATTTAAGCAATAATTCCAAAACGAATATAACACGGCAACATACAAGCCCGGCATTATGATTTATCCTAAATCCATTTTACATGTATCGAATTGAGGCACTGTGAGATACGACACTTTATTATGGAATGACCGCGAGCTAAGAGTGAATGGAAATTTCGTAGAAAACACCACATTCAGCCGGAAAATTGATTATATCCTACACATCGACTGCTTAGAATAATAGAAAAATTATTATTTAGCACATGCCATGGCACAAGTGAATTTCCTAATGTCTTCCTTTGTCGACGTATTTTTCGCAGTCTAATCAAATTTTTATACGTGTTGTCTTTCGCAACGCTCTGTGACGTTATTAGTATTCGTCGCATTCAATCACTTAGCAGGTGGCTCTTTTGTTCGGTCAGCAGGTGACTTGGAACTCACATGTTACTACAAAACAACACGTTTTGTTAGGGAAAAAAAAGAAGAACATGTCATATATGATACATAGATACAATGACGAGTAGGCGATTGATATTTGGAAAAATCACAGTGGTGACCACACATCAGAAATGCCGATTGAAATCCATAAAATGGTATTGGATGACTGTGGAGTCGCCCTGTGCATCACCGTACTGTGGTCGTTTTGGAGCGATCACTTGCGGCTTTAAGCGCCTCTCCGGTGCGAATCTCGCGTCTGAAGAACGCGGTTATCATATCGCAGCGACGAAGATAGCGAACCGCCTTGTGCCAGCAAGTGATTTACGTTACAAAACATTTTGCTGATTTTCTAAGAATTGAGATGTACAAATGTAAAAATGAAGCTGTGTGCGCGCGTGTGTGACTTGTCTCGTTCAGCTTAATTTGTCCTATAGACTTTACACATACACGAGGAGGATTCTAAATTTGTTTAACATTTTTTTTACGTTCTGAGAAAATATTCAACAGCATTTGAAGAAAGATTGCGCCTTATTATCCAGAGATTCGTTGGATAAATTCGTGCTATTATTATATTGACATTGTTTTGATTTGTATGTATTATATTTATTGCAACTAGTCCAAGGTACCATATCAATATCCTCCATACAAATACCATAAATTGTTTGCATTTCTATACACCGTTGAATTGACCGAGTTTCCGACACAAATGCCGGTACACAGTATGAGCCACTTTGTTGTACAAATGGAAGAAAAATAAGGCGAAGTCCGATAAAAATGACAACAAAGTGGACACACGACCTTTATCAGTTAATAGGGGATGTTTTATTAGGTATAGAGGATCTCAAGAGTGTCGTTCGCCGGCGGAATGGAGCTTTTTAAAGTACCTGCTTAAGGTTACAATGATATTTTCCTCATGAATTATTGAGTGGCTTGTTTGAGTTATAATTTTAATAGAGTGCATCGATGCAGTTAATTTAGTGCAATAGGCGCTTGCATTTTAAATCATTTTTCTGGAACAAGAATAAAGCTCATTAAGATGGAGGTGTACTGGTAGCAGCAGAAACGACGTCTTTGAGCAATATACTGCTTTACAGCGTCGCTATGAACGATTCCCTAATCGACATAAGGATGAAAATATTTAACATCAATGAAAACTCCATTACACAGCTTAGAATTAGTTGCTTTCATGCGATTTCGAATCACATTTGCGCCACGACAAACACGAAAACGATGCCGACTTGACAAATGCAAATACACTCAATAAGTTCGTAGGATTACATATAGTTGGCGCGGAAGTTTCAACCTAGAGTGTGATTTGCTTAATGCTTTGGTCGCACAAATTCGTAACATGTTCCAGAAAACATAAAATAGCTTTGGTTAATTGTAAATTGAAGTTGTGCGAGATAACTGTCACCATCAAAATATCAAAATTCACCATTTTGCATCAATATTTGTTTATGCGAAAGCTTTGTTCGAAGTGAGCACCGCGTTTGCTCATACACGATCAAAAATAGCAACACGTCGAAAATTTACAGCGTTGTTTGCAGCTGTATTAATGCAATAAAAAGGATTTTTTTAATGCGATATGTGACAATAAATAAAGCGGAAAGAAATGTCATTTTTTTGGTTGCGTCTTTGCCGTCAGTTTGCTTCGGGTTGCTGTCGAGTGAATACGTCAAGATTGATATCATTTTGAAGCTCTGTTGTTTGTCTTACTTTTTCAAATATTTTTATATTTTTTTAGCCATAGTGAAAATGTCCAGGACAGAAATTGATGAGATCCCTTTGCGATATTGTTCACTGTTTTTATTCGATAAAGGATTAAAAACAAAATAAGCTACCCTGAGCATCTGTGATACATTTGGCAACATATTGAATATTCGAGAAGGAAAAACAGTGGCTTTTTTGAAAATCATGTACCTGTTTCTATTCCTCGATCGTCATTATCCTTGAAAAAGGTCCTCTTTTGTGTTTGGTGGGATTTTTTTTGGCGTAATTCACTACGAATTATTAAAATCTGGCCAAACTATCACAGCAGAGTTACAATGTGCACAATTAGATAGGCTAAAAGCGTAAATACTTAAAAAGTGATAAGTGTTAGTTAACAACCAAATAAAAATATTACATCATGATAATGCAAGACCACACGCAGCAAGGATTACGCTGAACAAAATAAGTGAGCTAAATTTGGAAGTGCTGCAAAATCTATCATATTTTCTTGATATTGCACCTTCAGACTATCATCTTTTGAAGTCATTAGAACATTCGCTTCGCAATAAAAAATCATTTCTGTGGAACAAGTGAAAAATCATTTGGATTCTTATTTCAGTGGAAAACCGGTTGAATTTTACGAAAGAGGCTTTAAAAAGCTATCTAATCTATGGAGGGCGATTATAAATAATAATAAAAATTATTTGATTGAGTAATATTGTACAGCTTTTATTAAAATCTATTTTTTCTCAAAATAACAAAAAAAAAATGACATTTCTTTTCGCTTACACTAAATTAAAAAATTCTACAAAAAGTCAAAATTGAAATGTTAGATTTGCTGCGCTGACGAATAAAGTCCTTGTTTTATTTTGTTGTTTATTAGAAAATATGTTGTTTTATTAGTCGTCCTAATTAAAAAGCGAATATTCCTGCACTGGAAAAGCATGAAAACGTTATTATTGACTCGCATGAAAGTTGTTCCAGTTCGTTCGCGAGGAATATTTTTTAGTCGTCCTTTTGAGATATCGAAGCGAAAATATGGAGGTAAACTGGGAAAAAATTGATAGAACGGAATTTCGAATATAGTTTTTAACGAAATAAGTTTTTCTATGGCGAGCACGATATATGAATGCGATTTTCGAAAGCGGGATTCAGAAATATTTTTCAATTTTTGATGGAATAAAAATGAATAAACCCTCATGATGCCGAAGAGCTGTGTGACATCATGCTCGTCTTGGCTTATAATTATAATTGGGTGATTGGCATATTTTATATTTAAAAATTCAACAACAAAAATTGATGGGAAATTGTGTTGTTCACGAATAATTTGAATGCAAATAAACCTGATTGCTTTTGTTCGCAAGTTTTCAACGTGCGAATTTACATATTGTGTTTGAAATAACATACCACATGAGAATCGTTACATGACAAAACATATTGACACGGTTTCCAATTATGCACATATGTATGTACATTTTGTCAATTTAATTTTAATTAAATTCTTCGAAGCTGTATATGAAATGGATAAAGCCATAGATTGAATTTTAAATATTTTTATTCCCCCAAACTTATTCCTTTTCACTAAACACACAATGGAAATTATTAGCCAAAAGTTGAAACTGTGTTTGTGTAATATATAAAAAGTGCTACATCTAGAATGATTTGCATCATCTGATCGTGATGAAACTCTTGGAAGTTGTTGTGTGCATATCTATAAATATTTTTCAATTAGAATAAGCATGATTTATTCACGCAATTTGTTTTGTGAGACATTTAACGGATGCACCATGTTGGCGCGTATTGGTCTGGTGAAGTGAAACATGCGTTTGGATCCTAGCCTTTCAGTCCGCGCTACACGTGGCTTGCTAACAATAAACTACGCTACTGTATTACTGCATTTATTTTCAAATAATTACCAAGTCCTAAAAAAGCTTTGTGATATAAACTGCATTCATTTGTGTACTGTGTAATTTGTGTACAGCATCATGTTAGAAGACTATACACGTGGATATCTCCAGGAGACCGTGATAGGTTGTGTGATTGGTTCAGAGACAAATAAAAGCTGCTCGGTCATAGTCACGATCCTCAGTCATGAGGAAACGAAAATAAAGAAGAAATTTGTGTACTGGAGTTCGACATCTATGCAGCAATGATATAACGCTGCCAACATCTCGTTCGGATAGGGCTTTTAATGCGATCCTTCCATGCTTGGAAATCAAGTATTTTCATATGAAATGTCCGATTAAATGCACAACTATTATGAAGCGTCACGTTTGATTGCGTTCGGGATTTGCTTTTATATTTGCAAACTTGCATTTATTCATTTTGATGGATGCAACGGTCAATTTATACTCCGCATTTAATCCACATAACTACTAAAAACCCAAAAGATAATGCTTGAATAACGCCAGCAAATATCCCCAGCCATTAGCCACAATATCAATCAGATTGAAAGAGTGGAACAAATTCGATACACGATTTCCGCACAAGTGGATAGAAGAGGCTAATGAATTCCGGCAACTATATTTTTCTTAATATCTTACCATTGCACGATAAGACTCATTTTCCAGAAGATCAAATCACATTAGTAGAGCTTTGTATCTGAAAATCCGCAAACATCTTGTAGGATTAAATTATGAAGCGAGATCGGGATGATTTTTGATAACGATGCACTTAAATCTGTAATCGAGTTAGATCCATAGCAAACAATCGATTAGGGTCTGCATGAACTACTGTGCAAATATATTTAAACACATTGCCAAAATAGGGTGATTATTGTGGGGTGGGATGGATTCCTAAGGTAAATGTGTTCTTATTCTTATATCTCAAATAAACGAATAATACATATCGATATCACCAATAGCCGCCAGTAAAGCCTGTGCCGAAAACAATGACGCAGTTTTATTTTTGCACACAATGGAGGAATGTGGTCTTTATCTGGTTCGCCGAAAAAACTCAAGGGTCGCGATAAGGGTTGGGGCTATTTTCCGCTTAAGCGTTTGGCGAACAGCCTTTTTATGTGTCAAAATCTCGCCATTGGCTGATCGTTTATTTTTCGCAGAAGGATCGGCCTATCTAACACTGATAAAAATGTGCTTGGGTGTTTTCGCATTCATAAAAACGATTCCCTATACTTGTTGATTCTATATTTAGCAGATGGAAAAATTATGATGGACACGAAGATGACATTTGGTAATTATTCTGGAACTGCATTTGTTGCAATACTTCATCGGATTCATTTCTACCGTTGTGAGCTCTAAAGGTTCATGTCAATCAAAGTCCATGTGGCCAAGAGGTCCAGAAAACGGACCTCTGATATATATCTTTGCTAAATTATATTTATTCACATTCAATATAGAATCCATCTGAAAAATATCTCAAACGTATGAGGTATATGAAATTAAAATCTCTGTCAAAGCTAGTTGGAGAGGTTTTTCATGTCGAAAGCGAAGAATATTTTTGAAATTCGTTTCATTTATATGGAAGGTATAAGCGCTGTTTTACTTTGACCAACAAAGACAAATTGAAAAATAGTAATATGAAAGGAGCAGCTCAAAGGATAACGTTCGAAGTGCATATGTCTGCTATTTGACATCCATTTTTCAAAGAAATATTTAATAGAACAGAGTACAAATCCATGTATTTCATGGACGATATTTTTTATGATTTATGATGTATTTTTAAGCCATCGTTCCTGTATAAAGCCATGGAGCTTTAAAACATTGATTAGACCGGAGGCCATTTTAATGATATAGTTTTTAAAATATAATAAATGAGAAATTTAAATGTCTCTCTGTAACATGGGAAAAGGAATTGAACTAATATCTGCTATAATGTTTGTGTTATTCATTTTTAAAATAAGGAAGTTTCACTGCCGCCGCCTAAATTTTGGAGTGGAAAGCCTCGTTTCAATTGATATATCTTGGAGAAAACGATTATATTGTTTCGAAATGGAAGATCTATACAAATTGTGTTCATAAATTTCCCCATACAATTGAATTAAGCGCTCCTGCAGATCAGAACGGTCCTCAATACAGAAGCATATAATATTATCAATCAACACAATCGGGACAATAAACAATTATGACAACAATTGCGGATCGATAGCACTTCCCCGTATGGTACTATCACCATAATCAAACACACACAAGCCATAATACCACCGGTGAGCATTCGCAAATGATCCATTATGTGATTGAGCCAATTTGAGGGTTGTTAATTTGCGTGTTTCGAAGCAACAAGTGTATTATACTTGGAGGTCCACTTATCAGCACACGACTTGTATAAACATCGGCGTTAAATATATCAAATCAGAGAAGTTAAATACTGCAATTTAAGAGCGTATATTAACGCCATAGTAGCACCAACATAAATTATATTTTGCATAGGAAAGTACTGGTGACAAATAAATCTAAATCGATGGGAATATAAGGCCATCCTGCGGCCAAGACTGTTGGTCGGATGGAAACTCTTTGAAGACTTGACTTGAGTTCAATAATATATTTTAATTGATACTTTTATTTTGTAATATGGCGTTAAAAGGGTTAATTACGATGCATTGTTTGTTTTATTGGCTACGTGATAAAGACTCCTCTCCCACCGTAGAATCGTTCAACTACTAGTTTATTGTATTGTTATAGTACACAGAAACAATAAAATCACATTGATTTAAAATATAAATAGTACACTTACAAAACTATGATACTTCATCGTAAAAAGTCATCCTTAGAATATTTCTAATAGCGACATAGCATAGACACGATTTTTTCAAACATTTCGATCAGGATTTTAATAAAGGCTCGAAGATAGAATAGAATATGTCATGCATCAACATTAACTAATGGACTACGCACTCATAGGTTTTTCAATGCTGGTTTGCAACATATCGTTTGTTAGTCAGGATCAGAATTAGCATCAAACAATGGCTTGTTTAATTTGAACGATAGTTTTTCATATCGTGCAATGTCAGCGAAGCGGAATTAAAGCCAAACAGAGCTCCCGGTGAAAATGCATTTTCATTCAATGATATTCAGAGGCACTACTCACATTTTCCGATCAAAAGTGCTCACAACACAGATATTCAGCGATGAATATTTGGAGATCGGCTCATGTGACTCGTACGACGAAGACTGAAATTTTCGACGTCGACATGCCTTGTTTGAAAGCCGTCGGACTTAACACGCATAATTACCATGTAAGACAACACGGTCCATATGTTAATGGGGTATTGAAGCATGGCCCAAGAAAAATGTGATTGAAATTCTTAATTCGTAAGTGCGATGGTCTTCTGCGAGAATCAAATTAAACACCGAATAAATATGTAGAAGATTCGGGGCAATTGAGAAAGCCGGGAATCCGTTGGAGATGTTGAGCATAAATATAATTTGAATATCGGTGGGCGTATCAAGCTCAAGCAATCCCACCGCTCAGCCGTGACTTGGAGAGCACATTACATTGGTGTCAGAAACGGGGATCTGCCAATTTTTTTTGTTTAAAAAAAACTTGCTGCTGAAAATGCACGCTCAGCCACCACACTCGTTGGGGGTATCTTCATCAGATATTTAAATGCTAGTTGGGGCTGATGACCATGTGAGCCCCCATTTTCAAATATAACACCATCAATGTGACTGATAAAATTCTTTTCTGCTGAGACACGGAATAAAACTCGCAAAATTCCCGATTTTCCGACAAATTATTTTTTTCCGTCGCTACAGATGGATACTCATATACTATAATATTTTGATGTAATTCGTAATTATATTACGAAGGAATACAAAAATTCTGAAGCCCGCGTCTATTATATTTCATATCGATATTCCCATTATTAGAGTCGAGGTGTAGTAAATACATCACCGGTAGGGAACGGTTACTATAACAATTTGAAAAACATACATGTACGCTATGTATGTATACATAGATTAGACAGTCACTGTCCCTAGGCGTCGCCTAAGTTCGCCAATTAGTAATTACGCCACTGTTTCCAAGCGTCCAGATTTCGTCGGGAATGTCTCGATTTAGTAGCCTTCATCGTATTGGCGAGGTGTATGATTTCTGTTAGATAAAAAATTCAATCCCGAATTTCTCGGGATTACGTTTACTAATCCCGGGATTCTTAAGTACCTAAAACTGTCCGGGATCCCGGAAATGACAATGATTAAATGACACGTAAACATACGAACAAAACATGATGATAACATTCAGTTAGTTCATCATTCTATATAAAAATATATTTGAATTGGGTATTTAACACTGAAAATTGGCGTACCTATAATTCTAGTCCGAAATATAAATCCACCACGACATGCAGCAACGGTACTAGGTTTTGCGCTCTGAGCGCGGGGGGGGGGGGCGGAAGCTAGCTAAATATTCTAATTTTACTTTGAGATTCTTAGGCTAGGATAATTATATAGATGAAAAGTGCTTAAAAATTAAATAGATGGATATATGTTGTATAGGGTAGGGAAGAGCTTTGAGTCTCACTTGTGGTCCCGAAAAAAAGTATTTTAAGCACTAATCGCTATCGGTCGCAAGGAAGGGCCTCTACGATCCGATGGAGATCTTAGAAAATGTCCTAAAATTAGAGGGAGTGGCCGCAAAGTTTCCGTGTCCAACTGGTCCGAATTTCGGACCACTGATACAACGAAGGTATGCCTCGCGATTGTACGCCAATGCCCGAAAATGAAAACAGAACATGGTATGCGTTCATGAACGGATCTTCGCATGGACACTCCGAAGTTGTGTGGCATTGCAACGCATGCCGGGTATTCGCTAGTACTAAATAAAAATCATATTGACTTTGATAGATTCGTTCATCAAACCGCGAAAAAAACTTTGGATACATTCAACGAATATTTAATATCATGCTATGTGAATGTTTGCAAAAAAATATTTGCATCATTGAAAGCTACCTGAAACGTATTTTTGTATTGATACGTTTAAATACATATTGGTCCAGATTTCAATTTGAACGACGATAAATACAGCTTTAAATTACGTTGAATAAACATTTATATTAATATGTGCATATATTGCAGTATGTACCTTATATTTATCAATCCCAAAACATAAGATCCAGGCATGGGAGATGATCCTTGAAATTGATGACCATCAAAAAATTATCAGGAATGATCGGCAAATCGGAAAATAAATCATTTTCGTCGTGATTTAGTGAATGATAATAAAAAATGTGGTTTTGTCAAACGTTAAAAAAACCAAAGGTTCGTTCTTTGGATTTTTGGTTTCATTTCTATAGAAGGATCGAAAACCATCCTTTAAGACAAGTTTGAGAAAAATTACTTTGAATTGCATTAAAAATAAAAACGACATAAATTATGGGAACAACTTTTATTATTAGAGCGCCATAATTTGTCTCGGAAAACTCCGTTAAGTCCTTTTTTATTGATTGTTTGAAGATTCCCTTTTGTAACTGGTTGGGGTGTGGGTTGTTTATATAAGCTCCCACACAAAGTATTCTCAAAAATAAGCACCTGTTGCTACCCTTCGCCTGGTGCTTTTTTCCCCCTATAAGGATATGGGATATTTGCGACGAAAATTCACATAGATTGCGGCGAAATTATTTTAAATTCAGAAATATATCAATTGCGACGTAGAAAATCAATCGATAAAACAGCTTTCCACCGTAGCCATCAGTATTTTAATAGACTGTTTTTCAATTTTAAGACACAGACACTAGCGACTCATTTAGAGTGCAATCATCGAACTATGCCCCAAGTTTACTTAAATTTTCACTTGATTTTACGCCTTCGTTTGGAAGAAAACGAATAATTACGCGTTGCGCAACAGAGGATTAAACGTATCGTTTTTTTTTCATCAGTGACGAAATCAAGTAGCTTCTTATGCAATAGATTTTTTTCTAATGAAGGGAACTGTATATAAAAATAAGATATTTAATTTGTATTTGCATAACAAACTGCGTACATAAACAATATTTTACTATACCTATGTTGTTTTCGCAAGTGTAAACAATAAGTTGACAAAGTTTTATTGCAATCGGATGAACGATATGGCAGCGCATTAAATACGAACAAACAAATATTTATTTTTATATATAAAAAGACCATGTCTATGTTACTCGCGCAATCCTCAGTAATAAGTGGACCCAGTTTTATCGAAATCTGATGAACGATATGACAGCGCATTACAAACGAACAAACATAAATTATTTTTTATTTATAAGATTAATAATTTTTTAGAGAAAATTTATCCACATTTAAGTGCTACCAGCGACAAAATATTAAATACAGAACAACATCGAAAATTATGATTTATTATCATCAACAAAGGGCTCGCAAGACGAAAAGGATGTCTTATATTATAATTTAATCGAAATTAAATTATGTTGTACAAATCACTAAGCTTATTCCATACGGAATATGCCCTTTGTGGTAATGTAATACGATTTTTTCTAAAGCTGAATAGTAAACGAACCGGGTATTATTAAGTCCGTATTACCGCCAATGTACTTTTTGATGAAGCGAAATTGATAGCAGCTGAAAAATATTACATTGATTTTAATGTATCGGTAGAAGATTAAAAAAAAAGTAAATAAAATTAAACTTTACAACAAATTTGGCAGATTCCCGTTTCTGACACCAGTGTAACGTGCTCTCCAACATAGCCGCACTCGCGCGTGGACTTGTACTCTCTTGTTTTTCAAATTCGAATTTGGAATTTAAAAAGTCATATACATACAACAAATTTAATAAATTGAAAGAATAATATTAATATTTCCTATTAAAAAAAAATTGTATTCAAACGTATCTTTGATTTAACTATACGCGGAATTCAATGGGAAAACCACCATATGAAAATCCCTTTTCCGTAAAAAAATACCCTATATGTAAACCGCCTACGTCCGAAAGCGGATATAGCAGCTTAAGATGAAACATATATTCCAAGAAAAAAGATCAGAGAAAAATATATCCTTTGTGGATACATTGTATTATTTCATTTCAATACTGAAAACGAACACAATTCAATTAATATCTCGATAATATTTTTGCAAAACAACAATTTTATTATCAAAAACATCGACATGTCGTTTGACTTTGTTGTTAAATTTCTTACTTTACGATGTTTTTACAGCCGATTTCGAAATGTATTAAAGCGAGCATCTCACATATCTCGAATGTTGTCGTTGCACTCAAATAGAAATATTTTATACATGTAAAGTGGATTAAAATACAATCGCACGACTACAGAAAGCTGAATCCATTTTATGATGAACACCATTGAGTTTTCATAGGAAAATCTTCCGGATATTCCACACTGGTGTAATACAACGTTTTGTGATAGTAAAAATGTTTTATCCTACTGATGTACCGAGCTTTGATATGGAGTCTAATTTATGGGCTTTGAACTCTTTCATAGTTCACCAACTAGCCTATTTGTAAAGGATCATAAAAATGTGACGCTTACATGTTTTTTCAACCCTATTAATATGAATAAAAACAGAAATAAAAATAACATTTAAAATTACAAGTCATAATATGGGATCTTTCAATAGGGACACTCAATACTTATAAGAAGAAATTTATTTGAAATTATTTAGTAATAAATGTCAAATTATTATGGAAGGTTATAGCTTTGAAAAACGTGTGAAAATTATGAATTTTTATTTTCAAAACCAATTTTCTGTATATTAAAAATATAATAAAAAACTAATAAAAAAACATTGCAATGATTCTTGAGACCGGGGGTTTCGAAATTGGGGCACCTGACATGTAGAAAGTCCTAACGCTCAGTTTGTTTGGTTCTGCGTGTTTGTCGTCGGCCATTTTGTTGAGTCACAGTAAATTCTTCCCATGGAGGGGTCGTCGCGCGCTCCCGCCATCGTCCGTGCGAGATCTGCGCGGTCATCCGTTTTTTTGACTTTACAGAACAATACCGCCGTGCATATCCATCTAAAGCTTGTGAAAGTTTATGGTAGTGATGTGATGAGTCGACAACAAGTCACGAAGTGGGTTAGCTTGTTACGGCTGTGAAATAGGCGTGGTATGGCAGTGTAAAACCAGTAGACATACGATAATGATTGCGCTAGACGTCAAGAATACCTTCAACTCGGCGAAATAGCACCTGATCCTTAGGGTCTTGAATAAAATTGACGCCCTACCATTCCTCGAGAAAAACCAGTAACGGCAGGCGTTCCACAGGGGTCGGTGCTTGGACCTGTCCAGTGCAACATAATGTACAACGGACTGCTAAGGATGCCACGGAAGCCCTCTTTTTCAAAATACGCAGGAAGCTTGCGCCCCCACTCCCGAGGATCAAGATCCATTCGGTATTTGGGGGTGGAGTTTAATGACAAGCTCCGATTCGTCACCCACACGGAGAAGCCGGCATCGTAGGCGGCTAGCATCGCGGAGAATCTGGCCAGGTTGATGCTCAGCATTGGCGGTTCAAAAACAAGCAGGAGGCGACTCCACAACGAGGTAGTGCACAAATTGAAAGGGCCAGTCTTAACATGGTCAGAGTCCAGAGAAGGAGCGCAATCAGGGTGGCTGCTGTATATCGCACAGTGTCGGTAGACGCCATCCTGGCACTGACTGCCATACCGCCAATCGACCTGCTCGCTCCCGAGAGACAGGCAATACAGAAAGGTACAGGAAAAACGCTAAGCAAAGCACCATGGCGGTGTGGCAGTCCCGATGGGACAACTCCGCTAAAAGTCGGTGGACGCACGACCTGGGTAGACAGGAAGCACGGTCAACTGTGCTACCACTGAAAGGGACTTTAAACGGGAGGAGCTGGGAATCAGCTCGCTCTCCTCCAGGTACAGGTACAGGGCATGGAATGGGTGGTGCATATACACGATGTGCGCTATGCGGCGGAAGAAGGATGCTGAACGTACAAGACGACGAACAACAGCAGAAGACTGACATTCGGAAAGAGACAAATGGAGAGCCTGTGATGTACCCATCACTGCCACTCTTGTGCAATATTTAATTAGTAGCCGAGTGGTAGCCCAAGAGGAGGGGGGCTTAATGGGTAAAAATCCCACATAAAAAAGGGATTTGTAGGATGAGACGTGGATGTGTCACAACGTCCCAGTATCCAAAAAGACACTGGCGTACAAAAGCTTGGACCCCAACTACAAAAACGTTGTAACCTTACTTTCTGGATGACCTCGTATTAAGCATTGATATGATATTATATACATTTATAAAGTCGATCTTTATTTTATGCATTATAAATTTATTGCAAAAATGTACATTTTTCTAAAAATTTAAAGCACGAAATTAAAGCTCTGCTGACAATCGTAACGTTGGTTTGTGAGTGGCGTTTTGGCAGAGTGTCTTTAGTGTCATTTCAAAAACCTCCATCAAACACCTTCATGACGAAGTGTGATGGAAACAAGATAGATTGAAAGCCAAGTGTTCCGTTGTGTAACGAGGAGTTCATAGTTCAAGTGTTCCATTGTGTAACGAAGAGTTATTAAAGCGAAAGCTCTCCATGCAAAAAGCTTTGTCGACATACGGAACGCTTGATATTTAATCGGCACGAAAACTACCATTTAAATGAGGCATTTTACTTTTCAATCATTCACCATCCATCCACAGATTGGATTTTAACAGCGCAGCTCATTTTTGGATATTTAAATCGTAGGCATATGCATAAACGTACGAGAATCGACCCGTTAATTGAAATACATATGTTAAGCCGGCATAATTTCAGCGAAACAAAGGGACCGCAAGCTATTAACTAATGGTACTCGACGTAGTAATTAAGCCTTTTAAACTATATTAATACCTCATAATTATTATATTTAAAACGAGCGAAAATTCTGAATATATTATGTGAAATTCTCGACCTGATGTATAGCGATGAGAGAATAAAATAGAGAACTTTATAAATGCCTTTCATCACTTCAAATTTGTATTTATATTAGGGCGTCCGATAAGTTTCTTTCGTTTTTATATTAAGAAAAAAATCAACAATAATTTGTATTACATCAAAAATTATTGAATAATATATGATCCATTCTATTCTATTACCTTTTTCCATCTCTTCAGAAGCCTCATAATGTCTTCTTGTCAAAATTTTCCAGATTTGTTGGCAAAATATTGATCAAGGTACGTTTTTATATCATTTTTTGAACACAGGCCAGGTTTAGCTACAGATAAGTATAGCGTAAATATTCTATACTTATCATATTGCAATATATTATGCTCTCAACTGGATATGTGGAATCTAAGTGAAATTTGCTTGCCAATCCATTTTATTCAATTTCGACTCACTTATGTCTGTTCGCAATCATAAAAATATTCTTTGTTGTAAAACCGTTTTCCCTAAATGAAAAGGCAGTGTATTGCAATTTAGTTGCACTCAAAGAATCGCATTTCAACGACTGAATAAAAATAGTTGGCTATGCATTTGAGTGCATTGAAGTATAACATGCAAATCTATTATTTTATTATAAGATCATAGACATTTTAAAATGTCGTCATCGCAGGAATATAATATTAAAGGCTAAAAATAACTTTGATGTATGAGACATTTAATGTACCGATGATTTTTAATGACGTGACCTATTTACGTTGTCGGTTATATAAAACTTTTCGCTTGGAGTTCAAAAGGCCGAGGGTTTACCAAGCGATGTTCTAGGGAAAATCATTAGATATTAGAAGTGTAAACTACCTAAAATTTGGTTGGAGTGCTTAGATATATGCCGTATATTATACAATCCTTGATTTTGTGTTGCATTCGAAAAATCGTAGATGGTCATAATAAGCTGTGGTTAGATCTGATTGCTTCAAATTACAGAGTTGCAAATTGTACAAAGTGCAATCCGCATCCTTGATTATATTTGGGGATGCATTCCGTGGACCGAATAAAGTTGAACAGACCACTTGCAGATTGTTCCCTTTATTATAAGTCTGGATATAAATTGCATTCAAAAATTTTACCACATCTTTGATGTATCCAATTTATCATCATTGTGAGGGTAATTAAAATAAAATCACCACATATTTGATTCCCTAAGCAGTTCGTTGAAAATATGTATGCGAAATTCAAGCATAGCGAATGTGCTCAAATAATACAATTCATAAATTCAAATTCAATATATGCGGGTTGATACCATTCAAATTCAATATGGAGTGTAAATGAAAAACATGAAATTTGTATCCCTTTGTGAATTGCCATTTTATCAGGAAAAACGCACCACAAATTCATACCGATTGTGTGGTTAAATGCTTTGTGAATCGAAGTTAATTAATTTGGCGAGTTCATGTGAAAAATATCAATTATTATACCATGAATTTATGTATAGATTTATGGTTATCGAAGAAATAGAGCTGATGGTTGTTAACCAAATAGATGTAGCTTTAGGGGAGGCAATCCCTTTACAACGTTCAAAAAATTCGTTTTAAGATAAAAAAGCTAAAGTTTTAAGATTTTCGCGTAAATATCTTAATATATTATAGGCATACAATCAGTAGAGACGCAGCGAGATTTCTTTTATATAGCAAACTATATGTATTGCAATTTTCACAAAAACGTTACATCCCGGGGAAGGGCGAAGTTTTAACTCTTTGCGGTCCTATGTCGAGTACGACTCGACATCGATTTTATTCCGGTGCATCCTATGTCGAGTCAGACTCGACATTTTTTTTTCGCTCGGATTTAAAAATAAAAATAATCCCAAACACAGGCAATGACTCTTGATGCGCGCTTTCGTGAACATCTCCGATTATACTTATACTATTTTTACGCAATCATATAATATCCATACTGATTGAAGGTACTGTTCGGTACATAAGGAAGAATAGTCAGACACTTTAGTACGGGAGCTGTTTATGACAATAGCAACTGGAACATTCGATAATTCGTTCTAATAAATTGACTTGGCGGCGTGTTTTTTGCAACTAAAAATGCGTTGTTATCATTAGCATGCGAGGAAATAGTTTAGGTGCGATAAACACAACGAGGTATTGTATTGGCTTCGACAAAGATAACTCCGTAGTTTCCATCGAATAAACGGCCCTTCCTGTACTCGCGAAATAATATAAAATCGTATAGGATTTCAATAATCGAGTTGCAATTCTAAAAAAAAAGTAGGTATAATTGGCCTCAAAAAGTGAAATTCTAATCGGCGTTTGAGAAGAACTAACAAAGGGGTTTGTGGTCATTATGTGTCCATCGCAAATATATCATCATACAACCACAAGACACATATATTTTATTATGAATTAGCTGGTACCGGGTGCGTTGCTTCCGCAGAAGTATTCTAAAAATATCGTTTGAAATTTGAAAGAGTTATCTTGTTTTATTA
The DNA here is from genome assembly GCA_008973525.1 of Stenopsyche tienmushanensis. Lineage (NCBI taxonomy): Eukaryota > Metazoa > Arthropoda > Insecta > Trichoptera > Stenopsychidae > Stenopsyche > Stenopsyche tienmushanensis. The sequence continues at coordinate 232,899 of WACJ01000190.1, forward strand.
GGAATGATTTAATGTAAATATGAATAAACATACAAACATAGATTTTTATATATTAGACTATGCTTATGTTACTCGCGGAATCCGTAGCAATAAGTGGATGAAGTTTTATTGCAATCCGATGAACGGTATGGCAGCCCATTTCGAACGAACAAACCCAATTCATTTTTATGTATTAGATTACATAAACACAGATTAATTATGTATTCAACAATGAAATTTTGATTTATAAACACTCTTTGTGTCGGTGTAGTCAAATAAAGTATAGTTTTATAAGTTTGTAGATCAATAGCTAATAGATTGCATTAGGTACGCCAAATAGACGTATCGTCCCATGAATAAAAATAGCCCGTTATTCGACACAAAGACACGAACGATGTCAATTGATGCAAACTTGATTCGTTTAACTGGAGTACCTTGCAAATAGAGAGTAGTTATTTCTTGGAAATTGCGAAAATTATACATTATTTCAACCGTGCATGATCTAATGGACAGTTACACTTGAAGTTTCGGAATTTCAAAAAAAAGTTTGGAAAAAAACGCTTTTTTTGGGGGTATTTTTTAATATAAAACGTAAGATAAAATAAATATTTTGACCTGATTTTGCGCACTGCCATAGCTGTATATATTTAAAATAAGCACGTAAAATTTCAGCTCAATAGGCAACTTGGTTTTTCAAAATTCTTTCCACAACACATGCAAAAATGTCGTTTCGAGAAAAACGCGTTTAAAGTTTTAAATACCATAAAATTGTTAAAAGGGGAAATATATTACTAATCAGCGATTCCAACTTCATAAAAATATTCTTCAGCTACCTCAGCTTCTTCTTTTTTTGGCTAATTTGACGTATCTGTGAATTGTTGTAGCTTATTTAGAAGACTTGGAGCCTTGGTGGAAATTATGGGGGAGACAGACTTATCGATACATCTTATATGCATGAATATCCCTAAATGATGTAAGTTCAATATTAATTAATTGTGGGAATGCTCCAATTATATCATACAATAAGCTAGTGGCTTTCAAATGCAGATTTCTATATGCATAATCGAGCTACAAAGTCAATATAGCCTTTAAATATCCCAGTCAAGTCAACTGTCAAATGAAAAAATAGCGTTCAAATAAAAGGCATTTGATCAAACTAAAAATTCGCATAAGAATGTAGAAAATATATCCGAATGTCAGAGTAAAGTGCACAAATATAAAATTATAAACGAGTCTTCGTTCGAATAATTCGAACGCGCCTGGAAAACTATTTTCACAAGTCGGAACCCAGTCGTAAGTACAGAGTCTACATTTTTGCATCATTTATTTACACTCCAATTATATGGAATGGCATTTTTAAAGGAAAAATAGTCTCCCTGTACACTGTTATCACGTATCGTCAATATTTAATCATCGGAGTCGGCTTGGATGAAAACATGAATTTTCCCATATTCTGTATTCAAATTGACAGGTACTCCAGCTAATATTTATCTTGTTACGAGAAGTTTTCCTTGAAATTGACACAATGACATTAATATGTGAGGAATGTAATTATTGAGCGATGGCTTAATAATAAAGCCCTTCAGAGCATAAAAAATGGTTTTTCATGATTGTTATTGCGTTTTAATTCACTACGATCCGTGCCTAATTACATTTTACATGTGTGAATTTACTAATGTAAATCCACTTTTCTGTCAGCCGCAGCGTCTAACAAGCTTGACAATGGACCAGACTTAATAAATGAACTTTAACACTTTTGATGGCACACAATATTCGTTCATTTATTCAGGGTACAGGGTTACCATGCAAGTCTGTCAGTTTACTTCTGAATGAGTATATTTTGCAAAAGAGGACTAATGACGCCACTCCAGAACGTTCAAAGGGGAATAACAAAATTGATCAACTATAAGAATGATGCTAGTATCATAATTATCAAAACAAATGCCTGCTCTCAAGACAACACGAACAAAAGTCATCTTATCTCTGTTGAAAGAGCTTAATAGCTCATCCGACGATAGCGATTTCAGTTAATTATACCTAAATTTTATGGCGGTTTAATGAATATTTAGAATATTTACGAGTTTCTATTAAAAAAAGTTTAGGCGTGTAGGGGTGCCTTTATGTCATTAAATTGCAATCGATGCGCGAGTATATGATGAGACGCAAGACTTCTAAGATTTCCAGTCCGATAGGGTTATAGTTGCATTATTATCACTTAGTTCATTCAAAGCAACTTCCATTGGTGTCAGAACATCAAGTAAATTTCTTAAAATCATTAATTCACTTTCAGAAACAATAACCATATTCATATCCGCCAATCTTTTAATAACATGATCAAACACTACCCCTGAGTAATGATTTCGCCCAGGTAGTGAATTGAAGAAAAAAAGATATACACATATACACTTCGTTTCAATTTATTAGCTACCCGGATCGAAAAGTATTTGTCATATTTATATTCATGGCAATGTTCTATGGAGGATTAATTTATTTATCGATGACGTTCTGGTCAAATATCAGCACTATCATGAAATTCTCATTACACAACTCATATGAAATGTAACCACCAGGGAAATTTAACAGGATTTCTAGTTATATAAAGCTTAATATGAATTGTGATACACGTACTATTTTGTATACGAATGAACGATGGAAATTTAAAAACAATCTGCCCACCTACCACTGACCGTACATAAGAACCACTCCGCGTCTTTACTTATCGATTGTTGAATATTTTTGGGAGCACTTCGATAATGATAATCATTTTCAATCAATCAATTTTTTTATTCGATATAAATTGTATCTAAATATGATGTAGAATATGTGGATAAAGTGATTTTATGATATTCGGAGTCGTTCAGAAGTTACAGCGTTGAAAAGGTGAGGGATTGAAGCAAGCGTTCTATCAATCTATGAGGTGAAGAATCAGATTTCGTCTCTTGCCCTTCGATTTCTTACTTCAGCCATTTTAAACACTTCTCTATTGTGCACAATAAATAAGCTGTTATATTATCTAAACTCATTTCTTGTTTCGAATATAACGCTTAGTTTAATTCATTAGATTAATTCATATCCGATGATACAAAATCACTAAATTTTACAGTTTAACAATTCTTCGACACATAAACTCGATGAAATAAACGAAGAAAGAAATTTGGGCATCTTTCTACAAAAAATGTTCCATAGACGCAAATCCTCAACATCAAAATTAGGCGCTAGAGGAGAACTCAAACATTTCCATCATCATAAGCCATATCTGACTGCAGAAATTCAAAAAATCATTAAACCAGTCCATGAAGATTTATCACGAGATTATCTGTTGACTAGATGTTTATGAGCACAAACACAAAATAACAATGAATCAATAAATTCATTGATATGGATTTTCGCTCCTATACATCTACATTCTGGCACAAATATCGTTGAAAATGCAATTTTTCTTGTCGTGATTATCTTTAATGAAGGATTTAATAGCATTTTGAAAGTTTTAGTTAATAATAAGATGTGAAATTAACCACGTAATTCAAGTTTACACCCATCATCACAATTAAACGCATATCTACCACTCCGAATAACTTCACTAAAAGAGCTAAAACCGATGCTAAAGAGCAACAATTGGCTTTGCAAGATTTATATGAAGAAACTGAAGGTTTAATTTAAAGAACAGATATAGCAGATTAAAGATGAGTAAAAAAATTCTTGGTGATAAACGAATTGGAATCTTTAAATGCGTTTTTCTCAAAATACATTTTTCAAATGGGTTGCCACGATATCTCAAAAATTTATTAAACGATTTTTTTTGAAATTCGACTGACTTATTCTGTAAATATATAGACACTTTGCACACTAAGATAATTCTGATTGATCAAGGCGTTTAATTTTTTCATGTGAAATTAGTCGTGAAAAAACACGAAAATTCACAAAATAATGTTCAATTAAATACCATTTTTTTATTTTAATATTTTTCAACAAGCATAGAAACTTGTTCATAATTTATTAATTAAAATGGCATTTAATTTTTTTATTTCCGATAAGTAAAATGTCCTCAATCGTGGCAACGTAAAAGACATTTTTCGATGATGCGTGTCTAAGTTGCTGTGTATTTCAGCATTGAGAAATGATTTCAATCTGAAAAAATTGTATTATATGCTTAAAATATGAATAAACATGTGGTAAAAATTTCGCATTTGTATGTTCATTCAATTCGTCAAAAATAAATCTTAAAAAGAGCGTCAAAAAAGTGCCGTCACACGGGATGACCCCCTCAATTTGAACGATATAAATGCAATTGAATAATTTTAAAATTTCAGTAATATTAGATTATTTTGCGCGAAATATTCAATCACCGCGTAAATCTGTCTAAAAACTTTAATAAGAGTGCACGGTGCAAATTATTGAAAATTAAATAAGATCCATCATTTCAGCAGGATCGTCAATTAAGACAAAATATCAGGCTTTAGAACCGCATTTTTTTATCATTTCGGTTAAAATAACGGTTTACCGATTATCAATTAACGGTTTAATTCCGTTTCGAAGGTCTGCATAATATATTTATCGTATATCGTCAGTTATAATAGAAAATATGGAGAAAAGCTCAAACGATCTGATTGGAAGACTGCAATGATAAAGACAAACATTCGGGCGGAATATCATTCAAATAAAAAGTATCGATTTGAAGAATTGCGATCAGCATACGACTTTTTGCTCGTAAAGGATGTTTGGGACATTTGTAAAAGCGATCTTCACAACATACGAGATAAAAGTCCGGGGAGAAATTGCGCCGGCGATGTGGGATCTACCAAAGTAAATTGGCTGATAAATTACAGCCTATTTTTTATAGAAAATGATGCTCGCATGACAATTTTAAAATTGATAAGGGAATTAAGAAAGTGCTCACGCGATAAAAGTCACAATCGCTCACTACAGAGTTTTTAAATGTCAAAGAATCCAAATATCCTATAGAATCTAGCAGCGGTTAAAGCCTACAAGCGATTTGAATTATTACAAGTATTTTAAATAATTGTTATTAGAAATACACTCCTTGATGCCGCCATTGAAGAAAAAGGACGAGAATCAGAATCTTCTTTTGCGTAACACGCAATCATTCGTTTTCTAGTAAACGAAGACGGGATATCAAGTAAAATTTTGAAGAGACTTCATAATAATGTGCTTAGTTAAAACGACTGTGAAAAAAACACATTTTCCACGTGTAAAATTTTTGATGTACAATACAAGTTATTTCAATAAGGACGCTCAACTTTTAAATGTAAATAAAACAAGTTGTATGTGACATCCAATTTATTTGAAAAAATATTTAATGACATTAAGTAAGAAAAAAAAAATCGTTCTATTGTCCATCGCGACTTTTCTTGGTGGCGCGTGTTCGGGAGGTCCATTTTTCGATGAATCTAGCTGAATTTGCTGGATGGCGTTCGCTATGTTGATTTGGCGTTTTAGCGGGCACTTTTGCATTATGTGTCACTTTTAGTATATAAAAAAAATGACAAACAGTGCAGATGTGCCCGCTAATACGACAAGGGTTCCAATTGTTTGCGGGCAAAAGAAGAAGTCTAAAGATGCATAACAAATCCCATAATCGGTGCCTACTTCTCATTGTCGCCGTGTGATTGTTCGTGCTAAATGTCCAACATGGCATGCGCTGTAATGCCCTCCTGTTGAAACGCCATGTCGTCGTTATCTATTAGGGGGGGCCCCATAAGTAATCAATTGAGGTTGTGCATTTGGTTGTATCTTATTGAGTAGACTCATTTACCTCATTTATTCACCAACAGATAACAGTAAATTCGTTATTTATTGAATTCGATACCGAGTTGCTAAAATCGCTAGTGGATTCAGATCCAAAGTTAAGTGTGACAGAAATAACGTCAAGACTCGGGGCTACTTGGTCAACAGTGCAAAAACAGAGAGTTACAGAGAGGGCGTTTGGATTCCTCACCAATTGTCCGACACAAACAGGGATCAACGACGAAGTTGCTGCACATTGCTTGTAACTAGACACCTCAACGAGCAATTTCTATACCGGATTATAACTTGTGATGAAAAATGGATATTATACGACAATGTTAAAAGAACTAAGCAGTGGCTTTTAACTAATCAACCGGCTGTACCAACTCCTAAATCTTCTTTGACTATAAAAAAGGTCTTTTTGAGCATATGGTGGGATTGTGGTGGGATAATACACTTTGAGTTTCTAGAACAAGGATAAACTATCAATGAACAAATTTGTTGCTCAAAATTAGACAGAGTAAATACAAAGTTATTAGAAAAACATATAAATTTTGTCCAGGAAATACCCTGGAAAAAATTAGGGAACTCAATTGGGAACACTATTTTTCGTCAAAGTCAGCCTCTTTTTATAAAAGAGAGATTGAAAATTTGCCTTGAAAGATGGCAAAGAGTTGAAAATAATAATGGAAATGATATAATTGATTGAACAATTAAAATAAAATCGTAACAATTTTTTTTCGTTTTAATTCGAAATAATTGATTACTTATGGGTCCCCCGAATATATGATCCAATTTAAGCAACAAGGAGTTGCTTATTTTCGATCTATAATAGAGCTCGACGGAAGAACGGAACGATGCATCTGCTGTGCTGGTGTATCTCAATTTTGCTTGTTCACATATCTATTCATCCATAGAATGGGCATCGTCACTGAAGATTATTTTTTTGCGAAACGTGTCTGATTTAAAAAATAAAAATTGATAATTTGCATACGTTGTTCAACGCTATAACCTTCCATGATGATTTGCCATACATTACAAAATAATTCACAATAAATTTAACAGGTAATGCTTCAATAACATGGCCGCTATGACCTAAAAAAAATTGAGCGTTCCTATTGAATGACACTAATATTGGATGTGTTATAAATTTTGTATTTTTATAGTAGTTCAAAAATATTATCAAATATGTATGTCTATTTGATAGTGACGTTAAGAATCATTTTTTAACATCAAAAACATCGAAAACTGTAAATATTTTTCCTTGGTTTAGGATATATTCGAAATATTTCGTCAGGGTTGGCACAAACAAAAATTGTCAAAAATATCAAAGTTGTTATTACTGATGAAGAAATATATTTTTTAAGAAAATTACTCGATGTTCTTCTGCCAATGGAAATAGCAACAAAGAAATGCAAAAGTTGCCAAGTTTATTGAATTTATGTAAAGTTTATTAAAAAACTATTCAAAAATATCGATCATGCCAAAAAAAAGGATGATATTTTAGATACTGTCGATAAAACCAAACTCAATGACAACTGAGAGGGTTTTTTCAACAGCAGGCTCAATAAAAATGAAATTAAGGTCAGGCTTAAAAGTAGAAACGTTCAATGCATTTTTTTTTAAAATATGTATTGCTGAAAATTAAAAAACGCTGAAACCAAAAACCTCAAAATTTCACTTGATTTCTAGCCTTTGTCTACGAGAAAACGCGTTGCGCAACAGAAGATGATACTTCTTGCCTTATTTTTGTGATGGGATCAAGAACCTTCCTTCCTGAGCGAATAAATTTATTTCTAATGAAGGGAACTTTGTAGAAAAATAAGATGCTCCATTTATATTTTTATATAATAACACTAATGAAAATTTCCGGGTTATATTTGAATCACCCTCGTCTACATATATAAAATATTCGAATACTCGAATATTCGAATATTTTACCAATTTCACATTCGATATTCGAATAATTGATTTTACGAATATTTAGGACCCCTAGCCACTATGGAGCTAAACAAAAACTACAATTTTGGTGTTAGTGGAAACGTAGTAATGATCTTGATGACACCATGTTCGAATAAAAATCTCGCATTATACATGGATAATTAGTATACCAATCCAACTTTGTTTCAAACGCTGCATTCGTTTCAAACCGATTGCTGTGGAACCGTGCGAAAAAATCAGATTGGTATGCCTAAATTTAATAGAAGATTGGCCAAAGGCGAAACGCAAATTTACCACACAAAAAATAATAAAATGCTCGCACAAATGTGGATAGACAAGTGTGAAGTGACGATGCTATCCACATCAGGAAATATAATCGCATCAAAAAAAATAGTTCGACAAAGTGACTAGTCCATAATGAAACCTGAATCAGTTATTGGCTATACGAGAAATATGTGTATCGTTGACGGGAGTGATAACATGATATATTTCGTAAAGTCTATCAAACGACCATCAAATCGTACAAAAAAGTTTTTTTACATCTCGTTGATTTATGTATACTAAATTCATACTTTGCATTTTGAGAGAAAACATGGAAACATATCACACTTGGTGATTTTCGTCTGACTGTGATTCGACAGGTGATTCAAATACATTGTCTAAACGACCAAAAACTTCAAGAAAATACAAGAGTGGTGATTAATATTTTCGCTTATAAGGACAAAACAGTCATTTCTTAATTGACGTGGAAAAAGTCTTCGATGTTAAAAGGAAGAGATGCGTTGTGTGCCTTAACAATCATGGATACAACTTTTTAAATTTCTTTAATATTTTTGTGGCAACCCTATTTAAAATCAAGTGTCGTTTTTTCATGTAAACTATATCCCGATTGATTGTGGCTCACGCGGCAACCAAAAGATTAAGTTGCCTCACTGCCTTTATTAAAGCATTAAAAAGGCTGTTTATTTTCCGGATAAATAATTTGTATATGTTTTTTTTTCGGGTGGGGATAAAAATAATCCCTGCGGGTCGTATGCAACATTTTTGTGCTATATAATTAACCTGGAACTTCGTTAAATACGGTTCTCTATCAAATGATACCTACGCGTTAAAGAAGAGCTATGTGTATTTAATTTTGTATTAATGGAACATTCTCATATAAAAATAGTCCTTCGATATTTAAATGAAAAAGCATTATATAACATTGCATTGTTTGACTGCATGAATTAAAAGTGAGGTCAACTCTTGCATGGAGGATTGACATATTTGATTAAAATTTGAATTCGAATATAATGGACGTTGATGAAATTTTCTTTCCCGCCACAAAATCAATTTTGATATTGTGCATTTATTCAACAGTTGAACAGATTAAGGTGACAATAAAAGGCATTTGGATATGTCGACAATTTCAGGATGGCTCGCTTAACCCGCATGTGATAAATAATGAATTATCATAAAATCGATACAAAATATAATTACATTGAGGTCAGATGTCAATGCAAATTTGACAGGTTCATTTTGCGCCTCCGCTGGATGAAAAAATGGCAATCTGAGTCGAAAGAACTCGCATGTAAAGCGTATGTTAGATTAATCCATCTATTGATTTCTCGCCGGCGTGAAATACATTCAGAAGCTATAATTATACAGTGAGCATCAACTGAATCGTTAATGATTCGATGAGCAACAACAGATGATTTCAAAACGTGACGCCTTTCCATCTATGAAAATTATTCAGGCAATCCTGTGAGATGATCTGAAGATAATGCAGGGATGTCTAATGCACATGCGAGTGCTATAATTCTCAAACTATCCAATTAACACAACACGCGAGTGTCAAAGGGCATTTTAAATGCACACCGCTTTCCATCGCAATCCTGGATTTGGATATGAGTTGAACGATTAAACGAACAAATGTTGAATAATATCATCGGAGCTATAGTTTGAAATGAAAAATTTCAAGAAGAGGTTGTGCCTCAATGATTCCGACTGATATTCGAATTGAAACGTGTGCAGTTTCCGATACGAGCATCAACAAAGAACAGAAACACACAGGGTTTGCGTGCATGCTTCTCACATGGACAGCTGTGTGTGGGCTGCTCACGCCCAAATCATTTCGCAAAGTGCACAGAATGGTGCAAAACCATGAAATTAAAATTCCATTTCTGCTCCTTCTTCATTTCTTGGGGTCACTTGCACAGTGAGCGCATATAGAGTGAGCGTATATAGATGAAATATGCTTAAAGAATAAATAGACGAAAATAATTATATAAATATATATTGTATAGGGTAGGGAAGAGTTTTGAGTCTCCCTTGGGGTCCCGAAAAAAAAGGGCGCAATCTTACTAATCGCTACCGGTCGCAAGGAAGGGCCTCTACGAACCGATGGAGATCGTAGAAAGCCCCGGATGTTTTCCCCCAAAACTTTTACAAAAAGCCCTAAATTTCCTAAAATTATATGGAGTGGCCACAAAGTTTCGGCACTAGCATACCCAGAACCTGGCCACCAATTTTATCGAAAATTAAGGCACCAATAACCGAGCAAAAAATCTGAAAGTGCAAACAATCTACCACGAAGCGACGGCACTGGACGGAGGATGCTCACAAGGAGCATCACCATGTCATTCCGCGTCCATGAGTCCGACAGGAGACTCGAAATATAGGAAAGATATATATTTGAAATCTTAATGTACCTCTCAAATAATTACTAAGCGCGATCATATACCCGTTTTTCAGTGTAATTAAAAATATATAAAACCATTCCAATAAACTGAATAATTGCTTCGCAGATATTGCTTCAGCAGCGTGTCTGCTATAGCGTAAAAATAATAATGTCGTAATGAGCGTCATGACGTCTTCAGCGAATAATAATCTCATATCCGATCACATTCTTATCTATTCGACATGTATTAATTAATAGGAAAATGTTGTGCTTACTTCGCTGTCGGCTGATAAATACAGATTTTCTCGAACACATGAATAAACTTTAATCCGATAATACGTTTCAGCAATAAGATCACATATCTAAGGTGTCTCAGTATACGAAGAACAATAGGATAAACATAGACATTGTGTAGTTTCCAATTACACGCTCGCTGAGTAAAATAAGAAAAATCCACGTCTCTGCAAATTACCTCCATACCGATGAAACTATTAATCATTATTGAATCAAACCCTCCATCTTGATATAAAATGCATATGAATTTCTTATATAGCATTGAGTATTGAATATTAGGTCCTCCCGAAAGAAAGCCATTGTTTTCGCGCGTTTTCGAACTTCTCGCAGAATACCAGTGTGGCTTCAGACCCGCCTGTTCTACTGTGGAACAACTATTTACGATCAAACTATTCTCTTAAAAATTGTGAGAGTACGGTGTCGATCTCCACTACGTATTTTTATATTTTTGTAAGGCATACGACAGCATCAATCGGGAAAAACATTGGAGGACCATGTTGGAGATGGGAATTCCGGGTAAGCTGGTGAGGCTGTCGAGGATGTGCGTAACCGGATCGGTCAGCGTTGTACGTTCCAACGGCGCCCTGTCGGAGCCTTTCGAGGTGACGACGGGAGTTAGACAGGGGGACTCCCTCTCCCCGATTTTCTTTAATATTGTGTTGAAAGCAATTATGAGGGAGGCTGGCAGATCGGGATACGCATATTCATGGAACGAGGATATCACGTATCTGGCCTTTGCGGACGACATCAACGTCGTGGCGAAATCGAGGTCGGAAGCTTTGGAGGTTGTTCCTCAGTGAGTGTCCATAACAACCACACAACGTCACACCAAGTACTCCAAACCGTCTTGGAATTCCAACCGAGTGGCAGTAGACCCATCGAAAGACCTCGGCTACGCTGAGCTAGCCAAATATTAGATAAAGCGAAAAGAAATGTCATTTTTTTGGTTGCGTCCTTTGCCGTCAGTTTGCTTCGGGTTGCTGTCGAGTGAATACGTCAAGGTTGGTATCATTTTGAAGCTCTGTTGATTGTCTTACTTTTTCAAATATTTTTATATTTTTTTAGCCATAGGGAAAATGTCCAAGCCAGAAATTGATGAGACCCATTTGCGATCTTGTTCACTGTTTTTATTCGATAAATTATTAAAGACAAAATAAGCTACCCAGAGCATCTGTGATACATATGGCAACATATTGAATATTCGAAAATGCCATAGATGATTCAAAAAATTCTTAAGTGGCGATAGAGATTTGAAAAATAAACCAAAATCAGAACGATCTCCAATAATCGATGATGACGCATTAAATTCTCTAATAGAATCTGATCCTCGAAAAACAATAAAGGAATTATCGCTAGACATTGACTGTCCCTGGTCGATAGTAAAAGTCCATTTGAAAAGACTCGGGAATAAACATATACAGGGAATTTGGATACCGCACGAGTTGTCATCAACGGTCTTGGAACAATTTGTTCATCGCTATTGTCCAAGTATGAAACCGATCCATTTTTAAAAAGGATCGTTATTGGGGATGAGAAATGGGTCCTCTACAACAGCGTGAGAAGGAAAAATAGTGGCTTTCTTCAAATCAAGTACCTATTTCTACACCTCGACCGTCATTATCCTTGAAAAAGGTCCTCTTTTGTGTTTGGTGGGATTTTTTTGGCATAATTCAATGCGAATTATTAAAACCTGGCAAAACCATCTAGCTATAGTGTGCACAATTAGATAAGTTAAAAGCCGAAATGCTCAAAAACGATCAGTGCTAATTAACAACCAAATAATATTACAGCATGATAATGCAAGACCACACGCAGCAAGGATTACGCAGAACAAAATAAGGAAGCTGGATTTGGAAGTGTTGCTACATCCATTATATTCTCGTGATATTACACCTTCTGACTATCATCTTTTGAAGTCATTAAAACATTCGCTTCGCGATAAAAAATCATTTCTGTGGAACAAGTGAAAAATCATTTGGATTCTTATTTCAGTGAAAAACCGGTTGAATTTTACGAAATAGACTTTAAAAAGCTACTTAATCCGTGGAGGACGATTATAAATAACAATGGAAATTATTTAATTGAATAATATTGTATAGCTTTTATTAAAATATTTTTTTTCGCGGAATAACAAAAAAATGACATTTCTTTCCGCTTTACCAAATAGAAAAAGACGCCGCACGTCTGGGCCTTGGAAAATTGGAGGGAGGAGGCCCAGGACAGACGAAAATAGCTACAAGCGTTGTGGGTGGCTCTCATAGGGCTATAGGCGCCACCACAAGACAAGACATATGTACACTGGGTTCATCCAGAAAGTAAGGTTACGTCAAAAAATGGATAACCGCGTGAATTTCGCACGCGTATTGACTCGTGTGAAAAAATTAAAATAATAGCGTTTCAAGTTGAAAAATCAAATAATGGATTTCTTTCGGGATAACCTAATACGTAACCGACCTATTTTGCAGTCTCGCCAAAATTAATGCATTCGTTCGATTACGTCTTGTTATGAACAAAACTGATATACTTCGGATGTGCCCATTGGCCTATATACAGAACACGTTGCATGCTTATGTTGTTGATGATAATTAGTTTCACATCAAACTATCGTTTGTAAATGTCATATGACTGGCATAACGTATCTAAATGCGCCAAAAAATATATCTAGATAAATTTGCATCCAATGAGCTATAGAAGTATGAAGTAAGAAGGTCTCGCGCTATTTTAATATCAGCAATTATGACGTTTATGTAATTTTATGATCACTATTCGAATGCCACACAAATCACGTCGGTCGTCAGATAGATATCGAGTATTACTGGCCACTTACCGTTCTTGTTGGCTGTCAACAACGTACGGCGAATAAAAACGTTATCTCTGCCTTTGATGTGCTTAGCGATTATGATGTAATGATATACATAGTTAAGGAACATTTCCAAAGACATACCTGAAACAAAAAAAAAAACAAAAATTATAAATGTGAGTGTAATTATAAAAATGGTTTAAGTAAATTAGTTACGGAGAGAGAGTCTTGCGTGTATCGTACGATTGTATAGATCGTTAACCCAAATTTATCGACTAATAATGATATGTGAATGATATGATGAATCGATTGTCGGTCAATCGAATATAGCATCTAAGATTTTGTTTATTTTAAATTAGCTCACTGCTCAAAGGGATAAACGCTACGTTACTTTCGCGATCGTACAGATCATAGAAGATGCCATAGTGTTTGTATGCTCAATCGGTCCGCTTTTCGGATCGCTGATATGACGAATGAGCGGCTCGCGATCCAATAAAAAGTTGATTTTATCTATTTTTATGCAATCGTATTCATTTAATTTAAATATTTAGAGCGGTCTGTGAGTAAATTCTGGAATAAATAAAAAAAAAAAAACGAAAATCGATCAGGCGAGAATTGATGAAGAAAATCCACACAATTATATTGGATGATCAAAAGTGCGCGAGCTAGTAGATATAGTAGGCATTTAAAAAAGTGCTGTACATCGTATATTGACTGAATTTAGACATGATAAAGCCGTGCGCAAGATGGGTGCCGCGTTTGCTCACAACTAAACAAAAGTCCACAGCAAGATGTAAAACCGAATATAATAACCATGTCCGCGAGGATACGCTCATTCTCAACTTTGAGTGGCATGTAAGTAAGTTTTATGATTTTATCTATGTAAATTGGCCTATGGGGGAAATTCTACGATCGTATAGATCATATGGGGTACGCATTTATCAACGAAAATGTCGCAAAATGTCCTAAAAGAGTACGAAGTGGGCGTAATGCTCAATCGGTCCGCTTTTCGGACCGCTGAATGAACGGCATATCTGAACATAACGATAACGAAGAAAAGAGGGATTAGACAACTTAGTGTATATTATAGAAATGCACAGAGTCAATCAGTGTTGATCCATGTAAAGTAGAATGACCGAGTAAAATATTAAATATGGGCAACTCTCGATCTGTTCGATAATCTGCGTTTTGAGCCGCAAGTCTTGTTACGACCCTGGGTGACCGATTTCATTGACATTTAAAGCTTCAGTATATTATGTAATTTAGTTACAAGCTGCAAAAGGACAATGGTGGCTAATGGAGATATTTTTGATTGAATAAATTATGTTTTATAAAATTTATGGCGTTTTAATTCTCGCCCACGAATTCCGAACGTTCGTGTGATACCCTCCCAAAATAAAATATTTATTGTAAACTTTCAACTATTTGAATATTTATTTTTGCAGTATCTTCTATTGAATCATTTCCGATCCCAACTGAACATTAAATTGGTTATTTTAAATGAATGATAACTACTCTACGTAGAAGTGTTATCTAATCTTAAGCTTGAATGGCTTAGAATGAAAATACCTGACGAGTACAAAATCACAGGGCCATAAGATATTTCTTTTAATTTACGGAAAAAATGTATATTCAATTCAAATATTCGCCAGTAAATTTCGCTCTTTATTTTAGATTTGAGTACATTTTTGCGCGCTAATATTTAAGCATTATTTTGCGCGAAATATACAATTATCGCGTAATTATAAGTATGCATAACGATCTCTCGCGTATTTGTTCCGAGTTGTTTGTTGAAAGCTCAAACACATTTATTTTGCGTCGTAGGTTTTCAATAAGTAGAGTTTGTCAAAGCTTTCAAAGAGCTCAGGTAAAAGTATATTTTGATCAGCTTGAATGACATGGAAACATGAAAAATAAGTCGCCTTGTTGATGAAAGTAGAGTTTTAGTTTGAAAATACGCCCACTCAATGTTTGGTGTTACACAATACGCACATTCCAGATTATTTAATTGGAGCCCTTTATTTGCAAAAAAATGACTATTTTAATACCACTGTGTCAAGCATTATTTAATTAGGCTAATTCGTGTAAACATAATGAGATAAAAACGTAATGAGTATACCAGAATCGTAATAAATTATATTGACACTGAATATAAAGCGTCACATACTTTTGGATGTATGCTCAACGTATGAACACCAGCATGAAGATAATGCACCAACAGACTTTTCACATAATAGAATTTGTAAGCTAAAATATCAAAATTTGTTTGTGTAATATATAAAAAGTGCTACTGGTTGCTTTATGCTGCGTATACGCACAGTAGATGTGACGCGGCGCATGCGTATAGCGTGTTTATGTACGTGTGTGTACGACGGAGAGAGCATATTAGCCGCGATTCTCCCTCTCTTTCTGACCATGTGCCGTTTGGTGTTCCACTTTACATCTTGTTCAGCCAAATTTGCCCTATAAAAATATGTACGCACAAAAAAACATCCATTTAAATAGCGCACGTTGGACGTTTTGATATTTGCTGATAAAATTACATTTGATGAGATGTTAGCAAACAAGGATCTTCTTCTTCAGAACTGATGGCAGAGAGATGCGATGCACATTTATTGCATTTCGATAAAAAAAAAAACATCTTGAAAACTACTTGCCAAGGAATATTTCAAAATTTACGTTTGCTCAAAATCTTCACATTTTGGTGAATGCCGAACTCCATCCATGTGTTGTGGCATAGGTAAATATGCAAAGTACTTCAATAGCCAACTTTGGTTATGAATTCATAAGTAAAATATTGCAGTTTAAATTGAATGAAAATATGTTTGTTGAAAATAAGTTAAATTCAGTAAACTAAAGCGTATAGTATAGTGCATAAGTATTTAAAATCTATATATATATGAAATAATGTCTACTGGATGTTCACGCCAACTCAATCATTCGTGTATTCTAAAAGCGAGTACCCGCCAAGTAAAGCAATGCCTTGGAGCTTGGAGTTCGGATATTCAGCGCTAAGCTTCACCTAAAGTGTGGGAGATTTCGTAAGAAATGCATGAAACACTAATTCTTTCGTAAAATTGATATAATTCTTAAACCAGCCAATAGATTGAAACGAAATTTTAGTGGTGTCTACAAAAGATCTTACTGCCCCGATATATTTGAACAAAACAGTGGTTTTCAACATGTGGTACGTTTATCAGCGTGATGAAATTCAAAAAGTGAATTTTTGATGTGAATTGTATGTAAAAGGCGTTGATTAAATAACGCGTCGACACACGAACACAATGTAAGTACAACATTCAGTTAGTTCATTATTCTATATAAAAATATATTTGAATTGGGTATTTTATCACTGAAAATTGGCGTACCTATAATTCTACTCTGAAATATAAATACACCACGACATGTATCAACGGTACCAGGTTTTTCAGGCCAAAATTTAACACTGAAGGTGAACAAAACCGTGAAATTAAAATTCCATGTCTGCAAGGACACGCTCCTTCTTTACTTTTTGCGGTCATTGCGCGAGGGAAAGATAGTTAAAGATTCTAGTTTTACTTTAAGATTCTTAGGCTAGGGTATATATAGATGAAAACTGTTTAAAAATTAAATAGATGAAAATAATTATATGAATATATGTTGTATAGGATAGGAAAGAGTTTTGAGTCTCATTTGCGGTCCCGAAAAAAAAGGATGCAAACTCACTAATCGCTACCGGTCGCAAAGAAGGGCCTCTACGATCCGATGGAGATCTTAGAAAGTGTCCTAAAATTAGAGGGAGTGGCCGCAAGGTTTCCATGTCCAACCGGTCCGAATTTCGGACCACTGATACAATGAAGGTACGCCTCGCGATCGTACGCCAATGCCCGAAAATGTACACAGAACATGGTACGGTCAAACGAAAATGCGGAATGTGTAGCGGCTGAAGACTTCTTTACGCGCGACATTGATTGATATTGCCCATGTTGCGGGACAAACGCGTGAAGTGATTTTTGCAAGAAATTCATCAAATCTTTCGTAAAATTGACGTAATTCTGAAACCAGATAATAGATTAAACTGAAATTTATTTGGTGCTTACAAAAGCGTTTAATACATCGATATGTATGGGGATAGACATTGACCAAATAGCACGAAAACCCAAGCGATTTTTTAAAAAATGATCGCTATATTTTTATAAGCCGTATTAAAATATCGAATCTGAATTGAAAGTTTTATTGAAAATAGCGTATTTTTCCGTAGCGTACTTTCCGTTCCATCTCTCCAAAATGATACAGAGCCAACTGCATAATACATATTGTTTGAACGAGAACAAAATGAAGTTTCTTCAACTTATTACTTTCAATGCTTCGGCGATTTTTCGATTTCCAACTTGTCCATTTGGTCCGAAAGGTTTTGACAAAATTTACTTCAAGAATTCTTTTCCACTGGGATCAATTGGCTGGAATACTTTGAATGTATCATATTGTTTGGAGTCCATCTATAATTTACATTTGCTTTAAATTACCGGATTTTTGCGAAATGCATCGCATCAATATATTAATTACAATTCGTTCATGATAAACGATGTATTTTTCCTGTTGCAGACATGTTTTGGGAAATGACTTAAATTAAAATGTACAAATCCATTTATCTATCAGAACGGTCGCAGCGTGTATTAAGCTTGTATGAAAATAAATAAACACTGTTGATAGCACACAATATTTGATCATTTCTTTGGGTAGACATAAACAATATACTTGAAATCGATTAATATTTTTGCTTCATTGACATTCATTCAATCATAAGTTCCTTATATCGATTCCGTATAATATATATATATATATTTGTGAGTGATACCATTAGGTATCACTGAGATATTTGAATAGGATCAGTTTATCAAATTTTAATCCAAGAATTAAGCCACTATGTCAACATTTAGGCTCCAAGAAATTCTATAGATAGACAGCTCCTTTGATATTGATCAAATTTTGTCCCTCTAATTTTAATATAAAACTGATCCTGTTGTATATGATTAGACACTGGACAATTGAAGGAGAGTCTCCAGAGTGGATTTATTTAAAATTTTAATAAAACAACTATGTACGTTTGAAGTCCATAAGCACTATTTTTTTATAAATATTTTGAAGAATATCAGGATCTCCATTTGTAATTTTTGTCACTGCCACTTGTTGGTTGCGTGTTACCGATAGTTTGCCCTATGCATAAATAAACATTCACAAAAGGCATTATAGATTTCCAGGAATTAATTTAAAAAATATTATTTCCAAGAAATACACAAATATTAACTATATCATTAATAAAAGTTCAGAAACTGGCCCACAATACCGATTTGTGTTGGATGTATAAATATTTCATTAAATACAGTTATATGGTCAAATAATTCTGATTAAAACGAAAAAATATATATATTCCCTGTGTGCTACTTCTAGTACTTAAAGTCGACTCTACCCAACAATATGAAGCACGATGAACCTTACCAATTCGGAGCCAAGAAGTTTTAGGAACAGAACAAGGACAAGGTGGCTGCACTATGATGATGGTGATGATTTCAAAAGCGGCATCTAGCCATGCACATGGTGAATTTTAACAAAATATTTGATGAGAAGCTGAATTTAAGGGTCCATCAAAAAATAAAATAAAGTCATAAACGCGTTCCGTCGTTCATCGCAACCGACTCGTTGGTCAGGACCATCGACTAAAGACCGCACCGCAATCAAACAGCGGCAAATATATTAAAATGTGCTTGAAATAAATATATTTCAGTACATATAGTTTTAAGTGAAATAAGTCAACAATAAAATGAAGACGTCTCTATTCGCTGTGAATAGTATGCTAAATTGAAATTTAATCCTTCAATATAATTGTCTTTTGCATTGAAACCCATCATTTAAAATTACTTTACAGCGTTGCAAACGTTCCATTCCATTCGATAAAAATCGACGTATTGAACAACATTATGCCGAGAGAGAACACCTCAAGTAAACAGGACGACCATTTATTTGATCAAAGTTTTTCTTTTTTCGCAGACGACTGTCAAAGCGTCATATTTTTAATTACTTTTAAAGTATTGATAAAAGCTCGCAGACGTAGCAGAAACTCAATAAAAGTGTAGCGCAATATTTATTCATCGCAAGAACCATGAAGAAAAATGAATCAAGCATTTCCAGAATGCGGAAAAATGATGATCAACAAAACTGATTGTGGGGGTGCGGCAGGGAAACTTCCTTATTTGAAATGAGTGCGCTTAAACGACAGTTATTTAAAAAACAAAACAACTTAACACTCATTAGAAAGAACAAAATCTAAATTTTTCTATCATGTAGATTTAATAAAGATCATGTTATGGATAAAAGAGGGGTGCGCATTCGCCTCGGGGGCGTATTTATCAAGCGGCCGTTTAATCATCGTCACGCAAATAAAATAATTTTGCAAATTCATCTTAGAATCCAACAGAGGCTTCAAACGTGAAGGCTCTAATATGGGCTGAAATAAAAAGGCTTTAGCAGGTAGCAAGGCTATTTATGGAGAATACACAGTTCCAGGCTGTAATCAGTGCAAAGAATAAGTGTGTTTAGTTATTTGATTGTTTATATTATAAATAAATTAGTATTATTTTGTTAGTCTGTGAGACTAATATGAAGTGACGGTTTAGCTCGAAAGTATAATGTAATCTTGGGCACAAAGGTCAAACTCAAAGGCTAATAAAAAAGGTTAAGTTTAGGTGGGTTGCAAAAAAGCAATCTTTTACAGACTTTGAACAATAGTATTTCTATTATATTTGATAATGTATAAAATTTTATTGAAGAAAAATTAAGACAAAAAAAGCATTTGAACAGTTTTGTTCAATACTTTGTCGGGCTACTTTTGATCCGTTATAACTAGTCGATAATCATTGTTTTATAAATATATTTCTGGTGATATCTGCATGCAATACATTAAATTATTTCTAATTTAGTTTTACAAATAGAATTTGCTTTACTAGGAACTACAACATGAAATATTACATGCATTGTGTGGAGAAATTAATTAATTTGCTAAAGTTGTTCAAATATGCCAGTTTTGCTTTTCAGCAAACTGTGGCTGTGACAACAATGTGACTTCGTAGTGGTCAAGGGGTGCTTTATTCATATATTCAGTGTATTCAAATACCATCTGCTTAATTATTTATGCATATTGTAGACAGATATTTAATGTTATTATTTATTTGATCAAAAAAATCATATCATCAAAGTGGCCTCTGGTCAATGTATTGAGATGGTCGAGTTTTGAAGCTTCTCTCTAATCTTTCCAGCATATCGACGAGTATATTATCTATAGCATCTTGAATATTATTATTCAGTTGAGCCAGAGTCCTTGGACTGTCAATATAAATTAGGGATGTCAGATAGCCCCCCCAAAAAAAAGTCACACGGGATTAAATTGGGTGAGTGCGTCGGTGACTGAAGTTTGCCCCGCAAGAAGATGAGGCGTCCGGAAAAGTATTCTCGTAAAACGTTCATCGATGTTCTGCTGAAACCAACCATCCCCTATATCCATTTCTTCGTGTTTTTGGTGTGACGATGATTAAACGGCAGCTTTAAAAGTACGCCTCTGAGGCGAACGTGATTTTATTATAAAGAGTACAAAACAATGCTTCATATTTAAGCTAAAAGTTTCCTTTAACGTATGATTATTCGTTAGACATTATTATAATAGGATCCCACGTTATAAGATAAATATTTTAAATCATTAACTTATAAAATAGATACGTCCAATTGACGAATTTCCCGGGATATTTCTTTTTAAAAAGCTCGCGATTCAGAAGACTTTCATTATATTAGATAAAGCGGAAAGAAGTGTCATTTTTTTGGTTGCGTCCTTTGCCGTCAATTTGCCTCGGGTTGCTGTCGAGTAAATACGTCAAGGTTGGTGTCAATTTGAAGCCCTGTTGTTTGTCTTAGTTATTCAAATATTTTCATATTTTTTCAGCCATGGTGAAAACGTCCAAGCCAGAAATTCACGAGACCCATTTGCGATCTTGTTTGCTATTTTTAGTCGATAAAGGATTAAAAGCAAAAGAAGCTACCCACAGCATCTGTGATACATATGGCGACATATTAAATATTCGAAAATGCCATAGACGATTCAAAAAATTCATAAGTGGCGATAGAGATTTGAAAAATAAATCAAAATCAGAACGACCTCCAATAATCGATGATGACGCATTAAATTCTCTGATAGAATCTGATCCTCGAAAAACAATAAAGGGATTATCGCTGGACATCGGCTGTCTCTGGTCGACAGTAAAAGACCATTTGAAAAGCTTCGGGAATAAACATAAACAGGGAATTTGGGTACCGCACGAATTGTATTGGAACAACGGATAACCATTTGTTCATCTTTATTATCCAGGCATAAAACCGATCCATTTTTAAAAAGGATCGTTTTTGGGGATAAGAAATACTTTACAACAGTCCGAGAGTAAAAAACACTAGCTTTCTTCAAATCAAGTACCTGTTTCTATCCCTCGATCGTCATTATCCTTGAAAAAGGTCCTCTTTTGTATTTGGTGGGATTTCATTGGCATAATTCACTGCGAATTATTAAAACCTGGCCAAACTATCACAGCAGAGCTATACTGTGCACAATTAGATAGGTTAAAAGCCGAAATGCTCAAAAAGCGATCAGTCATTAAGTCATTAGAACATTCGCTTGGCAATAAAAAAATAACTTTTGTGGAAAATCATTTGGATTGTTGCTTTAGTGGAAAATCGACGGTATATTACGAAAGAGACATGCATGGTTTTGTATGGTTTGCATGATAAAATACGAAGAATGCTTCTGTCTAACAATGATACCATTGAGGAACGCATTTCGAATACTTTTCGAAAAGCTAACGAGATTACCACGTCCGAGGATGTTTAAAAACAAAAGGCGCAGAACAATTTTTAATTATGAACTCTCTCATTTGCCCAGAAGCTAAATCTGTTTCATGAAAATGCGAGATATATTCTACAGCCTCGTGGATTTTCCTGAGAATAAAAGGATTTTTATGCGGTAGTTTTCCTCCACATACAGTTACTAGCATACATCATTTATGCAGGTTTTATAACGTGAATAGCGAAATTATCATTATTTTTAATACATATATGTTAATAGTTGCCACGATCTGATCGCACACAGGGGTGGCAATAATTTTAATACGCATCATGATTGAATATAATATAAATAAACGTAGCGATCACAGTTACACATGAAGATTCGGAATATCAGTCGAAGATCAAACGCGATTGAATTGCCGTGATAAGTTCTGGGCACAAAAACGAGTTCGAATCATTCAACATTGACATTTGTCAACCATTTATTCAATGTCAATGTTAAACATATTTGTATTGTTTTGTATGACTTTTGACAGGATGGCTTCGATGAAAGATTTTCGCTCACTTCTTTGTTCGAGTTCAAATGTCAGATGAACAACGTCGCAAATGAATAGAAATATTAACATGAGTTTTGAAGAAGGAATAATTTATGAGAGAACAATTCAAAAACGGCACACAAAAGACGATAAAATCGTCGTTTTGTTTTAAGGGCAACTGCAATTAATTCATCTTACATATAAAAATGAATTGGGTTTTGTTCGTCCGAAATGCGCTGCCATACCGTTCATAGGATTGCAATAAAACTTCGTCTACTTAATGCTACGGATTCCGTGAGTAACATAAGCGTAGTCTAATATATAAAAATCAATGTTTGTTTGTTCGTATTTAATGCGCTTCCATACCGTTCATTCGATTGCGATTAAACTTTGCCAATTTATTGTTTGCACTCTCTCAAATAATATAAGCATACAAGACAACACGAACGAAATTCGTCTTATCTTTGTTGAATGAGCTTTATCCGACGATGGCGATTTCAGTTAATTATACCTAAATTGATGAAGTGAGTACGAACATTTAAAATTGAAAATATATTGAGAATGTTAGACCCTTACGGGACGACTTTTAAATAAAAATCGTATCCATTAAAGCCTTTCAAGCTGAATGCATTTTAGCAGAGTGCAGCGTTATAAAAATGGAAATTCTTGTAAAATAATCCTGAATGAATACATCAAGGTTGGTGTCAATTTGAAGCCCTGTTGTTTGTCTTATTTATTCAAATATTTTCATATTTTTTCAGCCATGGTGAAAACGTCCAAGCCAGAAATTCATGAGACTCATTTGCGATCTTGTTTGCTATTTTTATTCGATAAAGGATTAAAAGCAAAAGAAGCTACCCACAGCGTCTGTGATACGTATGGCGACATATTAAATATTCGAAAATGCCATAGATGATTCAAAAAATTCATAAGTGGCGATAGAGATTTGAAAATTAAATCAAAACCAGGACGATCGTCAATAATCGATGATGACGCATTAAATTCTCTGATAGAATCTGATTCTTCTAATTCTTTTAGAAGCTGCCGAATCTCGAATACTTTTAACCTTACTTTTACCTCTTGTATCTATGGTGTTTTCATATTTTTTCCCTCTTAGTATGAATTGTTTTTCGTACCATCGTTTAAAAACTGCACCATTCATCCAGGTTTTTTTCAGATGATAATATTCAAGCGGAAGACTTTTGATATTTTTAAAGCATCTGGGGTTCTTTGATTTTCTAATGGCAAGCAGTCGTGGTCTGTCTGCTTGCTGCATTTGCACACGCCATTATAGCGACACGTTCTTTACTATTTTTGTACACAGGTGAAGTATTTTCATGTCTTTATGCTTTATAAAGAATTGTTGGGTAGTTTTTTCCAATTTAAGCCGGTCTCATCAGCATAGTACATAAATTATTCGTCGAATTCTTTCTCTCCACAAATAGCATCAATGTGTCAATGAATGTGTTTGTTGGAGATATTTTCGCATGAATTTCAAGTTTCCTGATATTATGTCGTCCTTTGAATTTATCAAGTTAACCCGGGCATATGAAAAAAATCGATGTTACTCTCTTCATTTTAATATTCTGTAAATGTTACCACAAAATCGAAAGTGTGAAAAGGATAGGTTAGGTTTGTTTTTATCCTCTAATCTTAGAGCTTAAGTAACATGCTATAAAAAGCTAAAGATAAGCTTTCAAAATATTTCCAGGGATCAATTCGCATATCTATGACATGTTACCCCAATGCAGAGGTGACCAAATCGAAATTTGCGAGCCGCTCGTGAACCTTCAAATACAGTCATTATTACTATTATAAAGCGTTTATTATCCATTAAAGATGACTTCTTAAAACCATGGGAAGTCATCACAGCCGAATCGTATTGTCGTACAATCGAAAATATGTGATAAGAATCTAAAAATGAATTAACCAATTCTAATATATGGGGGACGCAAAAGTAATCGAAAATTTTGAGATCTTATGTTTGAGCTCAGTTTGGATTCAGTATTTATTTTGTTCAGCGGATTCTCTGCTTCAAGGATCAAATTTTAAGATCCGAAATTAACGAAGTTCACATTCGGTATGCCGTTTTTTTATGCCGATAAACCGAGAGCTGGAATCCCATTGAAATCATTTAAAACTCATCGGTGAAACGTATAGGATGAGTGTTATGGAATAGGATGGGTAACGCAGCATATCGTGGCACCCACCGGTGACTGCCTAATAACTATAGAAATTAATGTGCAGCAGAAATCTTACACTTCAACAGCACGATAACGGCCTATACCTACCGGTGATGTATTTATTACACATCGTCTCTAATAATGGGAATATCGATATGAAATATAATAGATACGGACTTCAGAGTTTTCATATTCCTCCGTAATATAATTACGAATCACATCAAAGTATTATAGTATATAGGTATTCATCTGCAGCGACGTAAATAAATAATTTGTCGGGAAATCGGGAATTTTACGAGTTTTAATCTGTGTCTCAGCAGAATTTTATCAGTCACATTGATGGTGCTATACGAAAATGGGATTATCAACTTGAACTAGCATTTAAATATCTGATGACGATACCTCCAACGAGTGTGGAGGCTGAGAGTGTATTTTCAGCAACAGGTTGCCTGGCTACCAAAATCATATTCAGACTAAATGATGAAACGCCCGATGCTTTAATATTAATTCGGGCATATTTTCAAAATAATATTTGAAGTATTTATGTATTTTTGAACTGTATTTTCTTAAATAAATAAAATTCTTTCACCTCGTCTAATGCAATCCCGAAATTTCGAGATCGAAATTTTGGCTCGGGATTGGATTCCCTAGTTGTTACCAATACGCCATGGTGGCTGTTAGTGACTGCCAATGATTGACTTGAAGAAAAGGTCGTTAACGGAATTTTAGTATGAGATATGACCGCCACGGCGTTCTTGCGTAAAATTCCGGGTTATATTTGAATATTCCTCATACAACTTATCCATTATTCCAAGACAATATTTTCTGTTCCTAAGCTTACGATATTTATAGCTTCTATAAAAATATAAGTCAAAATATATGGCTATTGTTTGTAATATGTCCGCAAAGTCTTAATATACGTCATGGTGTATTAAGACATTTTAGTCACAAAGGGGTTTTAAGTTTCCTATTTTTCCCCTATGTATATAAAATTAAATTAACTCTTATTATGTAAAATTTATATTTGTAATTATGATATTAATTACATTAATTAATTATATAAATAGGATAGTAATCTAAGACTTAAATTGTTAAACCGTTTTTATGTAATTGTGTGTATTGATACACCATTTTACCTTGTAATTACTATATTTTTCTTGAATAAAGGTTTTAAAAGGTAAAGGCTTAAAACGTCATGGCAGTCACCGGTGTCTGCCAACACGCGTTTTTTTCAAATCGCGTTTTAAGATGCCAAACAAAAATTAATGCGAAATTGTATACTGTACGAATATCTTTAAAAAATATATACAACAACTGCAAGTGAAAAAAAATTGTGATACAATCAGAGAATCTCTAATTTGTTAATGTCAGAGATGGCTCAAACAATTTAAAAGTAAATATTTCGGCTTAGAAAATAAGGTCCGAAGTGAGAGAACGGTTAAAGTGGACGACGATATCCTGCGTTAAATTGAATCAAATCCAACATAGACTATCCGAGAATCAACAGACAATACTTCCGGATATTTCTTAATACGCTTGGATACTTTCAGAAAAGTATCTTAGCCATAAAATAGGGGATGTGGATATCGCACGACATTATTAGTGCGCGGAAGTACGGGTCTTGATTTAATCGATAAAGAGAAAAAAACAGCCATTTTCACACTATCTTGTGACTGGAGATGAAAAATCTCTCGTTTTTTTATTTCATTTTTTGAAAGAACATATCTCTATGGAAGTCGTCCATAATTTTGGTGAAGAAATTCGGATTATTTCGATGCTTTACAGCTAAATCGCGTAATGCGCTCACAAACAATCATTCCATTTAAATTGCACCCCAGCCGTTCTAAGACCTGTACCTGCTTTTGTTTATAGGCCAGAGATTCCTATTGGGGATTTTTCTTATCTTTGTTCTAATAAGGAGCAAATTAAGTCAAAAAAATGTTAATACAGATTTAAAAAAGGCGAATACACAAGTGGAAAGTAAGGGCACAAAAAAAAAGAACTCTGTATGAAATGCTACGAAAAACGAACAGCTTACTAATAAATTATTTTTAAAAATATCTAATTATTATGGTTCACCGATTTGCCTACATCTTGATTCAATAAAAATTTAAGAAATGCTATTTGGGCTACATAATATCCCAAAATTTCGACTGATGAAGCCCCTCAGCATTCATACTGACCGGTAGGAGCAGATTCTTGGTGTGAATTGCAAAAACATGCAACTACAAGATCGTTATATTTATACAAGCAACCTCCATCTTTCACAAAAGATGATCAGCAAATCTTAAGATTTATGAAGAATTAACGTCTGATAATTTATTGGAAAGATGTCTTGGCTCGTTTCATCGCGTGCGTATGGTCTCTGATACCGAAATATATTTTTTATGGCAAAAAAATACTACAAATCGCAACATATACTGTAGTCTGCATTTATAAGGAATCATTTAAATTTGTTTTCAAAATAATGAATAAAAATATACATTGCGATTCGTGGAGACGCGCAACTAAGAACGCATACGATTTGTCAACCGCCAAGGTTCCGAATCTTCTAAATAAGCTAGAACAGTTCACAGATACGTCAAATTAGCCAAAAAAATAAGAAGCTGAGATAGCTGAAGAATTTTTAATGAAGCTGGAATCGCTTATTAGTAACATATTTCCCTTTTTAACAATTTTATGGTACTTAAAACTTTAAACGCGTTTTCTCGAAACGACATTTTTGCATGTGGTGTCGAAAGAATTTTAAAAAACCAAGTCGCCGATTGGTCTGAAATTTTACGTACTTATTTTAAATATATACGGCTATGGCAGTGTGCAAAATCAGATCAAAATATTTATTTTATCTTACGTTTTATATTAAAAAATACCCCAAAAAAAAAGCGTTTTTTTACAAACTTTTTTTCAAATCAGCACCATTTTGTTGCTTTTGAACAAAAACTATTCATTAACGATAATGCGATAGCAACACACTTACAGATTAATAATCTTTTTGATTTTTTATATTAAGTAAGCCTGAATGAAAAAAAATTTCCATTCCATGGACTCGAATCTTATTTGACATGTCATTTTGATGCTTTAAAAACGATGCAATATATATGTTTTTTAATTGCGAATTTATTTTTTTAGTATTATATAAGAGTGCCATAATAAATCCCAAAAAGATTCATTACATCAAATGGTGTATTTACTGAGAAAAAAATTGTTAAAAATTGCCTATTTTTTGGCTCGTCATAGTGAGATGACCCCTTAAATGGATTAAAGAAAACAAGATGAAATGTGGGCGAAATTCGAGTAAAATATTGGCCGTTATTCGTTTGGCTCGTGTCTCTAGCAGCCTGTTGCTCCCGTGTAATATTCTTCGGCGAGTTGTCGATAATAGCGAGTTTATTTTTATACCGATATAAATGGAAATTTGAACCGAAGCTAAGTAATTTCAACTTCAATCCAGCCAATATTTAATGAGCCATTGATAAATCAGACGCAGAGCTTACTGAAAGTATCATTAAGGCTTAATATTCGATTCGCGCTGAAATCGCGATAGCTAAGCTTCTCTGTGAAATATTTAATGCGGCTAACTCATTAAATATTTTGCGAAGGCTGAACGAGACGAAAAATGAAACGACAGGCGGCGGTTTGTCGAAAAGAGATACTCCATTGACATGTTAAGCGCATGTGTGCATACGTAGCATTAGTGGCACTTTTTATATATTACACAAACACGACTTTAATTTTAACTGACAATGTGAAATGGATAATAAGACAAGTATAGATAATGGGAGTAAATACACGATTTTTTTAAAATTTTATTCATATTTAACATTTTTGTTAAGGCAGATCGAAGACTTCTTGCGGAAAACACGGGATATTGTAAATATGGCTTATAATGTCTTGTGATCAGAATGCATTTATTCGATAAATGATTTATCTCGCTTTCTCATCAAATATTCAATTGGGTATTTATTGTGCAATCAAATTGTTGGTATGATTTTTGATAAGTTGCCAAACGCAACTTAGCAGCGTTCCTCGCAGCACTTAACATTTTTTGTAGAAGAATCTTCATGAATGGAATATTTTGAAATCGTTTATGTAATCATCATCTATATTCATGCGATTTACTGTTGTTTTTAAATATTTTTTTAAAAAGAATCATAGCAATAGAATGCTGTATGCAATATACAATATTGTATTGGTATGATTTTTTTCTTTTATCTCATTAAGATGTTATATTACATAGCTTGAAATAATCCAAACAATGTAAATGAAAATCAATTAAGATCATCATCTTGTATAATCAGGGAGGCATTAGCCCTAAGGTCCATATCCATAAATAAAAATAATAAAATACGAACAACACAAACAGCCAGAGCCGTAACTAGGGTATGAAGCGCCCGTGGCAATTAATCTAATTTGACGACGCCCCGTCCCTCACCATCCCCGGAAATCCAATTTATTTTTTAAAGTTAACTTATACTAAATGTAATATATTAAATACTGCTATAATGTACGTTTTAAAATGATATATAAAGATAGTCCCAAAAGTACCCGATCCAACGTATAGATGGCGGCTACTGTTGTAAAAAAATATTATGATAGAAAGTATTTAGACGCTACGTCACTTCCATGATCGTACAGATCATAGAAAATGCCGCAAAAAGCCCTAAAAGTGGCCATAAGATTTGTATGCTCAATCGGTCCGCTTTTCGGACCGCTGCTATGACGAATGAGCGGCTCGCAATCCAAGAAAAAGTTGATTTAATCTATTTTTGTGCAATCGTATTTACTTAATTTGAATATTTAACCTGAATTAGCCTCTAGGTGATCGTACAGATCATATGGGGTACGCATTTATCAACGAAAATTTTTGTATGCTCAATCGGTCCGCTTTTCGGACCGCTGAATGAGCGGCATTCCTGAACATAACGAAGACGAAGAAAAGAGGGATTAGATAACTTAGTGTATTTTATAAAAACGGGCAGTTAATAAACAGGCTGAGTAAAATAAAAATCATGTGCAACTCTCGACCGGGTGGTATTTTGCGTTTTGCGCCTTATTACGACCCTGCAAACAGCATATGAGGTATCAGATCAATTATTTTTCCCATGTTACAGAGAGGCATTTAAAGACAGTCCCCTGCATGACTGTTAGTAAGTTGGAATCTCTACTCTTCCGAACGAGTGCCTTTTCCATTCTTCCTGGAATAACTTTCGCTTCAGGGCGCGCGTTTCAAATAAGGAAGTCTCCTTACAGCATCTTGCACAAACAATAACGAATTGATGTCAATTCCGATATAATCCCAGAAAATCTCGATACATTCTCACAATCTCAAATAATATAAATTCAGAATAATCATCGTCCAAATCAAAATAAACGCCACGAGTACGGATCATAATTATCAATCGATGCGTAACATATTGCAAACAATACGAGAGTGATTCAAATATAAACCGGAATTTCGCCGTACAAATTTATCAGTGATATCTTAAAATACATTATCAATTACGACCGATCTTTCGCCGATTGAAATTTCGCATCTTGACGATAGAAATTTGATCCAATTATAATTAAGTATGTTTCGAGGATTTTAAGGACGAAATGAAGAACAGGAAATGTCCTCCTTTGCGCTGGCCAGTATTATTGGCGTATGTTCATTTCAAAGGTAGCGTAAGCAAATTAAAGCGGCTAATGAAGAAACTTGGCGAACTTTACCCATTTACCATTGGCGCATTCGCAAAACTTTAAAGACAAAGTTAAATAATTGTTTGGCGCCAAGTTTTGCATCCGCGGCGAGGAAAAACTTGGTAGATACGCTTTTTAATACGCTAACAATGGCATTTTTTTTTTATGAATCCCAAAAGTAATTTTGACTATTTTTGAAACGCATTCCGTCGACACAATTGTAATAGATTGTTGGAGTTATCGATTTTTGCTCATACAGATATCCGACCTATGGCTTAGTTATGTGTGGATTAACCTTTCCCTACCGGTGATGTATTTACTACACATCGACTCTAATAATGCGAATATCTATATGAAATATAATAGATACGGGCTTCAGAATTTTTATATTCCTCCGTAATATAACCACGAATCACATCAAAGTATTATAGTATATGAGTATTCGTCTGCAGCGACGGAAATAAATAATTTGTCAGGAAATGTCAAAGATGCATAGAAGACTAATGTGC
The DNA here is from genome assembly GCA_008973525.1 of Stenopsyche tienmushanensis. Taxonomy (NCBI): domain Eukaryota; kingdom Metazoa; phylum Arthropoda; class Insecta; order Trichoptera; family Stenopsychidae; genus Stenopsyche; species Stenopsyche tienmushanensis. The sequence continues at coordinate 264,083 of WACJ01000190.1, forward strand.
CGATAAATAAATAAAGCGACCGGCAGGCTTCTATTTTAAAATATACCATATAACCTGTATTTTTATTAGTATTGAGAGCGGAATCGAAAATAAAACTAGTAGAATATTCTTCGATATTGTACCTGTTGAAATAAAATCAATATCGAATGAACCTTTGATATCAGCTGGAAAGGGTTCATGGAGAATTCTTCAGACGTCCATTTATATATTTTTATACATTTATGTCCATTATATGATTTAATGCTTCGGCGTTATATGGACTATTTTGACTGATTATATGTCGAGCGATTCAATTTCATTTCGGATTTTTATATTAGGATCACCGGGTGAAAAATTCGTTTTTAACCTTTAGAGTGTGCTAAGAGACGATATATCGTCGATTGTGGAACTAGCGAGGATTGCTAACAACTTAACCTTGTTGACTATCTTACTTATACGTTAGCGCAATCAAACAAGACATCAAAACAATTTATATTAATCAAACGCTGCAAATATGCGCCAATATGCATCCATACAATATATTTACTATGTCTATGTTATTTACACAGATGTAAATAATAAGTTGAACAAATTTTTTTGCAATCGGATGAACGGTATAGAAGCGCATTAAATACGAACAAACAAACATTGATTTTTATAAATTAAACTATGCTTATGTTATTTGCGCAATCTTTAGCAATAAATGGACGAAGTTTTATCGCAATCTGATGAACGGTATGGCAGCGCATTATATACGAACAAACACGAGATTATTTTTTATATATAAGATTGATATATTCGCACCTGTACAGATTTATTTAATTTTTGAAGTGCATTTTTTTTTAAATTGCACTTTAGTTATGCACTCTTACATATCCCACCATTTGTACAAAATATCCCGCTTAAGCTTCTATTGCCTCATTTAAATTTGTTCTGAAACCAATGTTGGCATCAGGTGACTGTTACTGATCTGATCTAAACTTTCTTAGTTTAGGCTCATTTTATCATCAACAATAAAAAAAATCTGTTGCTCAAAAATAATATTATTCAAACATAAGATCTCAAAAATTTCGAATAATTTCGGATTCCCCTGATAAGTAGCCATAAATTATTCAGTTGTTGGAGATGTTACTTAAATGTATAAATACATCTTTGTTAATTATTGTTGATGGCTTGAAAAACATTTCGAGACGTTTCGGAGACGTTTCGGAGACATTTCGGAGACATTCCAGAGAAGAATATAATACTTATAGTGGAAAAGCTAGTCTTAATAAATTATTCTATCAATATTATCAATTCTTAATTTCGAATAAGCTAACAAATAAGAACTGAAGCTGGAGGGCATAAAGTGATCTAAAATTTTCACCTTCGACAGTATATATTTTATACCTATCTATGTTGTGGATGAATTTAAGCATGAGAGAATCGATTGTAAATTGCGAATTAAATCGGTTGCAAGTATATTGAAAATCGCATCAAATCAACCCTAATGATTTGTGTAGATTTAGAAACCTAAATGGGTATGACGTAATGTATTTCTAATGAAGAAAACTAAGTAGAAAAATGTATTTTTACATATAATTAAGGTAAGTTTCTACCTTGTTGGTTAAAAAAAAAGTTATTTTTTTCTTCATATATAGAAAGAGCCAACGTTTAAGAATACGTTCATTAAATTTCAAGTCGATATAAATAAAATTCGCAAAGTTATAGGCCGACGAAGAGAAGCTGGAATAATGAAATTCAGAGCCCTTTCTTGCGAAAAACGACTTGGTCAAAGCACACATGGAAATGCTGGAAAAAGTCGATGGTATTATCGAAATGTTTATACGATTCGAGATGTTTCACGGTATAAAATATGCCAACCACATACAAAAACATTCAAAACAAAAGGTTTCAAACAAGAACAACTACTAACAATGCTTCAGAAACCCCTTCATCCTATGTAATCAGATCTGTCGTCAGACGATCTGCTGCAAAGTTGTTTAGGCAGACATATGCAAAATAATAACGAAAGTTTCAACGCTACCCTCTGGCGTTTTAAACTGGCGAAAAAAAAAACTATCGAGCTGGCAAGCAAAAATAATTGCCAACCAAAGAGATATGATGTGCATTAAAAAAAAAGCTGACGCTGCACATTTCGCAGCACCAAAAGAGAGAAAATCGACCCAATGACTGAAGAAATCAGCCGAAAAAGACTTTTTTAAAGAAACGCAAGGTATTCTCTATTTTTCTGATAAAAAATATTAGGTGTAGCTTTTAAACTTTTCATTTTATTCGCACATAAACTTCGGTTCAACTTTAAACGCGTTTTTCTCGAAAGTACATTTTGCAAGATCATGGAAGTGCTCCCACACGCCCTAGATGAAAATTCTTTATGAAATTAAACAGAAACGTGAACAACAAACGCATTCATCGTATAGACTAAAATTATCTAAAAATTCTTTAAATGTTTTTTTTAATAAATAAAAAACTACAAAAAAAGTTGGTAAAAACACATTTTTTTTTCAATCGCTCATTATTTTTTTATTTGTTAATATTTCTAACCAATTATAGTCTAAGCTATATATAATATCATTAAAAGTAAAAATATGCTTAATTTTTTTGCTGCAAATCACCTGTTCAGCACTTAGGACTTTCATAGTCTACACGTCTAAATATTATCAATTCTAAATATTCATTTAGCCGTCATAAAATTTAAGTACAATTAACTGAAATCGCTATTGTCGAATAAGCTATTAAGCTCTTTCAACAAAGATACGATGACTTTTGTTCGTGTTGTCTTGAGAGCAGGCGTTTGTTTTGATAATTATGATACTAGCATCATTCTTATCGTTGAAAAATTTTGTTATTCCCCCTTGAACGTTCTGGAGTGGCGTCATCAGCCCTTTATTTTTATTTTCGCAACACATTAATAGGCAAAAATAGCTGAACAACAGAAAGCCATGCAAGCTAAACATTCGATGTTTGCTAGTTAAATGCGAGATATATTAAAATGCCGTTAATTCTTATCTAAGTGAAACTCAGATAAAATGCTTTATTTTAATACAACAGTAACAGATCAAGTCGTCTAATAATCAAAGAAAAAATATGGAAAAAAATAATTCTGAAGAACCATCTATATTTGTTAACGACATGTTCAATATCACATAGAATAAATATGCTTAATACCTAAGCGGAATGCATTTGAGGTAAGTTTCCTCGGAAGTTCCAATTGAATATCATGCCAAGATGTAATATTCTATAATATAGGGGAAAATAATGTCTAAAAGCAGACGACCTGGGGTCCTCATTGAGCAAAATGATATTTGAAGCGGCTTATTTGCTGGTGACTTCAAATTGAATACTGCTTCTGTGTTTTAGTTGGCCGGATAATTGAGTGATCTTTCAAGTTTAAAGACATCTCAGTCGTCGGTTAAATTGAGTTTTGAAAGCAATTAAAGTCTTCCTTCCATACACGGAGGTTGTTAAAAAAGTGAACTAAGGATAGATTTTCACTATGAATGTAGCTTAATTAAAAAAAAATGTTTGCGTACTCTCGCGCGGTAGAAGTGAATTTATTAGCTCCTAAGCTAATTTTATGCATTGCTTTTTTTCATTTGCCTGGCTTGATACTTTGTGTAATATATAAAAAGTGTTACCGGTTGCTTTATGCATTATATATTAGAGATAGAGGAGCGAAGCGTATATATGTACTTGCATGTGCGACAGAGAGAGAGATACAAATTAATTGGTAAAAATGTATACATTATAGACCGCAAACAATGAATGCTCTTAAAGTCAATATAATGAACGCCATCCAGCAAATTCAGCGACATTTATACAATATAATATATATAAAAGCTGCAAGTATACATTCGCCATTGCAATAAGCTTAATATTAAGAGTTGTATGTTCCTTAGAAAATATGTTTCAATTCATGAGCGAATAATGACAATTTATAAATGGGGTCGCATCGCACTTAATAAGTTCAAATTATACATTAAACACTGCATTTAGAGGAAAGGCGCCGTTGCAATAAGTGCCACATGAAATGCTCTTTGTTCGCTGATAGCCGTATTCATATTTTCCCGCCAATTTATGCCAATTATTAATTCAAACGTTCGAAACAGGTCGCTCTATGTACAAGAATCAAAATTATACACCCGATACGGCATTAAAAGTGTAAATGCGACCGATGTAAGTATCGCCTGCGGTAGGGCAGAACGTGTAATTAAACATCTATTCCAGAATGTGACTTATCTCACAAAGGGAATATGCATCCGGAAAGGTATGAAAGCGATTAGGTCGGAAAATGTAAGTATACCCTATAGAATATTTAATGCGATGCAGTTGTTGTTTGTCACATGGAAAGCTTTTCAATGAAGTCTATGCATGATATTGTAGCAAGAAATTTGCTCGTTGAAAAGAGGGAACGAAAGACAATGCCTCCTTTTAATACAATATAAACCCTCGTGTACTTGCATAATTACAGGCACAATTAAGGCTTAATTGGATATACACGTGATGTTAAATTATTCCATACGTCAATTAAACCATTTGCGTTATTTTAAAAATAAGTCATTTTTGATCAGCTGAGACATGAACAAAAACTCATCGCAAAATTTCCGATTTCCCGACGAATTATTTATTTCCGTCGCTGCATATGAATACTTATATACTATAATACGTTGATGTGATTTCTAATTATATTACGGAGGAATACAAAAAATTTGAAGCCCGTATCTATTGTGTTTCATATCGATATTCCCATTATTAGAGTCGATGTGTAGTAAATACATCACCGGTAGGGAAGGTTAATATAACAATTTGAAAAGCATATATGTACTGTATATATGTATACATGTTTTTTGATAGTTACTGCTACTAAAAAAAAGCTCAGGATCCTTGTGTTTTTCTTTTTGTTCCGTAAGGAAATTATAATATTATGTTTGGATAAAACCTATATTCAGTATGATATTTTTATTTTAACTGTGCTGCAGAAAATGTTTTTGCACCATATGTCTGTAAAAACCAGACGGTGGGTATGTGATTCAGGAAATGGATATCCTTGTGACGGTGTCCTGTGTACGGGAAAATAAGAATGGAAAAAATTCGACATGTTGGGTTTGCTTCTGTTGGGGGACTGTCTGTCGGAATAAAAACTGTATTTTGAAAGAAATGTTGCTAAAACGTCATCATCCAATATAAAATCAAAGAAATAATACGAAGAATGTTACCCAATTATAATCGCACATAATTATTGTACATACAAAATTAAATACAAACAAACAACACGCTACAATATTTTAGAGGCCTTACAATTACTCAGGGGTAGTGTTTGATCCTGTTAATAAAAAATTGGCGGATGTGAATATGCATTTTGTTTCTGAAAGTGAATTAATGATTTTAAGACATTTACTTGATGTTCTGACTCCAATGGAAGTTGCTATTAATGCACTAAGTGATAGTAATGCAACAATAACCCTAATGACGAATAATCCCTACTTGGCACAATATGAAACAGCGCCATCAAAGTCACATTAAATCACTTATCGCCTTGCTTTCAACGTGCATTGCAATCGTGATGCATAATGATGTTATTGATTGATTGTGTGCCGAGATGATGAATTTGCCAACTGAATAAACAGGGGATGAGATTACATTAGAATCAAAGGCAAATATACATATCCCAATTAGCGAATTGACACTTTGAACATCGAAATCGCATGCGGATTATAATGAATTAGCTTTTGGTTTTAGTTTTCACCGCTGGATTTGTAACGATCGAATTTATAATATTTGACAACGAGACGATGTGCATTTGCATAGCAGGATTGATAGATTGGATTTTCCGGGATATATTAGGATTGACGTGTATTCATGATAGATTTCCAAGCGTAAACATGATTTGAATAAGTCGGGGGAGCTTTTAATATGATTACAAATGAAAATGGATGAGAAAATAATACAATCAATTTTGGAAAATGATATTAAGAGGTAAATTTTGCATAGAAGTGGTAAAACTCATACAATTATAACGTTGTACATGAGATTTCATATAAGCACCAGTCAAGTTTATAAACAAAATTCCTCAATTAAAATAGTTTTGTCTAAAGCGAGTCATCAAACATTTTCAGTTAAGTCTTAAGGTCCGACCGGTCGTCTTGGCCGCGGGTAGACTTGGTCTTATGCGTAAGCGTAAGCGCAAAGGGTTAATATACATAAGGATCTGGATACCATATTAGATTGTAAGACAAATTTTTATATACCTCGATCTTCATAGAATATTAAACAGTATACAGACGCACATGGCTTAATAATAATTGACTCAGCGTTCTAATCAATATACGTAATTTATTGTCATGGGCTACCATTGTAATTAAAAATCATCATATCACCATGTATATATCATAGGACTTGGTAAATTAGTATTCAGTGCCGCTTTTGACGGATTTGAAGCAATAAAAAAATCAGATTAGATAAGCTGAGGACGTTCCTACCGATGAAATTTTAGACTTTTGATGCCTTCAGAAATTGATGAAATCTCTCTAACAATTTTTTTTTGTAACATCGAATATAAAAATGTAAAAGCAGCAATGAGTTGTTATGCAGGGATCGATACTAACGAAGCAGTTTTACTATAATGTTTCAATTTGTATTGATGTCATTATCGTCGTCTTTTCCCCGTCTTTCCACTGTGTTGACTGAAAAAATATATTCTCGAATGCTTCATTGTCACTTAATCGCTTTTCCTTGTGTCAGTTGTCAACTTTTCAGAATGTAACTACAGTAAAATTGCCATTATTAAAGTCTTTCGTAGCATGCTGTCCGACAGAATGTTTACACAATCATATCCTTTTTTATTGGATGTTAACCAGAACGACTGTGCTTTAAATACATCATTTTAGCAAATTATTTTTTGCGCTAAAAAAGCTAATCACAAACAAATATTCAATCGTTTTTCATAATGCATTCAATCAAAAAAGATAATTCTTTCGATATGTTAAGAAACCCAAGCGTTAATTGATCGAAAAGAGAAAGAATCGTTTCTATTATCTCCGTCGCGCACACGGTGACATTTTTAATATATTACACAAATAGCTTCATATTTTAACTAATGATTTTCATTGTGTGAAAAGTAAATCTATAATTGATTCCATTACAAATCCCTTTGTATCATGAACAGGCAGATTTCCTGTGACCGTTTATTCAAATATGTCCTGGATGGAAATTTGGATGCAAAATTGATATCGAGAGTCGACCACAGCCGATCATTGAAAGGGAAAATATCAATAAGCGAATTTTTTATCCGGTACCCCTAATATAATAACAAAATGTGTATGTGAATGTTGCCGATAATGTAACCCAATTTTAATAAGCTCGTTCCTCAATTTAAGTAAAGCGGAAAGAAATGTCATTTTTTTTGTTATTTGGAGAAAAAATTTTTTTTTTAATAAAAGCTGTACAATATTACTCAATTAAATAATTTTCATTGTTATTTATAATTGCCCTCGATAGATTAGGTAGCATTTTAATGCTTATTTCGTAAAATTCGGTCGGTTTTCCACTAAAGTAGGAATCCAAATGATTTTTCACTCGCTCCAAAGAAGTGATTTTTTTATTGCAAAGCGAATATTTTAATGACTTGAAAAAATAAAAATCTGAAGGTACAATGATAGAGACTGAAGGTACAATGCTTACGATCTTAGCTGCCCAGTAACAATCCTTTTTAAAAATGTATAGGGAAAATAGCGATGAACAAATGATTATCCGTTGTCCCAAGACCGTTGATGACAACTCGTGCGATACCCAAATTCCCTGTCTATATTTATTCCCGAATCTTTTCAAATGGTCTTTTATTGTCGACCAGGGACAGCCGATGTCTAGCGATAATCCCTTTATTGTTTTTCGAGGATCAGTTTCTATCAGAGAATTTAATGCGTCATCATCGATTATTGGAGGTCGTTCTGATTTTGGTTTATTTTTCAAATATCTGTCACCATTTTTGAATTTTTTGAACCATTTATGGCATTTTCGAATATTCAATATGTTGTCATATGTATCACGGATGCTGTGGGTAGCTTATTTTGCTTTTAATCCTTCATCGAATAAAAACAGTAAACAAGATCGCAAATGGATCTCATCAATTTCTTGCTTGGACATTTTTATTATGGCTACAAAAATATAAAAATATTTGAAAAAGTAAGACAAATAACAGAGCTTTAAAATGACATCAATCTTGATGTATTCATTTGACAGCAACCCGAGGCAAACAGACGGCAAAGACGCAACCAAAAAAATGACATTTCTTTCCGCTTTATCTAATATTTTAACCCGTTAATGAGTCCTGCATATGCTGCGAACGAACTAGAGTGATAATTATATTTTCGCACATTGAATGCGGAGATAAGTGAATCAGGGAGAGAGACGGGTGTCTTGCATCTCATCATACGCTCGTACATCGACTGTAAGATCGTCTAAATATTCTAAAACAATGCGATTCAAATCGCTCAATCGATCATTAACTCAAATTTATGTGAATGATATAATGAACCAATTTAAGTGTATTGTTAATGTTTACTTGAATAAATGACTGAATATTGTGTGCTATCGACAGTGTTTATTTGTTTAAATACAAGTTTCATACACGCTGCGCGGTCCTAACACATAAAAAGGATTTGTACGGATGATAAGATATACAAATATAGCACAATGAAGTTATCCCGTAATCTTGAGTGTTTTTTTTTTCAAATCATTAATTAGGAAAATGTTCTAAATGCTACGTTTTGCTATTTGTACGAATAGATTTAGATAAACGTATATTTACAGCGGGTTAATACAATATATCCCATGATAGCTTTGAAGATAAGGTGATGTTCACACACCGGCAGTATTAGTACGTTGCCATCCCGTCAAAAAATAATTAACTCCGAATAATATATTTATCTTGAAGTAAGCTTGGCTTACAAGGATTAAAAGAGGACCGCATAGAGAATGTTGATAGCATTTTAATTAAACTCTTCAGACGCGAGCTTTACAAAGTGGTGGGCCCCAAGGAAATCTGAAACACCGAAAGCGATGCATTCTAAGATCGGCTATTTTGTGAGGTGCAATTTGAGAGCTGATCGATATTTTAAGTTGACGTCAAACATTTTCAGCTATACAAATATCCAGCTATTTTGTCGAGGAAGACGTTCATTAAAAACGGGCACTGGGTTGAAAAGGGAAGTGAATTTCCTGTTTGAACGAGAATCAATTATCCAACATTCATCTTTGCACCGATGCCTTTATAGCTCATCGAGGACGTGCAATGGATACATTTTCCTGATTGCAACTGAAATACAACGGAAAATAAGCTGAAAATCAATATTGTATCTTTGGTGAGTACGGCCGCATATCCTGCGGACACACTGAGGCGATCTTGAGTGAGTACGCCCGCATATGTTGCGAGCAGCACTTAACGCTTTTTATTCGATGCCACTGAAACTCCGAACAAAGAAAAGACCGCCTTGCATTAAGAAAATGTCCGAAGTACAGATCGAAGTACATTTTTAAAGATTTCCTTGTATTGATTTTGCCTTATTAATTATTTCAATGTATGCAGTTTCCTAAATGCTTCGTACAGCAATATTATATATGAAATATTCAATGTCGATTATGAAGTGAGATAAGGAACAACGAACCAAAGTCTTAGTCAATTGAATAACTCCCACGCGAAAAAAGCTGAATATTTTATTCCGTTCAAGTAACACCCCCTGAAGTAAATCTCATCTGACACCTCGTGGTTCACCAATTAAAAATAATTGCTAAACAAGCTGTGATGAAACATGTCACATAAAATGTCGATGTTGATAAAGCCAAACACCTGTAACCACCAGCAACAACTATAGAATTTTCAAGTCGCATAATAAATCTATGGTCACATTAGGTATCATAAACGCAAAACAGTTCTTATTTACAAACTTTCCACCCCATATCGAACTTTTCTTTGTCGCTATTAAAGACCCTACATATTTGATGTATTGAAAGTCGTGCGACTTTATTTTGAATAAATAAAACGTACAAAATTACACAGGACGATACTCGTCCTCAATGAAACGAATAAGTAGACTGATTTATTCATACATTATATTAGCGATCGCGAGCCGCTCATTCGTCATATCAGCGGTTCGAAAAGCGGACCGATTGAGCATACATACCTTATGGTCACTCCGTCCTCTCACAGGGCATTTTGGGGCATTTGCTATAATCTGTACGATCACATAGTATTGTTTTACGATAGTAAATAAAGGTATTTTGGGACTATCTTTGTATATTATTTTAAAACATTAATTGAATTGAAATATGATAAAATAATATGCCAAAATAAAATATAAACAGACATAATGTAAAACGTTGCCTAAAACTGCCGATTTCAGGTATATGCTAATTTAACGTCTATGTATCGCTACGCCGCAGTTTTGGTGAAAATTTCTCACAAAGACAATGAAAATCGCGCAAAAAATCCTAATATAAATTATAATCCTATTATAACTCGCCCTCATATAAGACTTTGATTCTCATGACAAAATTTTACAGAAATGTATACTATTGATGAATTTGATTGTTGTACATTTTTGAAACGAATTTAATTTAAAATATCGGCCGGAAAGTATCAAAGGGAAACCATTTCTGCGACGGAAATTGAGTTGGTTTATAATGAAGTATTTCAGATGTCCAAAACAGAATATTTCATATCTGAAAGCATCGGAATAACAATGAAAAATAAAACATATTTGCAGCATTGTTTTTAAATTCAGTACGGAGTTTCCTTTATAACGACAAAATGACGTTGGGTTTTTTCAATTTTGCGATGCAATTAATAATCCATGCGACAAAGCTCTTTGTATGCTGTTATGCTACGTTGAAGCTATCTGATTGTATATCGTCAAAGGGGATGAACGGTGATACGGTGATTCATTATTGAGACTAAATTCAAAAACATGGCCATTGGGATGGACGTTAATTAGAACATACAATATTCGTCGAAATTAAATCTGAATTTAATCTTAAATTCTTAGCTTAAAGATTAAGTTGTGTTTGTGTAATATATAAAAAGTGCTACAGGTTACTGTATGCTACGTATACACACACAGGTGGCACGGCGCATGCGCGTATCGTGTCTTTGTACACATATGTGCGACGGAAAGAATATAAATGATTATCTTTTTCCAAACAATTGCCGCTATGCAAATTTCACTTCAAAAATATTAATAATATATCCAAAATATTTATTAAATACGTATTTACTTTTTCCTTCAAAGTTAAATTCTATGCTAACGGTAGGAAATGTTATAGACCATTCACATTGAAGCGCTTTATAAGAGCTCAAAGTGCATAATAATATTGAACAAGCTTTCATGTACGCTTCGTGGACCATTTCGAATATTACCTGATTCTGGAAATGCAACTCCAGCGTCTTATATATAATTTCACATATGAGCAACTTGTGAGCACTATGTTTGCAGATGTGGCAAAATAAGAGAATATTCGAAGAACCAACCAAACTTGTGTGGTAAATATCAAGAGTTTGCTGAAATTTGATCCTTTGATGCAATAAAGTTAGAAAAGCCACAGATTTAATAATAAACAAAGTAAGTCAATTTTAGCCGAGCGCAACTATGGGGTCATCTCATTTTATCACGTCAAAAAAAATCGTTTTTTTTAAGTTCATTTTTCGAAAGGACATGTCTCTAAGGAAGTCGTCCATAATTTTGGTGAAGAAATTCGGATTATTTCAATGCTTTACAGCTAAATCGCGTAATGCGCTCGAAACAATCATTCCGTTTAAAATGCACCCCAGCCGTTCTAAGACCTGTACCTGCTTTTGTTTATAGGCCAGAGATTCCTATTGGAGACTTTTCTTATCTTTGTTCTAGTAAGGAGCAAATTAAGTCAAAAAAATGTTAATACAGATTTATAAAAGGCGAATAAACAAGTGGAAAGTAAGGGCACAAAAATAAAGAACTCTGTATGAAATGCTACAAAAATCGAACAGCTTACTGATAAATTATTTTAAAAAATATCTAATTATTATGGCTTAGCTATTTGCTTATATCTTGATTCAATAAAAATTTGAGAAATGCTATTTGGGCTACATAATATCCCAAAATTTCGACTGATGAAGCCCCTCAGCATTCATACTGGTCGATAGGAACAGAATTGGTGCGTATTGAAAAAACATGCAACTACAAGATCGTTATATTTGTGCAAGAAACCTTCTTCTTCCACCAAGGAAGTTCAGCAAATCTTAAGAGCCATTTATGAAGAATTAACGTCTGATAATTTATTGTAAAGATGTCTTGGCTCGTTTCATCGCGTGCGTATGGTTTCTGATACCGAAATATATTTATTATGGCAAAAAATACTACAAATCGCAACATATACTGCATCCTGAATTTTTAAGGAAGCATTTAAACCTATTTTAAAAATAATGGATAAAAAGATACATTGCGATTCATGGAGACGCCCAACTAAGAACGCATACGATTTGTCAACCGCCAAGGTTCCGAATCTTATAAATAAGCTAGAACAGTTCACAGATACGTCAAATTAGCCAAAAAAATAAGAAGCTGAGATAGCTGAAGAATTTTTAATAAAGCTGGAATCGCTGATTAGTAATATATTTCCCTTTTTAACAATTTTATGGCATTTAAAACTTTAAACGCGTTTTTCTCGAAACGACATTTTTGCATGTGGTGTGTAAAGAATTTTGAAAAACCAAGTCGCCGATTGGTCTGAAATTTTACGTGCTTATTTTAAATATATACGGCTATGGCAGTGCGCAAAATCAGGTCAAAATATTTATTTTATCTTACGTTTTATATTAAAAAATACCCCCAAAAAAGACGTTTTTTTCCAAACTTTTTTTCAAATCAGTGCTATTTTGTTGCTTTTGAACAAAAACTATTCATTAACGATAATGCGATAGCGACACACTTACAGATTAAGAATCTTATTGATTTTTTTGTTTCAAGTAAGCCTGAATGAAAAAATTGTTGCACGTCATGGACTTGCATCTTTTTTGACATGTCATTTTGATGCTTTAAAAATGATATAATATATATTTTTTTCAATAACGAATTTATTTTTTTAATATTAAATAAGAGTGCCATAATAAATCTCAAAAAGATTCATTTCATTAAATGGTGTGTTTACTGAGAAAAAAATTGTTAAAAATTGCCTATTTTTTGGCTCGTCATAGTGAGATGACCCCTTAAATGGATTAAAGAAGACAACCCCTCAACCGAGTCTAACAGTAAAAATAGCTCTTTTGAACGTTTAGTGAGACACACCTTATACTTTAATCCCTAACCCGTCGTTATACGAGACTCGACTGTACAAGGCGAATGTTGTTGCAGTTAAAAAGGGGAACATTTGGTTGAAAACATCTATTCACTATACCAAAAAAATATAAAAGCGATATAAATCGCACATAAAGTCAAAGCATACTTTACATTCGCTACAATAGATTTTGAGCATTTTATTCCTCTTTATGTATCATAAAAATAAAAAAATATATAGGAAATACGCTCTTAATGAGAGCTTATTTTTTTGCAAATAAAGGAGACATACATTTTCTATATTATATATTATGTCGTCTCGCCGAGGAGGAAAATAATAAAATTAAATCCCAATCATTAAGTCCACCATTAGGCATGTTTTTTTTTCGCGAATCGCGTAGTTTTGTACATATTCCGAAAAACATTCAATACAAATTTAATTGGCAAATATGCCAATTAAATGGTCCTTAATAAGGGATCATTTTCGAAATGAATTTTTCCAAGCTTTCCATCTAATTGTCAATAATATCGAACGGATCATCAATCATTTTGATATAACGAGAAGCCTTCCAATGCATGTTTCTGACTGATGACTTTAGAATTTTATTTTCAATGTAGCAAATTTAAGATATACATTTAAAGCTGTAGCTTGTCTTTTCTAAAGCATTTGCCTTTATATCGGCAATGCCAAAAATACGTGCCACAATGGGTAAAAAAAACAAGCACAAAGTCAGGCTCGAAGTTAAAAGGATCGTTCATTTTTGAATTTAAAAAGAGCCTCGATGATGTTATCTTTCTTTTTCTTTGGTCCTAAAGAAAGAAATGTAGAATTTCTACAACGGAAAAATTAAAAAACTCTAAGCCAGATGTAAAAACAAACATTGATTTTTATATATAAGATCCACTGTAAGTTTATTATACTATACCTATATTATTTGAGAAAGTGCAAACAATAAATTGGGCAAGTTTTATCGCAATCGAATGAACGGTATGGCGACGCATAAAATACGGACAAACAAACATTGATTTTTATATATTAGACTACGCCTATGTTATGCGCAAAATCCTGAGCAATAAGTGGACGAAGTTTTATCGCAATCTGATGAACGGTATGGCAGCGCATTTCGAACGAACAAAACCCAATTATTTTTATATATCAGATTAAACTTGTGGTGTTTGTTTTCGTACATCTATAAAACGCATATAAAAATTGTGATTAAAAACCACTATAAAATTTAGCTCACAAATCATGTTCAAGTCAGGTAGGGCCTCCTACTTTATATCAAATTTGCGACAATAACAGAAATATTAATTCAAAATAGATATAACATCATCGCTCAGAAATTTTCTCCAATTTAAAATTCCTATTCAAATATATTTTTCCTAACTTAATAACATATAGAAGGCTATGGAAACTATTTATAATCTATAATTAGGCATTATAATTTGTATATAATTTGTTTGACGAGTGAACATAATCTATTTCTGTACATTCGTATTTTTGGGCTAATGAATATACATCATTAATATTCCTGCGAACAAAAATTGTTGCGTGGGCCAAACCTGATTATAAAGTCTTGTGTCGTGTGTTCAATGAATTAAATATTTTGAGTCCTTATTTTGGACATTGCGTAGCTTAGACGAATCGCCGTCAATAATAAAGAGGCGGGCGCTTCGTACTCCGAATGACCCTCCCGTGCGGTATCTGCAGACGGACAACGCGGCAATCGTTAAATACGGCAGCGACGAAGGCAACGCGATCCGCATCCGAAAGACGTGTCAAAAATAAAAACACGAGGGATATTTCGACGATTTCGGTATTATGCATTTGATGAAATGAACACAGCTTAAAATCGCTGCCATACGCAAATACATTATTCGATGCGTTTATGGCACACATGCATCTGTTCCATTAAGTTAGCATTTTTGAATTATGCTCGTGGTGTAATTGTATTGAAAAAATGTTGATTTTAAAATGATATCTGCTATCCAAATGGATAGTAAAATCTATTGCTCATACTCTAATACTTCAAGTATTTAATCAGTTAAGTGGAGCGGGACGTATATATACGTCCAACGTAAGCTGCATCGAAATTGGTTAGGACGTATATATACGTCTTCGAAATATATGTTGATTTCTGAAGCAGGCGGGATTTTTTTGTTGTTTAACGAATGTGTGAGTTGTCTATACATGTTTTAACATTAATTTAAGATAACACAATAATAATTTAAGAACTTCCTTAACAGGTTAAGATATGCTACGTTTTATAAATCTCAGATAGCAATTGACAGATTAATACACTCAACAGACAATAATATTTTAGTATAGCTAATGATTAATATCATTAAATTTATGCGGTCCTCCCTAAGTATTGCAGTAAATTGTATATTGATGCGGGCGATAAATAGCGAATACTTCTAACAAGAACTTGTTTTATAACACTTTATAGTCCGGGCGATCTCACACGAAATTCATGAAACTTCTTTCATAAAGTCGATATAATTCTTAAACAAGTCAATAGATTGAAATGAATTTTAATAATGTCTATTAGAAGAGTTTACCGCATCGATATGTTTAAAAATAACAGTGGTTATCAATCTGTGGTGCGTGAATCAGCGTGATAAAATGCAGTAATTATTTTTTACGGTATGTACAAATAAACAAACAAAAATAACATAAAGATTATCAAACAGTTCATCGTTATTTGAACGTATTCAATGACGAATTTGTAGAACAATATCTATGGCATTTTTGATTTATTTTATACGATTTGCTATATTTGGCCGGCGGATGACATTTATATATGTTTTATACGATTGAATTATTGAAGAAATTCAAATCTGTATCAACTTTGTATGACATTTTAATTAACATTAACACAAGTTAATGTTACGGCGGGCACATGCTATTATCCGCTTATTAGCCGCAAGTTTGATAAAACGGCACCACTAGGGAATCCAATCCCGAGCAAAAATTTCAATAGTTTAAGAAATTACATTGATAAATTTGATTAAAAAAAATACTAATAAGTCCATTTGTTTAATATAAAAAATAAGCCAAATTCCCGATTTCCCGACAAATTATTTATTTCCGTCGCTGCAGATAAATACTTATATACTATAATATTTTGATGTGATTCGTAATTATATTACGGAGGAATACAAAAATCATGAAGCCCGTATCTATTATATTTCATATCGATATTCCCATTATTAGAGTCGAGGTGTAGTAAATACATCACCGGGGTAGGGAAAGGTTAATATAACGATTTTAAAAGCATAAATGCACTGTATATATTTATACATAGATTAGACAGTTACTGCGTAAAATTAGAATCAATCAACCAGTATTAAAATATAAATCCTGCGGCAACGAGTTCTCGGACGTGCCAATAGACAACTGTGGCGATTAAGATATGAAAATGATGGAAATATTTTATTACTTAATTTTCCCATGTCAATCTTTAAGTTTAAACAGCGTAAATCGCAAAATATCACGAATAGTACGTGACACAAACGGTGTTTTACTTCGCCGTGTAATCTGCAAAGTAGCCATAAAGTGCATTTTATGTGCATGACGGACAAGGTAGGGCGTGGATTTGGCACCGACTTAAATTTTGTATTTCTAATAAATGAGTGTCTGAAGTGCTCTGTATAAATACGATGCTTTTTCTGTGTGAATTTTCACTCGTTAATGTCACTGAACAATAGTTCTTTAAAACAAACCACATCTGCACACAAACTGAGCTCAAACCAACGTCCATCAAAATCGGCAAGGACTTATCAATACCCCTAATATTAACACCGTGCTTGCGACAACAGTTCCAAACCGCTGATACTAGTACTAACCACGTTTTGCAACAATAATTAAAAAATAATTAAATTTTAGTACAAAACGCCTAGACTTTAAATTTTTATCACATGAAAATGTTCATAACAAATTACTATATACACTTGGGTCTTTTTTATGCGAATTTGAAGTTATGCGGTTTTCAAAATTAATGGAACCTATCCATCATTTTTCTATAGAGAACAAAGATATTTTTATGCGAATACGCATAAAATTAATAACACTAGTGCAAATTACGTCCGTTATAATGCGAGTTTGTATAGGGCGATGGGCGAACGGAATTGTTTTTAAATCTGGAAACTCTTCTCAAAAGCTTAAGAATTGCATTTGTACGATTATCGAGTAAAATAGACTTTAATAAAGCAATTTTAAGATGAATATGTATAGTGTTTTTATTTATATTAATTTTTTTGTGCGATTTTTGTTACATTCTATGACATTGATTTGAAGTTATGCGGTTTTTAAAAATAATGGAACCTGTCCCCGGCGAGTATTTTTTATGCGACTCCCCGTGGAACATATCTATCGCTTAAAAACAGACGGGGATTTTTGTATTCGATTTTTGTGATCGAACAATGCGTATGATATTAAAACGATATTTCTGCGCTCCTCAATTCTTATACTATAGGATAAGAAATTGAAGCTATTCATTCGAAAATCAGAACTGACGTCTTTAGCTGACGGAAGAGGTATTCTTCCCGCTGTCTCGTATGTAATCTCGCAGCTGTAATCTCTCTTTGTTTGACTAAAGTTAATAGTTAAGATCCGTTCCGCAGCACATATATACGACGGGGAGCAATTCGGACGTTCTGAACTTTTGGCTAACCACGTACTATATAATAATCTGATGAAATTAAGTAAAATTTAGTCAATTTTTAATGTACATCAATTTATTTTATTCAACCAAAATCTATATATTTCGATTTTTCTAATAAAAACGTCACCCCTATGACAAAATCGCCTAAATATGTTTCTAATGAGACATTATGTGAAATAATGGTCATTGTCTGGCAATGCCTCGAGGGGGTGGAAATTGTACGCTCTCGAAATGAATTGGATGGGTGTAAAGCAGGAGCCATTGACGGCGGAGGGTCTGCACTACGTAGTAAACTGGAGGATTAAATACTACGATTTTCAGGTCTTGGCGTACTACGAAAAAGAGAGATGGAAACATTCGGTTCTTTGGTGCGAAAGAGGTAAGTAAATGTTGGCCAATCTCGTCGTCGTCGACAATTTTCCGCCATGAATGAAGCGATCCACGGCAAGAATGAAAACTACGGAGGCAACCGCATCTGTTGCGTCGATTTTATTTTAATTTACCAACCAAACCACGTATAAAATACCCATTCGGATGAATGAAAACCAGCCCCGAAGCAATAAAACGGGGTTGGCGACGTACCCTTTGGAAGACGGCCCGACAATACGGCTGGGGACGGTTCAATAATGTAACACATAAGGTTTATACTACCCTTGGGTGATGCGATAAATCACGACGAATGTTATACAGTGACTCGAAAGTCATGTCAATAAAATATGTATAATTATGTTATAATAATCGATCGTAGTCCGTTCGCAGCATATGCAGGACTCATTAACGGGTTAAAATATTAGATAAAGCGGAAAGAAATGTCTTTTTTTTTTTTTTGGTTGTGTCTTTGCCGTCTGTTTGCCTCGGGTTGCTGTCGAGTGAATACATCAAGGTTGATGTCATTTTAAAGCTCTGTTGTTCGTCTTATTTTTTCAAATATTTTTATATTTTTTTAGCCATAGTGAAAATGTCCAAGCAAGAAATTGATTGATGAGACCAATTTGCGATCTTAAAGGATCTCGAAAGGGATTATCGCTAGACATCGGCTGTCCCTGGTCGACAGTAAAAGACCATTTGAAAAGACTCAGACAGGAAAAAACATAGACAGGGAATTTGGGTACCACACGAGTTGTCATCAACGGTCTTGGAACAACGAATAACCATTTGTTCATTGCTATTGTCGAGGCATAAAACCGATTCATTTTCATTTACAGTGGCTTTCTTCAAATCAAGTACCCGTTTCTATCCCTCGACCGTCATTATCTTTTAAAAAGGTCCTCTTTGGTGTTTGGTGGGATTTTTTTGGCGCAATTCACTGCGAATTATTAAAACCTGGCCAAACTGTCACAGCAGAGCTATACTGTGCACAATTAGATAAATTAAAAGTGGAAATGCTCAAAAAGCGATCAATGCTAGTTAAGAACCAAATAAAAATATTACAGCATGATAATGCAAGACCACACGCAGCAAGGATTACGCAGAACAAAATAAGGGAGCTGGATTTGGAAGTGATGCAACATTCATCATATTCTCCCGATATTGAATATTCAGACTATCATCTTTTCAAGTCATTAGAATATTCGCTTGGCGATAAAAAAATCACTTCTGTGGAACATGTGAAAAATCATTTGGATTCTTATTTTAGTGGAAATCATGCCGAATTTTACGAAAGAGGCATTACAAAGCTACCTAATCTGTAGAGGGCGATAATAAATAACAATTTAAATTATTTAATTGAGTAATATTGTACAGCTTTTATTAAAATAACATTTTTCTCCAAATAACAAAAAAATGACATTTCTTTCCGCTTTACCTTATATTTATACATATGTTTTTTAACAAGGCATAATTTGAGTTATATTATTACTAGGGAATCCAATCCCGAGCCAAAATTTCGATCCCGGGATTTCGGGACTTCATTAGACAATCCCGGGACCAGTCTCGGGATCCCGGTATTGGGATTTTCAATATTTTAAGAAATTACATTGATAAATTTGATCAAAAATTACGTATAAGTCCATTTGTTCAATATAAAAAATCAATCGAAAACCAGAGAATTTTATTTATTTAATTTAAATGCTAGTTCAAGTTGATGAACACGTGAGCCCCCATTTTCGTATAACACCATCAATGTGTTTAATAAAATTCCACGGAGACACGGACTAAAACTCGCAAAATTCCCGATTTCCCGAAAAATTATTTATTTCCGTCGCTGCAGATGAATACTTATGTATTATAATACTTTGATATGATTCGTAATTATATTACGGGGGAATACAAAAATTCTGAACCCCGTATCTATCATATTTCATATCGATATTCCCATTATTCGTCGATGTGTAGTAAATACATCACCGGTAGGGAAAGATTACTATAACAATTTGAAAAACATACATGTACGCTATATATGTACACATAGATAAGTTCACCAATTCGTAATTACGCCACTGTTTCTAAGCGTCCGGATTTCGTCGAGAATGTCTCGATTTAGTAGCCTTCGTCGTGTTGGTGAGGTGTACGATTTCTGTTAGATAAAAATTTCAATCCCGAAATTTTCGGGATTACGTTTTATAATCCCGGGATTCTTAAGCAGGATCCCGGGATCCGGGATGAATTTTTGGTAATGACCTTATATAACTATATTTAACACATGTAATCGGACATTTCATACTCGGCACAAAAGGGTTAAAATAGGTTTCAGAAGATAAATCACTTTCTCGTATTTTATGCATCGAATATACGACTAGTGCCATCTTTATGCCGACTAACGAAGCTTTTATGTAAACAGATCCAGCCATAGTTTATCAATTGGACTGCGTGTCACTAAAAATAACTGGGATATGAAGCATCATCCTGATCTGTGCGATTTTGAGGATATCAGTTATCTATGTTAGCTTCGTTTGGTTAATTGAGAGTAAGATGACGTTCTCAAATAATCGTAGATAGAATAAACAATCTAGCGAATAGCGCGTCACAATTAGGACGCTAAAAATAAATTTGCGATCGTAAATCGCGAAATAAAAATAAGTCTATGCGATTAAATTCGAACGGGAAGATTCATATAGAAATATACGTGCTCGAATTCGAACAACTTTGCTCCCCTCTCCGGTAATTTCGAAATACAATCCGTGCCATTTCGCTACGAGACAAATTTTAATTAAAGCGGACAAATTCAACTTTTGCCGATCGGATAATACTCTTATTCGATTGGAAACTAGTTATCTGAATGTTCGGTCGATCCCAAAGCAATTTAAAAAAATCGCTACAATTAAACTCGCTTCTTTTCGCTGTTAAAATTGCTCCGAACGGTTCGCGGAAAGAGCACTCTCAATCAAGATTTATTTTCCACCCTCGACAACTCAATTCTGCTTATTTCTCTCAAGAAACAAGCACAACGTTATTAAATAACATTTTAATGGCTAAACTTTCCCAAAGGAGAAACAATTCAAAAATAGTACAAAATATTATTCTTTGAAAATCTTGGCAGGGGCACAAGGATCCCGAACTTTATTTTAGTAGCAGTAATTATCTAAAATATGTATACATACATACATATATGTTTTTCAAATTTACATATTAATATTTTCCACCGGTGATGTATTTACTACACATCGACTCTTATAATGCGAATATCGATATGAAATATAATAGATACGGGCTTCACAATTTTTGTATTCCTCCGTAATATAATTACGAATCACATCGAAGTATTGCAGTATATGAGTATTCATATGCAGCGACGGAAATAATTAATTCGTCGGGAAATCGGGAATTTTGCGAGCGTGCATTTTCAGCAGCAGGTTGCTTGGCTACCAAAATACCTCGGTAGAATACATTGCGAGCATTTAACCCCTCAAAGGGGTAAGACACAATGTTGTGTCCGAATCCTAGTGACATCGTACGATTGTATAGATCGTTAACCCAAATGCATCGACTAATATGTGAATTAACAGTGTTTATTTGTATAAATACAAGCTTCATACACGCTGCGCGGTCCTAATAGATAATGGGATTTGTACGGATGACAAGCGGTGGACATACCTTATATAGTTTATGATGATTTTAAATTAGCTCACTACTCAAAGGGTTAATCGATTTCTTAGTCCTCCGATGATAATTCAGATCTGACCTCAATTATTTCATCGTTATTCAGAATTGCAAATCTAGGTT
Source organism: Stenopsyche tienmushanensis (assembly GCA_008973525.1). NCBI lineage: Eukaryota > Metazoa > Arthropoda > Insecta > Trichoptera > Stenopsychidae > Stenopsyche > Stenopsyche tienmushanensis. The sequence continues at coordinate 286,191 of WACJ01000190.1, forward strand.
AAATTTATATGATAATTTAACAATTAGCTGACATCTTCTCGCCTTATCACCTTTACGCTGCAAATACTTTTTTTATAAATAAGTCCGATTTGTATTATAATAATTGATTATATTTGTTTTATACAATGTAGATAAACGGTGTATTATCATACAAAAATTCGTTTAATAATATCATCATCATTGGAATGAAATCAAGTTCATATCGTCTGTATCATATATTTATCTCCTCTTATGTTTAATATTGATGCTAATAATGATCTTCGAATTTTATTTACGAATGATCAACCGACGATTTGTCCGGGTGAATGTGTCAAAGGGCGCTTTGGCGACCTTATCGATAAGAAATTAGCGTGCCTTCTAAACAGTTGTGTATAGTGAAATATGTTGGAATATATTATATATTGAACTCGAGTAATAAATTAAAAATGAATAATAATTGATTATAGCTAAATATATTAACCATTTGGGATTGGGTCGTCGCTTTTGCGACGGTCAAATTCGGTCCGCAAAAAATATAAAAATGGGCAATACGAGAGTGGGCTGAAAATTAATGCACACATTCTTATAGATCGCGATCGAAATTAATTTTAGAAGCGCATCAGGTGGCATATGGAAATAACAATCCTCCTTGAATTAAAATTTGAGCTTTGAGATCTTTGCGTTCATCTGATGTATTTCTAGAAGCAGAAATATGGAGATGCGTTCTATTGCTATGCCAACGAGAATTAAACAGCGTGCTGTTATCGAATTTTCAACTGCTGAAAAAGTGACTCCTATTGAGATTCATCGTCGTTTATGCTGACGATGCTTTTGATAAGTGGGCTGTTAATGGATGAGCAATAAAATTTCGTGGTTGTAAGCCTGGAAAAGGCAAACTTGTTGAAGAAACACGAAGCGGACGTCTGATCATCATCACAGACGATAAACATTGCAAACTCATTGACGATTTGATTCAAAATGACCAGCGAATCAATCAAATCATATTGAAATATCCATAAGGAATGTGTCGGCTTCATAATTTAATAATTGGTACATCGTATCTGTGCAAGATGGATACTACAAAACCTGAAGTTTGAACCGATTCCACACCCGCCTTATTATCCCGATCCAGCGCTTTGCGATTTTTATTTATTTCCTCTACCCAAGAGCTACATCATTACACATCGGACGAGGAGGTGAAGGCAGCTGTCGAGTCCTGGATTCGATAAAAGTGGGAAGAATTTTTCAGCGACGGGATGAAAAACTTGTTACACGCTGGGAGATGTGTTTGCTATAATGATGTCTATATTTAAAAATAAATACATATATCATTTTAAAACTTATGAATTGCTTTTTAATATACTTTTCGTCGGATCTTGCTATTTGTTTTTGTTCGCGCTCTACGAGCATGTGTGCATTAGTTTTCAGCCTATCCACGTATTTGAAAATTAATGAAAACAATATTCAATATCCCACGATGATATAAGTGATGATTTATTATAACTATACTATTTGAGAAAGTTCAAACAATAATTTGGCAAAGTTTTATCGCAATCGAATGAACGGTATGGCAGCGCATTAAATACAGACAAACAAACATTAATATTCATATACTATACTATGCTTATGTTACTCGCGAATTCTTTAGCAATAAGTGGACGAAGTTTTATTGCAATCCGATGAACGATATGGCAGCGCATTTCGAACGAACAAAACCCAATTCGTTTTTATATATATTAGATATGGTGCGGCAGGAAAATTACTTTATTTTAAAAACGAATAAAACAAACAGTTTAGAATATATCAGTTTGAATTTTTTCCACGTTATAGAGATACATTTAAAGTTTGTATTTATAAGAAAAAAAAATCTGCCACACCACGGTAAGAACCTTCAAAGCTTGACTATTTCAATGCATTGACCAGAACGGATGCCACGTTAATGATATAATTTTTAAAACGTAATAAATATATAATTTAAATGTCTTTCTATAACATGGAAATAAAAATTCAAATGATATTTTACATACTATTTGTTTTATTCATTTTTAAAATAAGGTAGTTTGTCTGCCGCGCCTATACAAAACAAGCATTTATGCAATGAACGAATGTTACATTGACCTTAACAAGTCGCTATTTTGTCAAAATCAGCAAAACAGATAAGACGACCAACGATATATTGCTATGCAATAGTTGTGATAAATCATAGGGTTGACAAGCTATGTTTACTTGTTTCGCTTTGATCATCATTTGATATATTCGTTTATCGTTTTCATTGGGATCGAGTTCATTACTGTGGTGATCTTGCTGCAGAGACGAATCCAAAAGTGCGCGTAAGTGTCATTCAATATAATGGTTGTTGTGTCGTTTAATTGTGTGATTTTTTTGGATTTGAGATCGAATCATTGCGCAAAAATTGCGCATATTTGATGTGATTATATCTGCATAAAAATCTATTGCATAATCGAGGATTCAGGTCAACGCTGAAGTGCAACTCGTCTATTTAGACTAAATATCCTCGGGTTCAAGAATTCAAGGCACTTTGCATCCATTTCACAAAGTGGACTTTCATTTCATGCTTCAATATAGAATATATTAAAAAATATTGCTTTTGTCCATGAGGATTTTTTTTGAAAGCTGCAATATTTTCGCATGACAATGTTTAATATTAAATTCTCATATCGTGCTATTATGTTGACAGACAAAAAAGGTGTGATTTGAAAAATTATGACGTCGTTGGAGAACATCATAAGCATTCTTCGTACAGACAACGCCGGCAATAAAAAAGGGTGAGTTTTGTCAACGATCAAAAATGCATTTTGTAACCAGTTGCATCTCATCTCAAAGCAGATGTAAGGTTTCAATTAAATCATTCAAACACTCTAAAAGCAATTTAAATACATTTCTATCATAATTACATCGTTTTAATGCAGATATAGTATTTATGGATCTAACGAGCCTTTTAAAAAGAGTTTGTGACAACTGGAGTTTCTTGGAGATCTTGGATTTTTAAAAACGTTATGAAAATCAAACAAAATAGACTATATTCAGATTGGCATTATAGATCCTTGATCTTTAATCAATCATTATTTCTCACTATGAAATACGCATTTTATTGTAGATAACGTAGAAACAACGACACCGAGTGCACAAATCAAAATCAGTAAATTAACGGGTAAAGTCTTCGTCATAACACTTTCAGCATTTCGCATATCACTACATATATAAACGTGATAACCTTCGGGTCAATTCAATAACGAAAACAAATCCAACAGTACGCATTAACATAATCGATAAATTGATCAGAATGTTGATAATAAAAAAATATTTTCAAAAAACTTAAGAAACTTACAAATTTGAATTCATTCCCAGTGTTATCTCAATAAGTAACTGAGAATACATTTGATTTCTTGGAGTTGCTATGTTTTTTCGTAGAAAAACAAAAAAAATAATATCTAAAAATTATTATGAAAGGGACTTAAAATCTTTTTTTGTGCGGTAAATCACGGAAAATCGCACAAAAAAAAAGCTATGATTTACATTAAAAAAAAGTGAAGATGCGTTCCATGAAATTTAAAAACCGCATAACTTTGAAACAACTATATAAAATATATCCAAAATCGCATAAAAAAAGTTGACATCTGGCATCTCAATTTCCAGACATCCACATGTTGTATGATAATTTTCGTTGTGATTTTCGATATGTTGCAAAATCGTTCTCTTCTTCGTAAAAAATAGTATACCCAGTGTTAATGTCATTATTGTTCTGTGTAGATTTTCTCTTTCTAACAATATAATTCATAATTAGCAAACATGTCATTATAGTCTCTATTTAAAAAAAAATCACAAAATGGCGAATGTTCAGACAAATCATTTTTTGGCCTTATTTTGTCAGTTTTTAAATAGTTAAAATTAAATTTAGACATAAATATGTTAGGAATAATAGAGGGCTATATAGAAAAGATTCACATCCAGTTGGAAGTAAATTAATTAATTAAAATTTAAGATTACATGTCATCCGCGTTGAAAAAAGTAGTTTCGAGGAAAACGCGTTAAAATTAGCTGGAATTTTGAAGGATGTATTTTTATAGTGCTGATAAATCATTTCCTATTTTATCCAAAATATCTTGATACGAACTCATTATGAAATTTAAAAAAAAAGAAGAAATTGCTTTGAAAAAATCGCATAACTTCGAAATCGCACAAAAAGGGGTTCGAGCGTATATTTGTGAAAATATCTGCATATTCGAACGGAAACGTTAAAATAAGACATTTTTGATATTTCTTATGAGATAGATCTCGAGCAAGCATTTCGTTGCCTTCGCCATTGCGCTAATCCCCGATCGTCGCCACATTCGGCTGCGGAGACTGCACCGGGGGTTCATTAGGGTGGGCGCTACTGCATCCAAAAAATAAGAAGTCCACCCTATTAAAAAAAATGTTTTGAAGTGCTATCTCTGTTTTTATAATGCTATTAGCTTCGACGAAGCTAGTTCTGTTGCTAGACGAAGTTCATTATCATCATTGGGTTATTAATGATTTGATAAACATAATTGCATATCTCACAAAATTATCTGAAGATGAATAATATTGATTAAATCATGGTGCAATTATAATCTGATGCAGTTAGCCGTCCTTGCTCAATTAAATTTGTTTATTTGACAGGTCGTATTTTATCAACGACCTGATAAAAGATATGGATTTATACACGCGGAAGTGGTAAAGTTCAAAGAGAAACTCGCGATATTTTCCTACTTTTCCTTCCGAAAGCATAATAAATAAATTGTAATTTCAGACAATATCATTGAATTTAATAAATAGGCATTGAATGATTGAAAAACTATTGTGATTATTTTTCATTAAGCCGTTGATGAGTAATCACGCATATGCTGTGATCGGATTCAAGCGATACAGAAAGAGTATTCCCGCACATTGAGGGCGGATATTAGTGAATCGAATACAGAGGCGGATATCTTGCGTCTCATCATACACTCGTACGTTGATGGAAAAATCATGCTGTAAAGGTACCACCCCTACACGATTAAAGATTCTGTTTGAAACGCTATTATGGGGCCCAATAATATCAACAGTGTTAAGGCTCATTTATTGATGTACAAACTTCACTCGCCTTCATTTTTGGGCGATAATAGAAAAACTTAAATGTTAATAAAAAAAAATAGTACAAACATCATGCTAAAACGCGGGTCCGGATCGTAAAGTGTTAAAATATCGATACCACTTAATCGAAGTTTTCCAATCAGTTTTAATATACGATATTGCCATGTTATAAGGCGAGAGCTGCTATATTTCTTTTAACTCAAAGCATCCGAAACATGTGATATGAAATTCATGACAACGATAAAGTATAGAAGATAACGAGATATCCGAGTCGAGGTGCAATTTTAGCAAAGATGTTTGTATGGCAAAGTGGAGACTAAAGCAATATTTCGCATTTAAATCTGCGCATAATGTAAAATTTTCATCAAAACTTTTCGAATTCGTTGCATATTTGAATTTGCAGTAAATATATGCATATTTAAGCTTTCTCGCGCATTTGATTCAATCTGAAACGTTCGCCTATTCACTGTCTTATTATAAATATTATTAGAAGATTAATACAATTTTACATCTCTATATAGAGTAAACAGTGTATGAAGATCCGAATAAGAACAAGTTGACTTTGTTTCATACATGTGTTGGCAAAATTCTACGTGTTGGAATGTCGAACATACAAATACGTTGTACGTTTTAACGATAAAGCTTCAATTCGTTAAACGTATAAGCGAAATCTCGCATCATTAACGACATAGGACAAACGCGGTATTGTGACGATTTTCTATTTTGTAAAAGGTCCGAGAATCACAGAACGTCCAAACAGAGCCTTTGATGTTTTCATCAATTGAAGTTTGATGTCAAATAATTGAAATGTGCAATGTGTGCGCTGCAAAACTGCTCGAGTCTTTGACTCAAGATATTTCGTCTTTGAAGATTTCATAAAAATGGATCATGAGCTCATACCTCGGCACTATTTGCAGAAAACGTTAGATGGTGAAATGTCAAAGACAGATCATATTGCTTTGCAGACAAAGAGTTTTCTCGAAATGCTATTTCAAAGAAAATTTTAGGAGCAGACTTTTATAGTTTGAAACCGAATAAGTTCCTAAAAAGGAAAAGCATTCCGTCTCCTCATTTCTTTGACTTGCGAATCGAAATTAAACTTTAGCCACAATCATAGAAGAAAAACAGGAAGAACGAGACTTAATTCAGTTATTATCAGAACATGGCACAAGAAAGTTCAGAAATCGATCAGAGTCGCACTTGTAAATTCTCAATGACGGTCAACTTTGATTAACTGAAAATGCGAATCTTCACGTGGTACTTATATCCCCCCCCCCCCCGAATGCGTACCACAAAGAATAATCGCCGAATTTGCAAAAACGAAAGAGGAAATGGTCTGAAAAGCGGACCGGTTGGACACGGACTGATTTAGGACATAGGGCCTATGTGTAAAACGTAGCAAAAGACACCTCTTCAAAAATAAAAATTCGGTCCATGTGCAAAGCATCCCGTATATGCCTCGAATTATTTGCTTACGGTCGCGGTATTTTAGCGCGTGTAGCATGAAGCGCGCCTATTTTATTATATATTACACAACAGACGGCAATCCAGATTGTAATTGTCGTCGAATATTATTTGAACGACTAATTGATTTACTATCGCTTGAAAACAAAGGCTTCTTTACATCGACACCCTGAAGCAATCTCATCCAGTATACTCTTTTTTCCGATGTCAAAAACCCATTGAGCCACCGAGGTTGTCATAGGTCATTTTTTGTATTTTGGGGACTACTCAATGTCAATCTTCATACATATTTTATGCATTTACTTTGGCCACATGACCTGCGCACGTTTCAAAAGCTTACTCCCTTAGCTCGTATATAAATAAGGCGACCATACATCTTTTGTTACAAAGGATAGTGCTTCGTATCAGAGCGACGTTTTTTAAGATCATTTATTTTTTAAAAAAAAACAGCTCGCTACTTTCCCCGTCCATATTTTATAAATTCGCATTTTCCGAGCATTTTCGCTGTGATACAAACGATACATTCAAGCCTCTGTTAAGGGGATCATTTCGTGTAAAATGCGTAGAATTTTGCTTCGTTTGTACACTTCGTTTCAAATTATTAGCTACCCGGATCGAAAAGTATCTGTCATATTTATATTCATGGAAGATTAATTTATTCATCGATGACGTTCTGGTCAAATATCAGCACTATCATGAAATTCTCATTACACAACTCATATGGAATGTAACCACCAGGGAAATTTAACAGGATTTCTAGTTATATAAAGCTTAATATGAATTGTGATACACGTACTATTTTGTATACGAATGAACGATGGAAATTTAAAAACAATCTGCCCACCTACCACTGACCGTACATAAGAACCACTCCGCGTCTTTACTTATCGATTGTTGAATATTTTTGGGAGCACTTCGATAATGATAATCATTTTCAATCAATCAATTTTTTTTTATTCGATATAAATTGTATCTAAATATGATGTAGAATATGTGGATAAAGTGATTTTATGATATTCAGAGTCGTTCAGAAGTTACAGCGTTGAAAAGGCGAGGGATTGAAGCAAGCGTTCTATCAATCTATGAGGTGAAGAATCAGACTTCGTCTCTTGCACTTCGATTTCTTTCTTCAGTCCTTTTAAACATGTATTTATTGTGCACAATAAATAAGTTGTTATATTATCTAAACTCATTTCTTGTTTCGAATATAACGCTTACTTTAATTCATTAGATTAATTCATATCCGATGATACAAAATCACTAAATTTTACGGTTTAACCATTCGTCGACACACAAACACGATGAACAAAACGAAGAAAGAAATTTGGGCATCTTTCTACAAAAAATGTTCCATAGACGCAAATCCTCAACATCAAAATTAGGCGCTAGAAGAGAACTCAAACATTTCCACCACCATAAGCCATATCTGACTGCAGAAATTCAAAAAATCATTAAACCAGCATGAAGATTTATCACGAGACTATCGGTTGACTAGATGTTTATGAGCACAAACACAAAATAACAATGAATCATTAAATTCATCGATATGGATTTTCGCTCCTATACATCTACATTCTGGCACAAATATCGTTGAAATTACAACTTTTCTTGTCGTGATTATCTTTAATGAAGGATTTAATAGCATTTTTAAAGTTTTAGTTAATAATAAGATGTGAAATTAACCACGTAATTCAAGTTTACGCCCATCATCACAATTAAGCGCATTTCTACCACTCCGAATAACTTCGCTAAAAGAGTTAAAACCGATGCTAAAGAGCAACAATTGGCTTTGCAAGATTTATATGAAGAAACTGAAGGCTTAATTTATAGAACAGATATAGCAGATTAAAGATGAGTAAACATTTTCTTGGTGATAAACGAATTAGAATTTTTAAATGCGTTTTTCTCAAAATACATATTTCAAATGGGTTGCAACGATATCTCAAAATTTATTAAACGAATTTCTTTGAAATTCGATTGACTTATTCTATACATATATAGACACTTTGCACACTAAGATAATTCTGATTGATCAAGGATTTTAATTTTTTCATGTGAAATTAGTCGTGAAAAAACACTAAAATTCATAAAATAATGTTCAATTAAATACCATTTTTTTATTTTAATATTTTTTAACAAGCATAGAAACTTGTTCATAATTTATTAATTAAAATGGCATTTAAATTGTTTATTTCCGATAAGTAAAATGTTCTCAATCGTGGCAACGTAAAAGACCTTTTTCGATGATGCGTGTCTAAGTTGCCGTGTATTTCAGCATTGAGAAATTATTTCAATCTGAAAAAATTGTATTATATGCTTAAAATATGAATAAATACGTGGTAAAAGTTTCGCAGCTGTATGTTCATTCAATTCGTCAAAAATAAATCTTAAAAAGAGCATCGAAAAAGTTCCGTCACACGGGATGATCCCCTTAATTTGAACGATATAAATGCAATTGATCAATTTTAAAATTTCAGTAACATTAGATTATTTTGCGCGAAATATTCAATCACCGCGTAAATCTGTCTAAAAACTTTAATAAGAGTGCTCGGTGCAAATTATTGCAAATTATATGAGATCCATCATTTCAGCAGGATCGTCAATTGAGACAAAATATCAGGGCTTAGAACAGCATTTTTTCTCATTTCGGTTAAATAACGGTTTACCGATTATCAATTTACGGTTTAATTTCGGTTCGAAAGTCTGCATAATATATTTATCGTATATTTGCAGTTATAATAGAAAATATGGGAAAAAGCTCAAACGATCTGATTGGAAGACTGCAAAGATAAAGACAAACATTCGGGCGGAATATCATTCAAATAAAAAGTATCGATTTGAAGAATTGCGATCAGCCTACGAGTTTTTGCTCGTAAAGGATGTTTGGTACATTTGTAGAAGCGATCTTCACAACATACGAGATAAAAGTCCGGGGAGAAATTGCGCCGGCGATGTGGGATCTACCAAAGTAAATTGGCTGATAAATTACAGCCTTTTTTTTATAGAAAATGATGCTCGCATGACAATTTTAAAATTGATAAGGGAACTAAGAAAGTGCTCACGCGATAAAAGTCACAATCGCTTACTACAGAGTTTTTAAATGTCAAAGAATACAAATATCCTATATAATATAGCAGTGATTAAAGCCTACAAGCGATCTGAATTATTACAAGTATTTTAAATAATTGTTATTAGAAATACACTCCTTGATCCCGCCATTGATGAAAAAGGACGAGAATCGGAATCCTTTGTTGCGCAACACGTAATCATTCGTTTTCTACGATGTATGACACCCTTAATGTGGCTAAAAAACAAATTGAATACAAATTGTATGAATTTTATTAAATTGTTATGGGTTTATTTAATACAAACGCGCGTTTGAATTGACTGCGATGCATTGTTATATTTCACATGGCAATTGTTAATTATTATCAAACACAGTATTGAACACAGCAAACACAATTTCAATTACAAACTCACAATGAATAAAATCATGTTATTTTTAGCCAAAACGATCGCACCGACTGAATTATTTACATTTGGAAATCGATTGTCCTTATTTGAAGACCCTGCATTTGAATAATAATCAAACAAGCTGCAACTGAGGGAAGATGTAGCAAATTTCAAATTCAAATTTCATCGTGTACTTGGTGATGCTGAAAGTGGAATGACGGCACAAGATCGAAGCCCACGTTGACTTGTCGAAATTAATGGAGATTCGAAGATGTCCAATTGGAATTCTATTCCGTGTTGCAGCCTGTATATAATCCATATTTGCTTTGTTGCTACAAAGACAATTCAAATTTGACATGTCCCGTATTATTGAAGCGTCAATCATAAGGTTCGAATTCAACCGATTGAACTATTCCGAGAAACGCAAAATATTTGTTTCGATATTCGTGATTGTTGGAAATGTTTATTGGAATTGTTTTTTTGCAGCAGCAGATCAGAAAAATCGTTTGTAATCTCTATCCGTTGCATACATTAATATACAAGCTGCGCACATACGTAGCATAAAACAACCTTTAGAATAGTAGATTGATACATTTTAAGCTATGTTTGTATATATTTTATTTTGTGTGTAATCTTCTGATATATAAAAATGAATTGGGTTTTGTTCGTACGAAATGCGCTGCCATACCGTTCATCGGATTGCAATAAAATTTCGTCCACTTATTGCTAAAGATTCCGCGAGTAACATAAGCATAGTCTAATATATATCTAATATATAAAAATGAATTAGGTTTTGTTCGTTCGAAATGCGCTGCCATACCGTTCATCGGATTGCAATAAAATTTCGTCCACTTATTGCTGAGGATTTCGAGAGTAACATAAGCATAGTATAGTATGTATATAAAAATCAATGTTTGTTTGTTCGTATTTAATGCGCTGCCATACCGTTCATTCGATTGCAATAAAACTTTGTCAAATTATTGTTTGTAATTTTTCAAATAATATAGGTATGTTACAATTAACTTGTAGTAGATCTTATATATAAAAATCAATGTTTGTATGTTTGTTCATGTTTATAATAAAACCAAAAAAATATCATTCCTTATTAAACAAGATAATTTTTTTAAATTTCAAACGAAATTTTTAGAATTATTACTTCTGTGGCAGCAACGCGCCGGGTACCAGCTAGTATTTTGATATAAATATTATTCCATTTATATTCCATGAAGTGTGGGGTAGAAATCTTACGGTTAGTCTGTTTGGTTAGTCTGTCTGTTTGTCGCCATTTTGTTCAGTCATAGTAAATTCTTCCGATGGAGAGATCGTCGTGCACATCTGCGACGTCTTTTTGGGTAGGGAATGTGTGTGAAGATGGAGTATTTTTGAAACGTTTCGCACGTGAGGGAGAAGTTTTTCTGGACTCTAAGTGAATTTCAATTAAATACAAGCATATATTGATCCCAAATAAATATTGTAACCTTAATTTCTGGATGACCCTCGTAGAACAGAATAATATATTTAGGGTGCAGTAAGGCAAATTGACCTGAACGTCATTAAAAATGAAACTCCAACCGCCAGTTAGTTCGATAAAGGTGCTTAAATCATGCAAAAAACTCTATTTTTAAAGTATTTCATCACTATTTATCGATTTGAATGTATATCTAATGTATATGGATACTGTTGTTAAATAAAAATGCAGCTATTTTCACATCCAATGGTAAAATAGAGTCATGTGTATGAGCCTGGGGTATAATTTAGACCCACGCAAGCAATAATGGGTCAATAGATTTCGATCGAAAAACACCGATGTTGCGGGCAATTTTTATCTTTTAACGTCGATTGTGCTACAAGTCAACAAAATTATGTATACAAAATGTGCACTTCGGTTAAAAGTAGAGCTGCGATTTTATCTTCCGCAAAATGCGATACGGTAGGAGTCACAATTTGACCTGCTTTGATCCTATAATGTTGATTCACTGCGACGTGTTTATATGGAATATTCCGGGATTTCATCATACACTAAGCGAAACCAAGGCGACATTTAATAGGGGAAGTTCGATAAATGCTCACTAATTGATCTAAAATACGATCGGCACGACACAGAAACTATTAACATAGCAAATATGACATTAATGCATCGGAAACTAATCGATTGTTCGCCAATTGCTCACAATTTAGCGTTTGATAATATGCAACCGTAATTGGCACACAATGCAATTCGATTGCAAGGATGAAGCCGTATCAAAAATCAACCGAATCGTATTCATCGTCGCCGATTCAAATGGTACAATTGTTTTACTAAACTGCATCGATTGGCGGCTTAAATATAGAGCAATGTTCCATCAAAGTGTGTTATCAATTTTGTAATCAAGATGATGAAAATACAGATTGATTCACCAAATGCAGAGTAATAATGCGTGCATATTATTTATTTAAATTCAATAAAATCGCATCATCGTAAAAGATAGATAATATAGAGAATTCGTCATAGTTTTATAAATACTGGAATGAATTTAGTTTTGAAAATACACCATAAAATGGAGCAACAGTTGCGAACCTGTTGCTCCTTAAGCACACAATATCATCAGGTCACTCCAGTGCATTCAAGTATTTACTCGCGTCTATGTAGGCATTTTGTTACATTATCATGTAATTTGAATTAATCGCATGCAAATCATATTGTTCGATCAGAATTTAAATAATCAGAATTAAACAGCCGATCTCACATCGGTCATCCATCTATTATAGCCATCGATCATTTCCTCGGTTATAAATCAACTTCATCGGTTATTTACAATCATTTATGATTGTAGATATCGAGATCCGCTTGTAATGCTCGCATTTAGAAAAAAGAATATGTGCACCTTATAAAAGGTCGTCCAAATTTGATGCCTATACATTTTATCGAGAGACACATCAATATGGTTCAATTGCGACCATAAAAAATCACTCAACATCGATTGGTATCGCTCAGCGTCCAAGATAACAGCATTTCAGTCAAAATTTTCGAAAAAATGTGCTCCATGTTTAAAATTGTACTACTTTCTACTAAAATAAAATGGCCTATGTCATTTGTAAAAATGCTGCAAGCAAACATTACACGGTGCTGAAATCTAAGCGTCACATTTGTACGACGCTTCGGATAAAGCATTCGGCCTTAATAAGTGTGACTATGAGTTATCTTCGCTTCACCAGACCAATATGCGCCAACATGGTGCATCAGTTAAACGCAAATTTCGCGCACAAACAATGATTAAGCTGAAATTAACTTATAAACAGAGAGACTTAGAGAGATTTATTTATACATTTATATAAATAAACTAATAAATTTGCCCAGAAAATTCCGGTTTATATTTGAATCACTCTCGTAAATAAATATAGCAAACATCCCTACAATGATAGAGAGAATTTCTTTCAGATTGTGGCGAAATTGATACTGTTACATAGGAGTCCCCGGATGGCTCCCTACTCTTGCGTCCTCGTCGGACGCACGGGTCCGTTCTTTTTTCGGATCATGTATAGCCGGATGAATAGATGGGTATGGACGGGTGTCGAACAGAAAGACTCTCTTCTCTAGATGATTCTTTATTCAGACGAGAGATAGAGATCCGGCTGCGGGAAGGATGTCTTCCCGCAGCCAAGGCTATCCGACGACTCTCCCAACTGCTGTGCGTCACTACCCAACCGGAAACGCTGCACGCACAAGAAGCGATCGGTCGGTATGCAAGTGTAATCTTCCGTCTCTAAAGCGAGACGGAAGATGTTACTGTCAAAATGTTAATCTGGCGAATTAAATTCGCCCAGATCAACAGCTCTATTGCATGGGGATGATAAATCGCCAACGCTACAATACCAGTTCAATAGTAGTCTAGTCTAGTTCCGTACATAGACACATTACACGCATGCGCCGCGCTGCCTTACTGTGTAACACAAAGCCACCAGTAGCACTTTTTATATATTACACAAACACATATTTTTTTAGCTTATAATTTCGAGTGTCAGATTTCGAGCCTTTATAGAACCGAAGAAAGCGCTAACAAATACCTTGTAAAGATATAAATAATATTGAGCTGTTAAATAATCATAAAAATCAACTTTTCCATCAACTTCCATCTTGCAAGAATACTCACACGATACTAGAACCTTGTTAGCTAATAGCTTCTTGACCATATAAATCGACGAATGTGAAAATATTAAAAAACACATCATCAAAAAGCATGAAGCTATGCCAAAGACAGAATTGTCAAAGCCAGCTTTGTTAAGATGGCTCTTATGAAAATGAACGTACAATCTCAAAGGCTCCATGGCCACATTGTATGTATCCGCATATGAGTGACGCCGATGTCTAAGGAAGCTAAATATTTAATATAAAGCACTCGGATTGAAGATTGACAAGGAAAAAAAATTACGCGGAGAAAATATGAAGGTCTGAAAATATGAGATAAAACTGATTTCGATGCATAACAGCCATGGGATATTTTCAATCAAACGTTTATAAATACATACGGATAGCTCATCGAGATCTTCAATAGGCAAGGACAAAAAGGCATTCCAGGAATGAAGCATCCAATAAAATGCTGAAGGCACAACAAGCAAACATGCCACTGCAGGATATAAATCCACCGAGAATATTGAATAGGTTCGCCCATTTTCGTGGAAAATTTGTCGATATCCATATGAATTTTAAATAATTGGATAGAATTTTCCATGATGCATGACCCTCGTAAGAATATCCAAGCGTTTGGCGTTCTTGGATATTGTAAAATCATACAGGTAAAAGCTCAGACGTTGTAAAGCTCGATCTTAGGGTGAAGTTCAGGATGCATTGGCATTTTCATTCTTCGTTTGATCATATCAAGCACGTTCTCATATATATGTCAACCGAATAAAATCAAACCTTGAACTATCAAATTTTTATTAAAATATTTTAAGCGATGAAAGAAAGAAAATAATTCCTAGAAAAGCACGAAACTACGAGGTGCGGCATGGAAACTACCTTATTTTAAAAATGAACAACATAAGCAGTATATGAAAAATCAGTTTAATTATTTATTGCATGTTATAGAGCGACGTTTAAATTCTTTATTTATCATATTTTTATGAGTCCAGTCTTGATTATTTATGAGTTTTGAAACTTTAAAAACAATGCATTGATCAGAACGGAGACCAACTTGATGATATAATTTTTAAATTGTAATAAATATAAACATTAAATGTCTCTCTTTAACATGGAAACGGAATTGGATAGATACATCTTATATTGTTTATGTTATGCATTTTTAAAATAAGGTAGTTTCCCTGCCGCATCCTGTATCTAACAAACAAATACTATATTTGTATAATTTGCATGATTAACGCATTGGCAATTCAATATGAATTTGATTGAAGGTTCGTGCAATATAATGTCATTAATATCTGTATTTAATTGCTGTAATTCGTCATCAGAAAATTAATTTCTGCTGATACACGGATTAAAACTCGCATAATTCCCGATTCCACGACAAAATATTTATTTCCGTCGCTGCAGATGAATACTTATGTACTATAATACTTTGATGTGATTTGTAATTATATTACGGAGGAATACACAAATTTTGAATCCCGTATCTATTATATTTCATATCGATATTCCCATTATTAGAGTCGATGTGTAGTAAATACATCACCGGTAGGGAAAGGTTAATATAACAATTTTAACAACGTGCATGCATTGTATATATGTTTACATATATTAGACAGTTATTGCCCACCTAGACGTCGCCTAAGCTCGCCAATTAGTAGTTAGTTTCCAAGATTCCCTAATAGGGAGTGTATATTCAAACAGCAGACTAAATGCCCTGTGCACACGAACATGGTTTTCAAGCTAGTATAGCAAACAAGTGCTGGTAAACTGGGAAAAGATGCAGAATTGGCTAGGCGAACAACAAATTTAAAAGAAAAAGTATAAACGAAAGGTAATAGAAACGTTCGTTGATAACAAAATAATTTTATTAACGCGTCGATATATCGTTTTTATTTAAGAAACATGCGAATTTCCAGAGAAACCAGGATTGTTCCAGGAAACAATTTAATTATGTTTATTATTTAAAGCAGCGTCAAAAGGTTTATTTCTGACAAGCAATTTGGAGCAATCTCCTAACGAATACTCTGTATTTGAATGCTCAAACGAAACAATACGACAACAATGCCATCAAAACCACATCAGCAATCCGAAATCGCAGAAGAACGCCCTGGGCCATTCGAACGAAAGCAGCTTTCAATTAATCTGTCATTTGTGGACAACGATTCTGCTAGGAAACCACTTTTCATCTCATAATACGATACGGTGAAGTTTCATTAACTTTCAAGCCGCGGAACTCGCCATGTGGTATGTATCAATAGAGCTACGGATTCAACCATATGGCATGCGATTTTTTGTTATTTCCCATGGATCTGTTACAGAAACGGTCCAATTTTTATTTATTGTTTGCACTTTTTCACACATGCTTGCTTTCGGGCGAACGACTTGAAGGTATTGGAAATAACTCGCCTCTTTCCGAAACGCCGTGACCACTTTCGCTTAATATTTTCTGTGTATACAAGCTTTGCGGTTGATTGTAATTAACGACAAACTTGCGACTAAACAAATCTCAACAATGACTCTGGAGAATGTCTAACACTGAACAAAAAAGGATTAACAACATCATCGGAGCAAAATCAGCAAATGTGTAATTTACTACTGGCGAACGAGTGCTAAACAAATAGGAATTGGCCCGAACCGAGTGAGCGAAAAAAATGTAAATACCCATAGATAAAATGCTCATCTGGAAATATTAAATACAGTATAAGCTCATAAATTTGTCTATAAATATTTAAATACGAAATCACTTGTTTCGTTTCGCCTATCAATGAATAATAAATTTAAAAATAACAATTAATACTCTATTCGTCTATATGACGACTTAGTTTTACGCGGTTTTTATCATGCGTGCCATAGGAACAGTTGGTTTTTATTCATTTTTTAACCCCTTCAACGTTACGTTTCACCGTTAAAAGTGTCATCCGTAGTGACACGATCTTTTCGCCGCTAGCGGATACCTACGTCATATCTAGTATACGATAATAGTATATCATCAAGTTCGAACAAGTCAGTTCAATCGGACATGTCCGTCATCTTCCATTGAGGTTTGCTTAAATTTCACGATGCGGATATATCCGTCATACCCACTGTGCATGGACTTTGGTCTTGACGGATATATACGTCATATCCACTTTTAAGGGGATAACGGAATCTGTCAGTTAAAATATGAAGCTGTGTTTGTGTAATATATAATAAAATATGCATCGATGCAAACGCATATACACACAGCACAAACGGCGCATGCGCGTAGCGTCTAAGCGTATCTCTTTTCTAACCAACTGCCACTTGGAGTTTCAATTCAACTAAATTTGCTCCACTGTTACATTTAAACACGTCAACCTCATAAATATCGTGCACATAAATCTGAGCCTTTCATCGTTAAATATTTACATCTTAAAAAACTACATAAACCTTTATTGTACTCGAATGTATTTATTTAAAATGTTGTATACAGACGATATAAATATTATATATAATATGCATATTTATTTATTATCCTTGAATCATGACCGCGGAGAATCTGGCCAGGTTGATGCCCAACATTGATGGCCCAAAAACAAGCGGAAGGCGACTCTACAACGTGGTAGTACACTCGGCACTACAATTTAAAAGGGCCAGGCATGGCCAGATGGCAGAGTCCAGATGTGAAGCGCGATCAGAGTGGCTGCTGCATATCCCACAGTGTCAGAAGACGCCGTCCTGGCACTGATTGTCATACCGCCAATCGACCTGCTCGCCAACGAGATACAGGCAATACAGAAAGGTGAAAACATGAAAACGCTAAGCTAAAGACCAAGGCGGTGTGGCAGCCCCGATTGATCAAATCCGCTAAAGTTCGGTAGACGCATGAGCTAATACCGAACCAGGGAACCTGGATAGACAGAGAGCACGGTCAACTGTGCTACCAATTGACTTAGGTTCTCACCAGGCACGGCTGTTTTGGTAGCTACCTATACAAAATAGGCAAAGTGACCGACCCGGAGTGCCACCACCCAGCTGGGAATCAGCTCACTCTCCCCTAGCAGCATGGTACCTTCAATGTTAACAGATGGTAAGGCAACAGCAGAAGAATGACATTCGGAAAGAGACAAATTGAGAACCCGGGTGGCAGCCGAAGAGGATGGAAGAGGGGGGGGGGGGGTTTGATGGGTAAAAATCCCACATTAACACCAGAATAATGGTGTTTTTTGAAGATTCCCCCTATCGAAAAAAAGGGGCTCCTGACGCCGAGGAAATTTTTTGTTTCGAATTTGACGCACACAGCGAGTAGGGATCTTCCTTAACATGCTCCTAGCCGGTGATACATAGCTTGCATCATAACGGGCTCGATCATTGGCGATGGCATGATGCCACATATGCATCATGATTGCCACGACCGTTCGTGGCATTACGGTGGTGATGTGATGAGTCGACAACGTGTCACAAAATGGGAAGCTTGTTCATAGAAGGCCCTACTGATACTCACGACGAACAAATAATGGAAGACCATCAGTAATTTCTGATGAACTTGTGCAAAAAATTAAAGGACAAATGCAAAATTATCGCCGTGTGACGTTTAACAACCTCCACAAAGTTCACATGATCCTTTTACAAATTGGGGGAGAAGCGTTTTTGGACTGCATCGTGATGGGGGATGAGACATGGTTGTGTCACTACATCCCAGAATCCAAAAGACAATCTAAAAAGATCTGGCGGCGGAGGTCTGTGATATTAGCATACAAAAGCTGATGCCCCAATTATAGAAATTTCAAAGTATCTTGTGAATTTCAATTATAAACATGCATTTTTTAATTCCAGTTGTAAGTTGTAGCTTTACTTTCTATACCCTTGTATTTGACGCTTCGCTGTACTCTAAACTATTACCAAAGTGTATATATATATATGTATATGGGTACAATTTAATAAAACTGGAGGAAGAATTCTTTTTGAGGATGTCCACTAGGAAGAGTTCTTAAATTGAATGCGACGCAAGTCTCTTTATGTTTGAATTTAATAGAGACAATTTTCATCTCAATGTCATAGTTATGATGTCTGGGGTTTGGGAAAAAGCATCCTTATTTATCGCCATCCATTGTCTGCAATATCAAAAAAGGAATTGAACCGCGATCAAAGTTTTATTGTTGGGCAACAAACGGAATCTGAGACATTATAAAGATGAAATCAATGGAAATCTTTCACAATCGGAAGCATTTACAAACATTTTCGATTAATGCGAACGGCGATATTAATCTCGTCGGTTGCAAGGCGTCAAAGTAATACGCTGCAAAAATACAATTTTTTAGCGAATAAGTCAAGAGATATTCCCACAAATAGAGTACACAAAAGATAAAACACCGTATAATTCCAACAAAAATACATCACCGGGGAAAAAAACGAATTTTCACCTTGGTGTAAGATCGTCGAAAACAAGAAGTGGAAACTAAAAAAGCGGTTCGTTTAGAGTCTGTTATAAATGAAACTTAGTTTATTTTGAAATGAAGTGCCGAAAATATCCACCACCATGTTCTTGCATACATAAGCGTCTTCCCGGCACAATGTTTTCGCCGACTGAACTTCTTTCGACACATTATCATTGATATTGCAAAACTCCTCTTTAAAAAACACAAATATCTTCACAATCGTTCATTAAACGCCACGACAACGTCGTGACTTATCATGCTCCGATAACCCTTCGAGCTCGCGCCATTTTCCTTCTTTTATTTGCGCCCATTTATATCAAACCGAGTATTGTTCGAAAATCGAGATTTTCAGATCGCTTATTGATAATTTTCATTGATCAATTAATTCCTTGTGTAAAAGCTCTCGCTTACTTACTCGGCTATGCTGAACCCCGTATGTTAACAATCTCATGCGCATTAAAAAAATAGATCGAAAATAGTAATGCAAATGAACGAAGCTTGATTAGAGAAAGATCTTTAATAATATCTATGAAATTAATGCGGGGTTGACATGCGAAGGCTTTACATGAAGGTCGCACATGCTGTCAGCATTTCTATTTCCTCCATCCAAGCATGTATTTTCATTAGAATGATTGGGGAATTGGATTGTCTTAATTTTTTAAAATAGTATTTGATTTAGAAGCTACCTTGGGAAATGCAACTTCCACTCAATGTAATAAAATTTGTATAAAAAAGAAAACCACTCCTTTTTAATTTGCTTGGATTGGCGGAATAAAACTGCTAGTTTTAAGAAAATTTTAATAAACGAAAGGATCATTTTTCTTCCGGGATTTGCGACGAAGGTTGAATATAAAGCAATTTTTTCGTTGCGAAACGCCAAACACTGTTTAAGTTGCGCCTGCCCTATTTACATAATGTATTTTATGCAAATTATTTTTTCACCTCATTGACGATACGTGTTTTACATAATTAACATGGAAAATTATGATAGAAACACGTGCTTTTGACACATTTAGATTTTCAATTCGAAGAGTCAATAAACTGACACATTTTATCGCTTTTAATCAAGCTTTTTTTCGTATATTTGCTCATTCATCCAATATGAACAATAAGCTATGCAAAATTGACGTCTATCGTCTTCGCGATGACCATGTATTTATGAAAAATATAACAAGGAAAAATTAGTACATTGATGAAAAACATCTATTATTACCCGTTGTTGTTGAGCGATTAAGATCATCAAGGCAGAAAAACGCATGTTAAATTTTAATGTAAACAAGATGCTGCCATAGATCTTTATAAAGGAATTAATATAATTTGATCACTGTTTAAATCACAATATTTTGCTAAACATTCCAAAGCCTTCATATATGATTCCAAAACTTGTTTTGCTACCTATGAAGCTTATTTTTTCTCAGTTTGTTATTTTTATATTGTAAGAAAATGGTTGTTTACCGCGATGATTGTAAATAAATATCTCATGCTCGCAAGACTAAAACTATGCTGTAGCTGCTCATGATAAATATTATATGTACTTAATATTGCAATGCTTTCAAAATTGCAATACTTCAATCGAGTTCCCGCGCTATAAATTTGGCCACGTCTACTGAAGCCCTAACCACCTTGTTTCGAAAGCAGACGACGTTTATTTAATAATAATTGACGTAAACTACTTGTAAATAAAAAACCAGCTTTGTACATTATAATTTTTAAATGATATAAATGCTTCCTTGTTTCGACTATCGATATTCGACTAAATAGAAAAATGGAAAAACTGGATATAAATCGATATTTGTTGTTATATGAGGGGAGGTCTGCAAGAACAATGTTGGGGACCTGCAGACCTTCAGAACCAGAAGCTGGTTCTTATTCTAAAAGGGAAAGAACCACCGGGTCCGCCGGCGTACAGACAGCTGTACATGTTGGAAGGGTTAGGGAAGCT
Organism: Stenopsyche tienmushanensis; assembly: GCA_008973525.1. NCBI lineage: Eukaryota > Metazoa > Arthropoda > Insecta > Trichoptera > Stenopsychidae > Stenopsyche > Stenopsyche tienmushanensis. Next base: position 307,663 of record WACJ01000190.1, read on the forward strand.
GCTGGAGAGACTTATCCTCCAGCGACTTCAGCAGCACATTGAAACGGGACTCTTCCCACATCATCCGTGTAGACCGTTCCACAATCGACGCCATCACTCAAGTTGTAGACACGGTGAAACAGGCGTGGTGTGGCAGTGTAAAAGCTAAGCGAAGGTGGCCAGCATCACGGAGAAGCTGGCCACCTTCGCTTATAATTTAAAAGGGCCAGGCATGGCCAGATGGCAGAGTCCAGATATGAAGCGCGATCAGAGTGGCTGCTGCATATCCCACAGTGTCAGAAGACGCCCTCCTGGCACTGACTGCCATACCGCTAATCGATCTGCTCGCCTCCGAGATACAGGCAATACAGAAAGGTGAAGACATGAAAACGCTAAGATAAAGACCAAGGCGGTGTGGCAGTCCCGATTGATCAAATCCGCTAAAGTTCGGTGGACGCATGAGCTAATACCGAACTAGGGAATCTGGGTAAACAGAAAACACGGTCAACTGTGCTACCAATTGACCCAGGTTCTGACCAGGCACGGTTTTTGGTACTGGGAAGCGGAGTAAGACGATGCTACACATACGACATTTGTATACCCAGTATGGAGCATTGAAAGAGACATCCTACGGGAGGAGCTATGAATCAGATCAGATGGTAGGGCATGGAATGCATAGTGCAAATATACGACGTGTGTTATGCGACGGAAGGAGGATGTTGAACGTACAAGACGACGAACAACAGCAGAAGAATGACATTCGGAAAGAGACAAATTGAGAACCCATGAGGGACACATCGCTGCCACCCCTTGTACAATACTTAATTAGGAGCCGGGTGGCAGCCGAAGAGGAGGGGGGGCTTAGTGGGTAAAAATCGCACACGAAAAAAATCCTGGTCCCTACCACCCACCATAGGGCGTTCAAGCTTTCATGTTGGGCGTTAAGATTTATCTATATATCTCTGTTATATTTATGAAAGACGATGTCGAATTTAAAATGGATATGGAAATATGACTTCAAGACTTCTTTAACTCGAATGGCTGGATGAAAAATAATTTTGCGGAAAATATGTGGGCTGATATAACTTTACAAGAAAAATGATTGGAAATTATATTTGATGGAAAAAGTAAGCACAATTCCGATAAGATGGATACGAAAAACTATGGTGAAATTTAAAAAATATCCCCCAAATAACATTCAATTTATTGAAACCATTCAATAGCTCATGCTTTGAATCTGAACAAAATCTATAAGGATTTAATGAATAATGAATTGAACGTAGTTTGAATAAACTTTATGCTTTTATGGATGCCAAGTATAAATTTATTTAAATTAAAATCGTCGATCGATCGAAGACATAGCGAAAAATCAATTTAAAAAATAGTTACAAATGTCAATTGAATTTAATGTGTGCAAATATATAATATAATATTGATATGCAACTTTGCTCTGAAACCAATTAAATATAATTTTATCAGGTTGATAGTGTACTTTTGAAGGACTTTTTTATCCATTAGGGTTGTACAAATGTTTGTTTTGTAACCAAAGCATTGTATCTACTTTTCAACGTCACTTAGTGTTTAGCATTTCGACGAAACGAAGATATTACACTTCTGTCGTTTATGCTAATGCTGATTTTACTATAGTTAGCCACTTCGATGAATATAATTTCGGCAAGCCTTCATTGACTGTAAAAAGCGTCGAATTTAAATCTATTAGAGGGATCATTTTTTATCGCATCACATTTTTCTCTTAGAGTGTGCTCCATAGACCTGAAAATGTGGAGATACGTCGGGTGGAGGTTTGGCGAATAAGGAAGATGTGTAAACACTTCCCATTTGGTTCCCAGTTGCACAAAATTAACGTTTAAGAATTGTTGTACCCAAAAAACGACTTACAAAGATGTTTTCATTCCTTTTGCTGGACACTGAGCTTAAACATAATGTTATGCCAAATATATCAAAATACTCAAATATTAAGGAGAATTTGAAATAATATTTAGCAGGAATCATTCCATGCTTAATTTTTCGACGTAAATATGCTGATAAACTCATACAAAATGAGGCCAAAGCTATTCAATTTCAACGATTAGCTATTAATGGCTGAAAACGTTTCCTCGGTACACCATCGGGAGCATTTAGATTTTCATTCAACTGGTAAAACGAGGCTTATTGAGCTTTGACAATGAACAGTTTAATTCACGTATATTTAACGTGATTTTCGCATTGAGCACATTACGTCGATGCCTAATAATACGTGGTAATTATGGAAGTTTTTCAATACTTGTGCGAATATCGAACAGTTGAAGATCTTTCAAAATCAACGCGTCACGTCAACGTGTAAACTACGAAATGTCTACTCTCGTCTTTGCGATGAATTTATCTTCAAATCACTCACTGATGCACTTTGATCGTTCATTGTTTATACAATCGAAGATAGACACGCATCGGCTAAACTCAGGTTTAGGATTATCCACATTTTTATCAAGAATTGTTGGTAAAGGCTACATGATTCTGTGTCAGAAATATCTTAAATTCTATAGAGGTTTCAATATCAGTGCCAAAAATCGTATACACACACAACACTGATTGCGCAAAATTCCTCCAGGGTCTCCTCTATATTAAATCAATATGAATCAAATAAATCCAACCAAATTCATACATTCAACTTACTACACAATAATTAAGAATTACCTTTGAAATACTTCAAATAAACAATCAATTGAGACATGAAAAAGGATTTATTTGGCTTAAAATCTTGATTTTCTCATAATCTCTTAAAGGGATTTTCTAGTCTAGATTTTTTAAAAAATCTTTAAGATCTTTAAGAATATACCCTCCAAGGAAGTTTCAATTATTTACGGAGTTATAGCTATTTTAGTGATGCGGAAACTAAGCTCGTTCTAGCGGAAAGAAAGCTAAGAGACGCGTTATTCTCGAAACTACTTTTTTCAACACGGTTGACATCATATCTCAAGTTCTAATGAACCAATTTACTTCAAATTTGATACAAACTTTTCTACACAATCCTCTGTCGATTTATGAAAATATGTTTGTCCAAAGTCTGTCCAAAAAATGACTTTTTTTTCAAGTCGCCATTTTCTTTTATCTCTGAGGTAAGGGCTCTTATGAAATCCTTAATAATTAAGATTATCTATTTTTAATCTGGTAAATATCTGGTTTTAAACATCCAAAAATTCTTAACAAAAATACGAGGCATGTAATTGAATAATTAGCACGCAAGCGGTTTGGTCAAAAATAAAAAAGATCCATGCAAAAACCATTAGTTATCAAAGTCCGATGTCTGTCCGATCCGCTTTGCTAAGGTAAACAAAGCCTTTTGTCAACTATGCCGAGAGGCGATAATGGCATGCCCGGTTTTGCTAAGGTAAAATAAATAATGCCACTAAGCGACGGAAATGCATAGCCCAACATAGCACTGGACGAAGGATGCGCCGGCAGCTATACCGCGTCCATGAGTCCGACAGGAGATTCGAAATATCGGAAAGTTATATATTTGAAATAATTACTAAGCGCGATCGTATACCCGTTTTTCAGTGTAATTAAAAATATACAAAATCATTCCAATAAAATGAATTAAAATACATACACTTTATATCTTCAAGTGTGGCATTGCAACGCATGCCGAGTATTCGCTAGTGTAATATAAATATCAATATATATCGGAAAAAATCCCAAGACACGATATGGGGATTCCCCTATATTTTAGTATTCATGCGAATGCAGCTGCCCAACAAGGGACACGGCCATATTCAAGTGATATCAACCATTTAAAAATAGCCCCAGTACACTAATTAATCATGCGATACAGGACGCAAATAGTCGGCGATCCAGGACACAATTAAACGACGTGAACGCCCGGATCAAAGAGCATCCCGATCAAACCATTCAGAGATTGATTTCGACTATTTGCCTCCGTCTATTTGCATAAAGCGGAATACACGGATTAAACGGATTCTGTCGATCCCAGCCGAAAAGAAGTCAAACGTCATGCTTAATCCCATATTAATACCGGGTATAAACAGGGAATTTTAACATGAGATATGACTGCCGCGACACAAGAAAATTTAAAAAAAATCAAATATGCAAGCGAGATTCAAATATAACCCGGAATTTTGCTGTACATATTTATTAGTGCCATATAAAATACAAATGGAGTATTATATTTTTCTAGATAGTTCCCTTCATTAGAAATACAAGCTTCACACGCATACAATTCCGGGTAATATTTGAATCCCCCCTAGTACAAATTGACCATTATTCCAAGATAATATTTTAGTTCCTTAGCTTTTAAGGTTTATACCCTCTTCTACGAAAATATAAGTCAAAATGTATGGCTATTATTTGTATTCTGTACAAAAAGTATTAACACGCGCAATGGCAGCCACCGGTGTCTGCCAACCTAAATGAGGTCTTAATAAAAATATAGCTATAATTCATCATCTCTATATTTTTTTAAATTAATCTGTGTTTGTTCGTATGTAATGCGCTGCCATACCGTTAATCAGATTGCGTTAATCAAATTATCCACTTATTGCTAAAGATTGCGCGAGTAACATAATAGGGCAAATTGGCCTAAACGTCACGAAAATTGAAACCCCATGTGGCAATCAAACTTAAAGAGAGAATTATTTGTTGGGTTTTCGTGCCCGTCGCATATATCATAGACATGCTAAACGCACGCGTGTGTGCCTATGCGTAGCATAAATCAACCGCTATTTTATTATATATTACACAATATTGCATAAATCAAATTTTGCTATGAGCTAAAAAGCTCAATGATAAACGAATAACGATGTAGCTTGATCTAATGGCCTCTTTGTATTTTCGTCAAATAAAATATATTTTGGAATGTGTATAGATCAATCGCATTAGGTACGCCATATAGATGTATCGTCCAATGAATAAAGACAACACGTTATTCGACACAAATTGGGATTATCATTTGGTTTTGTCGTCAAATATTGGAATACAATTGGCAATAATTTATTTCGTTTTCATATTAAAAATTTCGATGAAATATGCACTTTACAGGACTGAGAAATCTATAGCAGAATCTCTCAATCTGCTCTATTATCATTGTCTCTCAATATTGCATTACACGGTCTCAATTTACAACAATGCTTCGCAACCGGGGTCTATTTACTGTTTGCAGCTTTTGCTTTTAATTACATTTCAGGTTGCTTCAGCATTCGCCCGATACTATGACATGTTTCAATTAAAACGATGAACGGCGTATTCTCGTCGTTGTTTCCATAGGAACGTAATCTATGGGTGCGATAATCCCTTCTATAATATATAATCCTTTCTATAATAGTATCATCGTGTTTTTCTAACGTTCTAGGGTTCGTTTTTCTATCGGGCCGTAATTTTGCTGGACGAATAGATGGGAATAGACGAGTGTCGAATAGAAATACTGTATTTTTTAAATAAATATTTATTCCACACGACAAAGAGAGATCTAGCTGCAGGAAGGACGACCTCCCGCAGTCAAGGCTAACCGACGACTCTTTCGACTTCCCTGCAAGAAGCGATCGGTTGGCATGCAGATACAATGTCTCCGCAGGGCCACAAGAGATGGCGCTGTTAAAATAACACATTGCACCTGAAGAGAGACGGAAGATGTCGCTGTTAATCTGAAGAATTTAGCAACGTCAAGCGTTTGCTTTTACTGTATTTAAAAATTACGCGACGCAAAATGAACTACAATCTTTAAAAAGACACAGTGCAAATATCGCAAAAAACCACACCAAATGATTGACAGGAGATTTGCGCTGGATAAAACATTAGATATTGATAAGATATGACAATAGGTCAATTGGATAAAATGGGATTTCATGATTAAGTCGCAAAATTATCCTTAATTTTGCTATATGATGCAAAGACTTGATCAAATTTAATGCCAAAATCGACTAAACTCTCTATATGAAGTTCACACATTCTCATATCGACAATTTGAGATTTTAATTAAAAGTAAATAAATCAGTTGATTCAACAAAATATAAGTAGGAATGCCAATTATTTTTATTGTGCGACTTGTGAGTCCTGATTGGGTTATTACGGCAACTGACACGGAAAGTGGTCCTAAATTAAATATGTAAGCAACAGCGACTCACCGGTGAGTCGTTATGTTTTTCATAGAAAAAAAAAATTAATACCAAAAAACATTATGCTCAAGACTTAAATCTATTAATTCGCTAGCAGTTAAAATTTTGGGAGATTTTAAAGGATAAATATAAAGAAAAAATGAACAAATTTATAACCGTCTATATTGAAACTTCTATTATTAGGTTGGACTTCTATTAGTAGGCGTTGAATAAAAATAAAAACGAAAAGCGCCATTTTTACATTATTTATTATATTCAATCGAAATAACTTCCATTGGCATCTATAACTTTTTGCCGATGAAATCATTTTTTAAAAATCTTCATTTTTAGAGTAAAATCTTTTATAATATCATTTTGTTGTATTGTATTTTTTTCGTCTTAAAAATAATTCATAATTAACTAAAAGGTAATAATCGGTCGGTAATATAATCTGGTACACTCAAACCTCTTTTTGTGCGACTTTTTTTTTGTGCGACTTTTTTTTTTGCGACTTTTTTGTGCGACTTTTTTTGAGCGACTTTTTTTGTGCGACTTTTTTTGTGCGACTTTTTTTGTGCGAATTTTTTTTCAACACGGTTGATATGATATCTCAATTATTTTTTAATTGCCTTATTGGTTTCCTGATTTTTTTCATTAACTTTTTTTGTGCGATTTTAGATATATTTTACATAGCTGTTTCAAAGTTATGCGATTTTCCAAATCGCGCGCGATCCAAATCGATTTTTCGCGGAACGCATCTGCCGCATAAAAAAAGTATTCGTCTACTATGTACGTGTGTATGCATAGAATAAAGCAACCTATTTTATTATGTATTACACAAACACTTTTCTTCGCTTAGATAATAATTTCGGTTAACTAACGCCAGATTTTGTATGCTAGTGTCATAGATGACCGCACGATTTAGCACGGACGGAAGATGACGGGAGCGCGCGACGACCCATCCATCGGAAGAATTTACTATAACCGAATAAAATGGCCGACCAAATACGCGGAACCAAACAAAAAATCCCAAATCAATGTCGCATAGTGTCTATTAAAACTGCATAGAAAATATTATCTATTTAAATTAAATCAATCTATCTTGAGATTTTTCTATTTATTATCAGTCGAAGATGATTTCAACACTTCCTTTGAAATCGATGGAAGAGTCTAGGGTCATTACTGGGTCGAGGTTAATAGTTGAATGTTCATAGATCTTCTGATTTAAGTCGGTTTACATCTCGAGTATTTGGATCACATTCGTAATAAACCTGCTTTGGACGCGCAAACATCTCGTTCACCTTCCATGCGTTCGTGATCTGTATCAGAATTTTCGATTCATGGAGTCACGCTATCAAATCTGTTCCTCTCAGTTATCCGATGAATTAATTCGGTTAAGTTACGTGTGATAATCACTCGTCAGGTCAGGCAGGATATCGAACTTTTCATTTAACTGTGATCGTTTTCTCTCAATTTATATATCTATCGCACATCTACTTCAATGTATTTCTATAATCCCCAAAACTTTTAGAAAAAGCCCTAAAATTAGACCACAAGGTTTCCGTGTCCAACCGGACCGAATTTCGGATCACTGACACGCCATGCGCGAAAAAGTCTACAGAACATGATCTGCGTTCATGAACGGATCTCCGCATGGACACTCCGAAGTTATTGAAAGCCCAAACCTAACCAACGAGGCCCAATTTTATTTTTAGTAAATTGAAATAACCATGTGGTATACATGCATATACTAGAACATACAAGACAGTAAAATATACAAGTCAAACTGCTTTTTACGCAATTTCTAATATCTCTTAAATTTATGGCGGTTAAAATGCTAAGGCGGTTCAATCCAAGGGATCAAGTTCGTATTAAAAAAGTATTGTAACGGGAGAGCAATATTAAGTCGAAAGGTGACAGTATTATTGGATATTAACGGAACAATGTGTGAGAAAGATTAACTAACCACATTAATTGACTATGTACGATTCCAGTTAATAGGAAGGAATTTCGTTCATGTATAGCTGTTATAATAGGATTATTAAATATGTAATAGTTAAAGCAAAATCCCATGGGAGAAATGAAAATGTTCTGATTATTATATGAAAAATAATATAGCCTCGCGTATTCAATAACAGAAATAGACAATTTCATAAATGTGTATTAGGGGTACCGGATGAAAAATTCGCTATGCGAGAAAGCTCTCCGTCTCTGTCTCCCGAACTGTGCACTGTCTCTGTCTATCTCCGAGCTCAATGTATAAGTGTGCTTTTTCTGAAAAGTGGAGGGGGATGCCAGACCCTGGCACAGTACTCCTTTAGGGGTTTACGGTCAATTGAGTTTTGATGTAACGCTTATGGTGACAACTTGACTATTCGGCAGCGTCAAGGATGATTTTAAAAAAATCCAAGCGGAAATTTTGACTTAAAAGAATAACAGCGAAGTGAGAGTAGATAGATGGCAAATACACTTAGATACAACGCGATGTTCACGAGAGCGCGCGTCAAGAGTCGACATAGGACCCACCGGAATAAAATCGATGTCGAATCGGATTCGACATAGGACCGCAAAGGGTTACTTCGTTCGTTCGTCGCGAAAGTTGTGTTTTTATAAGAGTAGGTACTACTGCTAAGCGGATCTAATTGTGTATAAAAAAAAAACCACGGTAAATCCATGGTAAATAATCGATATTAGAGAAAATTATGATGAAAATGACGGTTACCAAAGTCTCCTAAATAGGTTATCGAGTTCAATACGGATGTACGGGTTCTTAACGTTGTATAATATAACGGAAGACCTAAATTTGCAGAGTATTCTGAGTCTTCCCGGAAGTGTGGATGCAAACTTCACGAGGCTTACGACATTATGGATAGGAAAATTTCATATATGCGGTTGAACTTTGATAGACAAAGTTTGCTGAAGAATAAACACCCAATCTGGGCTCCTGAGCTGAGGTGTGCTTTAATCACAAGACGGACCAAGAATACATTAAATTGATACATGCATTATGGTAAAAGCTGTAAACCGTTAGACAGCGCAAGCTCTTCGACAAATTGAATTATACCCACGAATTAATCGAACTAGATAGACTTATATTGGGAAATGCTATCGAAACTACGATTATAATCAATCTTTAATCTAAGCAAAATTTTCTTAATTATTTATTCATTAAAATTTGTAGCAAGATATTAATTTACATCGATTTCTTGTATCCTCAACTGGATTGCAACTAGTATAGTTCAAATATGGTTATGATAAATACCAAAGGTATCAGTATCAAGGGAATAACAGTTATTATTATGGCGTTACATATGAACCTTCGGAATTCATAAATACAGTACACTCGGGTCTCTTTTTATGCGCTTTTGAAGTTATGCGTTTTTCTAAAATAATGGAACATATCCCTCATTTTTCTATAGTGCACAAATATTTTTATGCGATTGCGCATAAAAAAAATAAAAAGTCATCCACATTTAGAACATCCAAATGTAAAAATAGTGTTTCTTGACTCAAATTCTAAACGAGCTTTCAAACTCCAGCGAGAGCCTAAAAATTGCATGTCTGCATATCACGAACTGCGTGCCAAATTTTTTTAATGCGATTTTCGCTACATTTCATCACAACGATTTGAAGTTATGCGGTTTTTAAAAATAACGGAACCCATACCTCAGTTTTTCATGCGGTTCAAGTCTTTTTTTATGCGGATTTTTTATATGCCAATCCCCGAGGAACGTATCTTGTGTTGAAAGATGGGTTGTTTAATAAAAGGAACTATGCTTTAAAATTTTATATACATATATAAAAGAAGATTTAATAAATTAATAAACTTTTGATATGTGAATCAGTTTCCATTATGACCTCTTAAAAGTCACAAAAATCAATAGAAATAACAATAATGACCCCGTATTTAAATAAAATTGTAGCCACATTTTTCAATCACGATCGATTTTTGACCAACAGAAATTCCGAATCTTCATGTGTAACTGTGTATACTTACTGTTAATATTAATTTCAGAGGCAATTGGTTACATTTTTATTATTTTACAATTCGATTATGTATTTCAAAAGATAAGGTTTACAAATGAGTTTGGACCCAAAACGTATTTATAAAGAAAATGTATTTAAAATTACATTTGAATTCTGTCGAAGGCACTTTTTTGCGAAAACGGCACAGACTTTCGGTAGAATTTTTGCGTTATAAATTTCGATCAAACAAATAAAGCGGAAATGTAAGTATTTAATGGAAGATCAAAGAAAATACACAATATTCGGTCGTATGAAATACCATTAGCTGGAAGAGCACATCTTATTGTCGCAATCTTCGATTTCGCCTCTGGAGTCCATTGTAATTTCCAGGACCATAAATCAAAATGCGCATGAAAATGCTCAGATTATTCATTCGAACGACTCTTTAATATCAAAGCATAGTCGTCAAGAAATTGCAAACTATGCAGAAAATATTATCTTTTATATGGTTAAGTCGTTTCATGGACATAATTCCATTTCATAATTGCATTTCTAACAATGCTATTACGAAAATGAAGAAGATTTCAAACGACAATACCAATATTCTGACATTGAACTGCAAAATGGGCTTTAGAAACAGTTTCAATGCAAATGCTTCGTATGCAAGTGGCTTATTAAATATAAAGGCTCTATTCTAGTCGATGAATCATTTCAATGTAATATCGTATTATTAAAATGACGTTCTGTTAAGCAGACGTATTGTGTGGATGCTTGAGTATTAATATTATATGAATATTGCCAAAATAATTGAAAAGGCTTTGTATTTATTGCATAGCTTATTGGATTTACAAAATTTTATAATTTTGATCTTGGACATGATCAGGATATTGATTTGCTCTCAAAAGCATCTACAAATGTTGTTGACATAACAATGATAAAGAAACATAGGTCTAAATTTGTTGCAACTATTTGAAAAATAGTCCTGTGTAAAGTTATTATGCAAATTTTAGATAAAGCGGAAAGAAATGTCATTTTTTTATTATTTGGAGAAAAAAAATATTTTAATAAAAGCTATACAATATTACTTAATTAAATAATTTCTATTGTTATTTATAATCGCCCTCCACAGATTAGGTAGTTTTTAATGCCTAATAATTTAATGTTTTAATAATTCGTAGTGAATTACGCTAAAAAAATCCCACCAAACACAAAGGAGGACCTTTTTCAAGGATAATGACGGTCGAGGGGTAGAAACAGGTACTTGATTTCAAGAAAGCCACTGTTTTTCCTTCTCAGACTATTGTAGAAGATCCACTTCTCATCCCCAGTAACGATCCTTTTTAAAAATGGATCAGTTTCATTCCTGGACAATAGCGATGAACAAATTGTTCCAAGACCGTTGATGACAACTCTTGCGGTACACAAATTCCCTGTCTATGTTTTATCTCGAGTCTTTTCAAATGGTCTTTTATTATCGACCATGGACAGCCGATGTCTAGCGATAATTCCTTTATTGTTTTTCGAGGATCAGATTCTAACAGAGAATTTAATGTGTCATCATCGATCATTGGAGATCGTTCTGATTTTGGTTCATTTTTTGCAGTCGTCGTCACAATAAGCGATATATCGTCTCTTAGCACTCTAAGGGTCGTTGATTGATGAGAGTCATCATATTCGCACTTCAGCATTGTTCGTATGCTCCTGAATGTACAAGAACTTCTCGCATACAAAATCAGCTATTCAATAAAAAGGTTATACACGTACTTGAGCTCGGATTTTCAGCGAACGAATGCAGATTTCAATCATCGTTAAGGAGGTCAAAAGCTTACGCTAAAAATTAAAAACTGCATAAAAATTTGAATACAAGCATTAAACGAAACGTTTTAATGATTTGAACGAAGCAGGAGATCACTTCGAGCACTCCTAGTAATTGCTGTTGAAATGAAATTATTTAAAAGTGTGCATTGACAGAAAAACCCTCCATGGATTAAATAATTAAGAGATCGTTTTAAAAGCCATCGTGCAAAAATTATAACATTTTACAGAAGTACGCCAGGGAAAATTCCTGAAAAGAAATACTAGAGCTCGAAGGAATAACTAAGTTATATGATAGATGAGTTATATTCCATCTTCGGCCATTAATTAATAGAAGAAAAAGCTGTCATCATTTGAATAAATGATTTTATAGAGATAAATTTGTCTCTTATTCACAGTTACCCTACGAATAAGAGATATATGACATTGATTTTCTTTTAAAATTATGAAAAAAATTGTATGTGAATTCGTCTCTTTTGGACATATTGAAGAATATAATGAAAGCTTCTATGGCATTAAAAATATAATGAAATCAGCATTTGAACAACGTCTAGTTCAAATATCCAGGGAACCCAAAGAACTATAACATAAATATAATTATTCAAATAAAGTGTCTTTTTTAAAGACTTTTTTTCTAAGACAATGATTATTATAAAATATTGAATGAAAATCCCTATCTGAACATAAGGTATATACCAAATGATCGTCTGCTTTAAATTTTTGAATGCAAAACAGTGATAGATCTTTGCGAGAAATAATACCCGGGGCGTTGTTACCACAGAAGAAATAATTCTAAATATCGTTTGAATTTTATTTTGTTACAAGCATACAAACATTGATTTTTATATATAAGATTTACTGTATATTAATTGTACTATATCTATATTATTTGAGAAGGTGCAAAAAATAAGTTGGCAAAGTTTTATCGCAATCGAATGAACGGTATGGCAGCGCATTGAATACGTACAAACAAACATTAATTTTTATAAATTAAACTATGCCTATGTTACTTGCGAAATCCTTAGCAATAAGTGGACGAAATATTATTGCAATCTGATGAACGATATGGCAGCGCATTTCGAACGAACAAAGCCCAATTCATTTTTATCAGATGTAATAGTTTCCCAAATTATTTAAGATGAGGCATACGATCGCATATAATAAAAATGGACTTCGCCCATGCTTCAGATAAAGTGACTATGTGTCTTAAAATGCTTACAAACAAAAAAGACGAAGTAATCGTATATCTTTATAAAATTATTCAACATAATTATAAGCCCATATGGCAATTTTTTGAACATATTTTTTAACCTATTTTGATGTCTATTTACCAAGAATCGGCTTTAAAAAAGCACCAAACCTAACTTAAACTATTGATTCATACTAATTAGGGATTCCAATTATTCGTCATTATTAACTATTCTAATATCGAATAGCAAAACTTAACTTGATCCGGATATATTCGGATATTTTAAATTTGTTCTTAATTTAGTTATAATTTGTCTTGTATTTGAAAATACTCGATCAATAGCTGTTGAGGTTGATTTTATTATTAGAAGTGTATTAAACAATACGTTCAACTTTTCTGTCCTATTATATTGATCCAAATATTTTTTCAGAATAATCATACTTTAATAATTATTCGTTTTCGCGAGAGATAAAATTGAACTTGACATTTCATCAAGAAATTCGGAAGTTGAAATAGAAAGAGGTGTCATTTCCACACCAGAGTCCTGTGAGCTATTTAAAAATTCATAATTAGATAATAAATTTGGATGAATTCACTCCATAATACTCTGTGCCAATGAAATCATAAGACCGCATATTTGGTCTTGAGTATCGAAAATGTTCATTAGAACTGGGAACATTTCCACTTTGTAAATATATCAAGAATGTGATTATTTTTTTATGTCGGAGTTCGTTCATTCTCTATTTTATTGCATGTTATAATAATTCTTCATTTAACGAACTTCCAAATTCTTCGGACTTATTAAATATAAATTTGTAAACTCCCTTAGCCGTTATTAACGCGTTCAAATCGGAGAACATACATGCTACGCTCTAATGTAAATCCACTTTTTTGTCAGCCGTAGCGTTTAACAAGCTTGATAATGTACCAAACTCAATAAATGAACCTTAACACTGTTGATAGCACACGATATTCGTTCGTTTATTCGGAATGTCTTAATGTTTAACCTGCATGATATGTGCTTTCTGTTGTTCAGCTATTTTTGCATATTAATGTGTTGCGAAAATAAAAGGACAGCGGTACCGTGCAAATCTGTCACTTTAATTATGAATGGAATTTTGCAAAAAAGGGCTAATGACGCCACTCCAGAACGTTCAAGGGGGAATAACAAAATTGCTCAACGATAAGAATGATGCCAGTATCGTATTTATCAAAACAAACGCCTGCTCTCAAGACAACACGAATAAAAGTCATCGTTAAGACGTGTAGGGGTACCTTTATGGTATTACTTTGCCTTTTTTAAATCTATTCGACCAAACCATTACGAAAAAACCATCCAATAACATTGCTGATCAGGGAATACGCGAGGACTTTTAGCTTTGCATCATATTTGTTGTAGTAAAAATGTTTTTGCATCGATGTGCTTCAAAATAAAGTCAAAAAGACTTTGAGCTTCAGACTGTTATCTCAAGGCTGACTATACAAAAATACCGGCGAAACGGGTTGCGATATTGTAAGCCACCCTTCATGTTCTTCAAATTTAGCCCCATCTATCTACCGCGTATTCATATCGCCTCATTGCATTTTATGGGGTAAAAATAATGATCGTGCGAAACTCAAAAGTGTTTGGACTTGATAAAAAAGTGAAGAAGGGTGCGACGGCCCTCTGCGTGTTATCAATTTGTACGTTATCGTGGTCGCGGATAATTACGACCGCGAATTGTGCGCAGTTTGATCGGATGCTTCGAAGGAGCATATTTGTTATTTTTTAGCTGTGCATATTGAGTGAATAGTTTTGCATAATACAGTATTCAATCATTCGAAACCAGTTTAATGGCCTTTTTTAAAAAATATCGTTTTTTTATCTTCGACTGCACACTTTCGATACGCTACTATGAATGTTGAATGTTTGAATGGTCGCCTTGTGGTTCTTGAATCTAGAGGAAAACATTTGATTGATCCAATATTGACGTACGGTCGTGAAGCACAGAGAATTAACGCTAAGGCGTATGAGTTTTTGATAGCCATGCAATTGGGTGAAATATGAACAATCGAACGTTCCGCAAGAGACCTACAAATAAATGATCAATTGAATGTATTGGGTTGATTCATATTCAATGTCGTTTTTTTAAACTCAAATAAAATTTTAATCCGAATCTATTAAACGTTTGTAATATTAGTTTTAACATACAAAATTGGGCAACAAATTGGGCTGAATGAAATGCTCAGCGGCAGTTGGTCGGAAAGGGAAAGAGAATCATTTCTACTCTCTCCATCGCACACACGCATGCACATAGACAAGCCGCACGCACCCAATAGCACTTTTTATATATTACACAAACACCGCTTAATATTTTAATTAGCCTAATCCTTCGTATAATGCAAAAAATTGCGAAATTCGATATATCCCCCATAGAAATAATAAAAAATAAATAACTTTTATCCTTGCCTCGCCCTCGAATTTGAAAAATTGTGTGCATGACACACACCTTCGGGGCGATTTTCGTTCAATAAATGGCAACGATTGCAAACAACCGCCGACAACAATTCCAAACAAGGTTTTTTATCGGATTTCTTTATGCCTCCGACGGATTGTTTCCATATCTGAGAGCATTTGCGCAATAGCGTTGAAGTAAGTGAGATTACGGCACCATTTTAGGATGGGAAGTCGTGTTGATAAAATGTTGATTATATTTACGGACAAATACTTCCTGGTGATACGTGTACAAATCTATAGCAATCGTTTAATTAAAAATACTACAAAATCATACTAAATTAATTTGAAATATCCTTTCTTCTAAATCTATCCCGAGTGAATCCCGGATCCTGGGATCCCAGACAGTTTTAGATGCTCGTGAATCCCGGGATTTGTAAATGTTTTAATTGGCGAACTTAGACGACGTCTAGGGGCAGTAACTGTCTAATATATATATATATACATATGTACAGTACATATATGTTTTTCAATTTGTTATATTAACCTTTCACTACCGGTGATGTATTTACTACACCTCGACTCCAATAATGAGAATATCGATATGAAATACAATAGATACGGGCTTCAATTTTTTAGTATTCCTCCGTAATATAATTACGAATCACATCAAAGTATTATAGTATATAAATATTCATCTGCAGCGATGGAAATAAATAATTTATCAGGAAATCGGGAATTTTGCCAGTTTTACTATAAGAGAATAGACCTATAAGAGAATCCCGACCACCGACTTGGCATTTCGTTGTATCTAAAGTATCCAATTCCGGGATCTCGGACAATTTTAGGTGCTCGTGAATCCCGGGATTAATAAACGTAATCCCGAGAAATTTGTATCTAACGCTTGGAAACAGTGGCATAACTACTAATTGGCAAGCTTAGGCGACGCTCAAGGACAGTAACTGTTTAATCTATGTATACATATATAAAGTACATATCAAATTGTTGTATTAACTTTTCCCTACCGGTGATGTATTTACTACACCTCGACTCTTATAATGGGAATATCGATATGAAATACAATAGATACGGGCTTCAAATTTTATGTATTCCTGCGTAATATAATTACGAATCACATCAAAGTATTATAGTATGTAAATATTCATCTGCAGCGAAGCAAATAAATAATTTGTCGGTAAATCGGGAATTTCGCGTAATCGCAAAGACTGAGATCCCTATGAACTTCTATGCAAACACATTTAAAATCGGCAAAACGAATAGGTTGGGCGTTATGGGGTAGGATGGGTACCGCGTCTATGCAATATCTGACTTATCAAATTCATTGGAAGACATTAATAAAATTTTATTTTGTGTGCAATTCATCATCATTCATCAAAAGACTAAAATAGTGCGTCTCAATTCAAGATAGTATGTATATTATATACATTTTCCGGAAAATTTGCATATCGATTTAAGATCTGAGAACATTGTTAATGGAAAATTGAGCCTATGCTGTTCAAGTGCTAGTGATTGACCTCTTATTGAGAATCATAATAATTAACGTCTAATTCTCCCGTAAAATGCATCCAATTTAGATGAAATTAAATCATGGTTAATTTGCAACAAGCAGGTCGACTAACTATACGGGCGAGGTCATGTAACAATCAAAACTACAACGACAGAATGACTTTATGGTCGATTTTCAACTTCATCAATTAGTGTGTAACCCCAAGCATAATAATATTGAAGAAGTCTTTGAAGATGAGCGATATAAATACATTAAATTATTAATATCGACAGTATTAATTCGCAATAATGATTTCGATAACTGCCATTTGATTACAATGTTTTTTTTTTTTTTGGAAAACATTGTGACATCAACTATCAAGAGCTCGTTGCGAATTTGCCAAAACTCAATTTACTAATTGGATTGTAAGTGTATCAGGACATCTTGTTCATTTTCGTGCAAGAACTACATTATCGTCATAGTTTACGCCAACAAGATATATGTACTGAATCGTGTACGGCGATTTAATTAAAATTTATGTATTCAATGTAAATGTCAAAGATGTGACATTTAGAGTTAGCATCTTTTTTCGCCGCCTAGCGTAAAATGCGAATTTCTTAATCACCAGGCAGATCATCGCATATTATTTCATATTATTTAATACGTCACATACGTATTAAATTCCGATGAACATTCACAAAGGATTCGAGTTCGATCAACAAAATGAAAATAATTAACATATCAAATGTATGTATAATAGGAGCGATATGTCTGTATTTAATTAAAATTCACAGGACACTTCATAAATATAATTAATCATGTTTTAACGCGATCGTCGTCGAGATCGAAACATTTCTGTCAATTAATAAATACAAAATGCTCGTCATATCAGGCCTCAACTCAAGAGCCAAGAAGGCGTTGTCTAATTGGACCAGACCCTTCCAGGGTGGTGATTAATTCAAGGGTAGCGAAAAATGGATTTCGTATCAATGTAAATTTATTTTTATTTCAGCTCTGGGAAGTAGCGCTGAAGTTCATTTTCAAGGGATTCGAGATGTCCAGAAATCTCCTCTTTAAAATTTTAATTCATATCGCCTTCAGATTCATTTAATTCAGCTTCAGATTCAGCCAATATTTCCAAGATTTATTTTTCTTCATCAGTTTTGCAGCTTGGATAAAAATTCCTTGAGATAATCGTGACATGCGATAATATTCATTTACTTTCTTTGAAGTTCCAAGTTAAACCTATTTTGCTCTTCTAATATAAGTGCTAGATATGCTACTCTTTTCAGCTAAGCTTTCTCGATAAAGTTTACCAAAATGTCTTGCTACTTGGCTACTTCTTTTACATTTTTATGAAAGTCCGATTTTTACCCAAGCATAGATGGTGCACCATCCGTACAAACCCCAAACACGTTTTTTCCATTTTAGTCTTCCAGTATCAAAAAAGGTATTTCTCTATAATATCTTCAATTTTTGTAGTAGTTCATTACAAAATAGGAACTCTTCTTTGATATCATCTGAATGAATATATTTCATGAAGACAAGCAACTGAGCATACGAGCTTACGTCTGTTGATTCATCAACTTGAAAATAAACAATGAAGAAACTTGGATTACATTAAAAATCTACTCTTTAATGTCTTTTGGTTTTGTAGCGTGGGCGATTTATCATCCCGTAGCGACATCTTCCATTTCTCTTCAGGTGCAATGCCATTTTAACAGCGCCATCTCTTGTGGCCCTGCGGAGACATTGCACCTGCTTACCAATCGATCGCTTCTTGCGCGTGCATCGTTACCGGTTGGGTAGTGACGCGCAGGAAGCGGGACTCGGTTGGCCTTGGCTGCGGGAGGTCGTCCCTCCTGCAGCCAGATCTCTCTCTCTCTCTATCTGTAGTGCGGAATAAATAGTTATCTTGCGAAGAGAGTCTTTCCATTTGACGCCCTTCGTATTCCCATCCATTATTCTGAATGCTTCGCTTCTGAATGACGTTTGCACAACGCGCTTCTCTATTTTATCTAGTCAAGTTAGTAAAATCGAATTTCAGATATTCTTCTGAATACTTAGATGTTCTTCTTCTTTTTCTTTTTTTTTATCCTCCTTAGAACCTAGGAGTTGCGACCCCCAGTTTTAAAACCAATACCCTAGATAGAGTCAAGACAGAGTGCAGAAAAGCTTCTCTCTCCTGTGCAAATCGATCCAAATTGATGGTATTCCGGTGTGAATTTTCTGGGTACCTATCTCCCACACAACTTCGTGTAACCAAATTTTTCCGACACAGCATCACCGAGGAGACTTCGATAAATGTCAGGAAATTCATATTGAAGATTGTCAGGCGTAACACGGCGATAATTTCACACTTGTTCTTCAATTGTTTGCAAAAGTTATGCATATAGCATATTATGGTAGCTCAGTTTAGTATATATTCAGGCTTATAAGCAAGAAATTTGAATGTGCATTTTATAGGAACGTAGGGCTGTTACTTTTTGCATTTTTCATTTGCGATGCACTTTTGTGAATTTTTAGTTGATTGAATTTTTTCAATCGTCCATCTGACTGTGAGCGATTTCATGAAAGCCTTCGTATATCGCAAATCCATTTTTCATTTAATTTTAATTTAATTTTTAATGAAATAGCAGCTTAGAATAGCGGGGAATGAACGTGAAATCAAACAAAGAAAATTATATTACAGTGGGTGTAAAACTCTATATGAATTGACTGTGAAAATATTTTTTCTCGAATTGAGCTTTAATTTCAGCTGAAAATTTTCGAAAAGCTTTGCCTTCAAAAAAAAATGGAAGAGTCTATTATTTAACAAACCACTATTATTTTTTACCAAAATTGTATATTTTACCAATATATTATACAGAGGCATTATATTTTATGGTTTATAATTAGCTAATGTACGGCATCTCTCAAAATATTGGTCCAAATGAAGATCAGATTTTTTTAAACTTTATTTTGTATATTCGTTAGTTTTGGATAAAAATATTATGAATATTATATGATTATAACAATTCATAAACACAAATACTGTCCTAAGCACGATACGCAATTAAATCTGAGTGGAGAAAAAAATGTAGAAACAAAATGTCGAGCCAGACTCGACATAGGACCGCAAAGAGTTAAGGATGAGCGTAATATAGCGAAAATCCAAAACGATTTTTTTTCTCATTACAAAGAACTAGACGTTTGTAGTGTCGTATTACTGGATTCTATTGCGGTCATAAAAATGAATTAACACTTATTGGTATCGTTCAGCGTTCGTAATAAAAGAATCTTCAAATAATTATGACCCAAAGATTGCATTTACCCACAATGCACATCATGCAGTAATTGCAGTATATACCTGCCCGTGTTTTAAATTGTACTACTTTATACTAAAATAAAACGGAGTAAATCATTTGAAAAAAAGTCACGCGTAAAGATTATACGGTACTTACATCTAGGCGTTTCATTTTGATGACTATTTGGACAGAAAATCTTCTTGAATTGTTTTACTCTTTTTTATCTTAACAACCACCAGACAAATATGCGCCAACGTGGCGCATCCGTTAAACAAATTTCATCGTCGCAATTGGATGAAGCTAATTTATAAACGGATTATATATGTGGTTCTCATTGTTACGGTGTGAATATTGCCATTATTAATCGAACCAGGGGAAGAAAAAAAAACCATTTATTCCAGGACTATGTTCTGGTTTCGCGGGGGGATAACAGGATATTCACCGATCGCGCATCCAATAAAGCAGCATGCGATCGTAAACCAAAACGCACGCTAAAAGAAACAATAAAACGTCAATAATGCAAACTTAAATTTTGTAGTGCCCGAACTAATGCAACGATCGTTAAATCCGCACATAAATGTTAACATAGCGAATGAAGTAGTGTGGTTTTATGGTCGACAATTTCACATTGAACGACGCATTGTAATGGGCCTACGAATATTTTTCGAAAAGCAGCTCCTAAAGAAACGCAATAATAAGATGTTGCAATCGGATGGAAGCGATTGATTTTTTTGGCAATGCGATTTTATCCCATTACGACTCGATTTCAAAATGTGCATTCCATCCCGCGAAACTGCGAATCAATGTTAATACCATTATTTAATAATTCTAAAAATATCGTTTGAAATTTGAAAGAGTTATCTTGTAATGATAGAAATGATTACTATGCCTATATTATTTGAGAAAGTGCAAACAATAAATTGGCAAAGTTTTATTGAAATCCGATGAAGCGCATTTCGAACGAACAAAACCCAATTCATTTTTATATATTAGAAGATGAAGGATTTAATAGAATTTTGAGCTATGATTTTTTACATATTTAAAAAAAACGATTTTTTTATTGTCTTATTAATTTCTACAACATCTCGAGAATGTTATCCTAAATTTTTAAGTCGATCCGAATAAAATTTTCGGAGATACAACCCTGCGAAGGTGCGTGCTCAAAGTCGGTTGTCAAAAATTCTCAAAAATTAGTCAACCGATCTTAATGAAAATTTACACAAGTCTTTGAAATATAATTTACAATGACTTGGACGAAGAATATTTTTTTTCAATCAACTTTTAAAAAAAAAATGTTGAGAAAATTTTACCAAAATTTGCATTTTTTTTTAAAAAAAAGTCTACCAAAAATTCAATTTTCACTTTTTATTTTTTTCCTTCGTCCAAATTCTAGTTTATGGTTTTAACTAAAAGATAATTTTTTTATTTTTATTTTGAATGATCTCGTCATGAGTTTTACTGTCAACGCGGACGCACCTTTTTTAGGAGGGCTCACGAGAAATGACGTCGCAATGGCGGAATTTTGAATATTTTCCTTTGAAAATTTCAGAAATTCTTTGTCAAATGTAAATGTTATTCCAGCGATTCTTATACAATATTTTTTTTTACGGACCCCTTTTTGAACATTTTTTTTTCTTACAATCCCATCCCAATTCTAGACATTTTGAGTCTTCAAATTCTGACCTTTTGCTCTCAATTTTTGCGCGGTTTTTCTATTACAATTTCATTGTTATACGACATTTATGCAAAGAATTTCATAATTTTTCAAATGATATTTTAACCAGGATTTCTACACGCCGCGATAATGACCCCGCGGACCTCAGTTTAAGAACCGCCGATCTATGCGACAATGCGTTCGAACGGTACTCAACGATTACAACAGGACAATGCTCATTAGTGTGACCATATATATTGAACGAGGATAATTTTCATCATCATCATCACAATCATCGATCTCGATCGTCGATGCCGATTTTTATTGATGAAATTTGCGGCCAAATTTAGGAGTTCTCAAAGAACGCATTATCAATTCTACGTATGATTCATTAATTTATCTTCGCGCGTTTGAATATTCATTATGGCCGTCGAATATTTTTTAGGTATGTTTTCTTCGCCCATTCGTGCTATATTTTTTTCTTCTTCACTATAATATATTCCTATGCTTTTTGCTAATGTATTCGTTGTCAAAAATAAGTTATTGCATTCGGTCATGGTCACTTTCATCCGTCGACTGAGAATACGTTCTTCCTCATCTCCATCGGTTGAAATTGGTCGCCGAACACATCCAAACTAATATTTCCACATTTTGCTTGAATGCTCGTAGGAACAATGTATACGTCAATGTCGAGAGACTTTGAAAAAATATGTTGTCGAGGATCTTACCGGAACATGAGAAACCAGAAATGCTTGAAAATAAAATGCATTTGCAGAGTGCATCACATTTGGCGTGAGTAAACAATCACGAGGAAGATTCGTTTGAATTAGTGCCATGGATATGTTTAACATATCATCATAAAGCACTCTGATCTTGTGCATTGCAACACTTTGATCTTTCATTTAAATTGATAAAGTAAAATTTGATTGAACAATAATGATCATTTGAGCTATTGTCTGGGCATGTTCTATTTATCTACCGAATGTCCCAGATGCATTATTGCGTTCACCCTTTTAATGCAACAGCAATTTGAATTATCTTAGGTTTGAAAAAATAAAAAAACAATTATAAATATATAAATAAAACACTAAAAAGTTCAAATATTATTTTGAAAATATGCCCGAAGTTAAAGCATCGAATTTTCAAAATCCTTGAGTTGAGACACGGACTAAAACTCGCAAAATTCCCAATTTCCCGACAATTATTTATTTCCATCGCTGCAGTTGAATACTCATATACTATGATACTTTGATGTGATCCGTAATTATGTTACGGAGGAATACAAAAATTCTGAAACCCGTATCTATTATATTTCATATCGATATTCGCATTATTAGAGTACCGGTGATGTATTTACTACACCTCGACGAATAATGGAAATATCGATATGAAATATGATAGATACGCGGTTCAGAATTTTTGTATTCCTCCGTAATATAATTACGAATCACATCAAAGTATCATAGTATATGAGTATTCATCTGAAGCGACGGAAAAAATATTTCGTCGGGAAATCGGGAATTTTGCGAGGTTTAGTCCGTGTCTCAGCGAAAAGGAATTTTATCAGTCGCATTGATGGTGTTATATGAAAATGGGGGCTCACGCGGTCATCAATTCGAACTAGCATTTAAATATTGTATGTATCGGGTTGAGTCATAAATAATTGCCGATTTTTTCCAAATATTGATTTAGCTTTAAAAAAGCAATATTAAATACAAATCTACGATATCTCCAAAGAATTTGGAAGCTGAGCGTGCATTTTCAGCACCAAATTGCCTGACTTTCAAAATCAGATCCAGACTAAATGACGAAACACTAATGTTTAATGTTAATGTTACTTCGGGGATATTTTCAAAATAATATTTGAATTTTCTAGTGGTTTTTATCTGTGTTTGAATTGTATTTTTATCTTTTACTAAATAAATAAAATTCTTTGGTTTTCAAGTGATTTTTTATATTGAACAAATGGACTTATTAGTAATTTTTGATCAAATTTATCAATGTAATTTCTTAAAATATTGAAAATCCCAATACCGGGATCCCGGGAACGGTCCCAGGATTATCTAATGAAAGCCTGAAGTCCCAGAATTGGATTCCCTAGCCCCGACTACAGAAATTTCTCAATCTTGACGACGGTTACTTAGAAAAATATTTTAATATATTTGTGAAATATCCTATGAATTTCGATTAATATTGTAACCTTACTCTCTGGATAACCCTCGTATTTATAAAATAAAATTTAAAAAATCGATATTCATAATTGAAGTCGTATTTGCAAATAAGAAGAATGATGGTTTGATCATAGTTTGATATAGAATATGTAGTAATTTTGTAGATAAAATGAATTAATTAATGACCCCCCGAACCCTGATTTTCGCCCATTATTGTCAATTAATGTCAAATCCAATTAATTAAATTTATTGCATTTGCATGTTTATTTTTTACCACGCGACGATATATCGACGTTGAACCGTAAACGTTGAAAAATATTTAAAAAAAGCAATTGGATGATCGTTGAACTATAATTGGAATATCGATCGATCGAAATTAATCTGATATTTAAAAATGAATTGGGTTTCGTTCGTTCGAAATGCGCTGCCATTTATTTATTAATATAGGGATTCAGCTCATTAAAAGTGGGATAAAAATTGAATCAAGATGTAGACGGATTGCTAAGCCATAATAATTAGGTATTTTTTAAATTAATTTATTAGTAAGTACCACAAAATTGTAAAAAACGGAAATATACTACTAATCAGCGATTCATAAAAAAATACTTCAACTTTATTAGCCTCTCCTTTTTTGGCTGATTTGATTTGATCTCTGAATTATTTTAGCTTATTTAGAAGATTCGGAACCCGGCGGCTGGCAAGTCGTATGCGTTCTTAGTTGCGCGTCTCCATGAATCGCAATGTATATTTTTATTCATTATTTTGAAAATAAATTTAAAAGCTTCCTTATAAATGCAGACTGCGGTATATGTTGCGATTTGTAGCATTTTTTTGCCATAAAAAAAATCGGTATCAGAGACCATAAGCACTCGTTGAAACGAGCCAAAGTATATTTCCAATAAATTATCAGGCGTTAATTCTTCATAAATGGCTCTTAAGATTTGCTGAAGATCCTTGTTGGAAGAAAGAGGTTGCTTGTACAATTTTGCAATTCAGCAGCAATAGCCCAAATAGAATTTCTCAATTTTTTGATTGAATCAAGATGTAGGCGAATAGCTAAGACATAATAATCAGATATTTTTAAATTAATTTATTAACAAGCTGTTCGATTTTCGAAGGACTTCATGCAAAGTTCTCTCGTTTTTTGCCCTTATTTTCCACTTGCTTATTCGCATTTTATAAGTCCGTGTTAACATATGTTTGACTTAATTTGTTCCTTACCAGAACAAAGATAAGAAAGGTCCTCGATAGGAACCTCTGGATTAGAAACAAAAGCAAATACAGGTCTCAGGATCGCTGGGGTGCAATCTGGATGGAATTATGTTTCGAGCGCATTACGCGAATTAGCTGTAAAACATTGAAAAAATCCGAATTTCTTCACCAAAATTATAGAAAACTTATTCGAGAAAATTAGTTCGAATATCCATTCAAAATTATGGATATCGATCGATAATAATTGAATTTATACATGTTTTTGCAGAGACGTTTTGAACAATACATTCCGAAATAGTTTCGGTTCCGGAGCAAAGATCATTCAAGATGTGCAACCCTGATCTCTCTATTCAATATATGTATGATCCCTATTGAATGTATGAAAAATACAATGCAAAAACAATGAACCATCAAAGTCAAGTCGTCATTGGGTAGGGCGGTCAAAAAAAAAAAACGTTTTTCTTTTATCAAATCTATTGTTATAACTATTTTAAAGTGTTTTAGAACGTTTTTTTTTTTGACCGCCCTACCCAATGACGACTTGACCTTGATTGTTCCTTGTTTTTCCATTGTATTTTTCATACATTCAATAGGGATCATATATATATTGAATAGAGAGATCAGGGTGGCACATCGAATGATCTTTGCTCCGAAACCGAAACTATTTCGGAATGTATTGTTCAAAACGTATGAAAATGTATGTGTATGAAAAATACAATGCAAAAACAATGAACCATCAAAGTCAAGTCGTCATTGGGTAGGGCGGTCAAAAAAAAAAAACGTTTTTCTTTTATCAAATCTATTGTTATAACTATTTTAAAGTGTTTTAGAACGTTTTTTTTTGACCGCCCTACCCAATGACGACTTGACCTTGATTGTTCCTTGTTTTTCCATTGTATTTTTCATACATTCAATAGGGATCATATATATATTGAATAGAGAGATCAGGGTGGCACATCGAATGATCTTTGCTCCGAAACCGAAACTATTTCGGAATGTATTGTTCAAAACGTATGAAAATGTATGTGTATGAAAAATACAATGCAAAAACAATGAACCATCAAAGTCAAGTCGTCATTGGGTAGGGCGGTCAAAAAAAAAAACGTTTTTCTTTTATCAAATCTATTGTTATAACTATTTTAAAGTGTTTTAGAACGTTTTTTTTTTTGACCGCCCTACCCAATGACGACTTGACCTTGATTGTTCCTTGTTTTTCCATTGTATTTTTCATACATTCAATAGGGATCATACATATATTGAATAGAGAGATCAGGGTGGCACATCGAATGATCTTTGCTCCGAAACCGAAACTATTTCGGAATGTATTGTTCAAAACGTATGAAAATGTATGTGTATGAAAAATACAATGCAAAAACAATGAACCATCAAAGTCAAGTCGTCATTGGGTAGGGCGGTCAAAAAAAAAAAACGTTTTTCTTTTATCAAATCTATTGTTATAACTATTTTAAAGTGTTTTAGAACGTTTTTTTTTGACCGCCCTACCCAATGACGACTTGACCTTGATTGTTCCTTGTTTTTCCATTGTATTTTTCATACATTCAATAGGGATCATATATATATTGAATAGAGAGATCAGGGTGGCACATCGAATGATCTTTGCTCCGAAACCGAAACTATTTCGGAATGTATTGTTCAAAACGTCTCTGCAAAAACATGTATAAATTCAATTATTATCGATCGATATCCATAATTTTGAATGGATATTCGAACTAATTTTCTCGAATAAGTTTTCTATAATTTTGGTGAAGAAATTCGGATTTTTTCAATGTTTTACAGCTAATTCGCGTAATGCGCTCGAAACATAATTCCATCCAGATTGCACCCCAGCGATCCTGAGACCTGTATTTGCTTTTGTTTCTAATCCAGAGGTTCCTATTGAGGACCTTTCTTATCTTTGTTCTGGTAAGGAACAAATTAAGTCAAACATATGTTAACACAGACTTATAAAATGCGAATAAGCAAGTGGAAAATAAGGGCAAAAAACGAGAGAACTTTGTATGAAGTACTTCGAAAATCGAACAGCTTGTTAATAAATTAATTTAAAAATATCTAATTATTATGTCTTAGCTATTCGCCTACATCTTGATTCAATCAAAAAATTGAGGAATGCTATTTGGGCTATTGCTGCTGAATTGCAAAATTGTACAAGCAACCTCTTTCTTCCAACAAGGATTTTCAGCAAATCTTAAGAGCCATTTATGAAGAATTTACGCCTGATAATTTATTGTAAAGATGTCTTGACTCGTTTCAACGAGTGCGTATGGTCTCTGATACCGAATTTTTTTATGGCAAAAAAATACTACAAATCGCAACATATACTGCAGTCTGCATTTATAAGGAAGCTTTTAAATTCATTTTCAAAATAATGAATAAAAATATACATTGCGATTCATGGAGACGCGCAACTAAGAACGCATACGACTTGCCAGCCGTCGGGTTCCGAATCTTCTAAATAAGCTAAAACAGTTCAGAGATACGTCGAATCGACCAAAAAAGAAGAGGCTGATTAAGCTGAAATTTTTTTTTTATGAATCGCTGATTAGTAGTATATTTCCGTTTTTCACATTTTTGTGGTACTTAAAACTTTAAACGCGTTTTTTTCGAAACGACATTTTTGCATGCGGTGTGGAAAGAATTTTGGAAAACCAAGTCGTCGACATGCTTACAGATTAAAATTTTTTTTGATTTTTTGTTTCAAGTAAGCCTGAACGAAAAAATTGTATATTTTTTGACATGTTATTTTGACGCTTTAAAAACGATATAAAATACATTTTTTTAAATTACGAATTTATTTTTTTGGTATTTTATAAGAGTGCCATAATAAATCTCAAAAATATTCATTTCATTATATGGTGTATTTACTGAGAAAAAAATTGTTAAAAACTCCCGTCGGCAAAAATTTTTCGGCTCGTCAAAGTGAGATGTTGAACGAAAAAATAATTGATCATTTTTTTTTTACGAAAAAATGTAGCGACTCACCGGTGAGTCGCCGGCGTTCAATCGCTTTAAAAATCGATCCTGCGCGATTGTAAATTTGATGTATTTCATAAAAACACGCGGTTCTAAGCGCATCTCGCGGAGTTTTTAGACTAGCGCGATTGTCGCTCGAAATGCATTAACATGAAATGTCAAAAAGCGCGCGCAAAGTCGTCGGAATTTGAATGATTAGAGAGCATCGTGTGCTCTTTTGCATCACACAGGTGTAAACATTTAGCCCCCACGTTATAAAAATATATACGTTACTTCCGCCAAGACGAGTGCTCCATTTCTATAATTCATTTTCGCGTCGAACGCCGAATCTCAACTCGTTCGAGGAAGCTTTGTTTGACACTTTTCGCGCGTTCGATGAGATTAACGTCGATTTTAGGAGGTGTTAAATGGACGATTGAGATTTTTTTTGAATTTTCAATGCTTGGGAAGCGCTCCCGGATGATTTTCGAATTTATCCCAACTTTTTTCTGCGGTGGGAATCGACGCCGTCGCGATGGGAGTATCCGATGATCGCCGGATTATTTTAGACTCGCTCAATAAATCCGTTTTTGATTTGTTTTTTTTTCCCGGCGCGATCGTGGTACCCCAATCCAGGAAGTTGCCGGCCTTCTGTCAAAGTCGCGTTTGAGCGCCGCGCGTAAACATTGCCGATTCGGCGGCAATTAATAGTGCAATTGAGGCGATTGGCTCCGTCGAGGATAACGTCCGGATGGGGATGGTTGTCAAAAAAGCGACCGCGGGGGAGGTGTTCCCCGAGTGTCAAAAAAGCGGGAAATAAAATTTCGCGGAAGGACACTCACCTGAGCGTCTAGATGATCGTCTGCGGAAGTGTGGCCGGTTTCATGTCGATTGTCCAGGCAGAGAGCTCGACGGAAGAATCGCCCAAGTGTCGTACGGATGCCGCGGCGCTGCTCCATGGCTGCAATGGGACAACCAGCTCGGCCCACAGCAGGCGCTCGACTGAGAGTCAGACTCGCGGCCCAAACGAGCTGGCGCGAATAAACCCGATTTACCCCCACCACGCGCCGTAAGGACCTCTCTTCGTCTTCTTCTTCCTTGCGCCTCCGACTCTCTTCAGGTATATCAACGCCTACCAACTTCATTTAGACCTGTACGAATGACGTCACGCGCGCGCAAATATACCTTTTTTTAAATTTTTCAACAACGCGCACCAAAATTTAATGCTCAATAAAAAAAAATAAAAAAACCCATTACTTGAGGTCGATTCAAAAACTATCCGATCTATATTGACACAAATATTTGAAATATGTTTTCAGATTATTCATACTTTAATAATTGTTCATTTTCGCGATAGACAAAATTGATCTTGACATTTCATGATGAAATTCTAAAGACGAAAGAGTAATACTTTGTGCCAATGAAATAGCCTCATATTTGGTTGAGTATCGAAAATTTTCATTGGAACTGGGAGCATTTCCACTTTGTAAAAATATCAAGAGTGTGACTTATTTCTTCGTCTTTTTTATTGCATATAATAATTCTTTATTCAATTAAATTATTGAATATAAATTTGTAAACTCCCTTAGCCGTTATTAAGACGTTCAAATCGGAAAACATTCGCTCTAATGTAAATCCACTTTTCTGTCAGCCACAACCTTAACACTGTTGATAGCACACGATATTCCTTCATTTATTCGGAATATTTCTTAATGTTCAAACTTGCATAGTATATGCTTTCTATTGTTCAGCTATTTTTGCATATTAATGTGTTGCAAAAATAAAACGACAGGGTTACCGTGCAAATCTGTCAGTTTAATTCTGAATGGAATTTTGCAAAAGAGTGCTAATAACGCCACTCCAGAACGTTCAAGGGGGTATAACAAAATTGCTCAACGATAAGAATGATGCCAGTATCATATTTTTCAAAACAAACGCCTGCTCTCAAGACAACACGATGAAAAGTCATCTTTTATTTGTTAAAGAGCTTAATAGCTTATCCGACAATAGCGATTTCAGTTAATATATATATATTGAGAATTATTAGACGTGTAGGGGTACCTTTATGGCACTACATTGCCGTCGATACACGAGTGTATGATGAGACGCAAGACTTCCAAGATTTCCAGCCCGATATTGTTGCATTATTATTACTTAGTTTATTAATATCAACTTCCATTGGAGTCAGAATATCGAGTAAATTTCTTAAAATCATTAATTCATTTTCAGAAACAATATCCATATTCATATCCGCCAATGTTTTATTAACGGGATAAAACACTACCCCTGAGTAATGTTTTCGCCCAGGTAGTGAATACCTCAGTATTAATTTATATGTAGCGTGGGCAATTTATCATCCCCGCATAGTAGCGGCATCTTCCATTTCTCTTCAGGTGCAATGTGCTATTTTAACAGCGCCATCTCTTGTGGCCCTGCGGAGACATTGCACCTGCTTACCGACCGATTGATTTTTGCGCGTGCATCATTGCCGGTCGGGTAGTGACACGCAGGAAGCGGGAGTCGGTTGGCCTTGGCTGCGGGAGGTCGTCCCTCCTGCAGCCAGACCTCTCTCTCTCTCTCTCAACATGTAGAGTGAAATAAATAGTTGTCTTGTGAAGAGAGTCTTTCCTTTCGACGCCCTTCGTATTCCCATCCATTCGTCCAGCACATCACAGCCCGATAGCGGAACGGACCCGTGCGGTAGCGCGGCCATCCCAACGAGCACGTGGAGGCGGGGAGCCGCCCAGGGACTCTGCCCCGAGAGCGCCCCCGCCTCAAACGTTACATATACGAATACTATTCGAATATTTTCCCAAGTATCCGAATATGTAATAGTTAGTCGCGTGTAACAATTACACACTCTCGACATCCAGGCGTCGCATTTGGATGGCCGACATTGCCAAATCTTATGTCTGTCTGTCGTCGTTTAAATTCAAACCACATGGGGTGTGTATTCATTGATGTGGCCATAATACAAAATTATGTAAATATTAAATATTGAGTTTCTATTTTGTTACAAATTTTAATATGCGAATTGTCATCCATCAAATTTAATATAATCTGATTATGATAGTCGATTATATTGAAAATATTAGAAAAAAATATATGAATCAATATATCGTTCATGAGGGCATGGCGTCCAATCGCGAAGCGCTCCCTCTTCGTTTCTGTGGTTCGAAATTCGGACCGGTTGGACACGGAAACCTTGCAGCAACTCTAATTTGGCAGGACATTTAAAGCTTTTTGTAAAAGTTTTGGGGGGAAATGCATCCCCGGGGCTTTCTACGATCTCCATCGGATCGTAGAGGCCCTTCCTTGCGACCGGTAGCGATTAGTGGGTTCGCACCCTTTTTTTTCGGGACCGCAAGTGAGACTCAAAACTCTTCCCTACCCTATACAACATATATTCATATAATTATTTACATCTATTTAATTTTTAAATAGTTTTCATCTATATATATATATATATATCCTAGCCTAAGAATCTCAAAGTAAAATTAAAATCTTTAGCTAGCTTTCGCCCGCACTCAAAGCACAAGGCGATTTTTTCCACCGTTCATATCTCAGATTTTTCATAAATCTACGGTTTAGTGACCACTCGTTATTTGAAGGAGATTAAATTTATAATAATATCGCGCGTTTAACCTCGAGAGGATTTATTCAAATTGCATCGCTATGAAATTGCATAAAAATGCAGCTTTTCTGTAAAACTCGTCCTGCATGACAAGGTCTCAGAGAAAACTTGAAAAGGGCGCCTGCTGGCTTCAGGTCGCGGGTCACATTCTGGACTCATATTATAAAAGTTGTGGCTTAAACCCGAACATTGGAAAATTTTCGCACACAAATTTAGAGATTTAAAGTGTTAATATTTGAGATCGATCCTCTTTGCGCAGATTTATCCCGATGTTGATAAATATTTGTTGTCCTTTTTTGTAATCGACTAATGTGCAAGTTAGTGACTATGCGTATGTGTAAGGATGTAAGAATGGATTAGATTTACTCATTTACTTGATGAAATATTAGTAAATTGCTTTCGAGCTTCATAGTTTCCTTTGTGTCAAATAAAATTATATTAGCTTTAAACCAATTAACAACATTTAAATTATTTTAATAGTGGATAATAGATAATAACCAAATAAATGTGTGGCAAAATGCAATTAATTTCGGCTCGATTGATTTTCAATTTTTGGAGCTGAAATTGTAAATACTTTGATAGTTAATAAATTAGGGCAACTCTATATTCTAATTCTAAATTTAAATGCGGCAGGGATACTTCCTTATTTGAAATGCACCCTCCTCCCCCCTGAAGCATACAGTTATTCTGTTAAAGCGTTAGCGGTTGGCCTTGGTTGTGGGAGGACGTCCTTCTCGCAGCCAGATTTCTCTCGTGCTGAATAAATATTACCTTGAGATGAGAGTCTTTTTTTTACGACACCTGTCTACTTTAAATTTCCTTCTTTGACATAAAAAAAATAATTTAACTAATATCCCCTATTTTATTTGCGTTATTCGTTCTTAAAACAAGGTAATTTTCCTGCTGCAGTCTGTAATGTGATGGTATCATTCACAAAGTTTCATTTACATTAACATTTATCCTTGTTAAATGAAAATAATCCATTCGTCACTGTTAGAAAAATCTCTCTGCTTCCACAAGAATAAAAATCCAGATCGCTCCAGTGATTTCTAAGCACGATCCTGCACTTTTTCTAAATAAAGGACAGTTCAATATCAACGGCAATAAATCAATATTATTTTCCGTTTAAAGAAATCTACTATTCCTTATTTAAGTGGACTTCAGCTATTGCAAATAAAATCAAACATCCCGGAATTAATTATGTCTATACCATATCGTCAATTGGAGGATATGTATTTGATCGAAAATCTGATCCGAGAAATGAATGCATGTTTGTGGTCCGAAGTAAGTTTGCTTGCTATATATACATTCCTATACCATTCATCCGATTGCGATGAAACTTTGGCGAGATATTGGGCGTGTATCCATAAAGGTTTTTAAGATAGCACAACCGTTATTTGTGCGCAGTTCTTTTTTTTTTGCGAGACGTATGGCGGATGCAATTTGAATTTGAATGAAATTGCTCAAAGAACATGCTCATTTTTAGAATTCGTTCAAAGCTCAAAAACAAAATGGGTCTAGGTGGCCTCTAACTTGTCAAAGTTCGCTACTGCGTATCAGTCGGATGTGGCTTCTTTGTCTGCTAAATTTGAATAATTCATTAAGCATTATCGCACAAATAGACACCAAATTCACAAAAGCACCGTCGTCATAAAAAGGTCGGGACCTGAAGCTATTTTCGCAGTGTGCATTGTTAAGCTTTTGCGATGTTCGTCATTCTAAAATCTGTTTATTTACAGATTAATACGTTTGCTTATTCGGAATAAATACATCCGTAGCAAATCCTCACAACTTTGAGAAGCGTTAGATCTGGATGGATCATTCGGATTAAGGAGTTATTTGTCACTCGTTCGGTCCATGAAGCCCTCAGGATTCATTTATTACATCACGTCTCTTCGGCTTCAAGTCTGTTGACGCCATATTTCACACTATACCATCCGAAGCCCGATCGATGTGGGAATTTATCCGTGGCATAGGACATTTTTCAATTTAACAAACGCCTTTATGGTCCATCTTAAGCCTCACGTTCATTTCTTCGATCGACGCCACGATGCAGTTGATCCAAGGCCCGAGGTATTTGCATTGTTGAATCTGCTTAATCGACTGTCCTCCGATTGCCAAATGAAGTAGCTCGGAGTATTTCTTGCCGACTATCAAATATCTTCACTATACAAGCATGACGATGCTCCACTTTCGATAGCTGATATCTAAGTTATCCTATAACGATCGTCAATATTGAGGATGCCTTGCAACAATGGCTGTGTCGTCTGCATATCTCACAACATTGATCACTTTTATTCAGACCTACACACTGCTGAAGGATGATATTCATACAGAGTAAGACATCTCTTATTTCGAGTATCCCGCTTTAAACGCAAACTGAGCGTTACTAATACTAGTGGTATGGGGAATGAAAAGTAATATTTTGCATAGTCTTATCTTCAAAATAGTTTCCGACAAATATTTTTTACCATTGTTCAGTTTCCTGCTTTTTCGATGGGGTTCACTTTCTTCGCACTGAGAGCACGTACTAAGTCGAAGAGCTACTTAAAAAGTTAGAGCACAGGAGGAAGAAAGAGGAGGCAAAAAATGTTCACCTCTTCAGTAGCATACGGCTTCGCTCTTGAATAAACTTTCAGTATACGACGGTTCTCTTTCCTTCCAAATATGGGACATATGCAGTTGCTCATCTTTTAGACAACGTCGCCGACTGTCTCCGATTCACTAATTTCCGCAATCAATATGCGAGAATGCTTCGTCGTCATCCATCATGTGTTTGCACCATGCATTTCATGCCCTAGCATTCGTTAAAATTGAAGGTATCATTATGCTAGGGGGGAGTGAACTGATTCCCAGCTCCTCCCGTAGGATGTCCCTTTCGGTGCTCCACGCTGAGCAGACAAATGTCGTATGTGCAGCATCGTCGTACTACGCTTCGCAGTGGTGGCACTCCGGGTCGTTCTCTTTGCCTATATTGTGTAGGTAGCTACCAAAACAGCCGTGCCCGGTGAGAACCTGGGTCAACTGGTAGCACAGTTGACAGTGCTTTCTGTCTATCCAGGTTCTCAGGTTGCGGCTCATGCCCAATATTGGAGGGCCAAAACCGTGCAGAAGACGTACCATAAACGAGGTAATACACTCGATCCTTCTGTACGGAGCCCCGATATGGCATGAGTCGCTCAGACACGAAAGCTGCAGAAGGAAGCTAGCCGGGGTCCAGCGGCAGGGAGCGCTCCGAGTCACCGCAGCATACAGAACTGTATCTGAAGAAGCGGTGCTCGTGATCGCTGGAATACCCCCGCTGGACCTCCAAGCAAAGAAGAGGGCCTTGGACTACGAAGATCCTAAAAGTCGCAATGAACATGACCAGAAACTGAGGGAAGCCTGGCAACGGAGATGGGATCAGTCCAGCAAGGGAAGATGGACCCATCGACTTATCCCGGTCATAAGTCGGTGGAGGGCCCGGGAACACGGTGAAACAACCTACCGCTTGACGCAGGTGCTCACTGGGCACGGATGCTTCGGTGCGTACCTGATGCGGATTGGCAAAGAACCAACCGCTACGTGCCAACACTGCCAAGCGGAGGTCGACGACGCAGAGCACACCATCATTGGCTGTGAGGCTTGGGCACCCCAGAGAATACTGCTGAAACAAGCACTCGGGGTGACCGAGCTCAACGCTGACAACATGGTCCACAGCATGATGGAAAGCAAGAGAAAATGGGACCTTTGGCGCGACTATGTAGAAGACATCATGAGCGCCAAAGAAGCCAGTGAAAGAGAGAGGCGCAGAGCGCCTCTTCAACAATAGAACAGGGCCATTAAATGGCTAGACTACCTGTCACCCTTGAAGCAATGTGTAAAACAATACCAGGGGGACAGAGGAGACCAAAGGGAGCGATTTAGTGGGTAGGTGCGGCTGGTGGGTTTCCCTTATGGAAACACATGCAGACGTAAATCCCACACTCCCCGGATGATGGCAACATTATCCGGAAGTCTTGCGAAGATTTACGCTCCCACAGGGAAAAAAAAAAAAAAAAAAAAAAAAGGTTCTCAGGTTCGGTGTTCTCGTTGGGATGGCCGCGCTACCGCACGGGTCCGTTCTTCTATCGGGCTGTGATGCTGATGGACAAATGATTGGGAATACGAAGAGCGTCGAATTTAAAAACTCTCGCATGATAACTATTTATTCCACACACGGCTGCAGGAAGGACGACCTCCCGCAGCCAAGGCCAACCGACTCCCGCTTCCTGCGCGTCACTACCCAACCGGCAATGATGCACGCGCAAGAAGCGATCGGTTCTATATTGCCAGTTTCTCGTAGGTGAGCAGGTCGATTGGCGATATGGCAGTCAGTGCCAGGGCGGCGTTTTCTGACACTGTGCGATATGCAGCAGCCACTCTGATTGCGCTCCTTCTCTTGATTCTGCTTGTTTCTGGGTCACCAATGTTGGGCATCAACCTGGCCAGATTCTCCGCGATGATGACTGCCTTCGCTGCCGCCTTCTCCGTGTGGGTGACGAATCGAAGCTTGTCCATCAATTTCCACCCTCAAATATCAGGTCGTTCGCAGGATCTTCATGGATTTGGCGGTGACTAGGAAGGCAACGTCATCAGCGAATGCGACCATTTTGGCTCCGTCCATTAGTGGTGTTCTCAGTAGTCCATCGTGCATTATGTTCCACAGGGCTGATCCAAGCACCGATCCCTGTGGAACGCCTGCCGTCACTGGTTTTTATCTTCTCTGCCCGTCGCCGTCTTCGTATATAAGAGTTCTCCAGTGCAGGTAGCTCTTTACCATTCTGATGAGGTATGGTGCATTGTCAATTTTATTCAAGGCTTTGAGGATCAGGTGCCATCTCGAGTGCGAACGCATATATGCGCAACTACTTATCTACGAGATAGTTCATTTAATGTCGCATATTAATCAATCGATTGTGAATGCATTCACTGCGATCTTCGATACTTAAACAAGGATCCATTATAGACCTCAAATATTTCGTCATCAATCAATCTTTCAAACATCGATTACCCGATTTAAATTTTAAAAACCAAAATCGTCCATAAACCATAAATTAATAAAAGTAAAATGTTAAAAGCTTATGGAGATGCTGTCTTCATCTTGCCTGGATACTGAGCTCTAACAGACGTTCATCAAAATCAACGATTACTTATCGATATATCTAATATAAATTTACACTTAGGGATACATTCCGTCTATTCATTCTATTTTGGGGTTGCTTTAGAGGTCAATATATACAATATTTTCATAAGATGGACGTTGATTATCAATAACAACACACTTATATGAAAAAATGCGAAAACCTTGGATTTGCTATATTTATAACAGCGTTCCATCGTCTGAAATCCAATGACATTGGAGGATTATTCAAGGATTCCAAGAAATATTTTTCGGCGAAGATTTCGGCACAATATATCACATTAAGATTATACGAAATAAAAACACGCCCTTCTTCGGTGGCCAATTAAGCAAAATTATACCTCATCAGAGATGATACACAAGATGTGCTTAAAGCAAGTAAATAAATTAAATCAGAACGGCGTGTAAATGGTGATATTATATATTTCTATACTGCGACAAGCAAAATTATATGAATACGTACGAGAAAAACAAAATATTCGTTATTTATTTATTCATCCATGATATTATAATTACTTTTATAATAGATCACCCTACGACCTTTAAGTCTCAGAGGGCTTATTCTGCATCAGGATTAATTTGCACAGTGATTCTTTGAGCTTACAACCGGATCTTAATAGAAAATTGAAAATCAGGAAAACCGTTATTTTTCAGAACGAACATAGAAACTGAACCGGTTATAAAATATGTTTTTTTTTCGATTCGATTTTTTCGATTTTTCTAAAAGAGAATGTGATTTGGTACATCATTTTGCTTTATATAGAAGACTTATTTCGTACGTTTGATGTAAAATAATATAATATTTTTGTCTAATATTACACGAAACATATTCTGTCTTTAGAAATAATTAATCATATTTTTTAAAAAATATAAAAATAT
The DNA here is from genome assembly GCA_008973525.1 of Stenopsyche tienmushanensis. Lineage (NCBI taxonomy): Eukaryota > Metazoa > Arthropoda > Insecta > Trichoptera > Stenopsychidae > Stenopsyche > Stenopsyche tienmushanensis. Next base: position 345,628 of record WACJ01000190.1, read on the forward strand.
TTACATCAATCCTACAATACGACATCATTATTCAATTTGATATTATCTTCCTTCATTTAAGGAATCATTTTCGTTATCGGGCGTCAGAAATATCCATGGGAAACTTGAAGGGTTGAGGGATTTCAATGTGGCAATTTCCCACTATCTTCCACAAATAGTAATTCCAGGATAATATTGTCTGTAGAAATTAGTCATGGATTGGTGGACCTGTCCGATTTTATTTTCTGAAATCAGATTAATCCTGAATCGAGATGATCGACACCATCCAAGCGAATAACAAAGATTTTGGATCTATAATAATACATATTTTTTTTGAGGGAAGGTCACGAGGTCGGACGGTATCCCGGCGGAGATTTTAAATGGAAGGACGCCCTCTGCTTATAAGGTTATATGGGATCTCTTTTGTCGATATGACAGAGCGAGGTCATGTAATTTGAGTAGAAAACGGCCGTAATACAGAGTGTGTCCCAAAAGTCATGAAATATATTCCCTATTCATAAGAATGAAAATACATGGTGATATATAGAGACCGGGGGACTTTTTATTTTTCTCGAAACGTGCACGCGAAATGCGAAACCGAATTAATTTATGTCCGATCTGTGAGAAATGTCGATTTTTTGAGATCTCAAGCGCTCTGAGCGCGGTTAAAAGCTATCTAAAGACTTTAAACTAAATAAATCTTAAGCCAAAAAGCTTTTAACGAAGAAATATTGGTCACAAGGCCTATGTGTTCAATCGGTCCACTCTTCGGACCGTTGACGCAGTGAATAAACTCCTCGCGTTCGGATGCCATGTCCAAACATATCCACAGAATATGCATTCCAAATTTCCGCATGGACCTCAAGTCAATTGCGAAGAATTAAAATATGCTATTGTGCTACAACTGGAGCAACTAACTTCTCGGAGAGTCTTTTAACGTTAAACTATTTTCACAAAAAATGTGTTGAGTACTGTGTCGATTTTCACTACATATTTATCGATTTCTGCAGAGCTAAAAACACTATCAACCGGGAAATGTTAGAGATGAGAATCTCGGGTAAGCTGGTGAAACTGTTGAAGATGTGCGTGTCCGGATATGTTAGTGTAGTTATTGATGCAATACATCTAGCCTTTGCGGACGACATCGATATCATAGCGAATCGAGGAAGCTTTGGTGGTGCTATTACAATGAACCATGATGCTGTAGCGTGGGTGATTTATCATCCCCGCATAGTAGCAACATCTTCCATTTCTCTTCAGATGCAATGTGCTATTTTAACAGCGCCATCTCTTGTGGCCCTACGGAGACATTGCACCTGCTTACCGACCGATCGCTTCTTGCGCGTGCATTGTTACCGGTTGGGTAGTGACGCGCAGAAAGCAGGAGCCGGGAGAGTCGTCGGTTGGCCTTGGCTGCGGGAGGTCGTCCTTCCTGCAGCCAGACCTCTCTCTCTCTATCTATCTGTAGTGCGGAATAAATAGTTATCTTGCGAAGAGAGTCTTTACATTCGAAGCCCTTCGTATTCCCATCCATTCGTCCAGCAGCATCACAAACCCAATAGAAGAACGAACCCGTGCAGTAGCGCGGCCATGCCGAGGAGCACGTGGAGGCGTGGGGCCGCTCGGGGACTCTGCCCCCGAGAGTGCCCCCGCCCAAATGTTACAATGCCATGAAGTCGAGAGGTCATGGACATGTACTGCAAAGCGTCTATCACAAGGCAGGGCATGTGGCACATATGCCAACCATCGGAAGAACTCATATGTTGGGCTGATCAGGTTTACCTGAAAAACGCCACAGGTTCGAACCTGGACCATTGGAGAGATGAGGCTCAGGACAGACGGCAATGGTGAAATGCGCTATATCGTAAGTAATATGATTTTCTGCAAATCCAAACAATATTTTAAGCACACTATCTACTGTACGACATTTTAAAAAAAAATCCAACACAACAGCAAAATATTTTTCAACGTCTACGTCAGTAATGTAAATAAAGTCTAATTAATCCGATACTCGCTAACGAACGTCTCAAAGATAGGATGGCTTTTCATAGACGATGAAGATACATTACATTTTACATACGGTATATAATTAAAGTTGATCCCCATTGGAGCAAAACTAGCTAATAACCGGCATGCTTTGCAATGCCATAAGCGTTTAATAATTATTTGAAAAAAAAAACACAGTACGTGGTGTATTAATACGTAGCTGGGATCCAAAAGCATATGCACATTTGCTCTCGTCTTGAAGACCGACTTGACCTCTTCGACAAACTTCATTTCGCTAGACCAATATGCGCTAACATGGTGCATCCATACAATATTTTTACTATATCTATGTTATTTTTACAAGTATAAACAATAAGTTGACAAAGTTTTATTACAATTGGATGAACGGTATGGCAGCTCATTGCATACGAACAAACAAATATTAATTTTTATACATTAGATTTTAAATTATTCAGTTTAAAATGACTAACATTGCCGAAATGAAAACAGCCTTTGACGTTATTTTTGCATTGAAGTCAGTTGAACTTTATAAAAGTGGAGTATAAATTCAATATTAACATAACAAACTTTGCGTTCATGCTTTTAGATCCCTACTTTTGTTCTCATAAGAACTCATATTTATTTATCAAAATCTAAGTTCAATTTGAGCTATTTTTATATCGGTTATCATCAACATCTGAATACAAAGAGTATAAAAATGTTCACCTGATTCAATCGTATGAGTGTAAAGCAGCGTTATATCTCTACGAGAAATTATCGTAAAAGTGCGACGTGGCGATATATAGACGTCAAACTACAACCAGAAATTGTATACTTGACGCTTTGTCTGCATATGTTATATTATATATACTTTCTAAGATAATAAATTAAGTCGGTTTATGGTATATGCGTCACAGATTAAAAAACATTGTAATATTTACATAGATCAATGCCATAAACTGTTTTAAAAGCAAGTACCCGGCACGTAGAGTGTTAATATAGTACCCATGGGAACGAGATCAGAAAATCAATGTCTCAAACAGGTCGGACGTAGGACCCATCGAAACAAAATATAAATTTCAAACAGATGAATATAATATTTTATATTTTATTTTTTTTTTTAAATCGTAAATTTATTTTATACATTGTTTTTTTTTGCATTTGTCAACGATTTTTGCCTGGCTCAATACCTTCTACTTCTTTCGAAGACACTTGTTTACCCTACCAAGCAAGCTGGGAACATTTTCACATGGTAAATATATCAAGAGTGTGATTATTTTTTTTATATCGGTGTTCGTTCATTCTCTATTTTATTGCATGTAATAATTATTCACTTAACGAAAATGCAAATTCTTCAAACTTATTATATATAAATTTGTAAACTCCCTTAGGCGTTATTAACACGTTCAAATCGGAGAACATACACGCTACGCCCTAATGTAAATCCGCTTTTCTATCAGCCCCACCGTAGCGTTTAACAAGCTTGATAATGTATCAAACTCAATAAATGAACCTTAACACTGTTGATAGCACACAATATTCGTTCATTTATTCGGAATATTTCTTAATGTTTAACTTGCAAAGTGTGTGTTTTCTATTGTTCAGCTATTTTTGCATATTAATGTGTTGCGAAAATAAAAGGACAGCGGTACCGTGCAAATCTGTCACTTTAATTATGTATGGAATTTTGCAAAAAAGGGCTAATGACGCCACTCCAGAACGTTCAAGGAGGAATAACAAAATTGCTCAACGATAAGAATGATGCCAGTATCGTATTTATCAAAACAAACGCATGCTCTCAAGACAACACGAAAAAAAGTCATCTTATATTTGTTGAAAGAGCTTAATAGCTTATCCGATGATAGCGATTTCAGTTAATATATATATATATATATGTAAATTGAGAATTATTAGACGTGTAGGGGTGCCTTTATGGTACTAATTTGCCATCGATGCACGAGTATATGATGAGACGCAACACTTCCAATATCCGAATATTTTCCCAAATATCCGAATATATAATAGTTTGTCGCGTGTAACAATTACACACTCTTGACATCTAGGCGTCGCATTTGGATGGCCGACATTGCCAAATCTTATGTCTGTCTGTCGTCGTTTAAATTCAAACCATATGGGGTGTGTATTCATTGATGTGGCCATAATACAAAATTATGTAAATATAAAATATTGAGTTTCTATTTTTTTACAAATTTTAATATGCAAAATGTCACCCATTCAATTTAATATAATCCGATTATGATAGTCGATTATATTGAAAATATTACAAAAAAAAATATAAATCAATCATGGGATCATATTTCGATTAGTAAGATTGTCATGTGAACTAATCGATTTAACATATTTTGGCATAAGATAGCGAGATGGTTATAGCATCAACGTATCCTCTCAAATTGGAAACTTAATTGAACATTTTGATTATGCAAAGTTTGTAATGTCGGCGAAATGATTAGATTATATTCAGATAACGATATTCTCGGCATAGATGTTCTTCGTTTAAAATGCATTTTCAATTAAAATGACTTTGTATCGTGCTAAAATCGCGAAGATTTAAAGCTGAGGGTAGTCATTTATTACCTAGATTTGGCATGATGAAGCAAGCAAATTTTACAAATAACTGGGAAATAGACTTCATTCTCGAGTAGTTTTGGATTGGTCTTAATAAATACAATGTAGTCAACAATTAAATGCATCATGGAGGAAACTATGCATCCATATTGTATACAAAATTAAATCAACGTTACATTTCTTGGACAAATTACAATCAAATTGGTTTAGCTAAAATAATACACAGTATTATATGGATATTTTCAATGAAGAAACGAGACAAGCACTTTAGTGCGGTATAAATTAAACTCTTGGCTTCTAGGAAAATTTGATTTAATTCTTTACATTTTTTCGATTTGTTGAAGGTTTCCATTAATTTTTTGGAAGCACACAATGGAATTTTTTAGCTAATAGATTAAGCTTTGTTTGTATAATATATATAATATAAAATGCTATTGGTTACTCTATGCTATACGCTTAAACGTTTTTTTGTGCGGTGAATACGTTCCGCGGAAAATCGCACAAAAAAGCTATGACGTAAAAAGATGCGTTCCATGGATTTTATAAACCGCATAACTTTGAAACAGCTATATAAAATATATCTAAAATCGCATAAAAAGGTATTAAAAACAACGTCAAAACAAAGTTTTTAAAGTAAAAACATTGAAAAAATGTAAAAAAACAATCATTTTTTTCATAATTCTAAACTATAATAAAAGGCGTGGTGGTATATTTATTTGTTACGATTTATTTCCTATTTTATCAAAAATATCTTGATACGTACTCTTTATGAAATTAAAAAAAAGTGCTTTAAAAAAACCGCATAACTTCAAAATCGCACAAAAAAAGTCGCACAAAAAGAGTTTGTGTGTTTTTTCAATTTTTCCTCCAATTCTGACCAACTTTAATTATTTTAATAGTCCATAATTATTATTTTAATCATATTTAAATTAAATATAATCTGTTTGAGTCTATGAGCCTAAAATAATATGCATGTAAATATTTTGATTAAGGATATAATTATTAAATTTTAATGTTGAATACCAACTATTTCTCGTTATTAAAAACGGTGTTTATGGCCTTTTCTGGTAAAACAAAAGTAAAAAAATCCTTAATTATAAAAAAATAATAAATTTATTTATACCAAATACGCGAATACTTTTCAGTACACTTTATAAATACAGCTACGACTAAACAATTCCAAGTTTTAATATTCCACGAAAAATAGTTTTGGAAACCCTGGACTAATGGTTGGCTCGATTTAAATTTAATTATCTATTTGTCTTTAACCTTTTGAGGAGTGAGTAAATTTAAAATCGATGGAGTCATTGATGCCATAATCGTTTTACACCGATTACTTTCTGTCAGCTAATATCAGCGTAAGACAATCTTTATTTCGAGTCAATTGTAAATTAACACTGTTGATAGCATACAAGACCACGCCATTTCTTTACATAAACAATACACAATAAATCTGCTTGCTTTAGAAGGAAAAGATAATTGAACAAAGACTCGTCACGAATAGGATGCAATTAAATAAATAAACACTGTCGATAGCACACAATATTTGATAATTTCTTTGCGTAAACAAATAACTAGCATTTGAAATCGAAATCATTATTAGTCGATAAAGTGCGATGTACGCGGAGAAGCTTTCCATCTCTGTCTCCCGAACTGCGCTACGATCTCTGTCTGTCTGAAAAACGGAGGGCGAACGCCAGGCCCTGGCACAGTACTCCTTTAGGGGATAACAATCCATAAAACTCGATCATGAGCATATGAAAATGCGAATATTTGCAGTTTTATGATTTGTAAAAAATATAAATCCAAAAGAATTATGAAATAAAAAATACAGCTTTTGTGCTCGTCTTCACAAGTTGAAGCGCCTTTCACATTTTTTTCAAATAGGATGGAATTGCATTACAGACTTGAACTCTATAATTTAATCTTTATCCATGATAATTTTACATATACTATAGAAAATATTGAACTGCATCAATATAAATGAAGCTACTTAAGGCACAATCGTTTGCCGTATTTTCCATGTCGAGGAAAATAGTTCATGGCATGCTAAAAAACAAATCCGCATAAGCTTGAATAAGCGATGCAAAGTATCCTGTATGCCCTGAACGAATACTGAAATGCTGGATAAAATCATTTTAAATACTAGATTAACATCGTCCATACGATATTCTTTGTTTCATTGCAACTTTTTAAGACATTTTTTAGCGCAGGATTAATTTTCTTCCAGCATTAATATAACAAGCTGGCAGCAGAAATTGAAGGTGGTCTATCACATGTGAATAATTTAATAGTGGTGTTCTGATGTGTTTCTGCTACATTTTTAATTGAAATTTTTGAAGACGAATTGTCCCAATGATTCCGACTGATGTGCTATGCGAATTGAAACGTGTGCGGTTTCCAATGCGAGCATCAGCAAAAAAACACACAGGGTATGCGTGCATGCTTCTCACGTGGATAGCAGTATACCGGCTGCTCACGCCCAAATCATTTATTACCAAACGGTACGCATCATATGGAAACATATTATGAATGTAAAAGCATCGGTAATTTGACCTCGTCAATTGCATATTCTTAGAAAAAGACATGATAATGATTGCACAAATTTATAGCAATGACCTTTTTACCGGCCCTGTACTCAATTATGTTCGATATTTGCTCGCATATAATGGATAAACCACCATAAATGAGTGTCTGTAAATCTTCCCCCCGTCAGCCAATCGATCGGATGTCATCCTTGGAACAAAAATAAATTTAAACGAACGTGCAATTTACTCTGCTTTTTTGCATCAAACTTAATAAAATATTTTCAGCGTGCATTTTATAGCAATAGCTCAAAATCTAATAGATTTAATTGATTGTATTTTCATACATGTATATTATTTCAGATGTATCACATTCAATGGTATTTCCTTGTGGGTTGGCTTTTAAAGTGATTGAAATATCGTATTTGTATAGAAAGATCAATAGTCTTGTGCCTTCGGCGATTGAATATGGTGGTCTGTATCGGATTGATGGATGCTCTGGGCAAAATTAAATGTCGCTTTAACACATCGCTCAATAATTTCATGGAATATTTTTTTTTTGGAAGAGAAGAGAGTGAAAAAATTGCGCCAAATGAGCAAAAAAATAATTTTAAAAAGCGAAAATCCTACGAACTTATTTAATAATGTTTTATGGAACCAACACTTTAAATTAGGCACATCAGTATGATTCAATTGTGGCTATAAAAAGTCGTTAAATATTGATTGGTATCGCTGAGCATTCAGATATTCGAAGAAATGTGACCAAATTATTCCATTTGCTCAAAATACACACCAAACAATAACTACAATGTATACCTGTACATGGTTAAAATTGTACTATCTTCTACTAAAACAAAATGGATCAAATTAATTCAATAGACGTTATATGTAAACATTATACAGGGCTGACATATACGCGTTGCATTTGGATGACTCTTATTATTTAGATCACCGACAAATAATAACTATGATTTTTATAAAGCCATTAAGCGTATTTTACTTATGATGATGGAATCGGAAATGGTATGACGATTTTTGATTTTATTTAGATTTCTGAATTAATTTGACTGATATAAACATTCCAACACACCGCCCTTCTAAATAATGCTGTAATCAATGAAATCCGACTCCTCTCAAACCAATTAGTCATATATGCGAAAGGCTTGAATTCCAACCCACGGGGCGTTTGAATTCCGTATGTATTTTATTCGGAACGACGTTAGTACAGGTCAAGAATAACATCAATTTAAATTGTATTTGAATAATTTAATAATGGTCAATATACAATATTTTATGTGTACATAAAAATATTGATATGGATTGTGAAATGTCCTTTCTCTGAATATGCAAGAAAAATATTTCTTAGAAATATTTTTACATGAGGCTCTATTGAATTCCACCCACGTCCATATTTTGGAGCCACACAAATATTATAATTCTCTCTTATACTCTGTATTATAAGAGAGAATTGCGATAGTCTTTAGGAGGAAATTATTTTAGGCCAAATAAAGCTGTATTTTTTCATATTTTTTTAAATGTGATAAAATAATTGTCATTTTAAAATTTTAGCGCTATAGGGTATTCTATCAGGGTAATTGTAATTGGATATTTTAACACTGAAAATTGGCATGCGTATAATTCTTCTCCGAAACATAAATCCACTACGACATGTAGCAACGGCTTTTAGTGAAAAAATTTGATGAATAATATCATCGGAGCTACAGTTTGAATTGAAAATTTTGAAGAATAAGATGTTGTATCCCAATGATTCCGACTGATATGCTATTCGAATTGAAACGTGTGCGGTTTCCGGTGCGAGCATCAACAAAGAACAGAAACACACAGGGTATGCGTGCTTGCTTCTCACGTGGATAGCTGTATATGGGCTGCTCACGCCCAAATCATTTATTATCAGACGGTACGCATCATACGGAAAAATATCGTGAATATAAAAGCACTTAATTAGCATGGCATAAGCATAATCTTAGGGACGAATATAACAACAATATGGGGGCCTCGAAAAAAAAGGGTGCGAACCCACTATTTGTTAGCGATCGCAAGGAAGGGCCTCTACAACCCGATGGAGATCGTAAAAAGCCCTGGGGGTGTATTCTCCCCTCAAAACTTTTACAAAAATGCCTTAAAATTATAGGGAATTTTCACAAAGTGTTTCCATGTCCAACCGGACCGAATTTCGGACCACTGATACAACAAAGCAACGCGTCGTGATTGGGGACCATGCCTGAAAATTGGTCTGCGTTCATGAACGGATCTCCGCATGAACACTCCGAAGTTGTTCAATGGCCCAGTGACATCCCAGGTGTGGCCTAACTGAGAGGAAATTGACATATCACCCACGGGGTGATACATCAATTTTGATGGTACAAAAACCGTAGCAACCGTCGAAGTTACTTTTACAAAAAGCCCTAAATGTCTTAAAATTAGAGGAAGTGCCCACAAGGTTTCCGTATCCAACCGGACCGAATTTCGGACCACTGATACAACTAAGGAATGCCTCGCGGTCGGACGCCATGCCCGGACACGTCCACAGAACATGGTCTTCGTTCATGAACGGACTCCACATGGATACTCCGAGGTTGCTAAAAGTCCAAACCTATCCAATGAGACCCTAAATCGCCCGTGTCATTTGAGGAACTGAGACGTCCAGTGATCCAGGATGACCCGGCAAGAAAGTGAGAGGTGGCGGCCGAAAACCGACGCAGACCACATCTCTTGCCATCTAAATAAAGCCGCTTCTTTGACACCACTAGAGAGATCGCCAAGCGCATCCAAGGTCTCTATCTGGATTTCTCTGAATCTTTGGGACGGGAGAAATTATAGGAAGTCTCCTGTCCAACAAAAAGAACAAAGTGAAAAACGAAATTCAGGAAGCTTAACGTGATTTAAAGCTCAGCCTCCATCATATCTTACGTTGAACAAACCAATAGATGCCAACTTCCACCCACGGGGTGACAGAGCATCAGAACGCAGTCTTGCAATTGGATTACAAATCCGCAGTACTTGAAAATATAAATTTTGGTGGTACAAAAACCATAGCAATCGTCAAAAATTTCGGCATCAGAATTGCGAAAGAAGCAATGGAAATCAAAATATCAGAAAGATATATATTTGAAATCTTAATGTACCTCTCTAATAATTACTAAGCGCGATCGTATACCCGTTTTTCAGTGTAATTAAAAATATATGAATTCATTCCAATAAAAAAATGTCATTTTACCTGGACACAAACTGAGCTTAAATATAAAATCTCAAAATGTACGAATACTTTCGGGTTCCCCTCATACTTTGTTTAAATACCACATTTTTATTACAAAATTATGCTAACCACTCACCGAAAACCCCCATAAATAGTAGTTCATTCAAAATACATAAACAATATTAAAGCTCTGTTCAGTGCATCTCTTTGAGAAAATAATTTGCGGAAAATCTTCCCCTACATTTGGCCTCGACATTATTTATAGGAGCTCCATATATGTAAATATTTGATGAGGTTGCTTGAAAAATTGTGCCACGACAAAGTTGTGGATAATGGCCATCCATTAAAGACGCAAATTGATGGCCGACTATTATTGCATTAAAGAGTTATTAGTATTAATAGTATGTATGGAGGTTGCACGTCTGCCTTGATACATTTAAATAATGGACATATCGAAATTAATTCCATTATCTATTAAAATTTGCGATGAGGACCTTTAAAAAAACTCACTGAATTATTATGCAAAATTAATTTGAAAAGTTCATAGGGAAAACATAATTTTACAATGGTTGAAAGTTTTCCATCTGATTGGTTCTGCGCGAGCTTAATTTGATTCAACATTTCATACATATATTATGCAATCCTCGCTAATCGATCAGTATGTAATAATAATGAATAAAATAATGTAAAATCGCCGATTCGCTATATTTCTGTATTAAAATGAATCCTTTAAAGTCTCAATTATCCTGTATGCTACCTAGCAGCTACTCGGCGCCACTTTGTCGCAGAAACGTGTATTTACGAACCCTTATATTAATAGATTGTCCTATTAGTAATGCGGTTCAATCAGTTGTGTTTCAGTCATCCCTTTGACAACGTGTATTATATATTTTTTTAGTCGACTAACATCTGGAGAACGTTATTTTATATGAAATTATTTTTTTTCAAACTGCGTTTCAAAATGGTGAATTTTGTGCCGAAAAAAACGATTCACGCGAAATTGCACACTGTACGAATATCTTCAAAAAATAATGCAACAAATGCAACTAAAAATATTTATGATACACTCGGAGAATCTCTAACAGTTTGTCAAAGCCAGAGATCCTAACAGGACAATCGTTTTGGAACCAAGTAAGGTATTATTATGATATTGGACTTATTGTAGACATCGAGAAATATGTATTTGTGTAATATATAATAAAATAAGCAATGTACTGATCTAATATAAGCTTTATGCTACGCATAAAAAACATGCAGCCTTGTGCGACGGAGTAGTATAGAAACGATATTAGCGAATCAGAGAGAGGCGGAGATAGTGTCTTGCGTTCATCGTACACTCGTGTATCAATGACAAAGTCGTTTTGTAAAGGTAACCCTGCACGTTTAGATATTCTCAAATAATACAAAAAGCGATCCATAGCGCTTCATTTTCAATTGCGTGCTTATATTTCTAATACAATAGAAGCGCGTTTGTTCGTGCCCGGTTAAAAACCATCAGGCATGGGGCGCTCTTAAAACCATAATAAATAGTAGAAAGCCACATAAATCAACTACATGCTTAAATCTCAGCCTAGTACCAAAAGGGATTCTATTTGAAACGCTATTATTGAGCGCAATAATATCGACAGTGTTAAGGTTCGTTTATCGATATACAAGCTTCATTCACGCTGAGCGGGGATGAGAGCAATCTCCTAATCCTAAGTTTACATTTTTTGTCAATTACCCTAATTAAAAACACTCTATGCACCACCCTGCATGTAAATTCAGCATATATACAAGTATGTTTAATTCCAGCGCGTCTTTCATCATTTCGCTTGTGGAATTCATTGGAGACCAAACGAATATCTTCCTTATGACGCAATCATCCCTAAGTGTGTCATCCACGTGCTATTTTTTATCCATATATATTGCATAATCTGTAAATTTTCCGTTTATGTAAATTATTTTGCCACAATTTAAGTCGTACAGATCTCCTCGAGCGACGCATTTAAGCCGTTTATTTTCGCAAAGATGTCACAATCCCATGCATTGAATTTAATTTATTGCGCAATTACTGTCGTCATATGAAATGATCTTCAAGCTTCAATTTATCATTAGATCTTATTTAGCATCAGCAATTTTAAATTTCAAAACTATTATTTTTCCCAATTAATTCAAACAAAATGAGCCAGGGGAAGTTTAATCAAAATAAGTCCATAATGTGCTAGTAAACGCTCTTGATTAAATTCTAAGTATATCTTATCCGATCTGTAGATATTGAATATTGGGTGGCTTGTTCACAGCATAAAAATTATTTTGAGTTTGCAAAGTTTCTTCAAAAAATGTTATCTTTTTTATAATCAAGCGTGACCACAGGGTAACAGCAAACGGTTACACATTACTAAAAACACGAAGAGATGTACCGGTATGGTACTACTCGACATCGAAAAGGCATTCGACACTGTCTGGCACCATGTTGGTACCAAGTTGCTAGGGGAGGACGAGCTGATTCCCAGCTCCTCCCGTAGGATGTCCCTTTCAGTGCTCCATGCTGGACAGACAAATGTCGTATGTGTAGCATCGTCGTACTCCGCTTCGCAATGGTGGCACTTAGAGCCGATTTCTTTGCCTATGTTGTGTAGGTAGCTACCAAAACAGCCGTGCCCGGTGAGAACCTGGGCAATTGGTAGCACAGTTGACCATGCCTTCTGTCTACCCTAGCTCTCAGGTTCGGTATTAGCTCATGCGTCCACCGACCTTTAGCGAGTTGTCCCATGGGAACTGCCACGCCGCCATGATCCTTTGCTTAGTTTTTTTCTTGTCTTCAGACCTTTCTGTATTGCCTATTTCTCATAGGCGAGCAGAACGATTGACGGTATGGCAGTCAGTGCCAGGGCGGCGTCTTCTGACACTGTGCGATATGCAGCAGCCACTCTCCTTATCTTGATTCTGCTTGTTTCTGGGTCACCAATGCTGGGCATCAATCTAGCCAGATTCTCCGCGATGCTGACCGTCTTCGCTACCGCCTTTTTCGTGTGGATGGTAACATCTTTAGCGATTGCGACCATTTTGGCTCCATCTATTAGTGACGTCCTCAGCAATGTCCAAGCATCAACCCGTGACGATCGCCTTCCGTAACTGGTTTTTCTCTTCTCTCCCTGTCGGCGTCTTCGTAGATAAGGGCTCTCCCATGTAGGTAGCACTCTACCATTCTGATGAGATATGGTGGGGTGTCAATTTTTTTCAAGACCCTGAGGATCAGGTGTCGTCTTGCCGAGTAAAAGGCATTCTTGCGCGTCAAGCGCAATCATTATCGTATGTCTACTGAATTTTACACTGCCACACCACGCCTGTTTCACCGTGTCTACAACTTGAGTGATGGTGTCGATTGTGTAGCGGCCTACACGGAAGCCACACTGCTGTGGGGAGAGTCCCGCTTCAATGTGCTGCTAAAGTCGCTGGAGCATAAGCCTCTCCAGTTGCTTCCATAACCCATCCAGCATGCACGCCGATGGACCCGGAGATGCTTTCCCTTTTGGAATGAAAACCAGCTTCTGCCTTTTCCATGGTACTGGGAAGACTCCTCCCGCTAGGCAGGTGTTCATATACCAATCTTAAACGTTTTCATAATTTTCCGTTTTTTGTGTAATATATAATAAAATAGGCAAGCTAATGGTCTAACGGTGACACATACAGTAGAGGCGCGATGAATGCACATGGCGATAAAGACCGAGTTTCACTTTACGTGACGTTCATATCAATTTGTCCTACCGCGTCTATGCAAGTTTCGCTTCTACAATTATTTCTATTTATCTGCATTTGTGTCTTCATAGATTATTTAATTTAATGAATTTATCCATGACAAAATCTATATTTAAGTGAATCTGTATACTGCGTATGTGCCGTAACTAGTCAATAAAGCATTGCACACTTCGATGGAATTTCTAGCTTTTTTTCTTCGATTTGTCATGTTGGTTGGTTTTGCTAATTCTCAACCGACTTATATCTTCTTTGTATAATATAAGATCAGCTTGAGAAAATTCATTCTGTTCTACAAAGGCTTGTGGACAAAGGACAACCTTTGTGGGAAAGGTTTTGTTCGATCCACAACATTTATAATATGTTCAAAGGATTTTAGTATTTATTAAAGATATTATAAATATATATAAGATGTTGCGATTTCCGCGTCTGAACAACGTGGTCCCCGAATAAAATTCCAAAACCTTCAATCAATCATTCGTATTATATTTGTTACCTATTTTAAGGGTTTACATGGGTTTCACAGCTTGAAAAAATCGATATTTTTTTATTATCTTATTAATTTCTACAGCATCTCAAGAATATTATCCTAAATTTTTAAGTCGATCCGAATACCTTTGAATGATATTGTCATGAGTTCTATTGTGAACGCGGACGCACCTTTTTTCGGAGGGGTCACGGGAAGTGACGTCAAAATGGCGCAGTTTTGAATATTTTCCTTTGAAAATTTCAGAAATTATTTTTCAAATGTAAATCTGTATGACAATGAAAATATGACCCATGTAACCAATGATTCAAAATCAATGAGCCAACAGCGATCGTTATTTGTCGTCCTCGTTAGTTTCACAGTCGATCAATTCTAAGGTTCGATTCACATTTTTATAGGATGCACATTTTATGGACGTTGTTGAGTGATCCTTGATCTAAGATACTCATTTCAGTTAAATTTGGATCCGAATGATCCACCCCGTCAAATTGAAGCAATTTCAAATGCATTCATATGCTTATTTATTTATTCATGGAAACCCAACAGCTTTACATATATAAATTAGCCATGGATTAGAAATATTACAAAGCCGATACGTTCATATTCGCACAAATTGTATGCTTTTCCCGTTTTGAAGCATAGGAATTTTATAAACTTCATTTGAACTCTTTCAATACAATCCACGTATTTTCGATATTTGGGATTCCAGATTAGAGACGCATATTCGAGCTTGCTTTTAACATAAGCACAGTAGAGAATTTTTAAATTCTTAGATCGTTTAAAAAAGCTTGAGTTACGCATTGTGAATCCCAATAAGCTTGTGGCTTTTGTAACTATGTCATTAATGTGGGCATCAAAGATAAGCTTAGAGTCATGAACTACACCAAGATCAGATATGTCGCTCTTTTTTAATAATGTGTAATTTTTTAAGTTATATATTTTCGCATAACTTCATCAATGTGATTGATAAAATTCCTTTCTACTGAGACACGAACTAAAACTCGCAAAGTTCCCGATTTCCCGACAAATTATTTATTTCCGTCGCTGCATTTGAATACTTGCATACTATAATACTTTGATGCGATTCGTAATTATATTACGGAGGAATACAAAAATTCTAAAGCCAGTATCTATTATATTTCATATCGATATTCCCATTATTAGAGTCGAGGTGTAGTAAATACATCACCGGTGGGGAAGGTAAATATGTATAACAATTTGAAAAACATACATGTACGCTATATATGTATACATAGATTAGACAGACACTGCCTCTAGGCGTCACCTAAGTTCGCCAATTAGTAATTACGCCACTGTTTCCAAGCGTCCAGATTTCGTCGGGAATGTCTCGATTTTGTAGCCGTCTTCGTGTTGGTGAGGTGTAATGTTAGATAAAAAATTCATTCGATTGATGAAGCTCACCAACACCATTTTTTCATCAGAGCTATACATTGGTACTCTAGCTGTGTATTTAATATTTGATCTTTTAACAGTGTATTCAACCGCTTTGGAGATTTGATCAAATATCTTGAACAAGTCTTCGTTTTTTCTCATTGGATTTAATCTCAATGTTTGACAACCTTTACCGTTGATCACTATTGACCATTTGTTTAAAATAAAAATATTTTTAAATTTATTCCTTCGCCATCAAGCAGATCCAAATCATAATGCTGCATTCTCAATGCTTAATCCATATGGTATCCTTCAACCGCCCTTAGCTTAGCCTCATAATTCTATTTTTATTAGAGGGTAAATTCATATATCAAGATTTATTTTTTCGAATGATACAAGGTCTGATAGATTATCTTCATACAAGTGTAGGAGCTTAACATATAAGTATATAAAAAGAGACTTGAATATATTTCATTGGCCTTGATTCAATAAGCTTAATACTGTGTAATGAACGTAGTTAATAAAATTTGTTTTTGAAAATATTTTCATCAACATATTTTCTTTCGATCTTTCGCGAATTATATTCTATTATCATAACGGGTGGTCCATATATAATATCGCAGAAGGCGGATTACGACGTTGTGATTGGTCGAAAATATGAATATATTTATTCGTCTTTAGAGTCTTATATGACTTGCTTTTATATTTCATGAAGAAAATTGTCCTATTTACGACATCTGTCTGGTAGGATACATCAATTATATTTTGAAACGATTAGAGAACAACCTTCATGAGTCCTTTAGCTTATTTGACATTGATAATGTATGTTCCGACTACCCTAAAAAAAAAGGTAGAGTTCACCTTTACCAAGACCATAAACAACATTAAGACGATAGAAAAATACGCTTATTTATGATAAGAGAAAATTCATAATTGCGGGAAAGAAATCATATAATTTGACGGAGATTTTTGTGCCATCAAAATTAATATATCACCCCTGGGTGATATATCTATTGGTTGGTTCCAATGTACGACATGATTCAGGCTGAGCATTAAATCAGATAAGCTCTCTGAATTTCGTGTTTCACTTTGTTCTTTTGTTGGACAGGAGATTTCCTGTATTTTCTCCCGACCCCCACCCACCACCCCTCACTTTCTTCCTTTCAGTTAGGCCACACCTGGGATGTCCCAGGGCCGGATCATTGAACGTCTCAGTTCCTCATGTTTTGGGGGAAAACGCATCCCCGGGGAGCTCAACGATCTTCACCTAGAGGCCCTTCCTTGCGACCGGTAACAATTAGTGGGCTCGCACCCTTTTTTTTTTCGAGGCCACAAGTGAGACTCAAAACTCTTCCCTACCATATACAACACATATCTATGTAATTACTTTCATCTATTTAATTTTTCATTTTGCAAGCAGCATGGAATTTTAATTTCATGGTTTTGCACCATGCCTCCCCATATTGTTGTTATATTCGTCCCAAAGATTATGCTTATGCCGTGCAAATTAATTGCTTTTAGATTCACAATACTTCGTTATATGATGCTTACCGTCTGGCAAGGGGGTGAGCAGCCCGCATATAGCTATCCATGTGAGAAGCATGCACGCATACCCTGTGTGTTTCTGTTCTTTGTTGATGCTCTCACCCGAAACTGCATATGTTTCAATTCGAATAGCATATCAGTTGGATTGGGGGCAGACCATGTTGTGTGGACATTTTCGGTCATAGCCCCCGATCACGAGGCATTCCTTCGTTGTATCAGTGGTCCGAAATTCGGTCCGATTGGACACGGAAACTCTTCGTGGTAAATCCCTATTATTTTAAAGCATTTTTGTAAAAGTTTTGAGGAGAAAATACACCCCCGGGGCTTTTTACGATTTCCATCGGCTCGTAGAGGTCCTTCCTTGCGATCGCTAACAAATAGTGGGTTCGCACCCTTTTTTTTCGGGGCCCCCATATTTTTGTTATATTCGTCCCTAAGATTATGCTTATGCCATGCTAATTAAGTGCTTTTATTCACAATATTTTTCCGTATGATGCGTATCGTCTGATAATAAATGATTTGGGCGTGAGCAGCCTATATACAGCTATCCACGTGAGAAGCATGCACGCATACCCTGTGTGTTTATGTTCTTTGTTGATGCTCGCACCGGAAACCGCACGCGTTTTAATTCGAATAGCATATCAGTCGGAATCATTGGGATACAACCTCTTCTTCTTGGAAATTTTCAATCCAAACTGTAGCTCCGATGATATTATTCATCAATTCTTTTCGCTAAAAACCTGGTACCGTTGCGATACGTTATGGTGGATTTATATTTTGGAGATGAATTATAGGCACGCCAATTTTTATTGTTAAATATCCAATTCAAATATATTTTAATATAGAATGATAAACTAATTAAATGTTGTCCTTATGTTTTGTTCGTGTATTAACTAAAATTTGGTTGGATGTCGTTATGGTCGTTATACAATTATTAAGGCTTTGAAAAATACTATAAGCAAAATTTCTAATGATTTGCATAATTATATTCAAAAAGTTTGGTCTAGAAAAATACGTTTTTTAAAGTCACCCACAACCATAAAATATTCTTAATGTATTTTAATATGAAAGCTTATATTCCTTTTATTGCTGAAGGATTCCTCAAAGCTTCAATGTTATGTGCATTGTATTAAAATCATATCATCGTTTATATTCTAAATATCTTCAAGCACAAGCTTCATATTTTACACGATTTATATAGATGCTTTGGACCACTTATAGTGTACGATTTGCACCCATTCAAAAAATAGGGAAGCATCGTTCCATTTCCATGCATATACAATAAATTTTCTACGTTTGTCACACCAACCCTATCTTATATCAATACAGTTTTCATGCTAAATTTTCAATCGGGATAAAATCTAGTTCACATTTTTTCGGGTTATTTTTCCTGTTCAATCTAAAAATGGATTTGCTCAATGCAAATTGTACTTGTCATATGCTAATTTAATTGCGTAATTTCGGCGTTTGCGTCACTGTTCATAACCTGTGTAAGAAGCACCCCTTTTATATTCCACTATGTACATTTTTATTTTCGTTTGGTAAGCGTTTAACATGTTATAGCAATTCAGCTGTGAAAGCATGCGCGACATTCAGCAGTATGAAAAATATTCGCAGGTATTCTTAGTTCTTATGATATCTCCAATATTCGTTATAAATTAACAATAACCGAAATGACCTCTATTCCATATATAGATATCATTGTAAAAGCTTCCATTGTGTCTTGAGAATTATCACATCCCTCGAGATACTTTGATTTTTACTTCCACGAATTTCAACGCTTCGAACGTGATTTGTGAAAAAATACGCTTTTGAATTTATCAAAATAACAACGTTAAAGTACTTGTCCATTGAACATATAAACTGAGCCGAGAATACAATGCTTTATAAGAAAAAATATACAATAATGTTTTAAGCACGAATTTTAGAAGTTGTTTTTCAAACTTTACTTTGCAGAATTATAAAACACGATGGCTATTATTAAATATATCACATCAATAAATGAAAACGCTATCTATCGTCTAAACCTTTACCAGCGAGTATGCACTCAACTCCACTTATATGAAACTCTTCTCATATGATCTTATATGAAAAACTATTATGAATCCAAATGTATCGAGTTCAACCTCGAAGAAATGTGTTCCTTTGCTAGGAAAAATTAAAGACACACGTACAAAACTAAGTTTTATACATTCCAAAATATTTGCATTTATATCGGTAATGACAAAAATACGTGCAGTTTTTACAATTGTACAATTTCCACAAAAAATGCCGAAAGTAATTTGCCAGATTTCGTTCGAACAATTTTTATCGCTGAATAAATTAGTTTATTGGAGACCCAATCCACTGGATTACGACGTTCTACGATATTCTTCCATCTATGTGCAAACTAATAATTGTTCTATATACAAAGTTTAAATAAATATCTAATCCAATGGTTAATCGATACTACACGATAATCATGATTTTGAATGATGAATATGAATCAGTTGCTCCAAATTATCGTATCAATCTTTTAATTTTATGATTTGCTCTAGAGTTATATCATCTTTCAAGTGTAATAACGCAACAAAGCACCTTACCAACCACCATGAAAAAGCTGATGCCGAAATTTTCGACGGTTGCTATGTTTTTTGTACCAGCAAAATTGATGTGATGATCATTCTTGATAACATGCTAATGCACTGTCACCCCGTGGGTGATATATCTATTGGTTTGTCCAATGTGCGATATAATACAAGCTGAGCATTAAATCACGTAAGCTCCCTTAATTTCGTTTTTCACAGTCGGTCGTCGGCTGCCACCTCTCACTTTCTTCATGACCATCCAACAACTTCAAAATATCCATGCGGAGATCCGTTTATGGACGCAGACCATGTTGTGTGAACATTTTCGGTCATAGCCCCAGATCACGAGGCATTCCTTCGTTGTATCAGTGGTCCGAAATTCGGTCCAATTGGACACGGAAACTCTTCGTGGTAACTCCGTATTATTTTAAAGCATTTTTGTAAAAGTTTTAAGGGGATTTTACGATCTCCATCGGGTCGTAGAGGCCCTTCTTTGCGATCGCTAACAAATAGTGGGTTCGCACCCTTTTTTTTCGGGCCCCCCATATTGTTGTTATATTCGTCCCTAAGATTATGCTTATGCCATGCTAATTAAGTGCTTTTATATTCACTATATTTTTCCGTATGATGCGTATCGTCTAATAATAAATGATTTGGGCGTGAGCAGCCCATATACAGCTATCCATGTGAGAAGCATGCACGCATACCCTGTGTGTTTATGTTCTTTGTTGATGCTCGCACTGGAAACCGCACACGTTTCAATTCGAATAGCATATCAGTCGGAATCATTGGGATACAACCTCTTCTTCTTCGAAATTTTCAATCCAGACTGAAGCTCCGATGATATTATTCATCAATTCTTTTCGCTAAAAACCTGGTATCGTTGCGACACGTTATGGTGGATTTATATTTTGGAGAAGAATTACAGGCATGCCAATTTTTAGTGTTAAATATCCAATTCAAATATATTTTAATATAGAATGATAAACTAATTAAATGTTGTCCTTATGTTTTGTTCATGTATTAACTAAAATTTGGTTTCAATTTGTTAGCTGGTTTAAGAACTATATCAATTTTACGAAAGAAGTAGAGTTTCATGAATTTCCTACGAAATCTCCCGCACTTTAGGCGAAGCTTAGCGCGGAACACCCGAGCGACATGCGCATGCGTGCGCTCTCCCTCACCTCGAAAAGCGACTGTCTTCCTCTCCGCGCCCCGTGCTCTCGCCCCCCGCGAGCCTCTCCGCCCTAAAACCTGGTATGCCATTAACGCCTCTCGGCATAGTTGACTAAAGGTTTTATTTACACTGAGGCTTGTTTACACTTTGTTTGCATTCATCAAAAAATGGGTTTAATGGCCAAATATGTTTTTTTAACGAAATTTGAATTTCCAACTGCTTTGAAACTCAATCAGCGAACACACGGCTTCGCCTATTATTGTCTACCTTAATATTCTGGGTCAGTTAGATTTTATACGGGTTTCTATACTAAAGTTTCGATGCAAAATTAACCAAGTTGAAGTCGCAGAAAGATCAAGTTCTCACAAAGTTCTCTCAAAGCACGTGAAAATCACGCAACGCGCTGAACGTTTCTCGAACGGAGCACTGATCTTTAAAATATTTTTTTGATAATTCACACACGTTATTCAATACTATAAACTTTTCTTATAATTTGCCATTAATCATTAAATAATTCACAATAAATTTTACAGAAATTCTTTTAAAAATATGGTCATTATAAACCAACAAACTTTATGCGTCCCTATTGAAATACCCTTTGCATTAAAGTCGTGCAAATATTTTTTAGTCAAATATTGATCAAAATTAATCTTATTTTAATGTTCTGTAAATATTTTTCACTTGATGAAATGGATGCAGTTATTTTCTTAAAACCACAATGTTAAAATAAAAATATTCTAAAATGTTTAAACTATTATTTCATATTTAAGAATACCGAAAAAACCTGTTCACATAAATATAATATGTTATGCAGAATCGAATGTTTGAGTGCATTATTGTCAAGTGCAGGGTGATTTTATCTCAGAATTAATCAAAAGTTTGTGAGTTCAGTTTTCAAAGGCTTATCGCATGGTAATTCCACGAAAATATTTTGTTCAAGTATAGATAAATGTTTTATTTGTATTTTGCACGTTAATTAAGAAGATAGCCCCAGTATCTGCTGCTCTACATTGTTTCTCCTCCGATTTTTCCTCTTTTATAAATGCAATTCAAATATTTTCAAGTGACAATATTATCATAAATATATGAGTCTCGGAAAATTATTTTTATAGAGCTAAAACCTACCCTAAAAATACCATTATTGTGAATTGGATCTCATTTAAAATTGTAATAGACTAAAACGTTTTTATTATTCAAGACAAAACATATATTTTATAGTATAATATATAGCCAATATCAGTAATAATTCTTTGCGGTCCTGTGTCGAGTCTGGCTCGACATTTTGTTTCCACATTTTTTCCCCACTCAGATTTAAAATCATGTGATTTTATTTATATCGGATAAAATCCTAAAACACAGGCAGTGACTCATAACGCGCGCTTTCGTGAACATCTCCGATCATACTTACGATATTTTTACGTAATCATATCATCATCATAAAAATATAATGCCTTAATCTTAAAAATGTCTAAAATACTTAAGGACCGCAAAGGGTTAAGCATTCACAATACACAGATATGCCGATAGATTATACGTTAAAATTCTGATGTTATACTTCATATTTAATCATTTTCTAAATATAAAAAAAATTGGATAAATACAACCTTCGTCAAGAACATCTGTATTTTAATTAATTCGTCGATATTTTCTGACAAACCTACCGAAGTATTAGTTAGAGGGCTCTATTAGGGTTACGTGCTCATGAATCTTGGAATTAAAAAAACATAACCCCGAAATTTTCAGGATTGAAATTTTTACCTAGGCACCTTGGAGACAGTGGCGTAACTACTAATTGGCGAGCTTTTTTTTTTCTGTGGGCGAGAAAATCTTCGCAAGACGCCCAGTGAAGCTGGGCAGTGTAGGATTCACGATTGTTCGGTCGTGCCTGCCCACTAAACCCGCCCTTGTCCTTCTCTGTCCTCCTGGTATTGTTTTCCA
Source organism: Stenopsyche tienmushanensis (assembly GCA_008973525.1). NCBI lineage: Eukaryota > Metazoa > Arthropoda > Insecta > Trichoptera > Stenopsychidae > Stenopsyche > Stenopsyche tienmushanensis. The sequence continues at coordinate 368,765 of WACJ01000190.1, forward strand.
CATTGCTTCGGGAGGACAGGTAGTCTGGCTTTAGGTGATTGGCCCTATTCTATTGTTGGAGAGGCTGTTGCGCTCTGCGTCTCTCTCTTTCACTGCCCTCTTTGGCGTTCAGAATCTCTTCCACGTATTCGCGCCAAAGGTCCCAGTTCTTCTTGCTCTCCATCATGCTGTGGATCATGTTGTTGGCGTTGAGCTCGGCTACCCCGAGTGCTTGTTTCAGCAATTTCCTCTGGGGTGCCCAAGCCTCACAGCTAATGATGGTGTGCTCTGCATCATCGACCTCCGCTTGGCAGTGGTGGCAATTGGCAGATGTTTCCTTGCCAATCCGCTTTAGGTACGCTCCGAAACATCCATGTCCGGTGAGCGCCTGAGTTAAGCGGTAGGTCGTTTCGCCGTATTTTCTGGCCCTCCACCGACTTACGACCGGTATAAGTCGGTGGGTCCATCTTCCTTTTGTGGACTGATCCCATCTCTGTTGCCAGGCTTCCTTCAGTTTCTGTTCATGTTTGTTGCGGTTTTTGGGATCTTCATAGTCCAAGGCCCTCTTTTTTGCTAGGAGGTCCAGCGGCGGGATTCCTGCAATCACGAGCACCGCTTCTTCTGATACTGTTCTATATGCTGTGGTGACTCGGAGCGCTCCCTGTCGCTGGACCCCAGCCAGTTTTTTCCTATAGCTCTCGTGACGGAGTGACTCGTACCATATCGGGGCACCGTACAGAAGTATTGAGTGGATAACCTCATTTATGATTTTCCTTCTGCACGGCTTTGGCCCTCCGACATTAGGCATGAGCCGTCCGAGCTCACTGGCCACCTTCTGCGCCTTCTGCGCAGTTGCTTCAATGTGTCTTCTGAAGGTCAGCTTGTTGTCCAAGAGGATCCCGAGGTATCTCAGCGATTTGCTGTATTCCACCTCGTGACCGTTCACAACAAGCTTTTTGACCCTCGGTCTCCTTCTCCTGCTGCATATCATTGCCTCCGTTTTCTCCACCGCTAGCTGCAGGCGGTTCTCACGCATCCACGCGTTTATCCTAGCGAGGGCTTCTTTGCCCTTCGCTTCCATGTCCCACGGATGTTAGGCTGTCACCAGCAGCGCGACGTCGTCTGCGAAGGCAATGAGTTGTGCTCCTACTGGCATCTTGACCTCTAGTAGGCTATTGTACAGGACATTCCACAGGGTGGGTCCCAGGACGGACCCCTGTGGAACACCCATCTCCAGTTTCCTTTCTGTGTCGGTTTCATCGTGATGAACACGTCGGTTTCTGAGATAATCGCTGACGAGCTCCTCGGCGTACTCAGGAACTTCGAAGTTTCTTCTGAGCGCATCGGCGATTAGTTCCCAGCTGGCAGTGTTAAACGCATTTTTTATGTCCAGCGTGACCATCACGACGTCTCTGCTCCTTTTGACCGTGCCGATCCACGCCTTTCGGATTATGTCTACTATTCTCTGCACCGCTCCTAGCGTGGATCGGCCCGGTCTGAATCCGTACTGCCTTGGTGACAGTTTCTGCTCAATTTTTGGTTGGATCCTGTTAAGGAGCAGCTTTTCCATTACTTTCCCAAGACCGTCCAGCATGCATAGTGGTCTCATGGTCAACTTGCCCGGTTTCGGTATCAGTGCCAGCCTGGCCGTTTTCCATTATTAGCGAGCTTAGGCGATGCCTAGGCGCAGTAACTGTCTAATCTATGTATACATATATACAATACATATCAAATTGTTATATTAATCTTTCCCTACCGATGATGTATTTACTACACATCGATTCTAATAATGGAAATATCGATATGAAATATAATAGATATGGGATTCAGAATTTTTTTGTTCCTCTGTAGTATAATTACGAATCACATCAAAGTATTATAGTATATAAGTATTCATATGCAGCGACGGAAATGAATAATTTTTCGGGAAATTTCTAAATTCTCTAAACAAAAAACTATCAACTATTTTGAACTTGTTTTAATTTTAAATCGTTTTATAGTTTATACCCTTTCCAACGATATGCTACATGTCATACAAATCATTCAATAAATCGTTAAACTTGAAGAGTTACCAGTTTTCTAGGGTCCGGGTTAAGAAAATACTTTTTATGTTTAAGATGTTTTTATTGATTTTTTTATAAAATTTGTTCAAATCGGCCACATCTGCTTCGTATGCATGCACTATACCTTTTTCTTATTTCAATTGTAATTGTCTGAAATATAATTTCCTCTTTAATTTTTGCAAAGGCGACGATTAGTCTTTCAATTAGGATTTCTTTGGGGCACCTTTGTCGTGTAAATTTAGAAATATTTTAGAAATATAAAAACATCTTAATAAACAATGTAAATGTCCTATGTTCATTCTAATGGAAAACCCACAGTCACCTTGAGTAATTTTCCATTGCTTTCCAAGGAAAATTGCCATCTCTAATAAGCATCCCTGTCGAGATAGTCGTGGAGCTGACCTTCGAGATGTTTACCTAGACAACCTGCTGGGTAAAAGCTTAGATATAAAACTCGAAGATAATGTTACCTTCAATATCTGACGCATAAGGTGACCCCTTTTTATATTCGATATAATTTCTGCCCATAAATAGATTTGAAGCCACCCAGATCTTACATTGGAGGCGCACTGTAAAGATGAACATATTGTTTTTCAATTCATCAAGGACCACCTATAATCCATTAAAACAATAAATACAGATCGACAAGATGCATTAATATTTTCCTTTAAGCAATATTACGCTTTTCAATGTAATCCAGATAGAGTACACCCGTATATATTGCGTGCAACGCTCCCTAGCGCTTTATTTTCAATGTTTCTAATACAATATTATTCAAATTATCCTCTCTAATATTACATATACCATCCAAATACGTTCGATATTCGATCTCGATATATTCGAACAGTATTCGTATAAATTTTTAATAGAATATTTTACAAAATCGACGAAAGATCACACGAATACTGAGGTATTCACTACCCGGGCGAAACCATCACTCAAGGGTAGTGTTTGATCCTGTTATTAAAACATTGGCGTGGATGTGAATATGGATATTGTTTCTGAGAGTGAATTAATGATTTTAAGAAATTTACTTGATGTTCTGACTCCAATTGAAATTGCTATTAATGAACTAAGTACACATAATGCAGCAATTACCCTATCGGGTCGGAAGTCTTGGAAGTCTTGCGTCTCATCATACACTCGTACATCGATGGCAAAGTAAAGGTACCCCTACACGTCTAAACATTCTCAATATTTATTTTATAAAAACTCGTTAATATTCATACTTACTATTCAACGAAAAATCGTACTCTAAATCAGTGCTCCACAACATTTTTTCGCCAAAGCTCTTCTTTAAATTTCGCGGCACACAATAATAGATATTGCTTTATTTATTTTTAAACAGCTCTCCCTATATTTAAATGTAGTCTTCGTTGTGCTTTATTTCATCACAGTCACGCAGGTGCCTCGCCCTCGTAACATCGGCGAGAAGAACCTCACAGGGTGGTGGTTAGGGGTCTCAATCGAATATTCGAATATTATTCGTTATGTAATTTAGAAAGTTGAAACAAGATGAAACTCCATAAGTATGATGGCAAAAATATTAAAGAATTAAAGAAGATTAAAAAATCATTTAAGGACATTAAAAGACAAGGACAACGGAAATTATTACTGATGAAGAAATACATTTTTTAAGAAAATTGCTCGATGTTCTTCTGCCAATCGAAATAGCAACAAAGAAATGCAAAAAAGTGCCAAGTTTATTGAAATTGTTTTAATGCATTTGTGTAAAGTTGTGTATTAAAAAACTATTCAAAAATATCGATCATGCCAAAAAAAAGGGTGATATTTTAGATACTGTCGATAAAACCAAACTCAATGACAACTAAGAGGGTTTTTTCAACAGCAGGCTCAATAAAAATGAAATTACGGTCAAGCTTAAAAGTAGAAACGTTCAATGCACCATGTATTGCTGAAAAGTAAATAAAATTCTGATCCCTTTGATTTCGCTGAAACCAAAAACCTCAAAATTTCACTTGATTTCTAGCCTTTGTCTACGAGAAAACGCGTTGCGCAACAGAAGATGATACTTCTCGCTTTATTTGTGTGATGGGATCAAGAACCTTCCTTCCTGATCGAATAAATGTATTTCTAATGAAGGGAACTTTGTAGAAAATTAAGATGCTCCATTTATATTTTTATATAATCACACTAATGAAAAATTCCGGGTTATATTTGAATCACCCTCGTCTACATATATAAAATATTCGAATACTCGAATATTCGAATATTTTACCAATTTCACATTCGATATTCGAATAATTGATTTTACGAATATTTGGGACCCCTAGTGGTGGTGTTGGATTTCAAAGACGATTTTTTTCTCCACAGCATGCTTATTTGTTCCACTTTGAACAGACTGCGCGGGGTAGAATACCCAAACTCAGAAGTGAGTCTAAACTCAAGCTTTCAAGGAGAGGACTTCGCAGACAGGACTCAGAGTAGCCTCAGTTATACCATATTTAAAGAAGTACAAAATCAAATATTAATCACACTAAGAATAAATTCATTAACACAACTAATAGTAATGAATGGTAAGTACTGCCGCAAGACTAAAGTAGGGTGATCGGTTGGTAATTTTTTGGATCGTTGCTATCCTTGCCTGGTTTTAGCGAAGGAATTACTGATTTTGCCAAAGGAAATTGCTGGTCCCATATTTATTATCCAGGGACATGTGTTTTTTAGTTTTCTAATGATTTTTTTCATTTATAAAGGAGTTACCAATTTAATTTTTTGCATGTCATTGTTTGAGCCTTCGCGGAAATCCCTTATCGACTTGTTAACAGCTTTCTTTGATTTGCTGTCGCTCATATTTTCGAAAATCCTTATGATTTAGAAAGAAGGTTCTGCAAGCATATTTGTCTTTTCTAAATCTATCTGGTTTATATCTGAAATATCTGAAATATTAATATCTGGTTTTAGATGTACGGCGACATAAATAGGTGACAGGCGCTGGAGAACTATTGAAACAAGTTTTAATCATTAGGTTGTCCCATAAGTCTCTTTCGCAAATTAACACAGATCTAATCATAGCCATGTTTGAAGAAAACCCGCGATATACTGTTCGCGAAATAGCTAACAAATTAGAATCTACATCAATCGTTTAGATGTATATGTTCAGCGTATTTCAACGTGCGATCTTTTTCTCCGACGACATAATAGCCAATCTTTTTTGAAGAGACTTGTCACTGGAGATGAAAATTGGATACTCTATGAGAATATCCAACGTAAACGGTCTCGGACCAAGGGTACAGAAGCTTTAACTGTAGCTTAATCTGGCCTACATCCAAAATATAAATTTTGCTATGCATTTGGTGGAACTGGAAGGGGGTAGTTTATTATACTTCTACTACTTCAGCCAGGTGAAACGATCAATTCAACAAAATATTTTTTCCAACTAGACAATCTAAAGGATGCAATTGCCAGAAAACGGCCAGAATTAGCGAACAGACGAGACGTTGTTTTTCATCACGATAACGCCAGGCCATTGTTGTTTATTTTTTTCTTAATATGAAAACGAAAGAAACTTATAGGACACCCTAATATAATATTATCTTATTTGAACGCGGCACACCGGTTGCGGAGCACTGCTCTAAATAATCATTTAACCGTCATATTAAGATACAATTAACTGAAATCGCTATCGTCGGATAAGCTATTAAGCGCTTTCAATAAAAATGGGATGAATTTTGTTCGTGTTGTCTTGAGAGCAGGCGTTTGTTTTGATAATTATGATACTAGCATCATTCTTATCGTTGAGCAATTTTGTTATTCCCCCTTGAACGTTCTGGAGTGGCGTCATTAGCCCTTTTTTGCAAAATTCCATTCAGAATTAAATTGATAGATTTACACGGTAACCCCGTCCTTTTATTTTCGCAACATATGCAAAAATAGCTGAACAACAGAAAGCATATACTATGCAAGTTTGAGCATTAAGAAATATTCCGAATAAATGAACGAATATTGTGTGCTATCGGCAGTGTTAAGGTTCATTTATTGAGCCTGACTACACAATCAAGCTTGTTACGCGCTGCGGCGGAGCTGAGAGAAAAGTGGATTTACGTTTAGATCGTTGCGTGTATGTTCTCCTGTTTGAAAGTGTTAATAACGGCCGAGAGAGTATATTAATTTATATTTATAGTATGAATAAGCTGAAAAATTATTTAAACATTTATTTTTAAAATTATAAAAATGATCACCTAATTAAATCCATGTATTTTATACATTCAGGAACCAATTACGCTCAATGACGTATTATAGATGAACTTGCAGACCAAACTCTGTTCGATCTATGAAAATAACGTTAGTGCTCTTAAAATATTCTCAATGTGTATATAAAGCTTATATTCCTTTTATTGCAAGCACAGGCTTCATATTTTACACGAAAAAGATTTACATAGATGCCTTGGACCACTTATTGTGTACGATTTGCATCCATTCAAAAAAACAGGGAAGCATCGTTCAATTTCCATGAATGTACAATAAATTGTCTACGTTTATCACACCAACCCTATCTTATATCAATACAGTTTTCGTGTTTATGCTAAATTTTCAATCAGGATAAAATCTAGTTCACATTTATTCGGGTCGTTTTTCTTGTTCAATCATAAAATGGATTTGCTCAATGCAGGTTGTACTTGTTGTATGCTAATTTGATTGCATCATTTCGATATTTGTGTCACTGTTCATAGCCCGTGTAAGAAGGAACCCTCTTATATTCCACAATGTACATTTTTATTTTCATTTGGTAAGCGTTTAACATTTTATAGCAATTCAGCTGTGAAAGCAAGAGCGACATTCAGCAGTATGAAAAATCTTCAAAGATATTCTTAGCTCTTGTAATATTTCCAATCTATATTATAAATTTACAATAACCGAAAGGACCTCTATTCCATATATAGATATCATTGTAATGTCTTTCATTGTGTCACATCGTTCGAGATACTTTGTTTTTCTTTGTGGAAAAATATGCTTTCAAAGAACTTGTCCATTAAGTATTAAAAGCCTTGAATACAATGTGAAATTTACCATGTGAGGGGGAAAAAATCATACAATAACATTTTAAATACGAATTTCAAATACATAATTCCGTAGTTGTTCGAACTTTTGTTCATAGAATAATAATACACCATGCCTATAATTAAATATATATCATATTGCTATATAAATCATTAATTTAAAACGCCATTCGTCTAGTTAAAGTAAATGAATCCAAACTTTTTAACCCTTATTCGAGCCATTCGGATAGAGTATGTTTTCATGTGTACACACCCACACTCCACAATGCTTTGGGGTGGATAATATATTTATTCCATACTCAATTGATTGGTATCAATCAGAATTGCAGTGTGAATTGCATTTCCAGCAACATTTTCGAATAAATGTGGTCCAATCATTCCATTCGTCCGAAATTCACATCAAACAGTATTTGCTATGTTATTTGAAGTACTTGACCATGCTTTGGAAATTGTATCACCTTCTATTAAATATTATACAGTGCTGACATCTAATATTTGCATTTGGATGACTGTTCGTTTTTAGGATGAATCTCAATTTAAAATCATTCATGATATATTTAATATGCATGAAAAATGTTGCTATTTATCAACATTATCATAATGTACAATAATTTAAATATTTATTAGAACCTCTAGCGTCCATAATTGCAAGCATGATTCGTATGTGAGAACAGGGAGAATATAAACCCTGCTTACAAATTATGTTTTTTACTATCGCAATTTAAATTATTTATTATAATCGTAATTAAATTTTTTCATAGATTATATCAATAAACCGTATACGATTTAATTAAAGATGTCTAATATATGGAATCCCAAATTATCCTTTGAAAATCCATGTTGAATATTTTGATCAATATAACAAATTAATTTCAGCATTGATTTCCAGAATTATTTTAGAATTTGCGTTCAAACGGGGAATAAATTCACCCCAATGCGAAATACACAATTCCATTAGACTGCTCCCGCCCTCTGTTATATGCTTCCAGGAAATAAGTATTAGCATCCCTGACCATTTCCAAACGCAACAATTACCTGCAATAAAACATAATTCTGATTGCATCATTGAAATAATGGATTGTATTCAAAATATTAACGAACAACAACTTCCATACATGCTTTTTAATGCCCTTTAATCGAATGATTGACGTGGCAATTTTTAAATACATGGCTCTTTAAATTATTGAATTGCAAATATTTGTTAACAATAATCACCAGGATCTTGTAGATCTGAACCCAAGCTATTCGCTATAATGAATTCAACCGATAAATCACAGGATTTTTATGGATATAACGATGTGAAATGGTATTTTTTTTAGAGATATTTCTGCCATCTATGAATATCTCATTAAACTTCCGTAGAAAATATTTATCAAAACGCGTCTGATTATCCCTTTTAATGTCGCCAACATTCATGCTTATTTGTGTATCTGCTGTGTCTTCCATGGAGTAATATTTACAATCGTAATATAGCATAACTCTCTGCTTCGTAATACATTCCACAAGGAATTCTGGACGATACAAATTTGAAATAAATCGTCGTTAATCCATTTTGTAAAGCTTACGATGATACGACCTACGAAAAATAAACCCATTAAAAAAATATATATAACATAGTCTCCCATTGTCATGACTATTTATTTGTCTCAAATGTGACGTATATGCGTGTATTTTGTAATGAGAGTTCGTAATCGTTCTGTACATTCATTAAATCAGCGGTCTGAAAAGCGGACCGCTTGGACATACAGACCTTACGGCCGCTCCGTCCTCTTTTAGGGCGCTTTATGGCATTTTATTTGATCTGTATGATCACGGAAGCTTCCTCTAAGAGGCTAATTTACATAGGTGGCTTGCACTGAATGAGAACACGAGCGAGAAAATCTAGATTTCCCCACATCCATAAAAGCCATATATTCATCTATCTTACTAATTTATGTTGCTATCTGAGAATGAGCGTGTCCTTGCAGACATGGTTTTTAATATATGGTTTTGCACCTTGCTGTGCACTTTTGTTGAGCTCGGGTTAGCGGAGGATCTTTATGTTCCTTTGCCTCAGATATGAAACGATATGTTTTATCCAGGAATCGACGTAAAAACGACGCTGTTTGTGTTTCATTGTGCGCAAAAGCGGCATCCATCTTGCGCACAGCTTTCTCATGTTAAAATTTTCAACTAACATGTCATTATACAGCATTTTTTGTTCTAGTGCGCGCGTTCGCTCTCTCAGACCGTAATATAACCGTGCTGATAGGATGAGGTGGACAGATGTCGAATAGAAAGACTGATTTGATAACCTCTTTATTATACATGAGAGATCTGGCTGCGGGAAGGACGTCCTCCCGCAGTCAAGGTTATTCGACGACTCCCGCTTCTTACGCATCACCAGCCAACCGGCAACGATGCACACACACCAAACGACGTCCTATCCTCAAGCACGATAAAAACCAATTTGTAAAAGGGCATCTTCCTTCGACCATGGCTTACTCTATCATTTTCCAAGGTGTCTATCTAAACATATTTCTCTTCTCTGCGTTTTCTGGACGGAAAACCCGTCAACCCAAACTCTTTAAATGCTTATTACTGCGAGCCTACTTAATATTCTTACGCGGTTTCATACAAAAAGGTCGCTACTATTTCGCGGTCGTATCACGCGACTCGTAAGATTCGTTCGCGGCGCATAATAACGACTGCATAATACAGTTTTGCGAAACATTTTTATTTTTTCATTCGTGTTTGAATAGAGATACTCGAAATAAATACAAAATCGATTCATTTGCCCCAACTATCAGAAGTAGGACCCTAATGATGTCGAGGATTGTCTTCTCGCATGCCTGTACGGCATCCTTATGAGGGAGTCTCGTAGATATCTTCATAAATTGAAGCACCAGCCACTTGAAATAGACACATTTTCCTTCGATACGTCTCAAGTGTCTTATGAAAATATCCGCACGTTTCAAATATAATATAAAATCAGCATTAGCATACTTTATAATTTAAATTCCGCTTATCGTTGAGACATAGCGAAAGCTTTATATGTGTTGTTCTATTTATCAATTATGCCATCGAAGCATTAATCAGGAAGGCAGCTGATCGAATATCTGGAACCTCCCAGTAACTTTAATATTTTATAACAGGGGATGATATAATTGAAATCTATCCTGCTTGTCTTATTGCGTGAATACGAATTATTCTCAGATCAACTAACACACCCAAGTGTATTCTAGTCTATATTTTGCCCTTATTTAGAATACACACTTGATTATGCACAAGATAATGACATAATTATAATACAAAAAGTTGAAACTACTATCCATATCCTAGCTACAAATACATGTTTTGATTTTAAACAATTTGAGAATTATATTAATTAATAAATGCATATTCAGCAGTTCCCGGGTCATGCTCCGCTCCCACGTGCTCCGGGGGATGTCTGAAGTGCACGTGGATCAGTTGTGCTATCGGACTGTAGTGAAGCCGAGCCAGAAGAAGGAAATAGTCAGGTAGTAACACATTTGCGCATATATTGATAATTATCATTATTTACCGGGGAGACAGGGTACAGCCACAAGACAAGCCTGCGGGAAGAAAACCTCTTCCCGCAGCCAAAATTATTCATCGACTTCCTTCTTGTTGCATGTCCGTATTCCCCCTTCTTCAATGAGACGCAGAAAAAGAAAATTACATCTGTACAGATTTAAAACAGCTTTGCAAAGGGCAACACTCATCTTTACTTATCTTCAACCATCCTGGCCAAAAACGTGTCATAACACAACTAAAAGTCTCACCGTTCTGTCACTCTACGCGCCAACATGGTGCATCCATGCAATATTTTTACTATGCTTATGTTATTTCCGCAAGTATAAACAGTAAGTTGACAAATTTTTGTCGCAATCGGATGAACGGTATGGCAGCGCATTAAATACGTACAAACAAACATTGATTTTTATATATTAGACTATGCCTATGTTACTCACAAAATTCTTAACAATAAGTGGACGCAGTTTTATTGCAATCCGATGAACGATATGGCAGCGCATTTCACACGAACAAAACCCAAATCATTTTTATATATTAGATTAGGTGTATCGAAAAGTCCTTGCCGACTTTTTAGTAATAAAATATTTATTATAATTTTTTTTATTTTTATTTACAAAATCTTACACAACATACTTTCCTTCTTTATTACTAATTACTATTTTTTAAAAGTTTTGAGTTTTTCAATTCCTCTTTTAAAAAATTCTTCCGGTTTTGAGTTGAAATGTGTACAAATATGATTTGGAGCTAGGTCTGGTAAATATGGAGAGTGTGGAAGCTCTTCCTATTTTAATTCCCTGCTTTTTAAGGCGCCTTCTTCGCCTTATGGGGACGTGTATTGTCGTGCTGCAGAATTACTATTTTTTACCCTTTTCCTTGAATATCCCATCAAAGATCAAAGGCCATTGACGTCTACGACTTATGTTATCATAAATCCATTTATACATCCCTATTTTGGCGCTAAAAGCGACGAACTTATTGTCTTGACAGCAAAACTTTGCACGTGTTTCGTCGCTCTCCTTTTTTTTTATCTTCGGACAGTTCTTGCGGCATCCAAACCCCCATTAGATACGACTTCTCGATATGCTTATGTTACTCGCGCAATCTTTAGCAATAATTTGACGAAGTTCTATTGCAATCTGATGATCGGTATGGTAGCGCATTACATACGAACAAAGATTATTTTTTATAAATTATATTACTATTATATCGTCATTTAACCATTTTGACTCTTATTTTCTTTTATATTTTAGCAACTCCTAATTATTTTCGGTGGTAATCTTGTCAATAATTATATTTTAGATAAACAAATATGAATAAAAAAGTATATATCAATATTTTTACTATTTATTATGTATATATGTACAAATTATAATATTTTTATTATGTCTATGTTATTTCTGCAAGTATAAACAATAAATTGACAAAGTTTTATCGCAATCAGATGAACGGTATGGCAGTGCATTAAATACGGACAAACAAACATTATTTTTTATATATTTAAACTATGTGTATGCTACTTGCGCAATCTTTAACAATAAGTGGAAAAAGTTTTATTGCCCCAGTAAAATAAAATAAAGTATCGCCATACGTCCACGCTTTTGCATCACTTTTATCATAATTTAGAATAGCTCAGCTTCCTTGCGATTTTCTGACATTAATGTTACGTGAATTACAGATAACCCACAGGAAGAACACATCTTGCCGCGGTCAATGCTATCCGATGATTCTTTCTACTTGTTTCTTGTTAGTCCGTCCGTATTCTTCTTCCTTCGGTGAGCATATATGGAATGCATTTTTCCCCAAATTTATGGCAGAAAGCCCTGAATGCCCTAAAATTAGAAGGAATGTCCACAAGATTTCCGTGTCCAAGCGGTCCAAACTCTGGACCGCTGATACAACGAAACAGCGCCACGCGATCGCGCGACATGGAGATCGTAAAAGCAATGTACCCTCATATCAACTCTCTTATCTGAACGATCCAAAATTAAAAATACATTTATGAGAGATCCCTAAAATGTTACCTCGAAAAATAATGAAAAGTTGACGTTATTGTTTAAGATGACAGTAATCTTTAGCTTCAAGATAAATAGGAGAATTGAGGAAAATAATTTTGAGGGTCAGACTGATGAGCCAGACAAAGTCAAAAGCTCTTTTGATATCGAGTAGTACAACACCGCTATTTCTCTTCGTGTTGATTTTTTTTCGAAACGATTATTATAATAATCGTTTCATATTACACGAAAATGCTATCATATGCTATCATATTACACGAAAATGTCCTTAGTTTTTGTGTGCCTCAATATGAATATATCCTCGGGGATAAGGTAACTGATTAAGCCAGCGAGGGGGGCATATGAGGTGGTCGCCGCCATGACAATAGATGGTAAGGGCTTCGGTGAGTTACTCTCGTATCTTAGCTGCTTTGTTAAAAATCACAATAACCGACATCTGATACTATACAAACCAATATATTCAAAAATGAAAAGCAAAATTCAAAAGAAAAAACATAATAATCGCATAATGCCTCAAGCATGAAAGCGTCGAGTTCATTCATTTTCGGAAAGTCTCATAATCATAATTTTCCTTAATACATTAACAGTTATTAGAATCAATCAATGGTTCTTTAGTTTTTGACATTTAAAATGCAAATTTAATTTCATGCATTCCCTTATCGAAATATGTTGGAAGAACATTGAATCATTGCAATTATTTTAGCGATGGAATGCTAAAATAATTTTCATTTTGCTTTGTTCAAATACCTCACGCCAAAACACGTACACATCGCATCAAAACGAAATTAAAATTACAAAAATAGTTTAAATACCCCCAATTCCAAACATATCGCTAGTTGATATATTATATTTAAATTACATGAAAGCCAAATAACATTTCCACAGACATACAAATGTTATTGATAAATTTGAACTTATTCTACTAAATTCCTCCAAATTTATATTAGACATGATCTTTGTCGAGATTATCCTGCTGAATTTATTTAAAATTCAAAATTTGCAAACACATGTATCCAGTATATCTGTTACAGTCCAAATCCGTATTTAGTTTGAACGCGTTTTTACTGCTTGAAACTATTGTAGTTTATATCGGATGCCTTTGTTAAATTTTGTTACCTTTGATCTTCTAAATCGTTCCATTAAAACTCCAGGAATTGCAATTGGCCATCATCCCCTTGTTGCTTTCAATTTAATAGTTACAAATGAAATGACGCAAAAAGGATAACGATAATTCCCAGAACGTTCCCATTGCATTTATGCATTTTTCATCGATCACTCGTTGACACTTGATGACAAAGCATCGATGAAAGTAGTTTCTTTTGCAAAATTAATACGATTTCGTTAAATCTCACTGTGAAATTCTCCGCAAAGAAGCCTTTGTGTTAAAGGCATCTGATTGAATAATAATAAAAAATCAAAGCATTGTAACAGTGGAGAGCGCTTTCGTTGCACTCTTAAAGCTTCGAGGAATATTAATATGTCGACCATTGTGATACATACTCATTTTCCAAAGGCGATTTTATATGGCCATTTTATGCTATGAGAATGAAATATGAAATAGCGCTGTATACTTCCTTTGATCTGGGTAAAATATTAACGTCACGATAATCCTTGGAAATGCTTAATCCTTTATGAAACACTAAATTGTATTTGTCCTATTTCCTCGCAGATTTGAAAAGTTCCCTATCGATTATTCTTAGGCTATAATTATTCGCACGGGACCTTCGAAAAATTATGTATAATTTTTTACGATACTTATTTTAGAAGACTCCAATAACCCTATAAGAGAATCCCGACCACCGACCAGGAATTTCGTTATATCTAATGAATCCAATTCCGGGATATCGGACAGTCATCGGCGAGCTTAGGAGACGCCTAGGGACAGTAACTGTCTATTCTATGTATATATATATACAGTATATATCAAATTGTTACATTAACCTTTCCCTACCGGTGATGTATTTACTACACATCGACTCTAATAATGGGAATATCCATATGAAATATAATAGATACGGACTTCAGAATTTTAGTATTCCTCCGTTATATAATTACGTATTACATCCAAGTATTATAGTATATCAGTATTCATCTGCGGCGATGGAAATAAATAATTTGTCGGGAAATCGGAGATTTTGCAAGTTTTAATCCGTGTCTCAGCAGAAAGGAATTTCATCAGTCACATTGATGGTGTTATACGAAAATGAACATCAACTCAAACTAGCATTTAAATATCTGATGATTTTGAAAATCCCAGTCCCAGGTCCGATCGCAGCATATGCGCGATTACTCATCAACGGGTTGATATTAAATTTGTATGATCAGAAGGCCAATTTAGAATGGATGACAAAGTCCCCTTGTCCATAATGAGTTCAATCAATCCACTTTCAAGGACTCGATGCTCTTGGAACTCGCGTATCAAATCTAAACCTTCCCATCCGTTCCATGTTCAAACATCATGATTGATTGGAGAACATTTTTTTCTTGGGGTAAAATTTATTCAGCCTTCATCAATGAAGTGAAATCACTTTCTAACATCGTCTGAGGTGTCTGTTTTATAATAAAATAAAATAATACAATATTCAATATTACACAATACCCTGTCTCAAACAAGTTTTGAAATTCAATCTCAATTCCTGCAATACCTTCAACTTTTTGCTGTCAAAAGGCTGCAATTCTCGGTATTTCCTATTAATCTTTTAAATGCGAGCGATTGTGGAGATATTAGAAATTGCGTAAAAGCTGGTTTGACTTATATATTTTATTATCTAAAGGCGAATCGCATATGCATGTTGTCCTACGGGATCGTTGACAAGTTTTGAGCATTTCTTTCATTTATACACGCCATTAAAACTGATTGTTTATTTGGAGTGGTCTCAATTTACAATACATCCTGGCCAATACACACCAAAATAGATACAGTTGCGTAGCAGAGATAATTCAATGGGCAGCCCTGATGACCGTTGTTGAATTTATTTAAAAATAAAATAGAAACACCAAGATCCGTTAAAATGTGAAGACATTTTTGGATTCAACGATATGTGTCCCAAGCTTAATATTTTTTAGATTTCAATAAATATGTATTTCTCTGTGAAGAAACATAGATGCTCATCGGTGAGACATTGGTTCAATCCAGGGATATCGGGATTACATTAGATCGGACACGGACTAAAACTCGCAAAATTCCCGATTTCTTGACAAATTATTTATTTCCGTCGCTGCAAATAAATACTTATATATTATAACACTTCTATGCGATTCGTAATTATATTACGGTGGAATACAAAAAAATTGAATCCCCTATCTATCATATTTCGTATCGATATTCCCATTATTAGAGTCGATGTGTAGTAAATACATCACCGGTAGGGAAAGGTTAATATAACAATTTGATATGTACTGTATATATGTATACATATATTAGACAGTTACTGCCACTAGGTGTCGCATAAGCTCGCCAAATAATAGTTACGTCACTGTTTTCAAGTGTTCGAATTTCGTAATTGGCCAATAGCTGCGGAAAAAATCGCGCGATTTGAAAGCTTTCTTTTGGAAAAAAAAAATTGAAGATAAGCATAATTTTTTGGCTAATAATAGAACTAGTACAATGGGCACTTTAAAGAAAACATGCATCGAATAAATAGTGTAAGTAGGCTGGGATTCCGTACACAGGGTAAGTATGGGAATACAAACAAAAACACGTAATCGGGAGAAGAGCTTAGAAACCTGGATAAAATAGTCGATGCATTATACGAAATGTAATCAAATTTATTCATATATGCCAAACAATACATCGGTTATTGTTTTTATAGTTCTCATTTGTGTCGCTGTTTTGTAATGTTCAGATAATCAGGTCTATATTTAGCTGAATTCTTTCCGTCGTTATTTTCATTTGAATGACTAAAGAAAACTAAATAAAAAATCCTTTGTATTTTTAAGGAGCCGATACATTTCCCTTTAACTGTAAATGCTTAAATCAATCGTATTGAAAGACTTCCCCGGTCCTCGTAATACAAGGTGCAGCAGGAAAATTACCTTGTTTGAAAAGTAAATAACACAAACAGTATAGGAGATATCAGCTAAATTCTTTCTTTCGTATTATAGAGAAAGATTTAAAGTTTTTATTTATAATATTTTAAAAATTATATCATTAAAAAGTGGCTACCGTTCTGATCAATGCATTTAGATAGTCGAATTTTGAAGCTTCTCTTCGTTGTTTTCAGCGTATCGACGGATGCGTTATTGATAGCAGCTTGAATTTTATTCTTCAGTTAATTCAAAGTCTGTTCATAAAATAATTCATTTTAGATCGCTTATACGACCCACGGGAGCGATATTAAAGTGATTATTGAATGTACGTTTATTGAAAAGCACGCCTCTAAGGCGAACGCGCGCTCCTCCCTCGTTTAATACATGATTATTGCTAAATTTACATGATAAAAAAATTTAGATCTTGTTTTTTCTACAATGAGTACCATTTTATCTTTTTAGAAATAACTGTCGCTTCAAAGCGCGCATTTCAAATAAGGAAGTTTCCCTGCCTCCCTGGTTGAGGGCGTTGGTCCTCTCAGTAGCGTAGGACTTTTCCCTCGACGCGCACTCTCAGTAGACGACGAATCTCCTGAGGCCGCGGTTATTTATCTCCAAATGCTCTTCAACGTATATGGTATAGGTAGGATTGGTTCATTTTAATAAGGTGATTTGAAAAATGAAGAGATATTATTTTATGAATCAGACCGCAGTGCCCAACAGTGTCGAACGCCTTTTCAATGTCGAGTAGTACCATACCGATATTTCTCTTCGTGTTAAAGTTTCTAGAAACATATTCGATCAGTCTGGTTAACTGTGGGGCCGTAGAGTGGTTCTAAGAAAACCGAATTGTTCATCATTAATCTTTTGAGGAGTGAGCAAATTTAAAATCGATGAAGTCGTTGATGCCATAATCGCTTTACACCGATTACTTTCTGTCAGTTCCTATCAGCGTAAGACAATCTTCAATTCGCGGTATAGTCAATTATTAGGATAATTGGATAATAGGTGGAGGGGGGTACCAGGCCCTGGAATAGTACTCCTTTAGGGGTTAATGATGTTTATACTGAGTTCATCCAGTATATTTAGGATATGTTTTTTGAATATGCCGATAGCCATTGTTTTGTGGATTTATATACCTTCTCATCTAAAGTCCCATATATTTTAACAAAGCCTTTCATTGTTAATGTTTTTGTAATTTTTTACTCAAGACACACGCTTCAGCCGTTGATCAACAAATGAAACGCAAGTGACTATCAAAGTTACTCATTAAAATAAACACCCTTTTGTCTGGGTACCCGTAATATATTTACGAATAATAAGATTTGCTTATACTGGGTTGATGCGAAAGTTTTGATCTTTTCATATGACGTCAATCAATCAACTGTGGGAAAGCATAGGAATGGTTTCTCATCTGAACGCCTCATCTACGGTCAGCTGCCAATATAATGGAACCGTGTTGAAACATGTGATTCTTTGAGCCCTAGATAAAAACACGAACATTAATTACATTAATAAGGGGAGACAAAAATGGGTTGTTTATAAGAACGTGACAGGAAAGCGACTTTATGGTATTCTTGGAGAAGCCTCACTTCGAAAGCCAAAATTCATTAAAAAATAAATTCATTTTTTACAGCGAAGTCGTTTTTTGTCGTCTTTGAGGTAGTATTTTAAGAAGAATAAATACGCTGATAGAGAGATGGGTGAAAGTTGAATTAAATAATATAAATTATATTATTGATTAATTAATAAAATAACCACATACCAAAAAAACGTCAAAAATTTGCACATCGACCTAATATATACAGAAGTTCCTTTAAGGAAAAGTGTCCTGCTTTTGTCCCTGATGAGCCCTTTTTTTAAATGTTCAAAATCAGCACTATATATATATATATATATATATATGTGTGTGTGTGTGTGTGTATTTATTTGGTTTTCAGTCTTTTAAATAATATTTCAGGCTTTTAAGAATCACTGTGCGCATATCACATTCAATGCATTCATTGCATTGGACTCATTCGCTTTGATCTCTTTATCATCGACATGTTTCAAATTCATTCCCGATACGATTGAATTCCACTAATGAAGAAACATTTTATAAATTAGTATTTTCATCGAAAACACACACGAGTCGGTCTCTGTTCAAATATATTTTTAATCTGCAAAATATGCTCACCTTCGCCGAAACCAAACAATTCACATTTATAAACGCATGTTTAATACGTGGCAATTATTTTGAAAGCCCCGCAATACGTATGTTTATATGTAAATGTATTTTACTTTAAATTTGCCAGAGTTTACCATGATGATTTTCATACAGACGAACAAATATTAGGAGTATCGAAAAGTATTCGCGTATTTAGTATAAATAGTTCAAATCTATTAAAAATAAAAACATTTATATACAACATTATAAAGTACAATTACTCAATACATCTTCTCATTGCCCCGCGGATCTTTGTTCCCCACTTCTCAGTGGGGAACAAAGATCTGGTGACCCGTCCCGGTGCCCTCAGCGCCTTCAACACGTTTTGTCAGTCGGGGCTGGTACCGCCGAGTAGAATAGAGTCACACCCACATATAAAGATAGAGTCATACACTCACATGATACTCGTTGTCGATCACATAGTAAATGCGTCTCCAGCTGCAGCCTTCTGCTGAAGTTGGAAGGTTGTTCGTGGCTAACCCCCACCCCTTTTTCTTACATCTCCTTTATATTTATGAGGGTTTCGCGCTTTGCATTGCATTGGGTCACCAGGTTGAGCAGAAGTTGATTCCTCCAGGGGAAACTTAAATTAGTTTTACGCTAATTCTTAGTGTTGTTAGATGTGCGGGCTGTCATAGGGTTGTTTTTTACTCGACCTTGGGTACATGCTCGGGTGTAGGTGGGTGAAGCAGTATTAGAGTTTGGAATTGTTTTTATTTTCTTGAAAAACCTATTGATTTTTCCTCGTATATTATCGCAAATAAACCATTATCAACACTTTACCTTACATAATAAAAAAAATCTGTTGAACAAAAACAATGTTTAACAACAGTTCTACATAAAAAATAAATAACGTAAAAATATGTTTCCGTCACTGTTTCTGGACACAAAGTCACATCCAATATACTGGGTATTAATCCCTTGAGTAGTGAACTAATTTAAAATCATCATAATCTTAGATGCTATATTTGCTTGTCCGCCACTTATTATCCGTACAAATCCGTCACAGCGTGTATGAAGCTTGTATTTAAATAAATGAATACTGTTGATATCACAAAATATTCGCTTTAAGTAAACATAAACAATACACTTGAAATCGTTTAATTATTTCATTTTTAACGAGCTATACAATCGTACAATATACACAAGATAATCTCTCCGTCTCTGTCTCCCATTCACAATCTCCGACCTGTAAGATGCTCTCTCCGTCTCTGTTTCTCTCCAAACTTAACGCGCAAGACACTTTCCGTCTTTGTCTGGCTCCGAGCTCAACGTGTAAGAATACTCTTTATGAGTCACTGGAATTCGGTCACAACATTATGTCTTACCTCTTTGAAGGTTTACTCTATTGAAAATGCTAGAAAATTGAAAATAAAACTCGATCCACGATATTAATGCTTACGTATTATTCAGTTAGCATGGAAAACATATTTTCGATCCCAAATAAAATGTGATTATGCGAGGTAATACGTTTATATTTTTAGCTCCTCTAAGTACTTCACGACGAAGTCGCCAAATTACATAAAATTAATTCAAGACTTATCTAGAAATAATTGTCAATTAGGAAAACATACACGAAAAGCGGTATTGCAAAAATAAAAGGTCGGGGTTGTCATGCAAGCCTTTCAGTTTTTAACACACTCGTCGCCAACCGTGAATCGGTGTTGTTTCTCACGGGGCCTAAATTCGAGAGTCGGAGCGTAAAAATAAGGAATAGCGAAGCGATATTATAACGCATGGAATAAATACGGACCAGTGGCTCTTCTCTCAGGTGTTATATTTAATCTTAGATCGATAAGCTTGACTCTGTCATTAGTCAAATTAACAAAAACTAAATGAAGATAAGCAATTGCCAAGGGTAGGAATGCAAATTTCAGGGTCGATCTCGAAAGATATTTAGACAGTTGTCATCTGGAAGACATTATAGAAAGACATTCATAAAGTTAACATCTGTAAATGGTTATAGAAATACGTAACAGTGAGACGCTGGATTCGCTTTTCGGAGACTGACTAACTGACAAATTCTCGATCGCCATCGAATGTAAAAAGGGTTGCAACATATTGTTTTAATTTAAATATATAATTTTATATCTTTATATGTTATATGTAAATATATATTTTTAATTTTATATTTGCACGTGTTAATTCCATTCAATAGAAATTATATAACTTGTTAAATCCACCGAAATTACGCGACGGGGCCCGTGCCGGGGAACGCCCGTCCACCAGTGAACGCAGCGACGAACCAGTTAAGGTATAATCTTTGCAAAGGTGTGATGAAATTCGGATGGTGACGTAACTCCAGAACAGTAGACGAATATGAACAAAAGCCAAGCTTAAAAAACAAATTCTTCAGAGCGACGAGAGTAATTCTCGTATCTTAATTATCAAAACAATCGACGTCTTAAAATAACACGAACAATAGGACTTAATGAATATGTGACACATGTTCTAAGTTAAGACAACCGATCACGTTCCCGAAGACGATAAGAACGATATGGATATGAAAGCTTCAAGAACAGTTTGAAAAATAATAAGATAGATATAAAAGAGGTGCGCAGAATCATATGGAGTTTGGTGCCAATTGAGAGATCCGACCGATTGTCTTGGCCGCGGGAATTTTTAATTGCTGCCGACGTTGACAGGTAAAGTGTTTTAAATGTAATAAGCCAACAAGAAGTGGAGAAGGAACGTGTCTTTACAGACATGGAATATTAATTTGATGGTTTTTGCACCAGGCTGTGCATTTTGCGAGCGGGCTGGCGTGCTCCCGAATAGGGGGATCAATCACACACCTCATGTTGTTGTTATATTCGTCCCCAATGAAGTGCTTTCAGATTTACAATACTTTTCCATATGATGCATACCGTCTGGCAAGGGCGTGAGCAGCCCGCATACAGCTATCCATGTGAGAAGCATGCACGCATACCCTGTGTGTACCGGAGACTGCACACGTTTCAATTATAATAGCATATCAGTCGGAACATCGGAACACAACCTCTTCTTCTTGAAATTTTTCAATTCAAACTGTAGCTCCGATGATATTATTCATCAATTCTTTTCGCTAAAAACCTGGTATCATGCGACACATCGTGGTGGATTTATGTTTCAGAAAAGAATTATGGGCATGTCAATTTTTAGTGTTAAATATCCAATTCAAATATATTTTTATATAGAATGATAAACTAATTAAATGTTATCCTTATGTTTTATTTGTGTGTTTACGTGTCATTTAATCAATGCCTCTACATACAATTCATATCAAAAAATCCGCCTATCGGTATAGTTACAAAAGGCTTCTTTTACCTTAGCAAAGCGGATCGGACGTTAAACGCCGGACAGGAGACATTGATTTTTATATATATAAATGAATGTCTGTCAGCGTGCAGTTTGGTTGCTACAGATACATTCCTATACCGTTCATCCGATTGCAATGAAACTTTGGTGAGTTATTGGGCGTATATTAGAGAAGGCTTTTACATTAGCATAGCTATTATTTGTGCGCAATACAACAGTTGACGACTTCAGCCCGCTCTACACGTAGCCCACAGCGACACTCAGAACTGATATCTTGACGCACAAAAATTATTAATATCAGTTAAGAAGAAAAATAGGTCTATATTAGAATGGAATTATTTTTTGGCACATACATCATCGGAATAAAATTATATAACGTTGAACACGGTTCGAAAAATATCGGAATTAATCAATCTACAAAAGTGATTACCTTTTAATTGGAGTGTAAATGCTCATTTTTTATCATGCTTAAGTCTATTGCTATCTATTTTTAAACTCAACAAGGATACTAAATATACCATAAATCAATAAATTCCTATTAAGGATGCATGAAGGGCGTACTTACATTTCTAATATGTATTGATACCACTCACTCTCATGACGCAAAAATTATATTCAAAATTATAAATACATCAAAGTGTAATAGGCATATTTTTTCATATTTTATAAGTTCCCGATGAATACTTCTTATCAGAAAATATCCCTGACAAATATTTACAATTTTATTTCCATCCATCTGAGTGAGCTTATTCTCCAGCTGGATTTATTTACACAGAGATTATTGGCATTGTCCATAAAACAGCCTCCATAAAATTATATTTAAATCCAAATCAACAATAAATTCAATTTATTTCCAATAACCAGTATTTCCTCTCAAATTCAAATGTGGCAATTTATAATTCTGTTCTAATCAAGCTATGTCCATAATTATTAATTGATATGGATATATTCTTGATATTGTCGCATATTTCCAGCATCCTCATCCTATTTTGTGGTCTGACTTCGCTATGGGCACACCGCTGTAATATGACTGAATGTTATACAAATCGTAGTTTAACATTTTATAGAATCCTGTGTATGTGTTTTATGAGGGGGAAACCAGTTTAGGAGGCAGATTTTTTAGTGTTTTTCGTGATTTATTTTTTTAACAGGGAAAGAATAATTAGAATTTTTTAAACTTTGAGAATATTTTATTAATACTTTTAAATACATATAAATTTTTTTTAAATTCATTTCCGCCAGAAATATCCGAGTTATAAGCTTCTGTAAATGGAAGGTCGCCATCAGAGTTTGCTATTGGCGGGAATTGTAAAAGTCACAATTTTTATTAAAAATTTATACAATATTTTGATTTTATTAATAATATATTTTTAAGAATAAATACTCAGTTTTGATTTAAAAAAATTACGCGTTTTAGGAGTGTCTTAACAAAATGTTACGATTTTTACCATTCTTTTGCATCTTCTTTGCAATAAAAATCACACTTTGAACAATAATATTTTCCCAGCATTAGTATATGTTCATTATAAAATATTTATACAAATATTTAAAATAATTGATTAAGAACTTTTTGAGTTAGGGTTCACGCCAGTTGAAAAAAAGTTGTTTCGAGAAAAACGCGTTTGAAAGTATTCCGTACTAATTGTCGCGTGTTCCAGCATCGATTTGCGTTCACTATAGTGCTCATAACATCGGTAAAAATCGGAATTTAGCTGTGCAACTTTAAAAACATATTCTTGAACAGTTTTACTAATAATTTATAAAATAAAAAAAAAATCGATTTTTCAAACCGTCTAAATTGGTCTAATCAATTTAACTTTTAATTTCCTTCGATGTGTCGATTGGTGATATTCATCAAAACAATGATGGATGGAGCTTATATTAAATTAGCGGTAGTGCCAAAAATACGTGCCGTTTATATAATTTTAATCGATAATATATTATCCCTCTGAATTTATTACAGTTTAACATTTGGTTAACAGTTTTTGAATTCCCCTCTAGTAGAAATTTTTCAGTTTGTTGTCTAAAAACTGCTCTAATGCGGAAAAAAATCTGAAGGAGCAAGATCAGTGAAATAATGCTGATTGAGTCGATACAAGACTCTAAGCCGACGTCAAGAATGTTTTCAACTCGGCTAGATGGTACCTGATCCTCAGGGTCTTGAAAATAATTGACACCCCACCATACCTGATCAGAATGGTAGAGAGCTACCTGCAAGGGACCCTTATCCATGAAGACGTCGACGGGGATAGAAGATAAAAACCAGTAACGTTAGGCGTTTCACAGGGGACGATGCTCGGACCAGCCTTATGGAACATAATGTACGGCAGACTACTGAGGATGTTACTAATGGACGGAACCAAATCAAAATGGATGACGTTGGCATCCTAGTCACTGCCAAATCCACAGAGATCCTGCAAATGACCTGCGAGGATGCGCTGAGGAAGGCCAAGAAGTGGCTGACAGGAGCTGGTCTGAAGCTCGCTGTTCAAAAAACGAAGATCCTCTTTTTCACAAGACGCAGAAAGCTTGCGCCCCCACCTCTGAGGATCATGGCTTGTGAGATTAAATACTCAGGATACATCGCGGAGAATCTGGCCAGGTTGATGCCCAGCATTGGTGGCCCAAAAAACAAGCAGCAGGCGACTCTACAGCAAGGTAGTGCACTCGGTACTGTTGTACGGCACGCCGATGTGGACTAAGGCACTACAAATTGAAAGGGGCAGGCTTAGCATGAGCAGAGTCCAGAGAAGGAGCACAATCAGAGTGGCTGCTGCAGGCAATACAGAAAGATGAAGACAGGAAAAATGCTAAGCAAAGGACCATGGTGGTGTGGCAGTCCCGATGGGACAACTTCGCTAAATATCGGTGGTCGCACGAGCTAATACCGAACCTGAGAAGCTGGGTAGATAGAAAGCACGATCAACTGCGTTACCACTTGACCCAGGTTCTCACCGAGCACGGCTGTTTTGGTAGCTACCTACAAAAAATAGTCAAATAGACATTTGTCTGCCCAGCATGGAGCCTGGGAACCTGCAATGTTAGCAGATACTGGGACATCCCCCGCTGGACCTCCAGGCAAATAAGAGGGCCTTGACTAGAAACTGAGGGAAGCCTGGCAACGGAGATCAGTCCAGCAAGGGAAGATGGACCCATCGACTTATCTCGGTCATAAGTCGGTGGAGGGCCCGGAAACACGGTGAAACAACCTACCGCTTGACGCAGGCGCTCATTGGGCACGGATGCTTGTGCCAACACTGCCAAGCGGAGGTCGATGACGCAGATCACACCATCATTGGCTGTGAGGCTTGGGCATCCCAGAGGAAACTGCTGAAATAAGCACTCGGGGTAGCCGAGCTCAACGTCGACAACATGGTCCACAGCATGATGGAGAGCAAGAAGAACTGGAACCTTTGGCACGAAACAATAGAATAGGGCCAATCACCTAAGGCCAGACTACCTGTCTTCCCGAAGCAATGTGGAAAACAATACCAGGGGGACAGAGAAGGATAAGGGAGGGGGGTTTAGTGGGTAGGCATGACCGAAAAATCCACTACCCAGATTCTCTGGGTGTCTTGTAAATAATCCTCGTCCACAGAAAAAAAAGATGCTGGGACATGGAATGCGTGGCGGAAGAAGGAGGTTGAACATAAGACAACCGACAACAGCAGAAGAATGACATTCGGAAAGAGATAAATGGAGAGCCCGTGAGGGACACATCGCTGCCACTTTTGTGCAATACTTAATTAGTAGCCAGATTGTCGTCATCTAGTGTTTTAGACCTCATTAAACAGTCACTAAAGTCAGAATCGCCTTTTTTAAAAGAAAAAAAAGAAAGCAAAAGTCGTATTTAAATTTATTTGTTGATCCATTTTTAGGGTGTTTTCTGCGAAAATTGGCGACAAAACTGATCAAATTATATCGAACAACGACTGTTTCGAATACAAATAATAACAAAAAAGGTGTATTTTAACAAACTTTTTTTTCAAACCAAGACCATTTTTTACTTTCAAATAAAAAGTTTTAATTGAGTTTTATATAGCGACATTTGTATAGAATATGATTCTTTTTAATTTTTGTTTCAGGTAAACCCGAATGAAAAACGCTGATGAACGCTACGAACTTGCATCGTTTTTGACATGCCATTTTGATGCTTTAAAAACAATATAATACGCATGTTTTTAATGACGAATTTATTTTTTATTATTATATGAGAGTGCCATAATAAATCGCTAAAAAATGTATTATATGGTGTATTTACTGTGAAATTTTTTTTTTTGGAAATTGCCTATTTTTTGTACCGTCAAAATGAGTTGACCCCTCAACAACGGGCACTTACCTCGCCCTGAAAATTAGCTCTTTATTAAAGCTTAGATTTAAAATGCTCCAATGCCTCCGATATTCAATTCGAATAATAATGCAGAGCTCAATCAACAAATATGTTTCAGATTTTCCACCGTAAATGAGCGTAAACATTTTAACGTGCGTCATAATGGACCGTTTTACATCGAAATGCATTTTGATCCATAATATCTGTTATTCCTGGAATCACTCCTATGTGGCCTATTTTAGAGTGCGGCTATTTGGATAAGTCCTTGATTATTATCGATTCAAACAGCATCCAACGATCGCAGCACATGCGCGATTATTCATCAACGGGTTAAAGTTTTAAAGTGTTATGAAGGATAGCGTGAAAATTTATATATAAACGCGCGTATTAAAAAAAAATGCGGCGCGGCGATATATTGGGATGTTCCATAAGTTTCTTTCGTTTTCGTATCGAGAAAAAAATAAACAATAATTTGCATTGCGTCAAAATCTATTGAATAATATATGATCCATTCTGTTCTATATTAGCTTTTTCCATCTCTCCGAAAGTCGCATAATGTCTTCTTGTATAAAATTTTCCAGATTTGTTGGCAAAATATTGATCAAGGTACATTTTTATATCATTTAATTTGAATTAAAAATTTTACCACGTAAAGAATTTTTCAATGAAATGAAGCTTCTGTATCCTTGGTCCAAGACCGTTTACGTT
Organism: Stenopsyche tienmushanensis; assembly: GCA_008973525.1. NCBI lineage: Eukaryota > Metazoa > Arthropoda > Insecta > Trichoptera > Stenopsychidae > Stenopsyche > Stenopsyche tienmushanensis. The sequence continues at coordinate 395,947 of WACJ01000190.1, forward strand.
GGATATTCTCATAGAGTATCCAAATTTCATCTCCAGTCTCTTCAAAAAAGTTTGGCTTTTATATCGTTGGAGAAGAAGATCGTATGTTGAAATACGCTGAATTTGAGTCAGTCAGTTCATAAGGAACCTACACATCTGAACGATTGATGTAGCTCAATTTTGTCAGATGATTATGGACGAATGTTCGTGGAATTTCTAACTTGTTAGCTTATTTGCGAACAGTATATCGCGGATTTTCTTCAACCATGTCTATGGTCATATCTGTGTTCATTTGCGAACTTATGGGACAACCTTATATATACGTTTTGAGATGTTTCTGCGTATATTTCATTTCGTATTTAATAATTTCGTATACGAAATTCCATATGCTTTGTGAGATAAAATTTTGAAAGCATTTTTCGCCAAAAGTGGCTTATGGATGTCCGATGTATTTTTTATTATTTTTTAAGTCGCTTTCACACACAGTGTGCTCATAACGCAGGGCATTTTAATACAGTTGATGCACCCTTTAGTGAATATTGTATATTTTTTCTCTCGTCTGATTTGCCCGACGAAATTCGCCCGACGTGATTCTGCGTATTCAGCAAGGCTGGGCTTCAACTTTTCAGTTCCCGGCGAACATTCGTACTGAGCGGACGCTCTAACGAAGCCACGGAGTTCTTTCGGAAGACACGTAGTGTGGATTTGTTGCGAAAAATGAGAAAAAAGGCCACCACCATGGAAGTGCGTGATAAAAACAACCCCAAAACGAGCGACAAGAAGGAAGAGTACGTATGCGTTTTATGCACTTTTCGCGATTTTCCGGCGGGCGAAAATTTCATTTTTCAAATTCGAATATATCTTCGTACAATCCAATCGTACGATCAATTCAAACGCTTTTAAATAAACGGGATTTATCACGATTAACGAATAATTTTCGGATTTATTCCAACATCATCGATCATTTGAATAATTATGATACAACAACGAAAAAATATGAAATTTTACCGCATTATTTTATGATTTGCTATTTAATATAACATATTTATCAATAATTTTGTAAGGATTTTCTTTTTAAAATGCAAAAAAAACGACCATAAGTAAGAATTTAAAAAATCCTACGGACTTATTGAGCGATATGCTACGATCATATTTATACATTTAAGCAATCAATACTGCAAATTATCGTTATTTTTATATGCCATCATCCGTATGCTGTCATTTTTATTTTATGCAATATTTATAGCAACCCTTCACGCAAATTTTCAGCGCGAATCGAATGCAATAATTTACGCCAAGTCTCATGAACTACTATTGAACACGTTATTAAATGAGGCGGACATTTACCTGGGTTTATTTTTAAAAACGCCAAGCGAAATACATCAAAGAAAAGAAAACTCTGCGACAAAAGTTACGCAAAACTCTTAATTAAATTATTATACGTATTCGAATACCTGGGTTGCAAATCAACAGCCTCCATTGTTCGATGCTGCGCATAATCGCAGTGCCCGCAAAAATACCCTTTTTTTCGATATTGTGGGACCTTTTCGACGCATTATAAAATGATTATAAAATACATCCAGATCCCGATTTAGGATTGAAGCCCGCTTTGTTGCATGCCATGCAAAATTATTGAACAAATCCATCCTGAAACAAGTTCGTCCATCGAAATTTCAGCGTGATCATGCAGTCACACTAGTATTTGGCGCGGCCGTCGGCTCGTATTATTCCCGACGTCAATGCTGCGATCTAAATTCGAGGGAAATCTATTTGTGCATTATCGGATAAATGTCTTCCAATGTAATCCGCTGACGTTCAAGCTTTAATCAATGAAGCCTTGGAGGATCTCACACGCTGAAATGTCATGGGTTCGTGCATGTCCATGATCACCCGATATGATTTCTGGCGTTTAAAAACTGATCTCGAATTAGATTTGATCGGGAAATTCGGCCTTCGATATGCGCGGTTTCCTATTATAATCTCTACATGCCGTGTATTTCAAAAGATCGACCCATTCGCTAGCCTCGAATTACGCGGTGGGTCCAAAACGTTTTTAAGCCGTGCGTGGAGATTTGATTATTCTCTTATAACATCTCATGCACCCCCTTATAAGACGTAATCTGCGTATATATTAAATACATATGTTTATTGATATTTTCGGAATATACGAAATAAAATGTCGCAATTTGGCGGCTGTTTAAAATTATTTTTTTTATTTTTTCAGGGTTTTTAATTTTTTTTAAACAGTCAAAAATAATATTTCGACGCAAATCTGGTATGAGCGATAGAAGGTCACATATAGAAAAATCTTCGTCAAATTTGAAGTTAATCGGTCAATTATAACTCAGTCTATCATGTCAACCGTTCTGAGAAAAGCAATTTGGAAAAATTAAAGATTTCATTCGGATAGGATCGACATAATTACAGCACCCCTAAAATTTTCTTCAAAAATACCTCCTTGAGCTATGTAACAGTCTAATTATAGGCATCAACATAATTCAATTCGTCTCGATCCATAATCACGTTTTTGCGCGATAACAAGATTGACGTTTAATTTTTTGAGCGATTAGTTTTTCCGTTTGACTGAATACATAGCGACTTAATATCTTGCAGTTTTCCGCCAACGCCAAGACTTTTCTTTGAATTCCAACACAGGAAGTAAAGAACGCGATTATTATCTGTTGAATCGATATAATTAAAGAAATATACTGAGATTTAACATCCGGCTTAAGAACGCTCAGTGAGCAATACGTCTTCTAAATACAATATTATTTCACATCCAACTATAATATTTATCCGACGGCTGAGTATCAATATCGGCTTGGATTTGCTAAATTTGTTAGCGACATTCTGCTTATTGTTAGCTTCAATGTCTCTAAGAAAGTCGTCCATAATTTTGGTGAAGAATTTCGGATTAATTCATTGCTTTACAGCTAATTCGCGTAAAGCGTTCGAAGTAATAACTCCATCCAGATTGCACCCCAGCGATTCTGAGGCCTGTACCTGCTTTTGTTTGTAGGCTTGAGGTTCTTATTGAGGACCTTTCTTATCATTGTTTATAGTAAGGAGCAAATTAAGTCAAAAAAATATTAATACAGATTTATAAAAGGCGAATAAGCAAATTGAAAGTAAGGGTAAAAAAATAATGAACTCTGTATGAAGTGCTTCGAAAACCGAACACCTTACTAATAAATTAATACAAAAATTATCTAAATATTATGTCTTAGCTATCCATCTACATATTGATTCAATAAAAAATTGAGAAATGCCATTTGGGACACATTATCACAAAATTTCGACTGTTGAAATCCCTCAGCATTTATACTGGCCGTTAGGAGCATATTCTTGGTGCGAATTGCAAAAATAGCAACTACAAGATCATTATATTTGTGCAATCAACCATCCTCTCTTACAAAGGATGTTCAGCAAATCTTAAAAGCCATTTATGAAGAATTAACGTCTGATAATTTATTGGAAAGATGCTTTGGCTCGTTTCAACGAGTGTGTATAGTCGCTGGTACCGAAATGTATTTTTTATGGCAAAAAAATACTAGAAATCGCAACAAGGCTCCAAATCTTCTAAATAAGCCAGAGCAGTTCACAGATACGCCAAATTAGTAATTTAATAAAATATATATTATATCGTTTTTAAAGCATCATAATCACATGTCGAAAAAAATGCAAATCCATGGTGTGGAACAATTTTTTTATTCAGACTTACTTGAAGCAAAAAAATCAATAAGATTCTTAATCTATAAGCATGTCGCTATCGCTCTTGCGTTAATGAATGATTTTTGTTTAAAAGTAACAAAATGGCGCTGATTTGAAAAAGAGTTTAGTAAAAAACACTTTTTTTGGGGGTATTTTTTAATGTAAAACGTAAGATAAAATAAACATTTCGACCTGATTTTGCGAAATGCCATAGCCATATGTATTTAAAATAAGCTCGTAAAATTTAAGTCCAAATCGGCGACTTGGTTTTTTAATTCTTGGCGAAATTCTTTTCACACCACAAGCAAAAATGTCGTTTCGATAAGAACGCGTTTAAATTTTTAAATACTATTTTTTGTTGTGAAAATGGAAATATATTACTAATCGACGATTACAGCTTTGTAAAAAAATTATTCAGCTATCTCAGCCACTTCTTTTTTGATTAATTTGGCGTATCTATGAACTGTTTTAGCTTATTTAGAAGATTTAAAGCCTTGGCGGTTGACAAGTCATGTGCGTTCTTAATTGCGCGTCTCCATGAATCGCAATTTATATTTTTATTCATTATTTTGAAAATAAATTTAAATGCTTCGGTAAAAAAAAATCGGTATCAGAGACCATACGCACTCGTTGAAACGAGCCAAAGCATCTTTCCAATAAATTATCAGGCGTTAATTCTTCATAAACGGTTCTTAAGATTTGCTGAAAATCCTTGGTGGAAAAAAGAGGTTGCTTATACAAATATAACGATCTTATAGTTGCATGTTTTTGCAATTCGCACCAAGAATCTGCTCATAACGGCCAGTATAAATGCTGAGGGATTTCAACAGTCGAAATTTTGTGATAATGTGACCCAAATGGCATTTCTCAATTTTTTATTGAATCAATATGTAGACGGATAGCTAACACATAATAAATAGATAATTTTTGTATTAATTTATTAGTAAAGTGTTCGGTTTCGGTTCTCAATGCGAACCTTTGACCTACAAACAAAAGCAGATACATGCCTCAGAATCGCTGAGGTGCAATCTGGATGCAGTATTTGCTTCGAACGCATTACGCGAATTAGCTGTAAAGCAATGAAATAATCCGAATTTCTTCACCAAAATTATGGACGACATTATCAAATACTTTTTTATGAATTCGGTATCAAAACAATTGATTCGATATACGGCTTTGAGTGCGAATTAATTACGATTCGGCCATCATAGCTCTTCGTGGTTTTAAGATGGAATAATTTATTGTGCCGTTATTTGTCCACGAATATAATAACCGGATGCTCCGTTTACGATCTGAAAGCTTGAAGCTGAAAGAAAGTATTCGTATAATATCGAACTTGTCGACGTAATACCGAGATAACGATCTGTTAATTGTAATGATATATTTTTATCCTCGATACATTTCTTAAGCTTAGCAACGATCGAACGCAGTAGACAGTATTGTGTTTCAGACTTATTATTTATTGTAAAATCGTAACATACTGTAATAAGACAGGATTTTCTATATTTCTTGGAGATGCAATTGATCCTTACAGAAAGTGGGAGGAGAGAGGATATGTCCGGATCATGTGCGTGGAGTGCATCATTTATTTTCATCGAACACTAAGCATATTTTCTCCCAGCAAAAATTTATACTTATTTTTTAGGTGCAAATTACGAATATATATTAGGCGATATTAATGATTAATGATTCATGAAAAAATCAATCTATTCTATTTGAATTCGAATCAAAGACTTGTTTGACAAAGGCATGTTTGCTTTGTCCAATAAAGCTCACATTCAGCCAGTTCAGATTTATCGCCCTATGAGATTTTTTTTAGTAGCTCTCCATATATAATTGAATTCCGCTAAACCTATTTGTATGAGAATTATTATATATGAATGAGTGACAAAACAATAATTATTTATTAATAATATTCTAATCGCTCTTGCAAATAAGTAGACCATAAGCGACACTTCCTGACTTTATAGATCGCGGATTCCCAAACTTAATAAACCCCCTAACATTTTTTACATAACATTTACATAAAACATTTAAAATAACAATTCAAATAAGAATATAAATAAAAATGTTTAAATTTACGTTTTGAACAATTTTATATACCGACACTAAATTAAAATGTACAAAGCTATTTTTTTGTCTACAAGAAGTTTACATCAATTATTGTTAAATGAACATCGTCTACTTTTGATACAAGGTAGCCAGGGCTACGATAGACGTGGCTAAAATTGTAGCGCTTACGTATTGCAACTTTTAAAGCAGTATTAAATTCATAAAATATTTGTTATAAACAGCTTAAGACTTAAGGTTTAAGTCTTTGAGTATTCGTATCGGCTAAGATTTTATTGATTGTTAATTGATTTTTTCCTTTTTTTTTACAGGAAGGTGCCTCGAGTAACCCGCGCGACTAGTTGGACCCGCAAGACCCCTTATCAAGCTCCAATCAAGCCGCTACTCTTGACCAAGAAGGATGGCGTGTAAGAACTTTTTTTTTACTTACTTATGATGCAATCAGGACTTCGAACCGGTTTTTTAATTTCATTTTAATTTTCGTTCCGGTTCCAAATATTTTAATCGGTTTTCGTTCCGAGGAGAGCTCCGAATGATTTATTTTTCAATGTTTTTAAATTAAAATCTGATTCTTAATGAGGTTTATAACAATATTATCTGAAGTATTGATTTAACCGATCGAAAAATAACGGTTTTATCGGTTTCGGTTCGAAGCTCACACAAAAGTACTTCATGTTACGTTGTTTCATGTTTTTTTTTCAGTTTACGGTATTTATTTTAACCAGGGAAACCTATATGCATGTCAAAGAATCAACATTTTTCGGTAAATATATTAGCATTAGTCGGCGATAAAAATATTCATTTGGCAGCGATGTTAATGATTTCTAATGGCATTATTATGTTTTCAATTACGGCATTTAAACGATTTCCAGGTACTGCGAAACGATGTGATTAATTTATTAAGCTGAAAACATTTCATATTATTGTAAATTTACAAAGGATTTGTATTAAATTTTACTAACAAATAAATATATAATAAGGATATAATTTGCATGATAAAATGACACTTGATTTTCAATAGGGTTGCCACACAAATATTAAAAAAAAAATAAAAAGTTATATCCACATTTGTTAAATTTGAAATGTTATAATTTTATTAATTTTAATATATATATTGGATATATATATTATTAATTTTAATATATATGAGGAGATGCATTTGATGATCTTTACTTTGCAACGAAAAACAACATTGTCTTCCGTTGACTTCTATATCGTTTTGTAATCGCCGAACTGAGAGGGGCAACCTGAAAAAATGGCGAAACCACTCAGTTTCGAATTCGCTCGGGTAAGTTGTACGGTGACGGGGAGACACCCTCAGTTGGTGTAGGAGCGAATCCGAGATGCACTTAAGCGTCTCGTATGTCTTCACCCTACCCCGGCAACGCCCTAGCGAGGAAAGGGGGGACTGGACTCCTTGTACTCCAGAAAGCCCTTTCCAGTAGAGTCAAAAAGGTCGTCTAGAGTAGTTTTCCACCATCTCCCTATGAAAACTACTCAGTCTTTACAAACCCCCCAAACTCCTTATCGAGACGTTCGCGAAAGTGTTCGTCAATACGTTCACTCAGGATACCCGTTGGGTGAGCGTTCAAAATAAAACTCGGTGGTAATGCTACCTTCAATATCGAGCGAATGAGGAGGTGAATGTATGATACAGACGAAATGGATGTAACCCCTTTCCTATGAATGGATATTGAAGAGGCCCATAGTTCTGTAGTGGACTGTTAGTGGCTGCGCTATGATGATGATGAATATATATATTATACACAATAATCATTTTGGATGTGGTAATTTTACAATTTTCGCATGTTTTTTGAAGCAATGCACACAACGCATCTCTTCCTTTTTACATCGAAGACTTTTTCTTTTTCTTTTTTCTAAGCGTAAATCGCCACTCATGTATTTTCTTGCAGTTTCTTTGCAACGTTTGGACAATGTATTTGAATCACCTGTTGAATCACAGTCAGCCGAAAATCACCAAGTATGATATCCTTCCCAGTTTTCTCACGAAATGCAAAGTATAAATTTAGTATACATAAATCGACGAGACGGAAAAAATATTTTTTGTACCATTTGATGGTTTTTCTGATAGACTTTACGAAAGATCACTTCTGTCAACGATACACACATTTCTCGTATAGTCTATAACTGATTCAGGTTTCATTATGGACTCGCCACTCTGTCGATCTATTTTGTTTGATGCGATTATATCTCCTGAGTGCATTGCGGAAAGCATCGTCACTTTTCGCTTGTCTTTCCACATTTGTGCGAGCATTTTATTATTTTGTTGTGTGGGTAAATTTGCGTTTCACCTTTGGCCAATCTTCTATTAAATTTAGGCATACCAATCTGATTTTTTCGCACGGTTCCATGGCAATCGATATGAAACGAATTCAGCGTTTGAAACCAAGTTCATCAAGTCATTCCTACGTTTCCACTAACACCCAAATTGTAGTTTTTGTTTAGTTCCGTAGTGGCTTCAATATAAATGATAAAGTCCATAACAATTCCACTTTTGCAATCACACAAAACAAAAAATGTAATTCCAAAGCGGCTTATTTTCGGCGGAATGTACTGTTTGAAGAGTAATCCCTTTGATGGATAAAAGACTTTCATCGATGCACATATTTTTGGAAATCACCCGCAGCTTATTCATTACTATCCGAAAAGTATTTGAAACCTATTGCGTAGCATCGTGTTACAATAAATAGACGAATGCAATAAAATGTCAGTGGAACAAAATTATTTTTGGCGATTTCTCGAATTTCTCTTCGAAAAATATGTACATTTCGTCGATATTTGTATCGTACCATTTATCCATTCTATAAGAATTTGATTCCGCTGGCAGTTTGATTTTTGTACATCGGTATTGCTTATTAGTTTCTTCAGCGATTAACTCGATAATATCCTTTGACATATATTTTTTGAAAAAAAAATATTTCGGAATTTTCCCAAACAATTGTGATTATTCACACTATAGATATTTTGAATGATTGCTTACTTGTTATCTATTAAAAATTAATAATTTATATTTTTGATTAAATTTGATATTTTTGACAATTTCTGTTTGTGCCAACCCTGACGAAATATTTCAAATATATCCTAAGCCAAGGAAAAAGTGTTTTAGATGTTTTTGATGTTAAAAATTATTCTTAACGTCACTATTAAAAATCGAAATGAATTTCCCTTTTATTTAGGGAATAGGGATAGGCGTGCATATGGTACTCGTATCAAATTGCTCGTATCTCAAAGCAATTTTCCCCATTTAAAAGTCATTAACCCGTTCCAGCTCCCAAAACACCACCTCAGTTGTTTTTATTAAGTGTATTTGCTGCGAATGTAGATCATCTAACTCCTCGATTGTTAGCTCCTGAGACTGTTCCTCGACGAGTTCGTTCACAACTCTCTCATCCACCTCCAGACTCATGGATTTTCCCAGAGAAACAATCTCCTCTACCACTAACTCTTCGGGTTCCAATCCTTCGAAGGCCCTTTCAGTTACAACCTCAGGCCACAGCTTCTTCCATGCAGAGGTTAAGGTCCTCGTCGTAACACCCAGCCAGTCCTGATCAATAATTCTTAGGCATATCACGATGTTAAAGCGGTCCTTCCAGAACTCTCTAAGAGTAAGGTTTGTGTTCTCCGTCAGCTCAAAGTAGCGCCGAAAAATGTGTTTAGTGTACATCTTCATAAAATTAGAAATCACCTGCTGATCCATGGACTGCAGGATAGGAGTAGTATTGGGTGATAGGTAGAGAACCTTTATAAACATGAACTCTTCGAGATTTGGTGGTTGAGCAGAGGCATTGTCGAGAACGAGAAGGTTTGCATGCAAATCTTGCTCTCATCTCAAAGCAAAATATCGCTCGCTCGGCGGCTCGTATCTCAAAACACTCGTATATTAGGACACTCGTATGTCGAGGTACCACTGTAAATGTTTTGGCATTTTGAATAGTTGCAGAACAAGAATTCCTCTTTTACACGATCATCTTTAATGTATAAATAATGATTGCCAAAATATCATCACTCAACTCTAAAATACGACTTTGAATTGTTCTATTGGAGAACGATATTTGATCAATCTTAGCCACACGTTGCTCACCAATAACGAGAGACACCAACAAGGTTTGATGAGTTCCTTTCCTAGAGCAGATTGCAAACGCTCTCTTTTCTCTTAAAAAATCAAATTCCTCACCTGCCAAATGCTCATGAACACTCTCGAAATGTTATTTTAGTTTGCTCGGTTTCATACTCTCTGATTTGAAATTAGCGCTCGAGTAAATTGAAACTGAATCATCTCCATGGGCCTTCATCCCTCTACTTATTATCTACATACCAAAAAAATAACAGCGTCATTATCCCGGCAGAATGGCCATTTTACCACTCGGGGGGTAATCAGCCCTAGGTTATGAACCATTGCTCTAGATAAACCCCCCTATTATCTGGTTTCGCATAATTCTGGCTCATAAGTCTGCAGTCAACTGTTTGCGGCTGCACTGTGTTGATGATAAGTACATATTTTAACACCTTGGGTAGTCTTCACTTTTCCACGATCAGTGGCTGTTCTAATTTTTTTTAATGCAATTTAAATTTCGGGTGTTATATTTACACAGTTTTGAAATCGATTGACGATTAAAAATTTGTAGCATATGCAATTTTTTTGTGGTATCAAAACATTTTAAGGAGACACACCGGATAAACGTATTAATTTAGCTCCATTAATGTCATTATTTCCATAGGGATCGCTAAGAATAATCCTGAAATCTACTTTCAGACTTATTAATCCTTGCTCTTTCGTTCAAGTCTCGAGCTCCATTTTATGAATGATAATTTAATTGCCTTTAAATATCCTCCAGCACGTAGATGTCTACATCTTCAAGAATGCATTATTAATTTTAAATAGTTCAATTGTTGAGCTCGATTGAGGGATTATAATAAAACTTCAATAAATGCATAGGGATGAAATTGGCAATTATTTTATTCGAGGTATAGAGATCTCTTCCTGCAAAAGCTTCGGAACCATTTGAACTCCATAGAAACGATCATTAAAGAATGTTTCATCACTATTAGCGCTTTTCAAAGATATTTTCCGAGAAACACTCACAAAAAATGGTTTTCCGACAATTTTTCCCATCGAATCTAGTATAAAATAAGCCGGATGATAACCATATTCTCTCATGCACGGAAACGTCAAAGGTCGGACCAAAAGCAATTCTTAGAAAAATTTAAATTCGCAATAAACTGCTGAATTGCTAATTATATTATGCTCCATGATTTTTTTATATTCGAATAAAATGTCATACAAACTCGATACATATTAAAATTTATTTGCAAGAATGATAATATTCACAAATAAATGTCATTCATCGACAGAATATAGCAAAATATTTTTTATATAAAACATTGCAAAATTTTATCATTGCGTTTTATTCGTGTGTTTACGTGATATTTAATCAATGCCGGTTCAATCAATTCATGTTAAAAATAATGACCTTTTGTATTTTATCACGCCCGATACACGCACCACATATTGAAAACCACTATTCTGCTTAAACATATCGATGCAGTAAACTCTTTTGTAAGCACTACTGAAATTTCGATACAGTATACTGGCTGGTTTTATATCAATTTAAACAGTCATGAAATAGTTTAGATCATGGATTCACAAGCTTTTACCTTCGCGAACCACATGCAATTTATTTTAAACCGTCAATACGAATGTGGTATATTTTCGATACAAGGCTTCGATATACAGTCGACCCTCCTATAATGACGGGATAGGGACCACAGTATAAGATGACTAAGATGTTTACAAGCGCACTGATCACGCCCGGGCGCAGCAGTCAGGCAACTTCAACGCGACACTTTTTTAAGTTATGTATGCCGTTGATGACGTTGAAATCAACAATAGATGGATCTTCTTTTTCGTCGAAAGCATTCAAAGCTCATACCAACGTCGGATATTGTCGTGCAAATTGTACACGCAAATAGGCAGTGATATGGCAGTAGTCAGTATTGAAAGTCTTGATGCGCGCAACGATCTAGTTCAAACTCAATTTCAAACAGGTCGAAATATCAGCAGTGACGAGGCTCTTTGGCCTAAAATTTATTGTATTTGCTAAAGACGGAAAAACCAAAAATATTGTCTACCCTAAAGCACTTAGCAGAACAATTAAGTGAACAAAATTTATGCTTTTAATAATTTATATTTTTTCTTTATATTATATATCATTCAATTTCAATAAATGTATTTGTAACGTTTGAGGCGGGCGCGCTCTCGGGGGCAGAGTCCCCGGGCAGCTTCCCGCCTCCACGTGCTTGTCGGGATGGCCGCGCTACCGCACAGGTCCGTTCTCCTATCATGCTGCTGGACGAATGGATGGGAATACGAAGGGCGTCGAAAGGAAAGACTCTCTTTGCAAGATGACTATTTATTCCGCACTACAGATAGAGAGAGAGAGGTCTGGCTGCAGGAGGGACATCTTCCCGCAGCCAAGGCCAATCGACGACTCTCCCGACACCCGCTTCCTACGCGTCTCTACCCAACCGGCAACGGTGCACGCGCAAGAAGCGATCGGTCGGTAAGCAGGTGCAATGTCTCCGCAGGGCCACAAGAGATGGCGCTGTTAAAATAGCACATTGCACCTGAAGAGAAATGGAAGATGTCGCCACTATGCGGGGATGATAAATCGCCCACGCTACACATTCAATTCAGAGCTAAGGAATCTAATCCCGAGCCAAAATTTGGATTTCGGGATTTCATTAGACAATCCCGAGACCAGTCCCGGGATCCCGGGATTGGAATTTTCAATATTTTAAGAAATTACATTGATAAATTTGATCAAAAATTACTGATAAGTCCATTTGTTCAATATAAAAAATCACTTGAAGGCCAAAGAATTTTATTTATTTAAGAAAAGATAAAAATACAATTCAAAAATAGATAAATAAAACACTAAAAAATTTAAATATTATTTTGAAAATATGCCCGAAGTAACATTAACATTAAACATTAGTGTTTCGTCATTTAGTCTGGATATGATTTTGGAAGTCAGGCAACTTTCTGCTGAAAATGCACGCTCAGCTTCCACACTCGTTGGAGGTATCGTCATCAGATATTTAAATGCTAGTTCGAGTTGATGATCGCGTAAGCCCCATTTTCATATAATGCCATCAATGTGACTGATAAAATTCCATTCTGCTGAGACACGGTCTAAAACTCGCAAAATTCCCGATTTCCCGAAAAATTATTTATTTCCGTCGCTGCAAATGAATACTTATATACTATAATACTTATATGTGATTCGTAATTATATTACGAAGGAATACAAAAATTCTTAGCCCCGTATCTATTATATTTCATATCGATATTCCCATTATTAGAGTCGAGGTGTAGTAAATACATCACCGGTGGGGAAAGGTTAATTTAACAAATTGTACAACATAAATGTACTGTATATATGCGTCGCCTAAGCACGCCAATTAGTAATTACGCCACTGTTTCCAAGCGTCCAAATTTCGTCGATAATGTCTCGATTTAGTAGCCTTCATCGTGTTGGTGAGGTGTACGACTTCTGTTAGATAAAAATTTCAATCCCGAAATTTTCGGAATTACGTTTACTAATCCCGGGATTCTCAACAACCTAAAACTGTCCGGGATCCCGGGATTGGATTCCCTAGTCAGAGCTACCAAATCTTCTTCATTTAATTCAATGTCATTATTTATCAATTCATTGATATCGTTTTCGTTCATGTTTTCGAGTCCTTCCCCGTCCAAAGATCGAGCTATATTATTCATTCGGTCGTTTTCATTGAATAATGAAATCGATTTGGATTCTTTCGATACAACATAAGACCAAATACATCTCCAGCATGCGTTTAGAGTAGAGGATTTCATCTCTTTGACACAGGAATCAATAATTTCAACGCAATTTAAAATCGGAAAATCTTTCCATGCTTTCATCAATGTATAAACGGAATTGGCATCTAATTTGTGTACAATTAATTTAAATGTATGGCGCATACAATATGATTTAAAAGCTTTGATTATACCTTGATCTAATGGCTGAATTAACGATGTGGTGTTTGGTGGTACAAATATTACTTTTGCGTTCGGATGATATAGATTTTTTGGATGAATAGACGCATTATCAATGATTAACATAATTTTAAAAGCGATATTTTTTCCGTGTGTGTAATTTTGAACATCAGGAACGAAGACATTATAAAAGCAATCTTTAAATATAACTCGTGTCACTTATGCTTTTCTATTAGCCCTCCAATGCACAGAGAGATTTTCCTAATTGAGTCCTTTCGTCGCATGTGGTTTTAAATAATGATTAATAACTAATTTAGTCAAAAAATCTCCTGAAGCTTTACTACAAATAAATAACGTAATTCGATATTTTGAAACTTAGAAGTGGGTAGAGGATTTTCCTGTTTAAGATATGAACGTTCGTTCTGGTATCATTTTCCAATTTAGAGCCGTCTCATCAGCGTTAAACACTTAGTCTGCTATATAATTTCTCATTTGTATAATTGTCTTAAATTGATTTATAAAAATATTAGCAGAATCTACGTGGGCTGAAGAACGTTCACCTTGTATTTTGATGTTATTTAAAGAAAATCTTTTACATCCTTCAAACCATCCATTACTAGCTGTAAATGTTTCCTTAGAGCCACGCTATTTTTCTTTTAAATACTCAAATAATTTGATTTATTTTCTTTTAATCAGATGTCCATCCAGGGATACATTTTTTTGATGACAATCTTCAATCCATATTATTAAACAGTTTTCCGTTCTGGCTAATAAATTATTTTTTACATGAGCAATTTGATTTATACTGACTGATGATCCAATGTAAATCCTTTTTCGTATTTTATCTTCCTTTTTTTAAATCCTATCAATTATAGACCTACTCATATTAAATTCTTCAAATATTTTCGGTTCGATTTAGGTTCCAAATTTTATGCTTTTTGTTGCAGCGAAATATGTTCGGGTCCATTAGACAACATGCTTAAAAAATAATAATAAATCCATGAATATGTTGTAATGGATATAAATAAATTCAGTATAATTTAAAAACCATAATCGAATGTTAAGACCAAAACATAATTATTCATTATAGGAGAGACCGCCGCTAAAAAACGGCGATTATATAAGGAAAAAATCAGTATAAAAAGCTTCATTATAGCAGGGTACGTGGCTAATGTTTTAGCGCGGGTTTAACATGGTTTAAGTATTGCATATTTCAAACTTGCTAATGCATTGCAGCGTTAACTTCATATATTATTTATTATAAACAGCTACAACGCAGTTTAAAGTCTTGTAGGCACAAGGCCTTATATGATATTTATTTATTGATCTCAAAAATTGTTATTGATTTTCCCAGTCTTTCTTAGCTTGCCTACGCTTAAACGCAACAATATCACATTCTACTTTAAAAGAGCGTATCAAACGTCTGTTCGCTACAGGCGATTTTATTGGTATACTAACATCGTACTTGTTAACACCTAAGTGATCATAATAAAAATAGCAAAAAAAATCGAATTGTTAACACTTGATTTGGCCGACAATTTATTCCGATGGTTTTTACAATTTTTAAGCAAAAATATAAGACGCGTGCTGATTCTAATACAACGCAGAAAATTATAACGACAAAGAACCATTGTCCTTCTGTTTTATGTTTTGCTTTATCAGAAACATCACGTCTGCATTCCATAATTATCGCATCTTGCACATATTTTACAATGTGTTGTTAAGCCTACAGTTTGTTTCAACCACAAGTGTGTGAACAAAACGGAAACATGAATATCTGTAAAATAAATACCATTCAAATTGGGTTTCTGTCAAAGCGAAACGCTATATATATATTAAATTGAATAGACATTTTAATTTACATTAGTACTGAACTACAGGCATTAAGGGATCGTCTCTCAATGCACATCAGCTATTTCCGAATAATAATAAAATTAATTCATCATTGTCACTTAACAAATTATAATTTAACTATCCGTCCAAATTCAAAATTCATTGAAATATGACATAATTAATCAGCTTATTACTAC
The DNA here is from genome assembly GCA_008973525.1 of Stenopsyche tienmushanensis. Classification (NCBI taxonomy): domain Eukaryota; kingdom Metazoa; phylum Arthropoda; class Insecta; order Trichoptera; family Stenopsychidae; genus Stenopsyche; species Stenopsyche tienmushanensis. The sequence goes on from WACJ01000190.1 coordinate 411,775, forward strand.
AACATATATTTAGGTCAAAATCGTACCATTTGTGGTTTTGGCTTTTATTAAAACCGCAATGATTTTATGATGTTATCGTCAAAGAAAAACGAATTTTCTATGGATATTGCAAATTTAAAAAAATGCTGAATCGTCTATTATTGAGAGATATCAACGGTCTCGTTTTATTAAATGATATGTTTTTATAAGAGAACTCACCGGTGAGTCGCTATGTTTTTTTTGTAGAAAAACAAATCATTTTTAATATCAAAAATGCCAGGAACACATATTGATAAATCCGAAAATGTTTTCAATTTTTTATGGATCTTGGTTTTTCCATTTTGTTTTTACATAAATTTAACAGACGATGACAGAATGATCTTTTATGCAACGGAAACTTACCAAAGCCGTCATCACGGCTACGTTTATTTTCCATTTTGGATTGGCGGCGGTTACGAGGCGTAGACGGTGCTTCTGAGGCACTCCAGATCAATCGATCTTTTGGTGTAGCTCTGAGGAATATCGTTTCACTTTGAGTGATGCCATCGCATCCGCTGCTGAATGTTTCGATTATTCGAGAATGATCATCCGGTCGGAGGCACGCGTAACTCTCAGCATTCACAACCCGCCGGTTCTGACACCAGTGTAACGTTGAAACGGGGGCGCGGATGGGAGGAACAACCTCCTGCAGCCAAGGCTAACCGACCACTCTCCCGACTCCCGGCAACGATGCACGCGCAAAAAGCGATCGGTCGGTATGCAGATGCAATGTCTCCGCAGGGCCACAAGAGATGGCGCTGTTAAAATAGCACATTGCACCTGAAAAGAGATGTAAGAAAAGAGATCGAAGATCATCTAACACATGTGAATAATTTAATATTTGTGTTCTGGTGCGTTTCTGGACTATCATTATGATAGTCTGGCGACTGAGTGCCGTTGGGTTTAGGAGGGGAAGGGGTTTAAATCAAGTGAAAATTTAACATACTTAATACTATATGAGTATTTTTTTATTTTCTATAAATGAGTAAAATAAATAATCATTTATAAGTGTTGTTAAGGCAATGCGTTAACAACATAAATTTGGTCTGGCGTTTTTATAAACATCATTTTCTGGTTAGCTTCATCAAGTTTGAACCAGTATATAACGTTTGAGGCGGGGGCGCTCTCGGGGGCAGAGTCCCCGGGCGGCTTCCTGACTCCATGTGACGAATGGATGGGAATACGAAGGGCGTCGAATGGAAAGATTCTCTTCGCAAGATAACTATTTATTCCGCACTACAGATAGAGGGAGAGAGGTCTGGCTGCAGGAGGGACAACCTCCCGCAACCAAGGCCAACCGAGTCCCGCTTCCTGCGCGTCACTACCCAACCGGTAACGATGCACGCGCAAGAAGCGATCGGTCGGTAAGCAGGTGCAATGTCTCCGCAGGGCCGCAAGAGATGGCGCTGTTAAAATAGCACATTGCACCTGAAGATGGCGCTGCTAACAGCGCTATACGTGTGGATGATAAATCTCCTATGCTACAGTACTATCTTAATAAGCTGGTAATAGTTTGGCAAACCCCTCCTTTTTCAAACCCAACGGCACTCAGAATGTCCAAACGCCAGAATACAATATATTAAATTATTCGCATGACTGCCAGTTCTCAGTCAGTGTGTCCGTGGAAATGCTGTTAATTCTGTAAGCACGAGTTGATTCTAAAGGGTCATCCAAGTGCGATGCTACATAATGTTTACAACACATTTACATTATTATTGAAGAGCAAACGAGAAATGCATTGTTTTTAAGCAAAATTTTGTTTAGCGATGAAGCTCATTTCACAATGGATAGATTTGTCAAAAAACAAAATAATCATGTTAGCGAATCATACTAGCGAATACGCGGCATGCGTTGCAATGCCATAAAACTTCATTTTACCAGACCAATATGCGCCAACATGGTGCACCCATGCAATATTTTACTACACCTATATTATTTCCACAAGTGTAAATATTAAGTTGACGTGGTTTTATCGCAATCTGATGAACGGTATGGCAGCGCATAACATGCAAACAAACAGAGATTCATTTTTACATGTTAGATTATTACAGAAACGTCCGATTTTCAAAGGTATGCATCCGCAAAAATAGACGGATGTATTCCCTTGAGAAATTTAATACTCGAGGAATTTGTTATGTGGGACGACCTCTGAAAATTTCTTAGTGGTTTGCATCTTTGAACTTTCATTTCCATTTATAGTTCGACTACATCGAGGACATCGGTGCATTGATCTACATCGAAAATAACTTTTCAAAACTAAAGCTTATTTGTATGTGTGAGCAGACCTGCGAAACAAATACGAAGACATTCCATCTATCAAAGCTATAGAATTGGAATGTAAAGGACATGTCTCTAATGAAGTCGTCCATAATTTTGGTGAAGAAATTCGAATCATATCAATGTTCTACAGCTAATTTGCGAAAGCAATCAATCAGTGCGTATGGTCCCTAGTATCGAAATATATTTTTATGGCAAAAAAATATTAGAAATCGCAACATATACTGCAGTCTGCATTTTTAAGGAAGCATCTAAATCTATTTTCAAAATAATGGATAAAAATATGCATTGCAATTCGTGGAGACGCGCAACTAAGGACGTATACTTGTCAACCGCCAAGGCTCCGAATCTTATAAATAAGCTAGAACAATTCACAGATACGCCAAATCAACCAAAAAAGAAGAGGCAAAGGTAGCTGAATAATTTATTTACGAAGCTGGAATCACTGATTTGAAGTATATTTCCATTTTCAAACAGAAATTAGTACTCAAAACTTTAAACGCGTTTTTCTCGGAACGACATTTTTGCATGTGGTGTGTAAAGAATTTTGAAAAACCATGTCGCCGATCGGACTGAAATTTTACGAACTTATTTTAAATACATATGGCTATGGCAGTTCGCAAAATCAGGTCAAAATGTTTATTTTATCTTACGTTTTATATTAAAAAATACCCACAAAAAAAGTATTTTTTTCCAAACTTTTTTTCAAATCAGCGCCATTTTGTTACTTTGAAACAAAAACTATTCATTAACGCTAAAGCGATAGCGACATGCTTATAGATTAAGAATCTTTTTGATTTTTTGTATTAAGTAAGCCTGAATGAAAAAATTGTTCCACACCATGGATTTGCATCTTTTTTGACATATCATTTTGATGTTTAAAAAACGATATAATATATAAGTTTTTTAATTGCGAATTTATTTTTTTAGTATTATATAAGAGTGCCATAATAAATCTCAAAAAGATTCGTTTCATTGTATGGTGTATTTATAGTAAAATAAAATTGTTAAAAATTGCTTATCTTTTGGGCCGTCAAAGTGGAATGATCTTTTAAAAATCTCTGTACATACGATTCAGCAATATTGAATCTTATACACAAGTTGTACAATACAGACATAAATCCCTCACCCTCGTCTGAAGATCGTCCACGTCTAATCCAAAGCTAAGAATATCAATCTCCCATTCAAATTTTATGCTCGCCACCTTTGAAGAATACAATCGGATATAAGCGGATGATAATATTAAAGGACACCGATGAATAAACGCTTTGAAAACAGGTTTTACATCCCCTGTCTATTTGCTATGCTACCTTCAAATTTTATTATCTTCCAGCATCTCAATCATGTCTCTATCGTGAAACACTGGCTGTAACTGCCAAAAGTCCTACGCATGTTTTTGCACACAAGATTCGCAAGGTGTTTCTAGCTATCGATATAATACTGTTGAGTTCTTAAAAAATAATAAGTCTTAAGTCTCTTTGAACGGCCCGTGAAAAATATTTTATTGAGCACCATATTTGGTATCCAAGGAGATACCAAGGACGTAGTCAAAAATAAAATTATATGGTATCAAATAACGAGACGCAACAATCCAAATTAAATATTATAAAATACTAGCTGGTACCCGGCGAGTCGCTGCCGCAGAAGTAATAATTCTGAAAATATCGTTTGGAATTTGTAAAAAATTTATCTAATTAGCAATGATAATAATGACATTTTTTTCCGATAATGGATGGATAGCACAATAGTGCAAAAGTTCAATGGAAATGAAATACATTCGGTGGCATCAACAGGTATTTTCCTTCGCCAATGTTCAATAGTTGTTTTAACCCTTAGTAGTCCATAGCGTGTGGACATTTATTTACAGAGACTTATAAAAATATTCTGTGACGATTTTAGTATTTTTTTTAAGCTGTGATAAGTCCGCTGCAGTTATAAAATCACAATTTCAAAGAATAGTCTTTGGCGAATTGTGTCATCGTGAATCTGACAGTTTAATTATAATTTTATGTTTTTAAATGATAATGACAGATAAAAGGTTACCATTAAGGAATCCAATCCCGAGCCAAAATTTCGATCCTAGGATTTCGGGATTGCATTAGACCATCAACTAACTCGCAAAATTCCCGATTTCCCGACAAATTATTTATTTCCGTCGCTGCAGATGAATACTTATATACTATAATACTTTGATGTGATTCGTAATGATATTACGGAGGAATACAAAAATTCTGAAACCCGTATCTATTATATTTCATGTCGATATTAACATTATTAGAGGCGATGTGTAGTAAATACATCATCGGTAGTGAAAGGTAAAAATAACAATTTGATAACACATATGTACTGTATATATGCGTCGCCTAAGCACACCAATTAGTAATTACGCCAATGTTTCCAAGCGTCCAAATTTCGTCGATAATGTCTCGATTTAGTAGCCTTCATCGTGTTGATGAGGTGTACGATTTCTGTTAGATAAAAATTTCAATCCCGAAATTTTCGGGATTACGTTTACTAATCCCGGGATTCTTAACAACCTAAAACTGTCCGGGATCCCGGCATTGGATTCCCTATTTACCGTGTATTCACTGACAGATTTTACACTTTTGCATGCGGTATGGAAAGAATTTCGAAAAACCAAATCGCAGATTGGTCTGAAATTTTGCGGGCTTATTTTAAACATATATAGCTATGATAGGTCGCAAAACCAGGTCAAAATGTTTATTTTATGTTACGTGTCTGTTAAGCATTTAATCAACGATATCGCGATAAAATTCCCGATTTCCCGACAAATTATTTATTTCCGTCGCTGCATATGAATACTTATATAATTTAATACGTTGATGTGATTCGTAATTATATTACGGAGAAATACAAAAATTATGAACTCCGTATCTATTATATTTCATATCGATATTCCCATTATAAGAGTCGATGTGTAGTAAATACATCACCGGTAGGGAAAGATTAATATAACAATTTGAAAAACATGCATGTACTACACACACAAAATAATAATTCGATTCAAAATGACATATTGAAATTTGTGTGTGTTGAATCGACAAACCTTTGCAAATATAATAACAGATGAAAATGCTGGAGTCAAAAGCTTTCAAAATTTAATCTCTCATTGGCATATTTAATTTATTTTCGGTATTAATAATTTTCTATTCCTTCATAAAGTTCACATCATCTCTGCTTTTGCTTGAACTGGCCACTCTATTTTATTGCATCTTAAGTTTGTTCTATTCACTACTTGGAAATATCAGTTGCGGAAGTTACTAGCCTTTATTAAATAATCGACTCATTAGAGAGATAGCAAGTGTTTTATTAGTAAAAGTATTAATTTTTGCAGCTTGAAAATTGAGCTGCAATCAAATAACAAGAGCTTTTAACTGCGAAGATTATGTTGTGAGTTTTAAAGTATTGGATAGGACTTTGAATGAAAATTTATAGGACCATCGAAATGTAAAGCCTAGATCAGCGGTTCTTAAAATTTATTTAAAATTTTCTTCGCGGATCTCCTCTTGAACAATTTTTTTTGCAGACTCCATCCCAATATTTTACATCGCTCTTGAGACTTAATTTTTCCGACAAACAAGCATTTCTTAATCAAATATTGTTCGAAATAGATATTCTTTTTACGTTTTCTCTAAATATTTCCACGAAAATATCGTGTTCAAGTATGGATAAATTAATTTTAATATTTTCGACAGATTCCACTTTAATAACCTAAAAAAACATTTTTATAAACATCACAAAGATCGTCTAGGCCGTGTACGATTTTTTTGATGTTTTCTCGAGTTATGTGACTTAAGTCACTCAGCATTGAATGATATCGCTCAGCATTCACGGTATGAAAATGTGTCCCAATTATTCCATTTACACACCAATCATTTATTTTTTTGGGTGTAAACATTTTCTGAATAACACGAGGGCTTACATCGCCCCAAATACGACAATTCTGCTTGTCGATGAATCCAATTGATTGCGGAATAAGCTTTGCCGCTAAACAAAGTTTCGCTTGAAAACAAAGGATCTCTCGTTCGCTGTTCAATAATAATGTAAACGCGTTGTTGCAATGTATGCCTGTCCATGTTTGAAATTGTACTACCTTCTACTAAAACAAAATGGCTCATGTCATTTGAAAAGACGTCATGTGTAAACATTATACAGTGCTAACTTCTAAGCGTTACATTTGGATGAATATAACAAAATTAGGATGTGTCCAATTATATTATTTGAACACAAGCATAATAAGCTATATTGATGAGCGGCTGAAAATAAACAACTTCCCTCTACGGAGGTAAAAAGGATTCCGTCGTATACTGCGAGTTCGTATCGGGGCTGCGGAGCCCCCGATACGAACGGCTACGGCTACTAAATCGAGATTTTGATGCTTGAAAACAGTGGCGTAAATACTAATTGGCGAACTTATGCGATGCCTAGGTGCATTAACTGTCTAATCTATGTATACATATATACAGTACATATATGTTGTACAATTTGTTAAATTAACCTTTCCCCACCGGTGATGTATTTACTACACCTCGACTCTAATAATGGGAATATCGATACGAAATATAATAGATACGGGCTTCAGAATTTTTGTATTCCTCCGTAATATAATTACGAATCACATCAACGTATTGTAGTATATAAATATTCATATGCAACGACGGAAAAAAATAATTTGTCGGGAAATCGGAAATTTTGCGAGTTTTAGTCCGTGTCTCAGCAGAAAGGAATTTTATCAAGTCGAACTAGGACTGATCCCGGGATGGTCTAATTCAATCTCGAATTCCCGGGATTGAAATTTTGGGTTGGGGATTGAATTCCCTACTCAAAACGTGGTGGGCTGCATGAGACAGCCGCGACGAAGATTGCGGGCCCCATCAGACGACAAGGAAGCCTACGCAATACCTGACTATCTTTACAACGTATATTCAATTACTTCATCTAATAATAATTAACACTTTACGGTCCGGGATGTTCCGCACTAAACTTTCAACTTTAACGCAATAAATCGCAACGTAATTACATTCGTAAAATTCTTAAACCGGTTGATAGATTGAAATGCTATTTCACAAATCTGATTCGATGACAATCTTGATTAAAAAATGACTAAAAGCTACATTTAAGTCCAAGATCGATCGTATTTTTGTGCATGATGGCATTCGCAGCTTCCCTGATACAATCGGATATACTCATTGAATAATATCTGCTTTTGTGCACCAAATGCTAAATTGTTGAAAACCATGGTATTATTTCAATAATACAATATTGAAAAATATAACACAATCTGCCCTTTTGTGTTACATTTTTCATTATACGATAAAGTATCATATCGAGCACTGACAAAAATATATTCGCCATTCCACTATGAATTAATCCGATGATCCAAAAAACACCTATTGTGAATGTCGCCCATTTAAATTTTCAAAATTGGCATAGTTAAAATTCAAAGCAATATTTGCCAAATGCCGTCAATAAATCATACATTGCGCGGATTGAAATGGCAAAGGGAATAAATGACATTGAAGATCACAGCATGAGGCATCAAAAAATATCAAATTGGGGAGTATGTTAGATAATTATGTAATTTGCGTGTCCATGGGAACAGTCTATGAAAACATATGCTGAATGTGAAAAATTAAAGTTATGAAGAAACATTACCCTTCGTCAAAAAATAAGATAATTCTGAGATGTAGATAATAAAGGTGACATTGATAATTTTATTTATCAAAAAATGTATTTTCTTAACGACGCAGATAATTAGGACGTCTCCTATCCAAATATACATTCATATATAAGTGGCTCACATATGGCTGCAGGCCTTCGACAATTCCGTCAAATGTCTACCTATCCATCCCAGCGCAGAAGAGCTCTTCTGACGGGTCTACTAACCCTCGGTCTCGAATCTAATATGGTATGAGTGACTCGATGATGATGATGATGATTGATGCTTCGCCGTACATGTGTTAAGTTACCGTACGAATTAAGTAAACCCAATGTAAATATCGTATTTTATCAATTGAGGGGGTATTTCAATATGAACCTGCTTCGAAACCCGAGGGCGCGCAGTTAGATGCTCTCCGTTGGAGCCTTGTAATTGTATCGAGGTCTTTAATATTTTCGGGTCAAATCAGCCACATGTGATCGAAAGTTGTCATATTGCAGGGCTTTAATCTTTAAGAAACGATACGAGTCTTTTCATCGCAATCATTTGCATATGTGCCAAACAATTTGTTTGTGGACGTCAACAATGAGCAACGACCTAATAAATAGTGCGAACGGTTATGCCACGTGGAATTTTTTATTTACTATGTATCATCGATCGAAAATCAGAACTGAAATTCAAAGCCAAATGAATAGACAACGAAACTACAGACGGATGGGCAGTGTCTGCCGAAGTTCAAATACTATCCGCCTGTTGCATCTATTGGCGCGACATGGGTGTGCATCCATTTGCATAAAACTATTTTGTAAGGCGCTTATCCCGTAAATTTTATACGTGCAAAGGGGCGCACCTACCATGTTGACAAAATGCGCATGAGGGCGGTCGACTTAAGTCAATTATGAGGGGGTGGCCGTTCGACCGCCTCCTTAAAATATCATACTATGCAAAAAAAAAAAACCGAAATATAACATCATAATTTCAAGATCATATTTACGCTTTTGCTTTTGCACATTTGACTCAAATAGACAAATCCATGGTGTTCATTCAGGTTTACTTGAAAGAAAAAATCAATAAATTATCAGGCGTTAATTATTCATAAATCGTTCTTAAAGGTTGCTTGTACAAATATAACGATCTTATAGTTTGCATGTTATAGCAATTCGCACCAAGAATCTGCTCCTACTGGCCACTATGAATGCTGAGGGACTTCATCAGTCGAAATTTCGTGATAATATCCTCATATTTTCGTTTTGAATGCTGAAATCATTGGCATCGACATCGTTGCGTTTTGCTGTTAATACAACACGCCGAATGAGCTACAGATGCTTTTCGTAATTGTATGCGATATTTGGGAAAATGGACGCGTTGCTTGTCGTTCGGATGGCATAATTGATTAGGCAGCGAAAGTAATGCTCTGTGACAACTATTACAGATTAAATTAAAGTACATATGTAAAACATTCGTTGATCTGACTGCATCCGTTAAACACCTCGCAAAACAAATACTCATTAATGACATTACAGAATTTAAAAGTGACTCGAATACGTTTCGATGTGTTGTCACCGGGTATCGAAATTATATTTATTTTGTATGAGCTCGAACTAGTAATCTATTTACTATATATCACAACCATCAGACGAATATGCGCCAAAATGAATGTGTGATTTATTCCGTTTATCAAAACTATATTGTATAAATGTATTCAACAGGACGTTCAATAAAGCGTTTGAGTGCAGAACAGCGAGAAATTTGCGCCAAAAGTGCGACGCAGCGATATATAGATGACGAACAATTAGAAATTATGTACTTGACATGTTGGTATGTTTTGCGTTGTGTCAATATTTTATATTGTGTATTATACGTTCACACAAGATCATCCCTTAAAAAAATAATCAAGCCGGTTTATCAATCCGTCAATGAGGCGCACTATTGATGCTAAAATTGAGCGGTTGACGCAATGATTATAACGCTTTTATAACCACATTATTTAAATGTAAATAACTATTTGATATCGTCGAAAGCATGCAATTTAATTAAAGTTTGTAGACAAAATCTCATCATCTAGTGGAAAATCTACATTTGACAAACACTCCAATACTATGTGACTTTTCAACATAAATATTAATTTGCTACTTTGTATGAGGTAGTCTATTTCCGTGCCTCAATTATATTTAATGCCACAAATAGGGCAAAATAGATTCATTACCTTGAAATGTATACAACTAGAGAAATAGATGATAGAAAGCTTACATTATATACAAATATAGAAGATTATGCTTACAAAGAAAATTTTTATCATAAGCTTAAAGATTGAATTCAACCCATGATATTGGAAAATTATGTTAATTAATTTATCAATAGTATTTAAACGTTTTGTCGGTTTGTCGGTCGGCAATTGGTTGGAAAAAAGGGAGAATCCTTACGAAGCGCTAAGTACATTGGTGTTTGTGTGTGTTTGTGTATATAGCGTATAGCATCCTCTAAACCAGTGGCAATCCCATTTTATTTTATATTACACAAACACAGTTTCATCTATATCTACATTAATATCTTTGTATTCATATTAACTATATATAACTATAAATACATATAATATGCTGAAAGATATGTTGGCACAGAAATTGACATTATTTGATTCACAAACCTGTGCGAAAATGGATTTTTTTAAAGGCAAAAATACAAAGAGCAAAATTATATCACAATTAACAGATGGAAATTTACACAAACAGCCATTCCGGAATAAAAATTCTCTCATTTGCGTATTTATTTTATCATCCTAAATGCTTTTACTTGAACTCGCTACTCTATTTTATTGCATCTCGAGTTTGTTCCGTTCGATGCTTATAACAGTTTCTTAATCCTTGCCAAAGGGTGGTCGCTCTAATTAAATAATCGATTCATTAGAGTGATAATGAGCGTTTCCATAAATTACAAAATTCATTTTGATGCTGTATGCCTAAAAATAGGAGTTGGTGGGTTAATACGCATATCTTGAAACAGTCCAATCCCGAGCCAAAATTTCGATCCTGGGATTTCGGGATTGCATCAGACCATCCCGGGATCAGACCTAATTCGAGATGATAACCCCCTTTTTTCGCACAACACCATCAATGTGACTGATAAAATTCCTTTCGGCTGAGACACAGACTAAAACTCGCAAAATTTCCGATTTCCCGACGAATTATTTTTTTCCGTCGCTGCATATGAATACTATATATACTATAATACGTTGATGTGATTCGTAATTACATTACGGAGGAATACAAAAATTCTGAAGTCCGTATCTATTATATTTCATATCGATATTCCCATTATAAGAGTCGATGTGTAGTAAATACATCACCGGTAGGGAAAGGCAAAAATAACAATTTGAAAAACGTATACGTACTGTATGTATAGATTAGACAGTTACTGATTAAATTTGGCCAGACCATTTTAGAGAAATTAAATGAACTACTGGTATAACATTTTAAACCTATCATTTTAAAATTATATTAAAACTTTATTAAAGTCCAAAAAAAAAAGTTTTTGATTGCTTTTTAAGACAAGCAAATTTGGCAAATATATATTTATTTTTTTGCGAAGGGGGGAATCTTCAAAAGACATCACCATTCTGGTGGTAGTGTAGGATTTTTACTCACTAAACCCCCCCCCCCCCTCCTCTTGGGCTCTCACCAGGCTACTAATTAAGTCTTACACAAGAGTGGCAGCGATGTGTCCCTCGCGGGCTCTCCACTTGTCTCTTTCAGAATATCATCCTGCTGTTGTTCGTCGTCGTCTAGCATCCGTTAACATTGAAGGTACCATGTTGCTAGGGGAGAGCGAGCTGATTCCCAGCACATCCCGTAGGATGTCTTTTTTAGTGCTCCATGCTGGGCAGACAAATGTCGTGTGTGCAGCATCGTCGTACTCAGCTTCGCAGTAGTGGCACTTCAGGCTGGTCTCTTTGCCTATGTTGTGTAGGTAGCTACCAAAACAGCCGTGTCCAATGAGAACCTGGATCAAGTGGTAGCACAGTTGACCGTGTTTTCTGTCTACCTAGGTTCCCTGGTTCGGTATTAGCTCATGCGTCCACCGAACTTTAGCGGATTTGATCAATCGGGACTGCCACACCGCCTTGATCTTTAGCTTAGCGTTTTCATGTCTTCATCTTTCTGTATTGCCTGCAGCAGCCACTCTGATTGCGCTCCTTCTCTGGACTCTGGCCATGTTAAGCCTGGCCTTTTTTATTTGGAGTGCCTCAGCCCATATTGGCGCGCAGTACAACAGTACCGAGTGCACTACCTCGTTGTAGAGTCGCCTCCTGCTTGTTTTTGGGCCACCAATCCTGGGCATCAACCTGGCCAGATTATCCGCGATGCTGGCCGCCTTCTCCGTGTGGGTGACGAATCGGAGCTTGTCATCAATCTCCGCCCCCAAATACCGAATGGATCTTGAGTATTTAATCTCGCAACACCCGATCCTCAGGGGTGGGGGCGCAAGCTTCCTGCATCTTGTGAAAAAGAGGGCCTCCGTTTTTTGGATAGCGAGCTCCAGACCAGCTCCTGTCAGTCACTTCATGGCCTTCCTCAGCGCGTCCTCGCAGGTCGTTCGCAGGATCTCCGTGGATTTGGCAGTGATTAGGATGGCAACGTCATCAGCGAATGCGACCATTTTGACTCCGTCCATTAGTGGCGTCCATTAATGCATTAAACATAAAATATGTTTGTTCGTATTTAATGCGCTGCCATACCATTCATCAGATCGCAATAAAACTTCGTCCACTTATTGCTAAGAATTGCGCGAGTAATATAAGCAATGTTAAAAATAATGTTTGTTTGTTTGTTCGTATTTATTATGCTGCCATACCGTTCATCCGATTACGATAAAACTTTGTCAACTTATTATTTACACTCGCGGGAATAACATAAACATAATAAAAATATTGTTTATGTACGCAGTTTGTTATGCGAGACGCGGCATTGCATGCCTGGTAATCACTAGTACAAAATAAAATTTATCACAACACAAAACGTAACCACCACATCAAATAGACAATTTACGTATGCAGTTTGATACTCATATATCGCCATGCCGCATTTTTGGCAAAAAAAATCTCGCTAAGAAGAACGCTGTTTTGCACTCATGCGGTTAAATTGCGTGTTTAGTTTTACTCTTTGTATTCGAATTTCATACCAACGTTAGAAATATTCAGCAAATCGTATAAAAATAAATATATAAGGATTTTTGGCTAGATTGGCACTTTGAAATTCCAAAAATTGATATTGGGTCGATACGAAAGTGTTGACGTTTTTATACGATGCTTATAAGAAAATATTTAATCGAATCTACGAATAACATCTGTATCAAAACTATTATATTATATAAATGGGTTGTCTTTTCACTTCATCTTCAGTTTTTGTCTGATCAACTGTCGGGCCCTTTTTTGGATTTTCTTCACTAATTCAGAAGTTCAACATCCGATTTGGGGATGTTTCATTGGCCGACAAATCAAGGGCCGGGCGCCCTTTTAAAATTGATGATAACGTCTTAAAGGCTATAATTGAAGTGGCTTCACATCAAAACACCAAAGAGATCACGTTTAAGATCTATATATCAATTGTGGTGAAACATAGGTATGGTTTCTTGGCACGACGTTTGGACGCTTCATGAATCGTCGGTTGCAAACATAAAATACCGTGTTGAAACACGTGTTTCTTTTGTGTGCTAGGTAAAAACAAGAAACTTTTTTTATACAGACTAATAAAGGGAGATGAAAACGGGTCGTGCATAATAACGTGACAATAAAGCAACATTAGAGTATTCTTGGGGAAGCCCCGTCGACGAGAGAAAATTATATTAACCCTTTAACCTTTTAAATGCCAACGACTCACCAGCGAGTCGCATTTGTACGCGCTCATTACACTCTGGCAGTTAAAAGGTTAATTAGTGAGTTAATTATAAATTTAGTTAAAAATAGACTCTGTATTCGTATGTCCACCACTTCCACTTTTTTCTCAGAAAACGCGCAACATGAGTGAAGCTTGTACATCAATAAATGAACCTTAACACTGTCGATAGAACACAATATTCGTTTGTTATTACCCGATCAGTCTTTTACGGACAACTTCGTTTTGTAATGAGCGATATGGCGTCCGATAGCAAGGCGCTCATTCGTTATATCAGCGGTCCGAAAAGCGGACCGATTGGACATACAGACCTTATGGCCACTCCGTCCTCTTATAGGGCTTACCGCGGCATTTATTATGATCTGTATGAGATTTCCGCACACCCATAAAAGCTATATATCTTACTAATTTATGTTGCTATCTTAACATCAACGCTTTAGGCCGTTATAACTTTAGTTTTGTTATATTTTGTTATATTTTAGGATACGATAATACTTTTACGGTTCATTTTATTATCGAAACGGGTGTAAATGTCCCTTTCTAGGCAATGCATGATCGATATGACTTTCTATTTTATATATTAGGGGTATTGAAAAGTTTTCACGTATTTAGTATAAAAAGTTCGAAATTAATTAACAACGAAAAAATTATATACAACGTTATAAAATATAAATAGCTTTATTATTCAATACATCTTTCCGTCGCTCTGGCAGACCTTTGATTTTTTCTTTTTTGTGAAATCTTTCCGGTTTAGAAGCGACAAAATTATTTTAAATGCAATTCCGCTTCGGCTGTATTTTTAAATCGTTTTTCTCCCAAGTTGTGCTCCATGGACCTGTAAAAGTGGAAATCCGTCGATGGGAAGTCCGGAAGATAAAAAGGAAATGGTAACACTTTAAATCCCACACTTTATCCAGTGACAATTTTGCTTTATGAGGGAGAGCTTTATTTCTGTTGAATAGCTACGGATGATTTTCTTTTCATTTTTGATGCGAAACTTTTAATTGTCGACAATCAGCTTATGTAGTTATAGTTTCTTCTAGTTTCGTTGGTTCATAATTAATAATTCCCCGCATATCCCACAAAGCAAAAACCTTTTTTATAGACAACTCGGGCTTATGAGTTGGAATTGGGGGCTCTTTTCGAAAGAACCATTGATTTTGTCCTCGTATATTTTCGTAAATTAGTTATTTCTCATCACCAGTTCAAGAAGGCGTAGCACGTTTTTCTTCGCTTCTTTTTGTTCACGTGCGGATCCCATCCTATTACATAACGCCGATCCTATTCGTTTTGTCAATGAGTTCAAAGAAGCATATTTTTATACAACACGCTTTTTTAAATGCTTTATTTGGCACAGTCTCCCTCTAATTATGCAATGTCCAACGGGTTCGCGGGTTTCTTTTAAGGACGTGTTTTTACGTCACGTCCGATGTATTTACATTATAATTATTCAAATTTCTTAATCCGTACTTGCAATTAATTAATATACAAATATATATTTTTAATTAGTTTAAAAAAATATATCAATATGTGGCATAATATATCAATAATGGTATAGTTTGACTTTTTACTATGTTGTTTGAACTGAACATCTATACGTCTATTTTGTTATCCCATTTTAAAATCATAAGTTTGTCTTTGAATCTTTCCTCTCCAACACAATAGCAAAGTGCATTCAATTTGCTACCTATCTTAAATTCATGTCAATACAACATATATTTCGAGGACGTATATATACGTCTTAACTTATTTCGATGCAGTTTACGTTGGACGTATATATATGTCTCGCCCACTTAACAAATAAATAATTAAGTTATGTATTTTTTGTTGTACACAGGGAATATTTATATTTTATAACAAAATAATTTTCTAAGATATAAACAAATTAATTAATATGAACTAAAACATAATTCTTACCTGAGGACTGACGCTTGTCAGGATCATGCAGCATTAGACAAAACAGCGATCGGGGGATAACAAAAAGGTCTTAATCATGTACTATTGTTCAATTAATCAAATATTTTGATTAATTGAACAATTAGTTGTTCACGTATGTCGGTGCGCGTGCGATGACATTCTTCACCATGGAAGTCTTAAGTCCTAGACAAATTATTTGCCGTAAAAGAATTAAATATATTTTTATTTTGTATAATATTATGTATAACTTAGACTACAATTAAAAAGAAATATTGGAAAATAAAAAAAATAATCAGTAATCAAAAAAAAAATTGTGTTTTTACCAATATTTTTTGTAGTTTTTTGTTCATTAAATACACATTTTTAAATATTTTTGAATAATTATAGTCTATACGATGAAGATGTTTTTTATACACGTGTCTACCAAATTTCATACAGAATGCTTACATAGGGCATGTGGGAGCACTTCCATGAGTTTGGAAAAAATAGTTTCGAGAAAAACGCGTTTAAAGTTTCCCCTCTCCTTCGCAAAGCTAAGGAAAACGTTAGTTTTTCGACCAGGGGTTGAACACCACCAAGTCCACAAAAGCTATAAATGAAATTTACGAAGAAGTGTTATCATTACGACGTGTACGAAGTACGAAGGAGAGCGACGAAACACGTGCAAAGTTTTGTTGTCCAGACAAAAAGTTCGTCCCTTTTAGCGCCAAAATAGATATAAATGGATTTATGATAACATAAGTCGTAGACGTCAATGGCCTTTGGTCTTTGATGATTCTTTTTGGTCTTTGATGGGATATTCAAGGAATTATTATTATATTCAAGGAAAAGGGTAAAAAAATATAATAATTCTGCAGCACGACAATACACGTCCCCATAAGGCGAAGAAGACGTCTTAAAAATCAGGAAATTAAAATAGAAAGAGCTTCCACATTCTCCATATTTACCAGACCTAGCTCCAAATTATATTTGTACATATTTTAACTCAAAACCGGAAGAATTTTTTAAAAGAGGAATAGATAAACTCAAAACCTTTAAAAAATAGTAAGTAGTAATAAAGAAGGAAAGTATGTTGTGTAAGATTTTGTAAATAAATATAAAAAAAAATTAAATTAATTCTTTTATTACTAAAAAATCGGCAAGGACTTTTCGATATATCTAATCTAATATATATATGATTTGGGTTTTGTTCGTGTAAAATGCGCTGCCATATCGTTCATCGGATTGCAATAAAAAGGCGTCCACTTATTGCTAAAGATTTCGTGAGTAACATAGGCATAGTTTAATATACAAAAATCAATGTTTGTTTGTCCATATTTAATGCGCTGCCATATCGTTCGTTCGATTACGATAAAACTTTTCGAATTTATTGTTTGCACTCTTTCAAATAATATAGGTATAGTATAATTAACTTACAGTCGATCTTATATATAAAAATCAATATTTGTATGTTTGTTCATATTTATAATAAAACCAACAAATTATAAATTTAGCATTATTACTTCAGTGGCGGCAACGCGCTGGGTATCGGCGTTTGTATAATAATTCATGCTTTTTCATATAAAATTGATATGAGACAACGAGTTACCCAGTTTACCGACAAACGCCCAGTTCCGCCTACTAAGCCGAAGTGCTAATCGTTTTCAAACTTATCGTCGATGCATTCGTACATCAAATTTACCACAATACAAGTCAAACTTACAATAACGCATTTCCAATGATCAATTATATTTTACAATAAACTATGTTAGTTCTGCATCCATGGTCTCTAAGCACCCATCCAACCGAAATAAATTATAACGCGAAGTGAGTAATACCCGTGCGCATGACTTGATTCATCCCCCGGCAATCCAAACACATTCAACAGGTGAAAAGCATTGTTTTCTTTGCAAAGTGTACACAAACAATATATTTTCTTGGAAAATTGTGCTTAAAAATAAATTGTTTGATACTTCATGACGGATACCCCCATCCCCATCCTATTTCAACAGTTTTGGATCGATTGAGATACACATATTTAAACGTGTGGTTTGCGTAAATGTAAATGGGTGGTTTCTCGCACATCACATTAATCATATAAACGAAACATTTTATGAGGGGATAATTGATGATATGAAGCTACATATGCAATAACCTGTTGCAATCTGGAATAGTATTTGCGGCTCAAATTCCAACAAATTCACAACCATCAACGACAGCGCAAAGGCAAACAAATGCCCTCTCTACTATTAAAACATATTTTTTTAAACTTATTTAGGCACGGTACGCCACGAAAAACGAAACCCAAGCGGCAATTGAACGAAAATAGATGAAGAATCGCTCATAGTCTCTCCATGTTCATCGCATACATCATAGAGATGCTACGCGCATACGCTGCGCCGCCTCTACTGCACGCATGTGTATTTATATCTAGCATAAAGCAACCAATACATGGGGTAGCAAGACTATTTTATTATATATTACACAACACACCGTATTGTCAGTCTTTGGGGACGCTTTATGGCAGCAATAAGAAGACTTGCATTAGAAATATTTCCGTAATTAAAACATAGCTTTTGGCGGCTCTATATTGGGAATGTGCTTAATTTTGTGAAAATAGCTTCGATAAATCCTCAAGTATCGTGTAATAACATTTTGACCGAAGTCAACCGAGAGATAGCGAAATTCATAAAAATATGTTACCCGCACTTAACGTGTTGGCATATAATCTATCAGCAACAATACAAAGAGCATATGAACACAGAAATGATGATAATAGACGCATTCTTCAGTGTGTTTGCTTGGTATTAATTGCGAATCGGCATAAATTGGATTTATTGTCGCAATTCTCAATTACTGCTCCACTTGTAAAGCATATTTCCCTCGCATTACAAAGAGATATCCGCAATATTGTTTTGTGAATAATTCGCTGTATCGATTTTTGTTATTGTTTGAAACTGAAAACAACAGGGTAACCTTGGTACCTGATTCTATCAATGACGACCCCTTGAACTGTGTGCTTGAATGCTCACTGTTCGTACAGAACGAGCGTCAACTGTGTACTTGAATTCATCATAGGCTTGTTGAAAAAATACGAAAATGCATTCGTTTTTTAAAATATTCCCGCTTGTATCCGCAAGAATATAATAAGATCGCGCCAATACAAAATGCATGCAGACACAGCGCAACACATGCACAGGGCGATTGCAGTCCATCGTCTATATATCGCCATGCCGCATTTTTGGCAACGCAACTTTGCGATTCACACAAGCAATTATTTTATTTTATTGAATTGTTTCAAGAGCCAATCTTTAGGATTTATAGCGTCTTTATTACCAATAATTATGAACGCATATTAAGGGTTGCAATGGAACTTGTTGTGCATATTAATATTTATATATTTACCCTTTGGATTTTTTAAATTTTATTATTTGACGGTCGCATTCTATTTATATTAGGCACATCTGTTCGCGCGATCAATCGATATCCCATTCTAACATAAACTTATAAAGCCGCCGTTCGCGTTTACAAAAGAAATATCACGCTTCGCCACGCCAAAGGTGGCAATTTTAGTACATATTTTGTTTTTGTTTATTTTAAATATTGTTATTGCGACATTTACGTTTTGGTATTTATATAAATACGTTTGCGCTGAGCAGCGTCGTATTATTTTTGCTTTTTTTTTTAAAGCGAGCTAATTAAATTTAATGCGCACACAGGTCGTTTCTAACAACATTTTGTACCATTTAAGAATTGTCTACGCCTCGCATTGTCATTTTTTTCATAGTCACTACATTCATGATTATAGTTTAAATTTAAAACAAATAATATAAATTTATATTTTATATCAGTTCAAGGACAGAGTTAAATGTATGATGATTTTCTATGAATGACATTTTTAAATCGCTTAAAAATAATTTAAATACATAGTTTTAAATATTGTTTTCTTCCTATTGTCTATGGTTCTAAAATCTTGGCGTAATGTTTTTCACTCGATAGCATTTAGCTTATAAAACGAGTCGCACTCGCAGAGCACGGTTTTGGTAAACTGGTTTTTTCGCGGTACTCTTTGATGACAGCAATTCTAAAATAATCCCAAAGTACTTTCAACGCAAAGTGGTTAGTTCAATGTTATTAAATTTGCTTTCTTTGTATTTTTTTAGCTAGGACCACAACATTGTCATTTTTTTTTCTGACGCACGAAATTAATTTAGGTTAAAGCTTAACAATAACAAGAAATGTCACATTTTAGTTGGACTTCTAATGCTGCAAAGATGCCGGCGTCACGACCCAGAGGATCATCTGCACACTCTGGTGCACGAGTGGCAACAGCTCCTATGTCGGAAAGGCAGCAAATGGCATTGGTGATGCAATTGACTTCCCAGACGAACCAGCAAGGTAAATAGTACAAAACATCATTACTCCTTTTACTATCCCAAAAACATTATATATAACAATATTTCTTTAACCATATTGTAAACGTCCATCACCTTAATATCCCGACATATTTAACACATTTATAAACAATCCCATAGCTATTCAATGATGCATCATCATACAAAATGGTCTTATTAAGCTGCACAATACCAAATGTATACGGCACTAATATTCGTATCCAACACGTATTAATACAATATCATTATTCCTTTTAAGCTATAAAATAAGTATTTAATTTCATCGTCGAGAAGCATTGAAAGGAGAATAATTGAATTGTCGTTGTGCGTACTAATAACGGACAAATTTCAATTCTATATAGTGTTTGTGATTTTATTTAACGCAGATAATACCGAATGTACTAATTGACCGCTTACGTGTTTGCGCAGTTTACAAGTGTATTTAATATGGAAAATGCAATATCTGCGCTCCGGGATTAGGCGCTAATCCGAATGTAAATAATATGCACCGCGTACCGTTGCAGCAAACAACGAGGACATTTTAAGAGCGAATTTAAAGAATGCAAATACTGCGAATTAATTTATCCAGACATGTATCGGAAAAAGTACTATAGTGTGTCGTTTAAAATAAACATAGATGGGCCAAACAACGTGGAATACCCGTACGGTATGAATTAAAGCATAAATACAAAAATAAATGTGAAAGGTCAAACGCGTTAACTCTTACTGTGCATATTGATTGATCAAATGTCTAGACTGGCGGGTGCTGATTGGGGTCTCGGGGGCAGACACTTCAGGATTGCCTATGAAGCCATTTATGAGAGTGTTGCCAAATACGGAGCATGGGCAGGCAGGCTTGAACACCGTGGACGTGACCAGACGGCGAGACAAGCCTTAACATTGCACAACGGCAGTCGCTACTAAGAATCACTGGAGCGTACAGAACAACTGCTACAGACAGCCTCCCTGTCCTTGCAGGGATCATGCCACTAGACCTAAAAGTGCAAATAAAGGCAATGAGACACCTTAAAAAAGCACGTAGAATAATTAAAGTTGGCAACTCCACTCTATCAGCTGAGGAAGCAGACGGAATTGGTGGGCTAGAAACGCAGCAATTGCCGATTGGGAACCCAGTTGGTCTGTGTCGCCTCACGGTGGCTACATGCGGAATTTATTTGGCTCAGTCTCGCCTCAAGCTAGAATGGGTTGATCCCGATCACTGGACTTCCCAGTTCCTGACTGGGCACGGCCGTTTTGCGGCATACCTGGCAAGAATGAAAATAAAATATAGTTCGGACTGTGTGTGCGGGGATTCTTTCATAGACGCGGATCACGTTTTGTGGTTGTATTTGGCTCGGCCAAGAGACAGGCTCTCTTGTGCCGTATCAGAGGTCCTCTTTCTGGACCTCTTGGCCACAGGGACTTGATGGCCAGCCCCGGTGCCTTTTCGGCGTTCAAAGCCTTTTACCATAGTAGACGGATACTATTTTTAGTATCCATCCTCTACCATAACATGTCATTTATATTATTTTTATATTTGTCCTCTGTCACTACGGGTTGACCATATACTTGTATTAATCAAGGTGTGAATAAAATAAAAATATGTGCATATTGAAGGATTGGTTCATTTTTGGAATCAGTACTCAGCGAAGAAAAAAGTAATTTACATTTGAGGAAAAGGAGTAAACATTCGTTTTGCTAATGTTAGCAGAAAGCGCAGAAGATTTACAATCACTACTTGATCTCAATAAAGATAAGTCAGATCCATTGAATTTAACAATACAACGACACAATATTGAACAAGTGGACTGCTTCAATGCATGGTCGCATTTATTAATGTAAATGTGAGCTTGAATGTAGAGATCAAAATTAAAATGAACTTTTTACTAATGGCAAAAACAAACAGGCTAGTAGAGTTTGAAGAGTAATGAGTCCCGGATGGGAAAACATTAAGATTGACATCGTCGTTTGGGATAACTTCTGGACGCCACGAAATACCGTAAAATTTAACACATCTAAAAAATACTGCCTTCCATGTATTATTATAAAAGGCAAAAACGAGTGATTGAACGACTACAAAATGTCCACAGTGGAACTGTATAAACTTTTATCTCGCTAAAGACAGGAAGTAATTTGCACAAAAGCAACGACAGCCACTTAAATATGTCCAATAGTTAAGCTACCTGTTACAGGATAATTAAATCAAGTGACCTGATTGTAATAAATATAATAGTAATACCTTTTGGTTTGATATAATTGCCAAAAAGCCTACGTTAAATTTTCCTTTTACTACCGATTACCTTTTACTAAATCATTAATTTTGGCCATTGCGCATTGTCTTGATGAAACAACACATCTTTTTATCCAATTCTATTTGTCTCGATTTCATCACTTAAGGGTTTACATGGGTTTCACAGCTTGAAAAAATCGATTTTTTTATTGTCTTATTAATTTCTACAACATCTCGAGAATATTATCCTAAATTTTTAAGTCGATCCGAATAAAAGTTTTGGAGATACAACCCTGGGAAGGTGTATAAGGGTGCCAGGTAGGCTCAGCGGGCAAAACTTTAAATGCGTTTTTCTCGAAATTGTGTTTTCAAAGTCGATTGTCAAAAGTTGGGTTTCACGAGGACTTGGACGGAGGAATTGGAAAAATCCATTTTTCACTTCTTTTTTTTTTCCTTTGTCCAAATTCTAGTTTATGGTCATGACTAAAAGACGATTTTTTTTTTATTTGAATGATCTTGTGGGACGCGGACGCACCTTTAAAGTAAACCCTTGTAACCCCTTAAAGGTTGCAATAAGTTCGC
This sequence comes from Stenopsyche tienmushanensis, assembly GCA_008973525.1. Lineage (NCBI taxonomy): Eukaryota > Metazoa > Arthropoda > Insecta > Trichoptera > Stenopsychidae > Stenopsyche > Stenopsyche tienmushanensis. The sequence goes on from WACJ01000190.1 coordinate 434,740, forward strand.
ATAATACGCGCCATTCATTGTTTTTCCTTTTTGTAGGTAATCAATTAAAATTATTCCACGCGCATCCCAAAAAACTGACGACATAACCTTGCCCGAAGACGGGACTGTATTTGCCGTCTTTGGAGCCGATTCTCCCCTTTATTGGCAATATTTTACCATTGTTCTGATTAGCATCTACCTCGGCTTTGTTATTGGTCGGACTGAAATAAACGTATTGTATCACATAACAATGACCAATTTTTTCGTGTTTATGAATTCACTGAGAATTTTCACTGTATATGGCGGCCAAACAAATACTAAACAACTTGAAACTTTATAAGGTAGAAACTTTCTACCGTAGTAATTGTTTTTAAACAAGTGCCATTATTACATTAATTAAAAACATTTTTCAAACCTTAAAACTTGCAGGTATTTTTCAAATGAATTTCAAGAAAATGTATAGAATAGCTTACCACATAATACGTATTGAAAAATTAAGAAAACATGGTAAAATCTAATATATAAAGTGAAGTGGGTTTTGTTCGTTCGAAATGCCCCGCCGTACCGTTCATCGGACTGCGATAAAACTTCATCTACTTATTACTAAGGATTCCGCGAATAACATAGGCATAGTCTTATATATATATAAAAATCAATGTTTGTTTGTCCGTATTTAATGCGCTGCCATACCGTTCATTCGATTGCGATAAAACTTTTCAAACTTATTGTTTGCACTTTCTCAAATAATATAGGTATATTGCAATTAAATTTAAGTAGATCTTATATATAAAAATCAATATTTGCTCATATTTAAAAATAAAACAAACAAAATATCATTCCTAATTAAACAAGATAGCTCTTTCAAATTTCAAACGATATTTTTAGAATTATTACTTCTGTGGCAGCGCCGGATATCAGCTAGTAAATAAATAAAAATATGTATTAAATAAGAATGATGTTTATTGATATATTTAATACTAATACGAATTTCTAAAATTACGTTAAGTGTGGTAATTTTTAATATAATCGCCGGGATGTCCGTCTTCTTTTTCCTGGAATATTACGATACGTGAGAATCTTGTCTACAATATTTCTACCACATTTAAATAAAAATAATTTAAATACGGGATTAAACGAGAACAACATAATTAAATTTCAATAAGATGTCTTGTGGGACCTAAATATAAGTCCAATCTATCTCTTAAATGTAATAGAGGCGAGGCGAGCTGTTTTTATAATGCACCCGAAGCTGTCGCACGTTGCTTTGACGGAAGATTGTGCACATGCACAAAGATACACAGTAAACGAAGAAAAGCGAGGCGTTTCACTCGCGCTCATAGCGAATAGATGCACGAGTTAATCGGTTAAATTTAATATTCTTCAAGTGAAAACTGTGCATTGAATAGATGCGAAATTGGGTTAACTAGCCATCAATTTATGTCAGTCAGCTTTCATTTAATTGATTTTAATGAAACACTGCTAACTGTTGTTTATTTGAATTACATAATGATTGTATATTGTAACCGCAAAGATGCATCGACACTTTAAAATGCCAAAAAAGGGAGGGCTAAAAGTATGCTCTTTTCTTCGCGAGTTAATATCCGATCCAAAAACGGTTCATTTTTGTTCCGAGCAAATGATGCGTATATGACGGTTTGATCGATCAAATCTGATCCTAATTTCCGAATATACTGTTAAATGGTTTGTTGAGCTGAATCAAGCTTTTCCGCATTTAATCCAAGATGACTTATCATTAAGGTCGAAATTATCTGCTTTGATTTTTTTTAAATCTGCGTGTTCTGTAAGAAACTACGTCTTCAACTAAATTTCGACACGCATATAAAATACTGGTTTACAAATAAACTCTATCGTAGCTATGTTTACTTGATCGCTTCTCATTTAACGACATGAAATATCTTGGTTTCGCTTAATTTAGAAAAGTGCAAATGCATAAATGCAATGATAAAGAAAGACACCCATACATATATGGGTATAACATACGTATACGTATTGAAACATTATAGGTCAGGATTATCGAGTAGAATAGTCTTAAACGTTGTTACTAGCTTGGTTAACACCCTTTTATAAGGAAAGACGGCATTGGACTCTGGGTTTTTCTGTTAAAGTTGATAAATTTTAAACCCTCCGTTCTTCAAGACACTGCAAAAATAAGAACATTATCGAACGAACATCTTATAAACTATGTTATAAATTAATATCATAGTTCCTAGTCTGGTGACTGCACCGTGATGATGATGATGATATCTGTATAAAGTTGAATGTGTACATATTATTAATGCTAATTTTTTACTACAAAAATTGTATACATTTGTGAGCGCTTTTCATTTCATGATTGACATTTTGAAATGTAACTAATTTTCAATTTTTGCCTTTTCAACGCTGAATTGAAGCCGTAAGCAGCAGTACAAGCCACAATGTCTCAAAATCGCGGGATAGGAACGAACGCGGGGAAACGGCACTACATGTCGCCGCAATTAAGGGCGATCACGAACAAGTGAAGAAACTCATAGATCAGGGAATGAATCCAAACGTTGCTGATTTTGCAGGTATTTAAAAATTGGCAAAACAACGGACGCAAGTAAAATCTCATTACTTCATACGCAATTCTTTTGTATATGTAAATAACCTTAATCTGTAGAATAATTAATATAACTTTTAACATTTGATTCGCTATGTCGACGGTTAAATAGTTTGCATTTGTGTATTTCAATTTGATTTCGTAATCTTTTCGTCATTTAATGTTTCCAGTTATTCATACGATTTTGAAATTAGAAATTAAGATCATTAACCAGCGTATATCATCATACTATGGAAATATTGCCTATGTATTTTATTAAAATTGGGAGTATTTGATTTTCGTATAAATCCACGAATACAAGTCATAGATTTTAGACAAAAACTATCCTAAACATACGTCTATGGATGCATTCCTTATACTTCAACGACTTGACAACAAAATCTCCCTTTTCTCTCCCAAAATTTCTTATAAATTCACTAATTGTACGCTTTTTATTGGGTTGTGGCATTTGGTTATTTATTTTCATCCATGTAATAAAACTGTAAATGGTTCGAATATTAGCTAAACTATTAATTTAATATTTCTTTATAAATAATAGCATCAATAGCATGTAACAAGCAATCAAAACAATATCTTGCATTACAAAATAATAATTGTGCATAAAAAATTAAGTCCGCGCTCTGCGCCATACACATTTTTTAATATAACAGTTAAATTTAAAAAATATTACTTGTTCCCATATGTTATGCATGTTTTTTTTTTCAATTTATTTTCCATCACTTTTCTTTTAAATCATCTATGCCCCTTTCATAAAATCTAGCGCTTTTGACTGAAAATCGTCTCAAAGGGCAGTTTTTAACCCTTTAATACAACTAAAATATTGATCTCTTAAAAAATGTTCCATATAACGAAATAGATGATAATCAAATGGTACGAGATCGTTGTGATAGTAATGGTGTGCTTATTTAAAAAAAAAACTGCTCTTAATTCTACAATTCTGCATTTAATATATCCGACTGTTCAGTACACTTCTGTCAAAACTGTCTTGACGTTGTGGTAATATTTCCAACCGAATTATTTCTTTAGAATCTTACCATGTATGCAATGGCACTTTTTTGACCCTTTGCGTAGTGATTTAATTTTAAATCGACGTATACATAAATGCTATATTCATATGTGCACCGCTTATCGTTCACAAAAATCCACCTTATCTTAGAACTGCGCAATATGAGTCAATCTCGTATATCAATAGCACTATTGATCGCACAGATTTATTTCTTTGTATAAACAGGAATAATACACGCATGTGTCTTCACTTTTAGTAAAAAAATAATGCATTTCATGAGAATCTCAGACCGAAGGAGATTATATTGAAAAGGGTGCATTGAAAAAAGGACATACTTATGGGAATATCTAATATTTAGTGGCTGTCTATTAGTCATGTGAATCATCAAATCTACAGAAAGTATTTTAACTCGAGGTGGCTTTTAGCATTCTCTTTTATTATTGCTATTGCCAACCATTTTTACATGGTTTTTCATAGCGAATATATGCTTTAAAAATTTGGTAACCAGCTACGCCTCCTGTAGATTTGAACCCATGACGGATTGAGTTACTAGTCCGGGAATACATAGCTAGAGGTCTTGTCTCAGAGAGTATGTTTGCCAGTCACATTTTCAAAGCACGCAAGCAATATAAAAATCGTATCAAAGTGGTAATCAAACATCCTCTAAAAGGTGCTGCAAAAGGTTAATATTATTCGTTAAAATGCTAAAATACCAAAATTTATTCTTATGGTCATTAAATTTATTATTACATGACGTTAAAATATTACATGACGGATTAAATCTTCATTATAGTTGTTATAGCGCACAAGAAATCGCCATATTAAAATGATTGCAAATTATACGCATATTGAATCATTATTTTATATAATATAACTTTAAAAGTGCATCTCGAATACTTTCATCTGGACTATTAATATAATAATGGACTAACAATTTAATAACTGGTCAATTGCTATGCATGTAAAACAGACGCTATCCCCACGGCCCATGATATTTTGATTATGGTTTTAAAAACGAATGTACGACTAATATTTAAATAATTATGTTTTACTCAGTTGTGATGGATTACTTTTTTAATATTAAATTAACTCATCGAGCTCGTATAAAAATATGCAAATCATCAGCTCGTAAGGTCCATTTAATTTTGTAGGTATTTCAAAAGCATACCTACAAACCGTAGCCCTGACTTACTTATGGTGGCGTTTATAGCCTTATCAGAGAGCCACGAATACTAAAAGTACACTCAAAATTTTCTTTTGAACCTCTCGAGGCGCATCGCGTTCCGAGAAGTCATAGTCCATGTTTCACCACCGTAAACCACAAGTTTTAGCCGATAGTGATTTGTTTCCTAATATTTTCTTCAGGCCATGGTAGCACCGATTGACATATTAAATCCTGGAGGTTGTTTCGTTGCACGTCAAGTTCTCCGTGTGGATGGATCCTATATATTTAAAATCCTGGACCCTTTCAATATTTTTGTTATTGACACTCACGAAGGTACAACCTTCAGTATCGTCGCCAAAGCTTCCGACCTCGATTTCGCTACGATGTCGATGTCGTCCACAAAGGCAAGATACATTATATCTTTGTTCCATGGATGTGCGTGTCCCAATCTGCCAGCCTCCCTCATAATAGCTTCCAATGCAATATTAAAGAGAATCGGGAAGAGGGCGTCCCCCTGTCTAACTCCCATCGTCACATTGAAAGGTTCTGACAGGATGCCGTTGGAACATACAACACTGACCGATCCGGTCACGCATTCCCTCGACATCCTCACCAGCTTACTTGGGATTCCCATCTTTAACATGGTCCTCCAAAGCTTTTCCCGATTGATACTGTCGTATGCCGTAGGAGATCGACACTGTATTCCCACATTTTTGTGAGAACATTTTGACTGTAAATAATCGGTCCACAGTAGTCTGCCGAATTTCCTCTACGATGGGAGACGGCCGTCCGATGAGAGCTCTTGTAAATAATTTATATGCTACGTTTAGAAAGGATATGCCGCTGTAGTTGGATACATACATACCCTGATACCAACAAGTCGTAGCTATAACGCTCTTCATAAATGCACATTAACATCTCTCTCAAATCGGTTCCTTGTAGTTGAGGATCGTGACCTCTTCTGTTATTGGTCAAGGATGTGTTCACCACCTGCAAAACGATTCCTCTCCATTCTCTGATTTCAGCTTTTCGAACGGCTGCATCCACATATTAGCTTGTAGCGCTCTTGACTTGATCAGTCCAATGCGTAGAGGATATTTTACCTTCAACGTCGCCTCTTTTTGCCACATATCCAAAGAATTGAATTGTATACGAACGATCCTAGATCTTGATTTCCTCATTAGCAACTAAAATTAAAATATGATGTTTGAGACTAAACCGCATCTATAGACCCTTATGGCAGTTGACTGGATAAAAACATTTCGGATGAAATTGCCGATGATTATGAGTGATTGTTTATGGTATAAAATACTTAACGTTTTTATTTTAGTCACGCTCTGCAAAAAATGTAAAATGCAATTGATTAAAGCTTTTGATGTTTTCTAAGGTTTATATGTGTATTTAATTAGCAATAACTAAAAACAGCCTTTCAAATTAATGCTTATGGTATGCTTATAAATTATAATTTATTTTATATGCCAGTAAAAGGATGAAAATTCAATTTTATTATTAATTCAATTTACAAAATAGGCGTGTATATTACATGCAAATTTACGATAAAGTTAGAGTTGGATTAATATTTTATTGAGAAAAAATGGCTTGTAAAACCTATTAAAATAATTGAAAATGCAATAAGATCCGTGTTATTAATATATTATGGCAAAATAATGGCTTCTAAATAGCAAATTTGTTTAATTATAGGTAATAATTTGTAATGAGATTTAGCTTGTTTTAATAATTTTTCACCATACAGTAAAAAAATTGTAATATTTATCAAATGAATATTCTATATAATTAACTGAAAAACATTTTGAATTTGTTTATATTACAAATTTTTTACTGTATATGTATGTAATATTTTCATCTATGCATTAAAATGCACGTTTCTATATAATATATAATACCTATGTCACCACTTAATTTCATTACTTTCATGATTATTTTTGTAGCTAGTGAACACATCTTTTGTTATTCATAAAAAATAGCAATCATTTTTATAAGAAAAACATAGCATATACAGAAAACTCTCAAAGATCTAGTAATTATATTTGTGATTTTTTTCTTTGTACTGTGTATATATTGTGACGACAATCTTTGTACTGTGTATTACTCGATGAAGAATAGTTAAAAGTTTGGGATCAGCGCTATCACAAGTATATATATATATATGTATAATGACAAATATTGTTTAACATAAATACGAATAAAAAAAAAACAGAACTCTGTATGAGTTGATTAAATTGTCTATTGTGAACTTTAGCCGTTTTCGCATATAGTCAATTCTTGACTTGCGCAAGGTTCCATCTTGCCGCAACCTTGGATCGCAAGTCGAATTTCATACAAAAACATAGTAATAAAATAATAGACGTAAAAATCAAACGGTGTGTTTGTAGTATTTATTTCTGATTGCTATAATAATTGTTAAACGCTAAATAAATACATATAAATATGTATTTATGCAATTATTCTGCAGTATTTTCATCATCCGTTGTAACCCACAAACGTATACAGGGTTGTTTGTATAATTTGTTGTTAAATTGTCTAGCGGCTATTCCAGCACCATATATCAACTCTTCGTCTTCTTCATACATATCATTTTGAGCTTACCGAGCTTCCTTGGTCTCTGCTGCGCTGTGTCTATTCTGTCGGTTGATCCATTTGCCGTACATAATTAAAGCTCTACGAGCCAATAACTACTTTCAGCTCGTTCATGTGTGCTGAATTCCCTTCATTGAATAAGGCAAAAATCTAAAATGCTGCAACTTCAATTACTTTTAGGTCAGAATATAGTTGATTTGGAGCCAAACGTCGAGTTGAAACATTCGCTTGCATTTTGCATGTGACCATTTAAACATCTCTTCAATAATTCATCTGTCGATAAATCTTATATATATATATATATTGGAAGAATTTATTTCTGAAGGACAGGGGTGCAATGGAGAAAAGTCGGCTTCAGGTTTCGTTCCAAGCCTTTCAGCTTGTTGGCACTTGCATCTTCACTAAAACTTGATTGACTCTTGATGTGTCGATTTCCATGGAAGGATCTGTTACGTGGTTTACTACATCGGTCTGTGGTATCCTGTTTTTCTCTAGAATAAGATTATATTTTGACTTCTAACTTTCAACACATACTAGGAAGGCCAAAGCTATACTGATTTTAACCGACACTCTGTCGAAACGATACCAATGCTTCTAGTTAAGACCTCTATTCTAAGAATTTACAAATAAGACCGACTGTAGACATCTCCCTCCTCTTTCATTTATTTTTTCTTACCGTAATACAAGGGTATAGAACTAGGTAGTGAGCAAGGGTCTACTGCTATACTACTGGTTATACTAAGGGTCTACTGGTCTACTGATAATATATTTTTAATTGCTTAAAATATGTTATCATTTTTACAAAATTCTCTCAAAGTCTGACCATTTTCTATTCTTTCAATTTCTTGGGCAAAATTCTTAAATCATCAAAGTGCAGCCACAAACAGTCCACCGCAGAACTATGAGCCTCTTCACTATCCATTCACGGGAAGGGGTTACATCCATTTCATCTGTAACATACATTCACCTCTTTGTTCGCTCGATATTGAAGGTAGCATAACCTATGTGTGTAATGTAGAATGTTCACCCAGCGGGTCTCATGAATAAATGTATCGACGGACGCTTTCACAACCGTCTCAATAGGGAATGTGGGAGGTTTGTAAAGACATACGTGATGCTTAAATGCATCTCCGATTCGCTCCTACACCAACTGAGGGTGTCTCCCCGTCCACATGCAACTTATCCGAGCGAATTCGAGACAGTGGTTCCCTATTTCAGTTTGGCAATTTCATCGATGCAAAGTGAATTTTTTCATTTGCCTCTCCTCGAGGCCGTCTACTCGATGTTCTTCTTGTCCTTGTTCTATTCCTAATGCTTCTTGGCTCCAAACCGGTAAGGTTTGTAAAAATAGCAACGAATACAAGATAAACTGAGTACTAGCTTGCTGTTAAAAGAAGTGTTTAATCTGTGAATAAGTAACCAATAGTTAAAATAAATAAAATTGTATGCGTAACAATTAGGAGTGGTCAAATAGTTTTTATGTAGTTAGACCACAAAAAGAAATCAGGGATAGTAGTCTTATCGATACCCTTGAAAGCTCTTGAGTTTTTCGTATTATTATATAAATCAAAAGTGACTTCAATTTAAATCCGACATTCATTGAATACATTAGATCCGGGCATTCATTAAGTTTAAATTCATCAGAAGCGGAATGTTTTGTATGCCAATTCTGGAATAGTGATCCAAGATCCCCATACTGATACTGAAACGGCGTTAAACAAGATTTTACTGTGTTTTGATGTAATATATGTAATATAATATTAATGTAGCTTCAAGTAAAGGTTTGTATGCATTGTATATTTTATAACCAGTTGCTTATTTTATTATTTAATTTAACAAGGCAGGTTTTTGAGAGTTATCTGTATTTCATCATGCTTTTATATTTTAAATTTTGCACCAAAACTGTTGCATTTGATTCCTTGTATTCTATTATAGTATATCAATGTAATAGCAACATCAAAGGGCAAATTTCATGTTGCTCCCCTATCAAATAAATGGGCGATTCACAGGTTTTTTTTAATTAACCAAATTTTTGTAAATTTGTCACATTATTTCCTACGTGTCACTAGTTGCTGTTTTTGTCAAAAAAAAAAAGGTTCATAAAAAATCTTCAACATTTCAATTGCTCGATATACGTCAACTGGTGAAGTTTGGAGGTACTGCGACAGTTTACAGAGATGTAATATTTTCTACAGGTTGGACACCTCTTCACGAGGCTTGTAGTCATGGGTGGCATAACATAGCGATAATATTAATTCAAGCAGGCGCTAACGTTAATGCTCGCGGATTGGACGATGATACTCCTTTGCATGATGCTGCAAATAATGGGCAGTTAAAACTTGTGAAATATTTGATTGAATGTGGTGCTGATCCATATTTCAAAAATAAAAAAGGAAAAATGCCTTTTGATGTTGCTAGTCCTCCGGCACTTGAATATCTGGCTTCTTTAAAAGGTACGTCACTCATATTTGGGGAATTCAAAATTTTATCGAATTTAAATCAAACAATTGCTTTATTTGAATCGAAATTTTACGCTGCCTGCTTCAACGACTGTGATGAAATATTTCTTCGAGCTCTCGGCTCGCTTCAATTGCATATGCTCTAACTTGAGGATGATTATCTTTCATACAAGCGAAGCTATAAAATTACCGAAAACATTGGCTCCTATTCCTTCATTGGATTGCTTGTGGCTATAACAACAAAAACAATGTTGTTTAATTAAATTTAAAGTCTTTTTGCAACAATTTTGTAAATAGCATTTGGGTGTTTCTTTTAGTCCCTACTCCTTTAAAAACGCTTCATATCTTTTATATATGCATGAATTTGGTTAGATAAAGTAGTTAAGCGTCTATTTTCAAATCTATTATAAATTATTTACTGGGCTTCTTTATATATTGGCAATTTTTATATTTTTGTGTGTTCATATTTAGAATAAGCATTTTAGGGAGATGGTTGTTTTTAAATTGTTATGATTTTCCATTTATTGGGTTAAATGAAGTCGACGAACATAAATTTCGATCGTTATAACAAAATAGCCTTCGGGATCATTCATCTTCTCGCCGTTTAATTATAAGTTAGAATATAAGAATCGATCAAATGGATATCTCATCTCCTTGAAATATTGCATATTATAATTAATTGTTATGAAATATTTTGTTTAAGTTTATTGCACGTTGAAATATTATAAACGTTATGTATAATTTATAAAGTTATTATGGCATAATTATTATTGCAAAATTGATGTGTTAATTATAGAATGTATGCTAATGAATACATTTATACAACTTTAAGACATTGTCGCTTGAATTTCTTAGCGTTAATATGATTATTAAATGGCAATAGTAATTCGAATTCGTTGCAATCTATGCGATCGACGATTTACTGTATGTTTTTTTAAACGTGTTTGTATACGATGCATAATATGATCGCTTTTGTGTGTTGTCTAAAACACGTTGGATATTTCAATGCGAAACGATGCATCGGATTGATTTAAATGCAACCGTTATGCATTAAACGCTGTGCCGTGTGACATGAAACAGGTTTTTTATTACGCGACAGAAATATTTTTAACGTCGCCTTCATATTTGCATATCTATATTAATAGTAATAAATATATAATTGTTATTTGCTCGGCATTATTTGCGGCTCTATTAGAGAACAATTGCCTACCACTTTTATACGGTTTTACAAGTGTCCGCATGTTTTAAAACACTTGTGCGGCTTAAGTATACACGATTTTTTTTATATATTATGTCTTTCAAATTACCAAAGCGTATACATGTTTTTATTAATATCGTCGATGTAAAATCATTTAGTGTAATAATATTTCGGATGATCGGTTTGTGTTTCTTGGATTATAATATCATCGTCGTTATATGAACTTTCAATAGTTAAACTCTTACGCACTGCTTATGAAAGTTGTGCGTCGCTATCTTGTGTCAGTATAATAAAAATGTTATTTAATTTGTGTATCTAGCGGTAATTTTGCTCGCTCAACGGGTATATTCAATATGCGACTTTCATAGATTGTCGTCTCAAAATGATTTGATAAAATAGTCATCATTAACCCTTTGGGCTCTAAGATTTTTTCATAAAAGTTCCCATCAACTCCAAGACATTTTTTGCGTATTTATTAAAAAATGTTTGTATGGGGTTTTACGAATTGAATACAGAATGAAGCGCTCCTTTCGTAAGTGTCGCAAAAATATAGCATTCACTTTCATCCTTTTTCAGTTTTTCTCATGAAACAATATGATGTTGCGTATTAATCTGCCTTGTCCACCCCGCCCACTACTGGCTTGTTTATTAGCTCATCTTGATTAGATTGGTATGGGGTAGTCCTCGCTATTCTTCTCATTGATTGGGAAGTTGACGTATGCTTTGTACTGAGCACTGTGACTATTATTTTGTCTCGCCAAGTTAATACTTAAGTATCTTGTTTTCTGTATGCTATCTTTCGTCCCATAGTTAATCTTGGCTTTTTTTATGTGATTAGGTAAACCCTTTCTGTAGGTCATTATTGTGCCAGTAAGAAAACATTTCCTTTTCAAGAGTTCTCCAGAAAGGGTTGGATTGGTGTAAAACCTATCTGTAAATTTATGATAGTCTTTTATGTCTTAGTTCGCCTGTTGTAGATTATTAAAAAGGTATAGAACGTAAAACGGATAAAACATAAAAAGTATACGTACTATCAAAATAATATTGAATTACTGGACACAAATAATTTTCAAGATATTCACTGCGGCACAACTCGACGCAGACTATTGTTTTATGCTCTTTACCTCCACCGATTCAATTCGTCTGAACCAATTATATTCCAGATGACAAATTACTGGTCAGTCAATAAGACGGTAATTTTAGAGTATTTACTTGATTCTTACATTAAAAAAATACCAAAATCTTATTTGAAGTTCATAAAAACATCCCGAGAAAAAATCGTAGTGGCCATAGGAGTTATAAGGGTTAATACAAATATTAATATTAATACAAATTATATTTTTTATCATAAAGATACAATTCATTATTGATTGTTTATTTACTATTGTAATCCCATGCCAAAAGATTGTTCTACTTATTTTATCATTACTATTTCAATATCTTACAGCGTGAGACGATAAAATATTAAAGATCAAGAAAGGTCATACTACAATATTTTTATAGATCGCCTTAGATCATTTTTAAAAAATACGACCATTTTATGAGAATTAATTTATGTTATGATGATGATGATGACATCGCTTCAATCAACAGTGGCTTTTGCCTGCAGCCAACAGTGTTGTTCTGCGTTCCGTGTGCACTCTTCGACATAAATCGTCGATGATAAGCTTGCCTATATCTTGATATGATTTATCTCGTGATTTATGTAAGAAGTGGCGTTGTCTATTAAATTATCTGTTTGATTTTTGCGAAAGTTCGGACGTCATTCTGTCGTTGTTTTTTTTTTTCAGTGCCTTGTTGTTTTTCTTCACGTGTGCTATTATAATCGGTTCCAAACGTAATCGCAGGACTACCACATCCTCCCGTGGTCACAACTCCTTCTCATGCCTTCCTTATCATGCGAAAATAAAAATTCAAACACCACAAATTCAGTACGCAATCCAAAAAGCCGACGTGCAATACGCAAAATGAGACGAAAGAGTGAGAATCTTTGTTTTTTATCCATTTACAAACTTGCGAATCCTACCATAGCATGCGGTCTATAGCTTCTTTTCACGATTGTAAAATATAAGCGCCAGCTTATCAGACCAATCGAGATTTTTTTACTATGAATATGTATGTGATTTTCATGATGTTTTACTCGACTTATTTTTATAACGACCTTTCTAAATTAATTGAATTGTATACAGCAAGAAAAGCATAGCACCATTTGTTTATTATTAGCGTTCTTTATGGTTTATTTTGATATTAACGCATTGCTTGCGGGTCACGCATTAATACGTTTTCCACTGTCTGGCGGTGGGCGCCGGGTAACGTATTTATACGAGTTTTAATTAACAACAGATTAGATTGCCGTTGTTTTATGTTTTTATGTTCAGTGTAGTATTTTTAACTTCGTGTAACAAATATCTTTACGAAACAAAAAAATCCCCGGTCTTAGGATCTCTTGTGTCCTTGCTTTCTAGATCAGCGGAACTTAACCTGTTAAGTGAGGAAGTTCCTTGAAGTTCAATAACGCAACATACAGTGGGTGCGCACATTTTCGTTATGACGTATATATACGTCCCGCCCACCTGGCGTGAGTTCATATTATTTTTTTTTTAACGATGCTTAGAATTTGTAATTTTAAAACAGTTGTAGACATGTAGATTCTTTCCCGTTTTTGTAATAAACTCGACATTTCCTGGCTTTTAGTTCCTTTTCATTAGTTCTTTGAAAATGCCTTTCCATTCCATTTTAAAACTATAAGTTTGCCTTTGAATCTTACTTTATGCTATTAGTCAACGTTTACTAAGTACACTTCCACTCCAAGACAATAGCGAAGTGTAACCAATTTGCTACCTATCTTAAATCCATGTCAAAACATGTATCGACAACTCACACTTTCGATAAACAAACAAAAAGCTTCCACCTGCTTTAGAACTCGACATATATTTCGAGGACGTATATATACGTCATAACCAATTTCGATGCAGTTTACATTGGACGTATATATACGTCTCGCCCACTTAACATGTTAATACTGTTTCATAAATTTGAAAAACTTATGGATTCTTGGAGATTTGTATAATAAACGACTTGATAGTCTTAAAAAAGTTAAAGGGGTGAATATTTTGGCGAATCGTGGTAGTCTTTGAGTTTGACCCCTCTGCATCAATATGTATCCCTAGCATTTAAAGTTTGAAGTTAGGCGAGCTAAGAATTAAGAAACCCGTTGTTTTTTGCGACACTGACAATGACATGCAGATTTGCTTTCATCCCTTAAACGATGCGGGATCCGCACACCCTGTGTTTGTGAATGGCTTTATTTTTTGATGAAATTCTTTTAACATGCAATTTCGTAAAAAAATACTCATCCGGCGCAAATCCTTCCATTTGAAATGGGGTGCAAAAAAGTGCAATTTATTTTTATCGCTATGCTTTGAGAAATCCACCGATCAATAACGATGTCAAAAACGAAACTTTAATTCGGTATTCCTAATATATATTATCATCAGCTATTCGATTATCGTCATGAATTTAACACATTTATTGATGGATTTTAATCCATCCGGTTGCCTTGATTCGTGCCCTATTTATAACGCAATGCGTTATTAACACATCTTTTGCGGAGGGGACTAATCTCACTTGACAAAAAACTAATCGCTCGTTGCTGTTATCACAATCCTCTTCATTTCAAGAATTATAAAAGAACTATACCTAAATTCGGTTTTTATCCTTTGTAACTTGCATCAACATAACATGTCTATTTTATGTTAAAATTATGCAATTCTAATGCAAGATGCAATGTGACGTAATCTCATATTGTTATTGCAGACTTCATTGTGTAAAAACAAATCCTCATATTGTAGGTGTGAGGGTCAGCCGGTTGCCATGCAGCAAATAAACGTATTGTAAATTGATACACGCATGCGCACCATTTTCTAGCGACGACATTACACCACCGCAATAATTAATCAGCATATTAATTATTGAGCGTTTAGAGAGATTTGTCATCCGGTCCGGATTCAAAGGCACGAAAAGCGAATTTAATTCGTAATAGTTTTGTACGGTCGCTACCGTGTCAACTATGATTGGGTCGACTTTTTTCTCGCTCTATGAAGCATTTATTATATCAGGAAATGTAAGTTGATTGATTAATGGAAGTGGATGGGTATATAGATAAGTAGGATATGTTTAGATCAAAGATAATTTATTTTGTTGAAAAAACGTCGGTTTTCAATGCGGCCGCATGGACTATGTTAAATGTATGCTTTTTAATGGGTCTTCTTTTCGATTTACATAAAATTAATTTATAAATAGACATGCATGCATGAAATTTTTCTTGCTATTTGCCATAAATAATATCTTTACTTTTGTGCTCAACATAAAAATATAAA
The DNA here is from genome assembly GCA_008973525.1 of Stenopsyche tienmushanensis. NCBI lineage: Eukaryota > Metazoa > Arthropoda > Insecta > Trichoptera > Stenopsychidae > Stenopsyche > Stenopsyche tienmushanensis. The sequence goes on from WACJ01000190.1 coordinate 450,123, forward strand.
TCTACGCCAAAAATAGATAGAGAGTGCTTATGTAAATAGAATGCCATGACTTACAAAATTGTTTATTATCTGACAAAACCAGGTAATCGTGGATTTTTTTAATCGTTTTGTTATTGGGTCTGTTTGCCGAGCATAAAATCGTGCGCGCGCATCCAAATATTAAAATTATTTTGTTGCTATTCAACATCGTTGCGATAAATCATAATATTTAAAATGTACATATATACCTTTGTATGAATGCAAATTATTTATTTAACGGCGTTGAGGGCATTTCAGATAAAGTCGCCATATCTAATGAGCGTATCGCCCTTGATTAATAAAAAAAATGTTTATATAGTTACGCTTCATTCAAACTTGGGCGTTTTAATCGATTGCTATCGAATTTGCAAAATCGGAATCCATCATTTTTAAAATATAGTGCAGTTATTTATTAGTTAATTTATGTGGTGTGTCAAGTACTATCGCTTTGTCTCAAGAAGAAAATATAAAACACTAAAATATGCCCGAAGTAACATTAAAGCATCGAGTGATTCGTCATTTAGTCTGGATGTGATTCGTAATTATATTACGGGGGAATACAAAAAATCTGAAGTCCGTATCTATTATATTTCATATCGATATTCCCATTTTTAGAGTCGATGTGTAGTAAATACATCACCGATTGGGAACGATTAATATAACAATTTGAATAACATGCATGCACTGTATATATGTATACATATATTAGACAGTTACTGCTCTTATGCGTGTCCTAAGCTCGCCAATTAGTAGTTAAGCCACCATTTCCAAGCGTCCAGATTTCAGCAAGAATCTCGATTTAGTTGCCTTCATCGTGCTGGTGATGTGTACGATTTCGTTTGGATAAAAATTTCAATCCCGATTTTTTCGGAATTACGTTTACTAATCTCGGGATTCATGAGCACCTAAAACTGTCCGGAATCCCGTGATTGTATTCCCTTGTCATAAGTTGAAAACTATCCATATAAATATGTTGCATGATGCGCTAGAATAAAAATATCTAAAGATCGATTATACAGTATCAAGTTAGATGATTTAATGAAAAATGGATGTAAATTGGATGAATTTATCAATAAACGCCTAAATTATCATGGAATGATGCACAAATAACGCTATACAATCGATATGCATAGAATCAAACAACTTGACGTAGGAAATCATAACACTGTTTGACTCAAAATTGATTTAAGCTTTAACCCCTAGATCGCCGTGCACGCATTGTTGCGCGCCCATCCCTATACCCTAAATAAAAGCGAAATTAATTTCGTTTTATTAACAGTGACATTTATAATCATTTTCTAAACCCAAAATAGTCGAAAATTTTAAATATTCTTCCTTAGCTTAGGATATATTCGATATATTTCGCCAGGGTTGACACTAATAGATTAACAAAATATCGTATTGTCAATTTGACGTGATAAATATTGTCCGACGCAAGATGCATATATTACGCTGTTAAACGCACGTCTTAGCTATGATCCTTTGATTTATGATCATTTTTATCACAAATGTAAAAATAAGCAAATTCTCTAAGCACTGAAGGAATATGATTGCATCAAATAAAATGGATTGATAAACTTGCAAGTCTGCAATAAAAGTAGAGTCGGTCCATAGACTATAGTAGAAATATGTACGTTGTCGACAGAATTGATAGCCTCATATATTTTATAGTCTCTGAAAAACCATCAAATGGTACAAAGGTTCATTTTCCATCTTTTCTATTTACTACTGTGTAGCAAACTTAGTGAAAATCAATTGTTGTTTTTTTTTGTGCCAAATTATTTCCTGATCGATTGTGGCTCACTAATTACACAAGTAAAAAATATTGGAATTGTTTACTTATTAATTAAAGTGCATTTTTTAAACAATGAAAACACGCGGCGATTAGAGTCGCCACTTTATCAAAATTGCGGCCAGGAAGTGGTTAAATATTCATACTTTTGCGACGATATGAAATATTAAAATAAACTATTTAAAACAGATGATATGTTATCGAAATACCCAATATAAAGTGTTTCCTGGAATCCTTAAACGATTAGGATTAATACGACGGTAATGGAATTCCTTATCTATGATTGCAATTCGGCTTTTGTTCACTGTTACATAAATGCATGCTCGGCGATTCCATGAATTATTTGGGTTTTGTGTGTTTAAATTTGTTTTAGCAATGTGCGAATTTACACCCGAACGCTTTAAAATATGATAAATACATTCGATTGAATGTCTGTCTGTTCGATGCGTTGGATATTTATATTTTTGCGATCGGCGCGCCCCGCGGGCACAATTTCGCCTTGAAATGGTACGTGCCGTATTTATGGAATCAACTTTGACCCGCATTCTATGTGTTGAAAAGTATATGTTGCTTAATTAAAAATAATCAAATAGCATAATAAAAATATGGTTTCCGTCAAATTGACGATAAGAATAACGCGTCATACGATTCGAAACAATTGCGACATATTTTTCAATTGTGTCTTCGCTTTGTGTCAATCCATTGGATTAAAAAGTGGCGAAAATTTAAATTTGAAAAGGGCTTAACAATATTTTTTATGGAATGATGCGAATATCATCATCATCATAGTCCAGCCACTAACAGTCCACTACAGAACTATGGACCTCTTCAATATCCATTCACATATTTCATCCTAAACATTCATTTTTATCTTTAGATCAATGGAAAAAAATCTAATTCTCTGTTTTACGGTATAGTATAAATGATGTTACCAGATCCAAAACTATTTTCTAATATATTTGTTTATTGCTAAAAAAAAAATTACACAAAGTCATGTCTAAGTTTTTTTGGCTGTTGTGTAATTAGCGCATTTTTGGTCCAAAACATCACCTCCACATTTAGTATTGTTATAAAATTGAATAATATCTGGATTGCCACTCTTTGTATCCACATATCCATCGTGGTGAATAGATAAAATCATAATTGCACTTTTGTCCCTTCATTATTGTTGAAATATTCACTGAAAGCGGAAAATGTATCGTCATTTATTGTGGACTAAATTTTAGCTAACAGTCGATGTTAATGCATTACAAATGTGCGTGGAAACTTAAGACGCATTTGCTCATAATTTTTAATATTTTAACTACTATTAAAAGATATAGATATTAGAAATTGCGTAAAAAGTTGTGTGCCTTATATATTTCATTGTCTAAAAGCTACCTGTGTGTCATAGCATTTGCATGTATGCCACATGCTGTCTTGCCTTGATTTTGAGTTTCGCTCGCAGCCTAGAAAAGATCGTAGAAAACCACGGTGATACATTATCCCCAAACATCTTGTAGAAAGCCCTGAATGCTCTAAAATTATAGGAAGTAGCCACAAAGCGTCCGTGTCCAACCGGTCCGAATTTCGGAGCGCCATGCCCTGACATATCGATAGAACATGATCTGCATCCATGAATGGATCTTTTAATAAGAACAGTTTATTATTATTATAATAACAGACATTCTGGTCAATACGTCCCAAAATAGATTCAGTTACATAGCAAAAATCATTCAATGGGCAACACTGATGATATCTATTGAATTTATTTAAAAATAAAATGGAAACATTGAGATTCATTCAAATGTGAAAACATTTTTGGATTCGCCCATATGGGACCCTAGCCAAATATTTTTTTAGGTATTAAACCGATTAGTCGCTGGTGTTTAAATGGTTAACACGTTATATTCGGGGGGTATTCGGGCGCATATAGATGTATTATATGCAATATTTTTAAATAATCAAGATCAACCACAAGTGTTTCTCTCAATGTAAAAATATCGAAAATTCATATTTGTTGAATTATCATGGAGTATTTCAATGATCTGCATACTTTTTGCACTCATTTGCTTCAAAATCTATGGCCCTTATCTATGCATCATTTGGTCAATTTTTGTATTGGGTATGTGCTCAATTTTGAAAAAATAGTTTAAATAAATTCGATATGGAACATGTGCATTAGTATAGTGGCAAAAATATCGTGCTAAATTGCAATCGTCAAACAATGAGCTTCTTGTTTATTAAAAGCTCATGTTTCGTATCTTCATGAGTCATCGATTGTTTGAAACGTAACCCTTCCAACATAAAAAGAAGAATGTCCAAACAATTCCGATTAATGGTAATTGCCGTTCTTCCCCGAACTGATCGCCTTCAATCCAAAATTCCCTACGATAAGAGAGACTTGACATCGTGCAGATTATTCCGACGCGGACGTTCAAGGTGTTAACAGTGCCATGGAGGGTCCGATAGAAGCAGGCTTTTCGGGACACGATCGTCTCTCAATATTTGACGACAGCAAATCTGAAGGTAATTTGAGACAGTCTTTCAAAATATCAATTTATTATTTGCATAGCGCATTGAAAATGTCTCTGTCTCTGAGCGTCGGTTTTTTCTGATTTTTGGACATTGCAATTCGTTTCAAAAGCGGCGTTTCCGACATTTTTTCGCCCATTGATCATGCAATGTGTTTCTACATCGATGAATTTCTCTCAAACTTCATCCGATCCGATTTTTTCAAAAAATGTTTGCGACATTTGATCCATCAGCCTCGAGAAACAGTAACCCAATCGCACAAAGTAACCTCCCATGCTGTTCACAGCCCAAAAATACGATCACAAATGTGCATCAATATCTTTATTATTCAACATAGTCTCCTTTCAGCTCGATATATTTTTCCCCAGCGATGTTCAATAGCTTCGATACCCTGTTTATAGTGAGAACCGTCGAATTCATCAAAATAACCATCAAACAAAATTCCCGATTTCCTGACAAATTATTTATTTTCGTCGCTGCAGATTAATACTCATATACTATAATACATTGATGTGATTCGTAATTATATTACGGAGGAATACAAAAATTCTGAAGTCCGTATCTATTATATTTCATATCGATATTCCCATTATTAGAGTCGATGTGTAGTAAATACATCACCGGTTGGGAACGTTTAATATAACAATTTGAATAACATGCATGCACTGTATATATGTATACATATATTAGACAGTTACCGCCCTTATGCGTGTCTTAAGCTCGCCAATTAGTAGTTAAGCCACTATTTCCAAGCGTCCAGATTTCAGCAAGAATCTCGATTTATTTGCCTTCATCGTGCTGGTGATGTGTACGATTTCGTTTGGATAAAAATTACAATCCCGATTTTTTCGGAATTACGTTTACTAATCCCGGGATTCATGAGCACCTAAAACTGTCCGGGATCCCGGGATTGGATTCCCTTGTCATAAGTTGAAAACTATCCATATAAATATGGAGCATGATGCGCTAGAATAAAAATATCTAAAGATTGATTATACAGTATCAAGTTAGATGATTTAATGAAAAATTGATGTAAATTGGATGAATTTATCAATAAACGCCTAAATTATCATGGAATGATGCACAAATAACGCTATACAATCGATATGCATAGAATCAAACAACTTGACGTAGGAAATCATAACACTGTTTGACTCAAAATTGATTTAAGCTTTAACCCCTAGATCGCCGTGCACGCATTGTTGCGCGCCCATCCCTATACCCTGAACAAAAGCGAAATTAATTTCGTTTTATTAACAGGGACATTTAGAATCATTTTCTAAACCTAAAATAATCAAAAAATGTAAATATTCTTCCTTAGTTTAGAATATATTCGAAATGTTTCGCCAGGGTTGACACTAACAGATACTCTAACAAAATATAGAATTGTCAATTTGACGTGATAAAGATTGTCCAACGCAAGATGCATATTTTACGCTGTTAAACACACGTATTGGCTGTGATCCTTTGATTTACGATCATTTTTATCACAAATGTAAAAATAAGCAAATTCTCTAAGCACTTGAGGAATATGATTGCATCAAATAAAATGGATTGATAAACCTGCAAATCTGTAATGAAAGTATAGTCGGTCCATAGACTATAGTAGAAATATGTGCGTTGTCGACAGAATTGATAGCCTCATATATTTTATAGTCTCTGAAAAACCATCAAATGGTACAAAGGTTCATTTTCCATCTTTTCTATTCACTACTGTGTAGCAACCCTAGTGAAAATCAAGTGTTGTTTCTTTGTGCCAAATTATTTCCTGATCGATTGTGGCTCACTAATTACACAAGTGAAAAATATTGGAATTGTTTACTTATTAATTAAAGTGCATTTTTTTAACATTGAAAACACGCGGCGATTAGAGTTGTCACTTTATCAAACTTGCGGCGAGGAAGTGGTTAAATATTCATACTTTTGCGACGATATGAAATATCAAAATGCATTATTTAAAACACACATGTTATAAAAATACCCAATATAAAGTATTTGCTAGAATCCGCAACGACAGCAACAACCGGCATCTGTTCGCCGGATCGGCTACTTCTGGGACTACTTTACTTCAAATCGTTTTTTCAACATCCAATGTAAGTTCGTTAAGGTTGCTACTGATGAATATTTCATCACTTGAATCATCTTCGATAGATTTAACGACATGGTAAAACCTAATGAAAGCTTGAACGCACACTAGTGGGCGGTAGTGACCAGGTTGACTACCACCATGTACTTACAGGATGTCTATCGATACATTTTACATAATAGAGTCCAACTAATGTAGAAAACTCTTTGTTTCGTATGGGGGTAAATCGCATGATCGCGTGGTACTCCATTATATATTCATATTATAGTCTATTATTTATAACGTTCTGGATTCGAGATCCAAGATTTGTTCTTTGGCGTCATTCCGACTATGAAACATTTCTCTCCGAGTGCAATGGCGCTCCCAATAAATAACAATGTCTAACCACCCCAACGCACCCCACCCTAGTTTTACCCTATTTCGGTCTTGCTCCGCGGCATCGGGATCACCTGCCCCGAATAAATCCCGCTTTCGTATTTTCTTGCAAATGGCCGCATTCGAAGAAGTTTCTGCATGCAGAAATATGTCTTCGTTGGGCGAAGTCCACATTTCTTCAAACGATGTGGTTATTCCGACCTCTATTATGTGTAATAAAATAATAAGCACTTACTTTTTTTACGGCTTTTTTCGCATCTCGCGTTTAAAGATTATGTAATACAGCATATGCATATGTATATCTTGTCCATTCTTTTTTTTTTGTTGTTCTCAATTCTGCACATAGACCGCTTTGATCGGCTTTGATGATGCTGCGAATTAAGTCTTCTAGCTCGCAGATTGTTATCATTCCGTTTGTCGCTCGATAATGACGCCGACGTCAATTTTAACACCCTTACTCTCTGAATGTCAACTTTAAGTGGTGTTGATTGCTCGCATGATCATTCCACGTGTGCTGTAATTTTTCTCGATGCGTCGCAATATGGCAGTACGTATTTGTATGCACTTTAGAAACGGTCGAATTGAATGTTTAAACTCAAAATAGATGCATACTTTGCATCCACATTTTGCCAATAAACGTGTCGCATAATATGTGAAAAAATCATCTTCAACCATCCTTTGATTGGTAAGTTAATTTTAAATTGAGTTAATTCATTTTTCTGTCAGTACCGCGCAGCGTTTATGAAGCTTGTATTTAAATAAATAAACACTGTTGTAGGCACACGATATTCGTTCATTTATTCGCTTAAACATAAACAATACACTTGAAATCGATTAATTTGTGTTATTATTAGTCGATAAATTTGATATTTGATAGATTTACTGACAAATTATTTATTTTCGTCGCTGCAGATGAATACTCATACACTATAATACTTTGATGTGATTCGTAACTATATTACGGAGGAATACCAAAAATTCTGAAGTCCGAATTTATTGTATTTCATATCGATATTCCCATTATTAGAGTCGATGTGTAGTAAATACATCACCGGTAGGGAAAGGTTAATATAACAATTTGAACAACGTGCATGCACTGTATATCATCATCATCATCATCATAGTGCAGCCACTAACAGTCCACTACAGAACTATGGGCCTCTTCAATATCCATTCACAGGAAGGGGTTACATCCATTTCGTCTGTGTCATACATTCACCTCCTCATTCGCTCGATATTGAAGGTAGCATTACCACCGAGTTTTATTTTGAACGCTCACCCAACGGGTATCCTGAGTGAACGTATTGACGAACACTTTCGCGAACGTCTCGATAAGGAGTTTGGGGTGTTTGTAAAGACTGAGTAGTTTTCATAGGGAGATGGTGGAAAACTACTCTAGACGACCTTTTTGACTCTACTGGAAAGGGCTTTCTGGAGTACAAGGAGTCCAGTCCCCCCTTTCCTCGCTAGGGCGCTGCCGGGGTAGGGTGAAGACATACGTGACGCTTAAGTGCATCTCGGATTCGCTCCTACACCAACTGAGGGTGTCTCCCCGTCACCGTACAACTTACCCGAGCGAATTCGAGACTGAGTGGTTTCGCCATTTTTTCAGGTTGCCCCTCTCAGTTCGGCGATTACAAAACGATATAGAAGTCAACGGAAGACAATTTTGTTAACGTTGCAAAGTGAAGTTTCTCATATGCATCCTTTCGAGGCCGTCTCTTTGATGTTCTTCTTGTCCTTGTTCTGTTCCTGAAAAAAAAATCTTGGTTCCGAACCGATACGGTTCATCATGCTCCATATTTTTAGGTAGGGTCGACTATGTAAGAAATAGCGAATGATAAGCAAGTCTTGATTTGTAAAAGTAGTAGTAGTATTAGCTTGCTGTTTAAAGAGTATTTAAGTATTTACTCTGTAAATATGTATAAGTAAAGTGGTCAATAGTTAAAATACATAAAATCGTATAAGTATAATAGTTAGGAGTAGTCAAATGTGGTTAGGCCGCAAAAGTATTAGTCAAATTGTATTAGCAAGGGGTAGTTATGTCGCATCACAGTATTCGAACTTTGACGTTTAGTGTCTACCGGGCACAATCAAATAATATTTAATCGGTCAGACTGGGAGTAACTGGAAAAAAAATATATAGACATAGCTGAAACGAATAGGTTAAAGTCAGGTATCAAGTAATATCAAATAGTCAGGTCCATATCAAATAGTTTTATAGTCAAGATTGTATTATGGGAGCAGTCGAAAAAGCATTTTGCTCCCAGTGTTCCCGCGTTTATGTGATAGTAGGAGGCGGATGTGTGCGAGTATTTGTTAATTCACTTACCTTGGAAGCTTGGATTATTATGATCTTACTTGCGTTATTATCCTTGTTGTAGTTCCTCCCAAGTGACGCGGTGAAGATGTTCCATTTTTTGTGCAGATGTCGTAAAAACAATGTTTTTCGGCGTCACTCGCGAATTTTATATACAAGTGTAGTCGGCGTTTCGTCAGAGCGTACGAATGAACTTGCGCGGGGGAGAGTGCAGGGGGGGGGGTCCCCGGCGTTGAGGGTGCCGACAAGTCACAGAAAGAACTCAACGTATCACAGAAACGAATTATTTTCGCAAAGCGTATCGAGCGCCGAGTCGTTTTACCTCCGACTATCGGGAGAAGACTCGCACTGTATATATGTATACGTATATTAGACAGTTATTGCCCACCTAGGCGTCGCCTAAGCTCGCCAATTAATAGTTACGCCACTGTTTCCAAGCGTCCAGATTTCGGCGCGAATGTCTCGATTTGGTAGCCTTCATCGTGCTAGTGAAGTGTGAGCTTTATTATAATATTGATAACAATAATATCTCAAGTATTGATTTAACAAGACAGTTTACAGGATAGACAAAGAGTAAAGATCACATATTATATCGACACAAAAGTCGATCAAATCTTCTTCCACGTAAAACGTGGACCCTAACCTAAAACACTATTTTCAAAACCGGTTCAAATTTTTGAAATCTTATTAAACATTGATCTGAGGTCCGTATAAATGCTAACCATATTGAGTGGATGGATGTGGCCATCTCCGCTCTGCAGTCTTGCACGACTACTGAAGATACGTATAGATGTTTGAAGAGTGTCTTCTCGACCTTAGGTATTTGTTCAGTTGTCTGAGATCCGTATTAAATAGATGAATTCCCTGCGCATACGATTTAATGCTGGCTTTGGACGCTTTCTCCTATCCTTTTGGCACACCACGCCGAGTTCCAATTTTTTGATAATGTCACAATTTAGTTCGACCACTGATGCGATCGCCAACGACAATGCTGCGTATTTCTACGACATTCCTGCAATACGCTCGTTACAATGTTGTAAAATTACAAATGCAAATGCGTCGCAGCAGGTTTCGTTTGCGTTGTCCGTCGCATTTCTTAGACGGGTCGATAGGGACGAAGGAGCAATGCTGGAAGAAACCGATCCGAGAGGTTGAATGTCCTGGGAGTTTTTATTTGGCGTCCAATATAAACCATGTTCAAAACGCGAGGTATGATCTTTGACAAGTGCTGTGTGTGATATTTTTCATGCGGGATGTGTATATTTGAACAAATTTCGCTTGAAATTTGGATGCGCGCGCAGCTCAATTTGACGATAAGCCATATATGTGCGCGTGCTCGCTTTTAATATCAATATATATATATAAAAATTACATTTTTTTTCCATTTTCAAAATCGCAATCATAACGTATGTAGTTTATTGAAATCTTCGCCAACATGTCTCATTGTATATGCATCATGATTGCATTATAGATTGTTCATATGCGCCTTAATGTATTCATTTGATGGTATGTAGTATAAAGCCGGATTTATTATGCTAATGTGTATGCATTTGCAAAGATGTATGTTTATTAATATCAATATTTAATAACTAAGTATTGACACATCGCAATTTGTCTTCATAGTGTTTTGGTCTCGCTCTAAACCAGTGACTCTTAACCTGGCGCTTAAACAGTTATTCTGCGGGGGTAATAATGTTGATATTTTTTTAAATAAAATAATATAATATCAGCGCCACGTTGCTTGGCATACATTTTAACAAGGGTTTAAATCAGTTTCCTTGATAGACCATAGTGATACCAAAACTGAAAAGGTTAGGAACTGCTGCTCTAAACACTTGGCATTGCTACCAGGCGCCGTACACTTACGTCTTACGGTATTGGAATAATAATGTTGATAGTGTATGATGACATCGACCACATTTTGAACTTTTCATCTTTGTTATATATATTATATAACCGTTTTATAAAAGCTTGCTGATTGAGACAATTGATTGATAGTCCGTTCAAATGCCATATATTAGAGCGTAGCACATGAACGTTCGGAATTTATAGATGAGAATTAAAACGCCATACAAACACACAATGTATACAATCAAAATAATCTCCATTGGCTATGATGTTCTTATGCGAATGAGAAACTAAACGCTTGCCTCGTCCTGGTATCAAAACTATTCAGTTGCAATGGCTATGATATCTGCGAAAATAAAAGGACAGGGTTACCGTGCAAGCCTACCAGTTTACTTTTGAAGGAGTATATTTTGCAAAGGAGTAGTGATACTCGGCTAATGACACCACTCCAGAACAGTCAAAGGGGTATAACAAAATTGATCAACGATAAGAATGATGCGAGTATCTTTAATATCAAAACAAACGCCTGCTCTCAAGACAACACGAACGAAAGTCGTCTTATCTTTGTTGAAAGAGCTTTATCCAACGATACCGAAAGAATGCACGCACATTGAGCGCGGAGATTAACGAATCTGAGACGGACAACAAAGGGTTAAATATGAAATTTTATCAACGAAAAACACGCCTCCAAACGGCTCAATTTTTAACCCCTTTCAATTAAGATGATGCGTATTTAATACGCCATGTGACATTCTAAAACTCCGTTTTTATTATATTTCATATCGATGTAGATAGTAAATACACCATAGTAAAGAAATATCAACAAAGCTTTTTGTCTAATTCCGAATTTTCATATGGCATCATGTAATATATCTTGGGGTGCACGTGCAATGGGGTGACATTAATCCCGCAATTAATACACGTGACTCGTTTATTTTCTCTTGGCTTCGCCTCGGGTCATTTTCACCCCACGCGACAAAACCACTGCCAATCAATCCGCTTTGATTTTCTCGGCATCTTTATGATGATACGTTTTTGTCAACCACCGAACCACGAAAAGATGATGAATTATTTGTATTTGTAATACCATTGTCATATATTAAAATAGAAAGACTTGTGGGTTTGTGCAAAACCGCTAAATCAAATGCCAAATATTTATGAATAGCACGTAACCGCAAAATTCCCGATTTCCCGAACAAATTATTTATTTTCGTCGCTGCAGATTAATGCTCATATACTATAATACTTTGATGTGATTCGTAATTATATTACGGAGGAATACCAAAAATCTGAAGCCCGTATCTATTGTATTTCATATCGATATTCCCATTATTAGAGTCGATGTGTAGTAAATACATCACCGGTAGGGAAAGGTTAATATAATCATTTGAATAACATATATGTACTGTATACATAGATTAGATAAGTACTGCTCCTAGGCGTCGCTTAAGATCGCCAATTAGTAGTTACGCCACTGTTTCCAAACGTTAAAATTTCCCACATTTTTTTCAATTTTTTTGGATTCCCTAGATAAACGCATAGATTTGTGCGCACCGTATATATAGGGTTAATGTGCTCGAAGACGACAAACTTAAGTTTCAATAGTTTATCCCCCCCACCCCTGTTCAGCGATAACTAATCTAAAATAAGCAATTAGTCATTGATAGCGATAAAAAAATTGTCAAATGGCTACGTTTAAACATTCCAGTCATGCTGTTTAGTCATTTGTATTTTTTTAATGCACAAAAAGAACTGCTTACCAATCGAATTCATCTTCCAAACGAATTACTCAAATATGAATATTTATCGATTATTTGTATACTTTTTTTTGCTCAATTGAGTGTCGAAATCGATATATCGTTGGACGCTGGGAAAATCTATGAAAGGTATGCGACTGCGTTTTTAAACATCAAAATGTTAGGCGATTCAAATTGGAAATGATCTAAAACATAAACGGTTGCATATTTGAAGCATTTGCAGGTGCGCGCGCAACCGATTATTAATTTAGATCTTGGGCGAGCGTATTTTTTTATGTCCCGCCGATTAATGCGCATATGCACCATCTTTGTGTTTTGTTTCGCCTTTTTTTTTTGTATCGAAATGGCACGAGTTGTGTCGAAAAAAGACATCTTTGAATAATTGATAAAATCTCCATTTCGAAATCGGCTTATGTTAATTCCGTCGATGATTCAAGACGTTTATCGGTCTCTTATCAAACATGTTTTATGCAATTTAACCATTAAGACGGAAGCGCATCCCAATAATGGCGGCGAGTGAGTGGGGGAATCCCGCGATTAACGCGACTCTAATAGTCTTAACCCTATAAATACCGTCCGCGCATATTTGTGCATGCAGATGGTGCCTGTATACAATCCCTTGGGTTTTGTGCTTTTCTTTTTGTACCATGGAGTGGTCTGACAATGATACTTAATAAACGATATTTTTTTCCATAGCAAATATGGTTGCACATGGTTTTTATTTTACTTGACCATTCCACTTTACACGAACCAACACTGATTAACTCTGTCCGTTATTTATAATATATACTGAGTTGTCTAATCCCACTTTTCTTCGTTATCGCTTAAACATTGCCGAAATATTTTCGACCGATTGTAAAATTTAAACACCCTTAAGTCTTCTTCGGACAACTTTATTTTATAATGCGAGTTTGTAATCGTTCGGTATACATGTTCAGGTAAGGCAATCCGATCCGGAGGCGTTCATTCATCATATCAGCGTTCCGAAAAGCGGACCGATTGGACACGCAGACCTTATTTAACTTGCAATTTCAACTTACATAGGTGGCTTGCACCAAATGAGGTCGCAAACGAGTCTAGACTTCCCTCCACCCATAAAAACTATATATTTATGCACTGCATTTTAGCTATTTTTTTAGTTTTAAGTTACAAAATCTAGCTAACTATTATAGCTAAAAATATAGCTAACCCTGCTGTGAGCGCAAATAGCAACTCGAAGTTAAAAATGAGCGTGCTTTGCAGACATGGATATTAAGTTCAAATTTTGCATCATGTTGTGCACTTTTATTGAGTGGGTTGGCATAATCCAGAATAGCTGAACTAATAAAGAGCTCGGATCAGTTAAGGATTCCCATGTTCCTTAATCTCAGATATAAAATGTGATGGACCCATGTTTTATCCTGAATTGATGCAAAAACTCTGGCTTATTGCTGTGAAATATCGATTGAAACATTGATCCCGGGATTGCGTTAGACCATCTCGGGATACCGGGACCGGGATTTTCAATAGCTTAAGAAATTAAAATGATAAATTAGATCAAAAATTACTAATAAGTCCATTTGTTTAATATAAAAAAATAATTTGAAGGCGAAAGAATTTCATTTATTTAAGAAAAGATAAAATTACAATTCAAAACTCGCAAAAATCCTGATTTTCCGACAAATTATTTATTTCCGTCGCTGCAGATGAATACATAAGTACTATAATACTTCGATGTGATTCGTAATTATATTACGGAGGAATACAAAAATTCTGAAGCCCGTATCTATTATATTTCATATCGATATTCCCATTATTATAGTCGATGTGTAGTAAATACATCACCGGTAGTGAAAGGTTAATATAACAATTTGATACGTACTGTATATATGTATACATAGATTAGACAGCTACTGCCTCTAGGCGTCGCCTGAGTTCGCCAATTTGTAGTTACGCCGTTGTTTCCAAGCGTCCAGATTTCGGCGATCACTTTACAAATGTGATTTTAACACTTTGAGTTAAAGAGTTTTGACATTTTATAAAATTCAAGCTTATTGTCCAGCGGTATGGGGTTAAGTGTGACTATATGGTTACATTTCTCCACTTATATCGTTTAATATGCTTTGGATTCTTAAATTTGAATAAAATCAGACGGTGGATGTATGGACGAGCGTTAGGAATTGAATTGCGTCTTTGTGAACAGAATAACTATGAAGATCACTATGCTATAATCATTATGCACAATGGTTAGGTATTAAGAAATGTATTCATACATTTCAATCGGAAATATAAAATACAAGGTCGTGGCTCATGAATTACTTTCGCATAGTCTTGCGTCACTATGATTCGGCATTTGGAAATGGATCAATGCGTTACCATACGGTCACGCTCATGTCCAACGTTTTAAAAATGCGGCTTTTTTGTTCGTTCTTTACCACTGACAAAAAATATGTGTTGGGATGTAGAAGTCGCGTCGTCGAAGCAGATTTATTATTTATGTTTCCTCCCCCTATTTGTTCCTGAATGTATCAACCCCATTTTATATCGTTGTATTGCGTTTAGAACCCCGATTCGAATTTGACACGGTACAAATTTTTCTAAAAAAAATATATGGTATCGTCTCGATTTTTGTCCATCATCAATTAACACCAAATATTTGAGCTTGGGTTGCTCCCATATCAAAATGATGCAACGAGTGGGGGTGTGTTGAGATTCTCCCTCGTGTCGGGGTATCGTTTTTTATGTATTATTCACATCCTCAACCCCTCTTAAATACAACATCTGAGCTGCTTCGGCTTTTACATTTCATCAAAAATAAACAAATTGCATAAATATCCCTCAATTTGAATCAACCAAAATAAGGGGAGGAGGGGACTTTTTTTAGACATTAGAATCCACTTTCACGAGGCGCCCTGAATATACTGACGTTATCGGCTTTATAAATAATTTAAGGCATACCACAAAATGCGGTTTTTAATGTTAAATTTGTATAGGCGCGGTGGAAGAGATGAATTCTCGAACACCAGGAAGCGGGAAAAAATACAAAAAAGTTAATCCGAGGTGCGATTGTAGCTAGTTGAAAACTTTTAACCTCCCCCTACCGGTGATGTATTTACTACACCTCGACTCTAATAATGGGAATATCGATATGAAATACAATAGATACGGGCTTCAGATTTTTCATATTCCTCCGTAATATAATTACGAATCACATCAAAGTATTATAGTATATGAGTATTCATCTGCTGCGACGGAAATAAATAATTCGTCGGGAAATCGGGAATTTTTCGAGTTTTATTCCGTGTCTCAGCGGAAAAGAATTTTATCAGTCATATTGATGATGATGATGCGAAAATGGGGGGTCACGCGGTCATCAACTCGAGCTAGCATTTAAATATGTGATGACGATACATCCAACGAGTGTGGAGGCTGAGCGCAAGTGTCCATTTTAATCCATTTTTAAATTGTATTTTTATCTTTTCTTAAATAACACTTAACTTTATATCCCTGGATCCCGGGATTGGATTTCCTATCCGTAACTGCCACCGTTGAAGTTATGGCAATGCCATTTGGGAAGAAGTACGGACCGATGATTCCGCTAGATCAGAATTCCCACCAAACAGTGACTTTCCCGGGATGCATTTGGTGCTGATGTATCTCTTGCGGATTGGTATATGTCCACACATCATCGTTTACTTTAACACTTTCATGGCCTGTGATGCATATGTTGTATCATCACGAGTTCGGTTATTGGCGGCCGCATGATGCTACATATGCATCATGATCGTGCCGACCGTCCTTATACATTAGTGATCTATTAATACGTTGAATTAATTTGTATATCTGCAACTGCTAAATGTTACGTTTATTTGGAATAATACGTTCGATGGTCTGATCCTTTGAGATAGTCAGTGAAAATTTTTAAAAAGTTTTGCATGTTTCCAAACATTCAAAACTTCAACAAACATACAGTGGGCGTGCAAAGAAATTTTAAAAAATATATTATATATCGTAGTTGGACGTATAAATACGTCATGCCCGCTTAACAGATTTTTGATAATTTGATGCGGCCACGATAGTATTAAGTTCCTGGGTCAGTTGGATTTTATACGGATGTAGATTCGCCTGTTGAAGTCGCATTTAGGCCAAGTTGAAAACTGACCACCTCGAGTTTTCCCATACACACTCTCACGCACAACAGCAATGTTTTCAACAGACCTTGCGCTTCGGTGACGTAAGAGTGCTTTTTTTACCTTCCATGGCGATTTGCCATACAATACTGAAAAATTCGCAACAAATTTGACAGACGTCGATTTAACAACGTGGCCGCTATAACGTAACAAATTTCGAGCGTCCCTACTGATAGACCCTATGTATGCAATTATAATTGCAAAATGTGTAATAATTTTATTAATATAATGCCGCGGTCCCCCGAGCGTTGATTGGCGGATTCGAATTAAATCTCGCGATTCATTTGTCTATATTTAGAAAATTCAAATGCAAGCGCAAATTGGCTCGGAACTTTTTTTAATCGTGCAATCGAAATTCGACACTAATCCGCTGTTCTTACGGCACATTGTTGCTTGATTATCGCATAAATGCAGCTCGATAAATGTGCAGTGATAAATTTAATGTTTCAAGTTTTCATAGTCCTTGCGTCGATATCGTCTGACGCCGATTTCAACGAATGTTTGTATTCGTCCGTTGTATGATTTATTATTTTATTGCGGCTTTATTCGTATTGGGATTCGTTAAATGTTTGTGTTTATGTGGTGTTTTTGGTTTTTTTTTTTTTTTGCGGGACTTCATCGTCGTCACTTGCAGTACTTTAGGGCACGCCAACTATCGATTAAATCGCATTAAAGCAGTAGTTAATGAGTATTAATTTTGTTTATCTATGAAATCGCACCGTATGGTAGTGTATTAAAAAAATGATTTATTATCGTTTAGAAATCGAGTGTATCGATTATATTTCGTATATATATATATATATATATATATAAATGATGTGAATAATGATGCTCGATAAGGTGTCGTAATGCATGTGGGACGCTCGGAGCGTCGGCCGCCCCCCATGAGGGTTGTATTGGGGGGCTCTGCGTTTAGGGGCCACATGATTTCCGCGGCCACTCGGAGGGTCTTCGAAGCAGTTTTCCTCGCAGGATTAGCGGCCACATGTGTAATGGCTTACAGCGCCATTGCCGCTCTCGGTGGCCGCAGTCGGGTGCGGCGTGCGACGCGTGCGGGCTGCGTCAGTGCACGCTCGCCATGAGCCGCCCCGCGTGACGCCCGCACCGCGCCCTCATGGACACCAGGTCAGCCCGACGACTCCGCGAACCCCCTCGGTCCTCTGCCCCCCGCGAACAATATTCCTGTGACAATTTATTTTTTATCCGGTCGTGACGTCCGACGCTGCCGCCGCTCACCATTTCCCCCTCGACATCGCCAAAGGCCCCAAAAAATTTTGAGAGCGGGGCCGGTTACCGTTATTTGCGCATTAATCGCTGTCATGTTGCACGACCTGGGAATTCTTGAATTCTTACTCCCCGCCCGCCCTTCCCTCGTCACTTTACGAACCCGTGGGCGAAAATTGAAAATGCTACTGACGTACGCGAAATTATATATAGCGTGCGTACTTCGCATCCTCGGAAGCTTTTTCCCGATAACCTAAACGTTCAAAAAGACTTACGTACAATTTTCACTCTCGTGAAAACTTATAGTCGTAACACCGGACGAATTTCGACCATGCACGATTTATATCCCATTAAGCGAAACACATTAATACATATTAGAACACTTATCAATCAACCTCCGCAAAATACTTTTATCGTCAGTGTTGCCATATGAAAGTTTTCAAATATTTAATTTTTCAAATAAAATTAATATTATTCAAACTAATATATATTCAGCCCTAATGAAAAAAAAAACAATTACAATCAACGATGCATTACAAATAGCATGTGTAATTCAACAATTTAATATTTATAAGAACTTCTCAAACAGCCATGGCAAGGTAAACAAGTTCAACCCATACAAAGTTTTAGGTTAAAGTTGATCAATCCTCAAGCGAAAAACAAAAGATGCTTTTGACAATCAACAAGTTTCGTGATATAGGGATGTCGTGAATTTAAAAGATGATACACAATTATGATATTGAACCGGAGTTCAAGTGTTGTCGTAAAGTGTGATACGTAGCAACTATTAAATAGTTTTAAAGAGTGACAGGGAAAGCGCCCAATGTATATCGACGATGAACAAACTTAATATGCCCGCGGATTAGCCTTCTTATTGCTTACAATTTTATATTTGACATCTCGTACAATCTAAATAATAACGTTTTGTTTTTTAATCCGCGCTCGCGATGAAAAGACCCTTCTCAAGTTTTTGTTTGGTTTCACAGCAAACGCGGATATTTTTAGTCAAATTGGGTTACGTTTGATGTTATTTTAATCGAATGAATTGAGTCGCAGATCCTCGTCATGGAATGCCGCCAACGCTGATTAAAATAATGCATAAAATGTTTGCGTTAATTATTTTATATTAGAACGCTGTGTACGCACCCCCGATTTAATCACAGCCTGATACGTATATACACGACGTTACAATTTTTAACAAATTGATGATTAACTTGTCATTGTAATGTTGTGTGTGAGCTTTTAAATCGGCACTCGACGAGTTAGATTACGTGCGAATTAATCGGTAACAGCTGATTCCAATTAAACATGAGTGTCATATCGGACGAAAGCAATCGCTGTTGGAGATTTTCATCGAGGATGAATGATTATTGCTTTATTATAAATTCATTATTTATTATAAATAAGGTGATATATTTAAATAATCGTTTTCCAAATTGTAAATGTGCACGTTTAATAAATTGATGAACTTTCACTTTTATAAGAAATGAGCGTCGATGTAGTCAGCCGTTTATATAAATATTTAATTTAGCGCTCTTTGAAAAAATTACTCAACTCGAGTCTGCACAAAGAGTTCTGTTTATATGGATAATGCCAAATTTTAGACGTAAACTAAAGAAAATAAACACATTTTATGTTATAGTTTCATATTTGGCAACTATTCTAAATCGGGAATAACTTTGTAGTTGCATCTGGAACACTGCCGTCTCAACTTAATATGTACATTTTATTTTTAATATGTTAAAATATACAATAAATGATCGATGCATATTCAATATCCGCATATTTTAATATACTTTCAAAATATCAATGTGTCGTTTGTGAGCCATAATCGGATATCTACGAAATTATGCACCATTAAATGTCTAAACTTCAATTGAAACCTGGATCGCTCAACGTGCGAGTGCATACTCATCAAGGGGTTAAAGATGCTCGAATGTTTTATTGATCGTTTCATTTTTATACACAGAAAGCACAACATCGCAACGAATCACACATACAGGCAAGTCAAGAGATGATAGTAAGAAAAGCAGCACAGGAGTCGAATCTACATCATCCAGTGGCTGCAAATCAGCAATAATGGATTCGGTCAATAAATCTAATGACGATAAAAATGAAACTAAGGAACCCACAAGCAGCAGTGTTGACAAAACTTTTCCCAATCAGGTCACCCAAAAAAATATTGAAGGTAACGGATTAAATACTTGATTTGACCGCCTTTATTTTAACACTTTGTATGCGGTTCCTGTTTTGATAAGTGAATATGCCTAACGCGGGGGTTACCGTGTCATTTACATAAAAAAAGATTTCAAAGCTAAAATGTATTTTTTTTTTAAAGATTTACAATTAAAATAGATCACAATTACCTGCATACAATGTGTTAAAATAGAGTGTAATACTTCAATATAGATGTGCACAATTGTTATGTCGTTATCTGATGGTGAAATGGCAGGAATTTATTCACACACCCAATAATTGATTTAATTTGGTTCGTTTGAATGAATGAACTTATCGTTTTCTATGTTTCTTATTTTAGATGAATCTAACAGTGGATCAGCAAGTGTTGCAGTTGTTTCATCTACACAGGATGATGCAGCTTTGGCAGCTGCAAATCAAGGAAACAAAAGGAATTTTACTGAAATATCTGATACTCCCGAACCAGAATCTAACGAAGAAGAAGGCGGCGTCAAAAGGAAAAAAAGGAAGGATTCTGACTCTAGTAAAGAAACAACGAAAGCAAATCAACAAGCTAGGGTAACAGTTGGAAGGTCATTATTATTTGTTTTGTTTATTGCTCTTTTCTAAGTTTTAGTTATTCGCGTTATTTAAATATCATTTAATTTTTAGAAACTCGCATATTTCTGGATCTAAACCTCCAGGTCCTGCCAGCAAAACTGGAGTCGCTCCTTTAAATAAAGGCAGCGGAGCAACACAAGGAACTGGAAGTAAGTCTGGAAATAACAACAACGCTCAAAGCAAAGCAGGCAGCGGGACTCATGGGCAAGGTGTAAGCAAAAGCGTAGGTAGTGCAAATGCCAAAGGAAATGTCACTAGCAGTCAAAGTACCTCTCAATCTAACAAGTTAGGATCGGGCAACCAAGGAAAAGCTCAATCGTCAAATCTGTCAGTTTCGCAAAGTGGTAAAGGTTTAACCGATAAAAAGAGTCCATGCGCAAGTCCCAAGCCTCTTGCTTTTTCGCAAAACAAAGACGACGCTGAGGATGATTCTAAAACAGTAGATACGCCTGGACCAAAGGTACCACCGTTAAAAATTGTCATTCCTGGAGGTGTCGGTGGCGCAGGAGGATCTGGTAACCAACAAGAAGGTGAAGGGGGTTCAACTCAAAGAGGAAGCACAAAAAATAGAGGTAATAGCTCGACTCTCCCTTATATTCTGCAAACCTCCAATACTTCTTCAGATACTATTTCAAGTAATGCAGATGGAAATGATTCTAATTTTGAAAATACTAAAGATGAAAAACGACTGAGTAACAGCGTAGAGGAAAAGGCTGGGGTATCGGGTCAACGAGTTCTGAGATCGCACCGGAACGCAGACGGAGCCGAAAAAGACAAAGACAGGGGCCGTCATTCTCCGCATGTGTCTCAATCAGCTATATGTAGTTCCAGTAGCAGCTCTTCGTCTGCAAAATCTTCAAATCAACAAGTAATCATTCAATTTTCGATTTTTTTTTAAATATAAATGTTAATTAGAATTTTAAAGTCGTCTAACATTAACCATAACTTTAATGTTTTTCCTCTCAAGCTAACTCTTACATAGTATAATTTATTACTTTCGCTGTTGAGCATTTTTTTTAACACACTTTGCATCTCTTTTTATTTATATTCACACACTACTAATCACGCCTTTTTACACAAAACAAGTCTTCCGAAGATCCTGTCATAGTGTGAAAAATACTGGCAAAATCGAGGCAAAACATACATAAAAAATATGTCACTTTTTTTTGCCTAGAACAATCGTATTTTAAAAAATCAATCTAAAACGCACTTCTTTTTATTATGAGAATCAGGTAATGAGTCAAATGATGGTTGATATATATATATTTAAAAATATGCCCTGTTATATTTTTATAGGCTGTTGATATAGACAGCAACAATTCTGGTAATGTTGCTTCGACTAGTGGAAGTAATTCGGGATCTAGCAGCGGAGCGTCGACCAGCACCGCTGGCACTTCTTCTTCGTCTGGCTCTCAAGCTGTTTGGGATGGCGTATTCCAAGTTCCTTCGGTCGATTTTCATCCTAGAAAACGAAAAATAAAATCATCCAAAGAAAGTCATAGTCATCATCAATCGCAACCAGACTCTTCTTCCCATTCTTCTTCTAGTTCTGGTGAATCACACACTTTAAATATAAATCCTCAATCAAATTCATATCAGATGCACATCAATGTCAAAAAGCAGGTTTGTCTTATTGTTATTGCCATTTTGTTTTTCGTTACCTTTTAATTTCATCATTATTATTTGCTTCTTATTTTTGTTTAACACAAATATATAACTTTTACACAGATCGAAAGGCGCTTAAAAAGTTTATTTCCAGTTCAACCTAAGCCTCCACAGGGCTTCAAAGATTACCTTATGAACCGATGTACGTATGTACTCAAAAGTAATGCTAAACAACAACCGATACTGAAACCACCGCAAACTTTGCCGCCGCAAATGAGAGAAGAATTTATTTTACAAGAAAACGAAAGGTAAAAATAATCATACATATGCAATTGCTAACTTTTACCACGTGGTCTGCAGCGTTAATTCGAGTCATTTATTTGCATTAATTGTGGATATTTTGTGCTATAATATATTTTCATCTCTTTTAGGCATTATTTAAGAGTGCAGCATTTGGTGGAAAAAGAAAAATTAGTGTTGGCTGTCGAACAAGAAATTCTACGCGTTCATGGAAGAGCTGCTAGAGCTTTAGCTAATCAGGTTTGTCTTGTTGTTGTTGCATACAATATATATATAAATTCATATTGTTTTTTGATCGGTTAATAATACGTTGATTGTATTGAATTTTCCAGTCCTTGCCGTTTTCCGTTTGCTCCGTTTTGAGAGAAAAAGAAGTTTATAATATGCAAACTCCGGAACAAGAAGAGAAGGAAAGAAATGCACAACGGTCACGTTACAATGGTCGTCTGTTCCTTTCTTGGTTGCAAGATGTCGATGACAAATGGGAAAAGATAAAGGTAAATTTCAATCGTTATTAAGCGGTCAACTGCCACACATGAAAACGAACGCCTCTGTCTATGGTATCAGTCGAGCCTGTGGCAGTTACCGATTGACGATCGTGAAGATTACAAACATTCAATGTCATTTTGATTGTATTTAAATATTTTCTTCTTTGATTTCCAGGAAGCTATGGTGAAGAGGCATCATACCGAGGCGCAGTCGCTTTACGCTTCCCAAAGTATGAGTTGGATGTGGAGATTGAAGGAACTCGGTCTGTGCGATCACAAAGCGTCTCCACTCGTCGATCAGGGGCACGTTCCTAGAGTGAACGTGTCCGATGATTTTGATTTATTACCCGCTTAAAATGTACATGATAAGATGCATACAGTTATTCTATTTTTTTCAAAATTTCCTATTTAAATATCTTCCTAAAAAAATTATAATACGAATGGGAATTAATCCTGATTAAGAATAAAAAATTTGTGATATAATATTTTATAAGAATTTCCCTTTGTATATTTTATTTTTTATCTGTTTAAACATACGTTAGTTACTGCCTAACAGTTAATTCTCTTAAGGTTAATAAAAATTTATCTATACCATTTCAAAAGTAATCAAGGTTAACCGCTTCCCTGGTGATAATTTTAAGGATTCTATCGATTGTTTTATTAATATATTTTTAATATCGTATATATTTATCAAATTACGTGTGTTTGCATGTTGTTTTGTAAAATTTTGCTGTCGTAAAACGCGTATTTGCGTCGGCGCCGAAATTGGACCGTTTTTATTTGACGCTTATTCGTATCAACGCCGGGGAAGTGGTTAATCTAATGTAGATTCACATATTTGAGGTTTTAAAACAGGAAGATATATTTGTTTCCCTTCTACGAAATATTTAGCACTGTGTATGTAATAGATCTCGCCGACAGCCGTCTGCTATTAAATACTAAGATTAATCAATATTTCTCAATGTTCTTTTTTGTATGCGGTTAGGCATTTGTTTATGTCGACCGTTCATATAGGCAATATCCTTTTCTTTCGCGGTAAATATACATCGACATGCCAATTTATTATATATTAACCCTCGATTGCTAATCCGTCGTCCGTGTATCTATTTATACAAATAAAAATGTCGAGACTCGTCTTAAAATCTCAACCATGATCTTTAAATAACGGTTTTTTTTAAACGTATTTGCTTCATATATTCGCTGTATAATTTCGTGATAATAAATTGGCATTAAATCTGGAATTCAAAGATGCTCCAGAAAGAACTCGTGAAATCATCGTATCGTATGTATTAAATCTTACGCCTGACGGGGTTGTTTATAAATTATCTTCTTTTAAAACTTATTATCGGCTGGATTTTCATTTGTGGCAGCATATTGATGCTGGATAGAGATCCGCCTTGAAAATTAAATGTCCGATGCGCTAAATGCATGCGTTTTTATATTTTACATATTTAATGACTTAGTATTTGCAACGTGCATTCACTTTTTTTTATTATCTAGATCAACATTTCCGATTGAGTGGGATGTGATTAAATACAAAATAAATAATTTTCCTTAAATCATAATCATGTATGTCCGGCTTGAGAAATGTTGAACTATAATAAGTTTTATTACATTGCTTGCGATAGTGAACGATAATTTATTGATATTGTGAATTTTGCTTTGTATAACGATACGCAATAATGATTAATTGTGATAACCTTTATTCTTGAAAAGGTATTTAAAGCGCATTAAATTCTGAAAGTAAAGGTACATAAACACTATGTTTTAGAGGCTAGGCATTTGGGTATAACATGTTGAAGAGTGAATTTATAGCGGTTAGAACTGATGATTAAATAAGTACGTAGATTTAAAAAACGAAAGTTGTGTGTCGCGCGCTTTTAGTTTTTCGGTCCGAAAAATCAACGCGGAATGAAGCGATTATTCAAAACAAAATATTTGCTCACGTTTGTAAATCGACATTATATTTCTTGTAGTTTAGTGTTTAATTTTTGAAAAATCACGTGTGAACCGCACGCTAATAATTAAATTGTGTTCAAAATCACCCGATGAGTGTAATTTTTAGATTTATAACACTTTATCGATTTATCGTATGCTTTTCGAAACGAATAAATTTGTAATTTCTTGGAATATTTTGAGAATGTGTACATAAAATAATTTTTGACGTCTAAAAATATTATTAATTAGTTTTATTTGTTAAATTAACATATAAAGTGTTTCGCTTCCAAATAGTTTGTTATAAAACTGTGGGGGTTTTTTTAATTTTATTAGTACAAATGTATTATAAATATGTACATAAATTGATTTAATTTTGCAAAGAACAATGTATTTACGCTATATCGATTACAAATCTGATTTATTCTTATGTCTTTGTTACGAATATTTGAGTCGTTGAAAATTTTTAATCCGGATTTGAGCGCAAAAAACTTTAGTTTACATTGTTCGTGCGCAATTGGGTTTTTATGCATGTTGTATATAGAAATTTAAGCAAACGTTTTGTCCTCGTTTAAAACAATTCACACTGACGCGCCAAACCCTGATTTGAATGGGGTTTGATCCGTGCATAAAAAATTTAAATGGTATTTTTGAATTATTATTTTGCGTGATAATGTGTTCTCATTATTTCTAATGTAATTTACTGCGTATAAATTGAATGTGTATGACTGTAAAACAATGACTTTTATGTTTTCAGCTTCAAAGATTGTATATATTTTATTTGATTCATGCTGTATTTCCTTTTTAAACAATACTTTAGTCGCCCATTATATAAACAAAATAGAATCTCATTTGCACGCAGGAAAAATTGGGCTTATTGCAATTGTTGTTAAAATTTGAATAACTCGTAAAATAATTTTATAACGTCAGTGCATATTTTCATAATACAGTGCCGCTATTTTATCTTTTTATCAATTTCTTCTTCAAATTTTCGACTTATCTATAACTCATTAGAATGAAAAGAAATCACTTTTGATTCCGTTAATATGGCAAATCAGTTTATTTATTTAATTGCTAATGAAAACATCCTATTACATTGATGTAATAAAATCCATGTGATTTACCGCTTTATAATGTATATTGTGACAGATGCATTATAAATGTTTGTATACTTGAATGTTATTTTTTAACACCTTTTTGTCGGCGATTTGCAAGATAATTCAAAATAATAAAATCACTTATTTTTCACAATCAAAAATAAATATATTAGACGTGTTGACCCTTTTATGATGTGCGCCAATATTCTTTAGCTTAGGTTAAAAAGGGTTAATACTTAGTGAAGGATGTGTATTTATATCACGTTTGAAATTTAATTTAAATGAAATTGCATTGAATTTATTGCAAAGCTGGCCAAAAAGAATCATAAATATAATTCAAGTAATGATTGACCGTCACCAAATCGATACGCATAAAGGAATGTAATACGAGATTGATTAACAAATTGAACTTATTTAATTTAAACTCTAGAATGGAAATATTAAATCTGAATATTTTAACCACACAATTTGTCAATTATGACGACTTAAACTCATTAAAATCTGATGATTTCCATTCTAGAGCTTGCATATTTAATGTTTTATTTATAAATTTACTGCAAGAGGATATATATATATATATATATACATCAGTTTGAATCAAAATTAATTATTAGGTAAAGAACTCTTGTTGACTAAAATTATTGATAATGTATTGATAAGAATAAATTTTAAAAAATGTATTTTAAGTTTATTTTAAAATTGTGAAAATCCGAAATTCTTATCCAAATCTTGATATTGAATGAATGGAAATAAACAGAATTATTGAAATGATGATTGTATGTTTTTAAACCTTTTACATTAAAAAGATTTAAGTTGCAATTATACATTTGTCTCGTTTTCATCCACAATTTTTCCCACCCATCATACACACAAATACCTCGTTTGAAAGGCAACATTGCAGCGAATATTTTTATTTATCACACTAATTAACGCTGTTCGCATCATCAAGCTTGTGGGTGCGTTATAAACCCTACATCACTAATCATTAGTCTCACAGACTACAGACAAGCTCAGTACCATTCTAAATGAGCTAATTAGTAAACCAGGTGCATTATGATTAGTGATCTAGGGTTAAGTGAGCAGATTATAAATAATGCAATGAAGACTATATTTTAAAAAATAATTACATATGGTGGCACTTATAGCCCTATCAGAGAGCCCTGGTCCACCGACAAAGCTTGCCGCCATTTTCGTCGGTCCCTCGCTCCAATTGCCTAGGTCCAGAGAGATTTTATATATTTTAATTTTAGCCAATTTGTTTCCCAAAATTTTCTTCAGGCCATGGTAGCACCGATTGCCGTATTGAATTCCCGGAGGTTATTTCATTGCACGTCAAGTTCTTCTCCGTGAGGATGGATCCTAGATATTTAAAATACGGGACCCTTTCAATATTTTTGTTATTGACACTCACGGAGATACAACCTCCAGTATTCACTCTCGACACCGTCATTAATTTAGTCTTCTCATAATTGATTGACATACCGAAGTAAGAAGCAGCCTCATCGATAGACGTAAGCGCCGCCAAAGCTTCCGACCCCGATTTCGTCACGACGTCAATGTCGTCCGCAAAGGCAAGATACATTATATCTTTGTTCCATGAAAGTGCGTGTCCCAATCTGCTGGCCTCCCTCATAATTGCTTCCAACGCGATATCAAAAATAATTGGGGAGAGGGCGTCCCCCTGTCTAACTCCCATCGTCATCTCGAATGCGCCCTATCATTCGACAAGGCGCCGTTGGAACGTATAACACTGACCGATCCGAACACGCACACCCTCGACTTACTCATCAGCTTACTCGGGATTCCCATGCTACGATGCTTTTTCTGTGCACTGTATAAAAATGAAACTGCACAATGAGCATTTCCGTCTATGGAATTGTTGGTTTTTTATTGTCACCAGTTACACCTGTAGATTTGAACCCAAGATGACAGAATTGCTAGTTTGGGTGCTTAATCACACGACTATTTACAGTTTATTAACTTGCGCATTACTTAAAGTGGCTCCTATAAGATGACTGGGATTTTCTCTACCCATCTTATGATTAATTTTATATTTTGTTTTACTTTGCCTTCTTTATTTTTGATCGAACATATCGAATTGCCTAATCAAGTGCGCTGAAAATGCGAGACCCGGGACGGCATCCGGTCCCCTCATCTGATTTGTGCTCTCATTCATGCGTCATAGATTCGCCATTCCTTGCGTAGGCTATTGTAAAATTTGAAATGCATTTCTGAATGTGCTTAAGCATATTATTTCAATGGAAATTTAAGAAAATTATTGGGACCGCTGCTGGCAAGATTTAGGGCAACATAATAAAGTTAAGGGTGATCTTATATATCTCGTTTGATTTTGAACTACTTCTTTTTGTGCCGTGCCGGGTCCCCCTGACGTTAGCGATCACTCTGGGGAAGACCTCTCTGTCCTGCGCTGCTCGGAATAGTTCGTCCACTCTTTTTATTATGGTCCACTATTTAATGTTGCGCAGCCAGCTCATTTGCTTCCTACCAACTCCTCGTCTTCCCTCTACCTTGCCCTCCAGTATCAATCGAAGGAGATATTTATTTCCACGCAATACATACGTCACGCAGATATGATATCTTTATCCTTTTGATTTTTGTCAGCAGCTCTCTCTTTAGGTTCCGGCTCTCTTAAGTACGTTTGTGTTAGTGATCATGTCGGTCCACGTGTATTCTTCTGTGTATCCACATATCGAATGCTTCTATCCGATTCATAATTTTCACTTTGTGGCATGTTTCACAGCCATACAGAAGAGCTGATCATATGTAGCATTTGATCGTTCTTTATCGGAGTTTGAGGTTCATATTGTCATCGCAGAAGAAGGCCCTCATTTTATTAAATGCAGCACGTGCAACTTCTATTCGGCACCTTACTTCTATATCTGGGTCGAGCGCCTACGTTAGGATGCTGCCGAGGTATTTGAATCGATCAATCATTTCGACATCCACTCCGTTTAGCTACAAAGATGCTCCAGAATTATCAAGTCTCCCAAATGTCGTCATCCATTTGGTTTTAGAGACGTTGATTGTCAAACCTAAACCTTCTCCGGCAACATTAATCGTATCTAGGAAGTTTTGAAGATCATATAAACTTTCAGCCAATATGAATATGTCGTCAGCATATCTGATATTATTTATTACTGATGCGATATTATAACGCACGGACGACATGTAGCGCATCTTCTCTCAGGTGTTGTTTTATCTTAGATCAATACGCTTGGCGCAGTCATTAGTCAAATAAACAAAAACAAAATGATGATAAGCAAGTGCGAACAGAAGAAAATAGGAATGCAAGTTTCGAGGTCGATCTCGAAAGATATTTAGACAGTTGTTATCGGGAAGAAATAGAAATACATAACAGACGCTGGATTCGCTTTTCGGAGACTGACTGACTTACAAATTCTCGACATATCGCATAATATTGTCCTAATCACCTCGTATATGTTTGATATGTTTTATTTATTTTACTTTAAACAATATGTATAAAATATATATATATATTTTAGTTATTTTATTTTTTAAATTTTGTTTATTTTATATTTGCATGTGCTAATTCCATTAAATGGAATTGAAATAACTGGTTAAATTGATTTTAAGCTGTGTAAGAAATTGTCCAATGAAATTACGCGATGGGGCCCTATATATGGTCCACCATATACGGTATACGCAGCGACAAACGAGTTAAATAACAGTAATTTTACTAAATGTTAAAATCGTCATTTAGACGACAAATACAAACTTCATTCTAAATTTTGTATTTTGAAAAATTACCGTAGATCATTTCACGGGCAGCCTTATTTTTTTGCGTTTCAATGAAAGTCTTGTATTTAATTATTGTTTATTTTACGCGTATCAATAAGTATTCTTTCTTTTCGTTTCCGCATGACTGAGGATCATGAATATGACTATTTTTCTGTTTTCGAACCACGTCCTTCCATTCATCTCTCAATCTTCCTCTCTTCCCTGACACACTGCCCAACATCATTATTTTTTATAAATTCTGTCCATCGCGGCGAGCAATATGTCCGAAAAATTTTAGTGTACCCCCAGGCGGCGGATAAGAGTATTTTTGATTTTTAACTGCGTTAAGATGGACTGGTTAGTTCGTTTGGTGGTCCACGGAATTCTCAGCATGCGACGCAAACACCACATTTCGAAGGCATTAATTTTTTATCTTTGTTTTTTACACAGCGTCGATGTTTCCACCCCGTATATGAGCGTTTGGACTAGGCGGAGTTTAGTAGTTTTTGAGATTTCGCAGTTCCTCCAGATAAGAGTGAGTCTGATCATGACATGTTCTGCTCATTATTTCTTTACTACAACCTCCATTTTTACATGTTTGTGACTCACGGTAAATTAACTCGTGCACCACGTCAATTTCACCCCAATTTAGGGTAGTTTTTGATGTTCCTGTTCTATTAATTTTCATTATTTTGGTTTTCATCTTATTTATGAATAACCCACGGGCTTCAATAAGTATCATGGCGTATTTAAATGTTTTCCAAGCGTTCAATAACAATCAAACGCAAACGAACAAATCCAAAGAAAATATTTGGAAGTACACAGTTGATTTTACAAAATGTTTACATCACATTCGCATGTTCTAAATTTGATTTATTGCATTTCAAACGGCTAATAAAATCTCAACGCGATCTATAAAAGATCATTAGAGCAAAAGCTCTATTGAAACAACCTCTACTATAAAATATATATTTGACAATTATTTGCATCCCTATTCGAGTTCAAAATAATTTATTTTATATATTTGAACTCTCTTCGGTTATCGGATTATTTATATTCTTCTCGTGGGTATAAAAACGGAACGAATGTATAATATATATATACTCCAATACTATTCTTATTGATTAGCATTTATTTTGTGCGCAAGCTGTATCGATCCAGATGCTTAAATCTTGAGTGATGAAAATCCGCTGATTTGTTGCGTCTTTTAACTACCTAATAACAAAGGTTTCTCAAAAATTGAATTACAAAGCATATTGGGAATAGTATATTATTTTTATATAAATGGCAAAGGTTTCAGTAATTTCACAGAACATCCATTAAACATCGATTGATACAAGTTTTTAAAAAAGCGTTTGTATAGTTTCGGTATAATCCTGTTAACGGGGGGGGCAAACATATTATTAAATAAAATAATTATTCATAAGTTTGTTTTCATTGCGTCAAAATGAACGTGTTTTCAATTTGCCACGTGCTGAAAAAGACGCAATAAAATTGTTGCAGGATCGTGGTGTCCTCACGAATTGTCAAGACGGCCATAAAGTTAATATATATGGCTCGACGAGAATATCGAGAATCATGTCGGTCGAGTGCTTCCTCCGCGGTGGATCTTACGCGGACTATGCCGGGAGATGCTTAATTATCGACATTGATGGCAATAGTTTAAGAAAATGTTAAACCTGGTTCGTTTTTATACTCAGACAATTGGTGCGGATACAAGACTGAAGAATTGCAAGAAGCTGAATTTTCAGCGAAGAAAATTAATGTCTTTACAAACATCCCACGCTCCCTATCGAGACGGTCGCGAAAGTATTTGTCAATATGTTCATTCAGGAGACCCGCTGGGTGAGCGTTCTAAATGAAACTCGGAGGTAATGCTACCTTCAATATCGAGTGAATGAGGAGGCGAATGTATGATCCAGACGAGATGGATGTAACCCCTTCTTAAGTATTCCATAGTGCAGTGGAATGTTCGTGACTGCACTATGATATTAAAAAGAAACAAATTAATAACTATTTTATTTAATAAAAATAAATTTGCCCCCCATTAACACCATTGTACCGTTTTTTCTTATCGGTAATAATTGCATAATGTTTAATAACATATTTCAGATTAAAACCAAGACAATTGATTAGGGGTTTGATCGAATGAAGCATCCCAGACATAGTACAAAATCAGTCACATTTCTTTAAAAAAATTTGCTTATACAGCTATAATTAAATATCAAAACTTTCCTACGTTATTTTAAATAATTTACTTTGAGTATTCTTAATATAGATATATTAGAAAAATATATATTAATTCTTTATTTGAATTTTTTCAGCGTATGGTATTTTTCAAAACACCCTTTGATATGAAGATAAGGATTCCTCTCACACGTTTTACAAAATATTTTTGTGGTCTTCCTTCTACCGTTGACGCTCCTATCGGAACACACGACGCAGTCTCTATAAATACTACCCATCGATGGGATGTGGAGCGTGCCGTTCAATCGCTCGTGAACATCACTCGTGGACTGTCTTCCGCTTTGTCGCGCGCCTTGTCGAAAATCACCGACCAACTCCTTCAGCAGTCTTCTGCGAAAGTTGATGTGCGAGAGCAATTTTTTCTTCCTTTTTTTCATTTCGATCTTATACAGAACATAAGCGTTTAAAATGCTCACGTCGAATCCCCATATGAACATCTTTCGCCACCATTTAAACATGCTCGTCATAAAACAATAAGAGGACGTATACCGATTCGCCTTATGCATCTTTCCCATTTGCTTGGTGAATTCGAGTACTGAAATCGGTTTATTGATCGTTTCTTGATATCCATTCAAAGTTTTCCGTCGAACGGGAGCAGGGTAGGGTGAATTACACGTACTTATCATCGTTATGACTTTTCTGCCCCTCCAAGCCAGCGCCATTAAATTATCAGTGCTGCGTCTGCACGTTAGAATCTCCCTTTTTTTCAATTTAGGTTTCCTCAATACAAACGGGACGCCTCTGCTGCTCTTAACTATGGGTCCGGTCAGATGGGCTTTTAACCTTATCAAGCTTTCGGCCAACCCTATGCTAGTTAGATATCTATCGGTATGGACGTGATAGCCCGCGGCGTGAGGAATTTTAAATAGCAGCTGATCGTATAAATGTAATACAATTTTTGATGCGAACGGAATATTTTGTTTACTGAACTCTTTTGATATGGACGATCCGTAATACGGCAAGAACGAATAAATATATCCAGTTTCCGAATCTGCCAAAACGTATATGCGAATTCCATATTTTTGCGGCTTTTGAGGATTGTACGCGATGAAACATATTTTGCCTTTTTCAGATATGACCGATTCATTTACGACGATATTCTGACCGGGGATGAAATAGTCTCTAAATTTTTTCTCCAAGTATTTAAGATAATCGTCGACCTTTTTGATTCTATCCTGCGTGCTTTGAGTCGGCGCGTTGTTAGTCGCCAAATGCAGCATCCAAAAGATTTGGAGAAAACGGTTCCTTTTAAATATGGCCCTGAAAAAGTATATCTTCGTTTCGAAGTTCGTCGTAAAATAGTCTTTCATGTCTTTTAAGGGTATGAGTCCTATGTTTATGATGACGCCTAAAAACGCTTTCATTTCGACCGGCGTAGTATCTTTCCATTTTTTCCAAATTGAATATTTCGAAAGGGACATATTGTCGATTTTATTTCTGGCGTAACTGTTTGTCTCTTGGCAAATATTCTCAATCAACGCGTCGGTGTAAAATAATTTAAAGAAATCGATGGGATTAGAACATTCGTTTGGTAGTTTCGGCCCGACTCTTTCATGACCTAAGAAGAATGGCCGACTTTTAGGAAGAGTTTCGTTTCCATCCGTGACTTTCCAATCGCCTTGAGTAGATACCAAATCCTCTACTTTTATATCTTCTTCTACGAGGTTGATCTCAGGAGCTGTATTTCTAACGTGACGACTAAGTGGGAGATTGTCGCTCGAGTCACTTTCAGGCTCCGACTCCTCGTCAATGACAATCTCTCTTTCGACGTCATTGTACATACTTCCCTTTAAAACATTATCATACAATAAGCGATCTTCGTCAAATATATTACAGTCACCGAGTATACGTTCATTGTTAAAAACTAGCTCTTCATCGTCACTACTGTCTATCTCATAATTAGCATTGTTTCGATTAGTCGACATGTTTGCAATACAGATATTGATAAATATAAATACGAATCAAATAATTGGAGAATCTATCATCAAGATTAATCCATTTTTCTACTCATATATGAGTTAAATTGAGAAGAAAAATACACTTCACCACAAATATCAAATATTGTTTTGTCTTTCTTTTAATATACTACAGATGTGCAGTATGAAATCAATCCCATTCTTATGCTTAAAACCCAATTCACATTATGTTCAGGAATCAATCAATCGTTCATGAAACATGTGCAAAATGCAAATATGACAAAATCACTTTACAACAGCACTTAAATCTGTTAATAATTCCGTCGGACTTTAACAGTGAATCCACATTGAATTTTGGCATACATGTCGTGCCCCCCATTTGGGGAGGATGGATGATTTACTAATTAAATGCAGAAATTTCGCCTGGCAGACGCTACTAATGGCTATGGCTAAAAATGTCTGCCTATCTATACGATTATCGAGCGATCAAAACCACCAGCTGAGTGAGATTTTATATGCCACCGGTGATCATGGCAACACTCATCGACGGTTGACAGTTATATTGACGGCCGAAGCGCATTTCTGATTTGTAAAATCATGTTAAAATTATATAGCATGTATTTTAGTTCATAAAAAATATCATAATCATCTCTACGAAATGTCACAAATTCCCGTCAAAAATAATCTGATCGCCAAAATATATATCGGTACGCAACTATCCCTGTACCCTAAATAAAAGCGAAAATAGCTTAGATAAAATCATTTTCTAACACTTAAATATTCTTCTAGTGATAAAGATTCTACGACGCTAAATGCTTATGTTATTTTGCTTAAAACACTAAAAAATTCCAATATTATTTTGAAAATTTGCCCGAAGTCATTTAGTCTGGATCTGATTTTAGAAGCCAGACAACTTGCTGCTGAAAATGGCCGCTCAGCCTCCATACTCGTTGGAGATATAACACCATCGATGCGACTGATAAAATTCCTTTCTGCTGAGACACGGACTAAAACTCGCAAAATTCCCGATTTCCCGACAAATTATTTATTTCCGTCGCTGCAGATGAATACTCATATACTTATAATACTTTGATGTGATTCGTAATTATATTACGCAGCAATACAAAAATTCCGAATCCCGTATCTATTATATTTCGTATCGATATTTCCATTATTAGAGTCGAGGTGTAGTAAATACATCACCGGTGGGGAAAGGTTAATATAATAATTTGAACAACGTGCATGCACTGTATAAAATGTATACATAAATTAGACAGTTACTGCCCCTGGGCGTCGCCTAAGCTCGCCAATTAGTAGTTACGCCACTGTTTCCAAGCGTTCAGATTTCGGCGGGAATGTCTCGATTTGGTAGCTTTCATCGTGCTGGCTCACCAGCACGTACACCACCTCAGTGTACGATTTCTGTTGGATACAAATTTCAATCCCGATTTTTAGGGATTACGTTTACTAATCCTGCGATTCATGAGCACCTAAAACTGTCCGGGATCCCAGGATTGGATTCCCTAATCATAATGTAGCCACAAGCACAAGTTCACTGCAGAACTATGGACCTCTTAATATCCATTCACAGGAAGGGGTTACATCCATTTCGCCTGTATCATACATTCACTCGATATTGAAAGTAGCATAACATTCAGAATTTTGATAGGGAGTGTGGGGTTTAACTAACTATAGATATGACTACAAATTTTAATATTTTTTAAAAGCATAAAATCTACTTTTTTCGTTTTGTAGTAAATGCAGTGCAAAACCAAGGCTTACAGCAGCGGCGATGAATTAGATTTTCGATCGAATGCATCCCTTCCAATCGCCAATAGGTACGATATACTGAGATATCGTATTCTTGAAAGTCTGAATGCATTTTAAATGGATTTGTTTGGCTAAAACATGCGTTTGTGTAATATATTATAAAATTGGATTGCTGCTGGTTTAGTGATTAGTGCTGCACAGTAGAAGCGGCGCGACGCATGCGCATTACGAACGATTTTCCATCTCTATGCGACCGTCTATCGCTTGGAATCCCAAATTTCCCTATAGCGCTTAATACAAGTTTCATTTAAAAATACATATTTTTAGTCTCAAAAACGCAAAAAAATCCTAGGCATGAGAACTTCGCAAATGTTAAATCCGCCAATCATATTTTAAGTTGATTTTGTAAACAGCAAATATTTTTTTGCATGTTAGTCTTTATAGGAAAATTAGATATTGTAGTCGAATGTAATCAAATATTAACTTATATAACAAGAGCTGGCAGCATAAATTTAAATTCGTCTAACACATGTGAATAATTTAATAGTTGTGCTCTGGCGTGTTTCTGGACTATAATTATGACAGTCTGGCGACTGAGTGCCATATATATAATTATACTATAATTTATTTCAATTTTTTAAAATTGACATCAACTACTATATTAACAAGCTGGTAATAGTCTGGCAACCCCCTCCTCTCTCGAAACCAATGGCACTCAGTCGCCAGACTGTCATATTCATAGTCCAGAAACACTTCAGAATACAACTATTAAATTATTCACATGTGTTAGATGATCTTCGATTTATGCTGCCAGCTCTCAGTTTATTAATAAATGCAGCTAAGAATTAGAAATATTTTGACGAAATAAATAATAATATTTTATTTAAGTATAATATACTCAAACAGCTTGCATAAATATGTTTGAGTAAAAATAAAGTTTAACATGTTTTTTTTTATGTGTAAACTTGAAGCACATATTTATGCGCCCGGCATTTATTGAGTTAATATAAAAACGTTCGTCAATCTGCTAATTTTGTTTATTTTTTAGCTCGTGTATAAATTTAATCCTCATAAATTATAAGAATAGTGCGAATTTAAATAATAATTTTAAAATTATATTTTATCTTAAAATTAATAAAATACTTTTTTCCGCTGGCAACACTGTATTGTTCGTTCGCGCGTGCGAATCGCTAATGTCAGTAATGGTGTTCGTGCCGGTGTTGTGTGTTTAGTTTGGATGTTCGCTTACAACACAGTAAATATTGTAATTTTGGAGAAGTATTTTATACTGTGCATTGATTTTGATTGATTGTTTCATTTATAATTTATTTTATTATTTAAAACTACAATTAATATTTCCTATAGATGGCTTATTGAGATAATTTTAGTATCACTGATAAACAATTTGTGGTGGTTGATTCCAAACAATAAATATGTCCAGGTCTTTGACAAACATATTTTGACTCATCTACTTTGAATATTATATTATTTGTTCAATTGCTCGATTCCAGATGATCGGTATTATTTTTTTATTCCATCAATTCAAGCATTTTCAAGATTTTCCCACATGAACATAACAACTTTTACATTTCAAAACGTCTTAATTTCAATGGAGTGCATAGAACTTTGAATAAACAATAATCAGACGGCGCAATGTCTGACGAATATGGTGGATGAGGTAGCAGTTCCCAATTGAGTTCCTTAATTTTTTCCTGGGTTACTTTAGCTGCATGGGGTCTGGCATTATCATGCTGCAATATCACCCATTTTCGGTTGACGAAATTTGTATGTTTTTGTGCAAAGTGTATTATCCCACCACAATCCCACCATATGCTCAAGAAGACCTTTTTTATAGTCAATGAAGATTTAGGAGATGGTACAGCCGATTGATTCCAGTAGCGATTTCAGCAGCTCGGTATCGAATTCAGTAGGTCTCCCACTTCGGTGGTCATCAACTAGGCTAAAATTGCCACTTGAGAATCTTCGAAACCATCATTGACACTCGTTGACTTTAAGAATTTTGCCGTAAACACCACAAATTTTCTTAGATGTCCGCATTGCGTTACAACCCATTTGGAAGAGCATAAGATGACGAATATGTTCTTCTGACGGCTGTGTGTACATTCATTTCATTTAAGCCTTTTATATTGGAAATTCACTTTTCTTCGTAAAATTTTGAGATCAATCTCATTGTATCGGATTGATTTTTTGCTAATGAAAACCCTTCTACATGTCTTGTATACTATTGTAGAGCTTTTAAGATTGATATATTATAAATCAAATCGATAGCTTGTTTATTAAAATGTATTGTTACTCTTGCATTTATTGTATGCTGTATTTTTTTTTTATTTATAGAATATGGATCGATACAATGTATGACGGAATATGCAGTTTTAAAGAAGAAATTTCCTTTTTTCTCTTCTAAATAAATCGAAGCAAAAATTAAAAATGCCAAGAAGTTCATTGCAATGGCATGTATTTATACTCCCAAAAATAATTAGGTAAGTATATCATACACAAAAATTTCAATTGTGTGTTATAAATTGATAATTAATGGGTTAGTATGTTTCATAGCAAGCTATATTCTGTCCTGGGCCTCCTCCTTTCAATTATCCAGGCCTAGATTAGCAGTGTCTTTTTCCATTTGATTAGCCCAGCGGAGCCGAGCTCTTCCGACATGTCTACTGCCACCCTGTTAAATCTAAGACGGCTCAGGGGATTCGGTGTGTCGGCGTTCGTGCCACATGATCTGCCCAATGGAAACGGCAGATTATTTCATTGCACGCCAAGTTCTTCTCTGTGAGAATGGATCCTAGATATTTAAAATCCTGGACCCTTTCAATATTTTTGTTATTGACACTCACGGTACGGTACATCTTCCAGTATTCGCTCTCGAAACCGTCATTAATTAAGTCTTCCCATAATTGATTGACATACCGAAGGTTGCAGGAGTCCCGTCGATAGACGTAAGCGCCGCCAAAGCTTCCGAACTCGATTTCCCCACGACGGCAATGTCGTCCGCAAAAGCAAAATACATTATATCTTCGTTCCATGGATGTGCGTGTCCTAATCTGCCAGCCTCCCTCATAATTGCTTCCAACTCAATATTAACCTTTTCGTTAGTGAGCAAATTTAAAATCGATGAAGTCGTTGTTGTCATAATCGCTTTACACCGATTACTTTCTGTCAGCTCCTAATCAGCGTAAGACAATCTTCAATTCGAGGCAGAGTCAATTGTAAATGAACACTACATACATACAAGAGCACTTCCTTTCTTTATATAAACAGTGCACAAAAAATCGATTCATTTGCTCCTCCTTTAGAAGGAAATGATAATTGGACAAAGACTCATTCAACACGCAGCGAAGAACGGCAGGCAGTTAAAAAAAAAACATCGTCGATAGCACACAATATCCGGTCATTTTTTTGCGTAAACAAATAACACACTTGAAATCGAAATCATTATAAGTCGATAAATTTGGGCTTAACGATCTATACAATCATGCGATGCATATGAAGAAGCTCTTTGTCTGAGTCTCCCGAACTGCACTAAGTTCTCTCTGTCTCTGTCCGCCTCGGAGCTTCAATGCACAAGAGTGCTCTTTCTGAATAGTGAAGGTCAAAACGGATATTTCCGATAGTACTCCCATACAGGTTAAAGAGAATCGTGGAGAGGGCTTCCCCCTATCTAACTCCCATTGTCACATGGCCAGCTTCAGTATCAATTGATAAGCAAAATACAATTGTATAAAAGCGGGCGAAATTATTTAATCAGCGAAAGACGTCAGAATTTCTCACTGATAGATTTTATCAAATTTTATGAAACCAAAAATTTTTTTTTTCAATAGATGTATCATTAGATAATAGTGAACATATTAATGGTTAAATTAACCTTAATAATAGAAGAAAGTTGATAAGATTATATATCGAAAAGAAGTTGACAAGAATTTCCACGTTTGAGTTATTGCCTTAGGCACAAAAAGACAGTATAAGATTATTACTGATTTTTTTAATATTCAAATAGTGCAGTACGGTTAACGAATCATATTTTAGTGTATTTCCACAAGTTAGGTCTCTTACACTATTGCGCTTTATCTGCTACATGCTATTC
This sequence comes from Stenopsyche tienmushanensis, assembly GCA_008973525.1. Taxonomy (NCBI): domain Eukaryota; kingdom Metazoa; phylum Arthropoda; class Insecta; order Trichoptera; family Stenopsychidae; genus Stenopsyche; species Stenopsyche tienmushanensis. Next base: position 490,250 of record WACJ01000190.1, read on the forward strand.
TCTAACTACAAACTAAATTGTAAAATACAGGGTGTATCCCAAAATGAATGATATATACATGTTTTTAAAAGATTTATGAATGCCGGTACAAATTGTTGATATTTATCAAAGTACTGACTGTATAGACTGTATGGTTGCAGTGGCGTTTAAAATATATTTCATGATTTTTTGGGACACATCCTGTAAAGTGATTGATTATCCCAAATAATTGGCCAGTCGGATAAATTTGCTATTTATAATTACTGGTTTCATTGCATTGCTCTGCGATTGATAATAAATGGCATTGCGTTTTGTTGCATTGTAAAATGTCGTATTACTGTGACTTGTATTTCAAACTGTCTGCACTTTTTTGTTATAGGCATAAAATATGGCGCTCTTGGGCAGATTGCAAACTTACATTCAATTCACTCACATATAATCACCATGCGAATGCTAATTATGCGACTGATGTTTTATTAGAACCGGTATTTTGGTTTGTTGATAATTTTACAGGAACACTTGGAAAGGTAACTATGATTTAACGAAAACGTATCATTACTTTTCAACCTTATGCCCGGTTCACAACAAGCGTATAAAATCAGGTATGGTTAAAATGAAGGCAGAAAAGTAGTGACCGCACGGTTATTCGGCGCTGTTTTTTAACTAGGGCTGCCAAATCTGTCCCACCGTGACATAGAACACTTTAAATTGAATCCACAGGTATATAACGATTAAATAGTATTTAGTATTTTACATACTGCGTAAAAGTGAAACTGCGTATTTCAAGGATCGAGAAAGTCCCTTAAAATACACGGTACATTAAAAAGACTTGTCTGCTCCAATCATCGAGGTGCACAAACGACATCACTACTATTGACTTACAATTATTTAATCTAAAAATCGCTTGGAGTGCAAAGGATTAAGGGATTTTCTCGACCCTTTTAAAGTGTTATTTGTGATGGCGCGACAGAGTTGGCAGCTCTAGGATCACGAAGTCTAGTCTCCGTATCATACCTGACGTTTTACGCTTGATGTGAACCAGGCATAAATGTCTAAACAAGACAGATTTACGTATTGATATTGTGAAGTCAAATGATCTACAACTTAATATTTGAATTTATTATTCCATTTTTTGTAGTTTTTTGTATTTATGGTTTCACTTCTGACGCTATCAGTTGTGGGAATTGCATATTCTCTTGGTTTGCCATACTGGTGGGATAGGAGTCCAACATGTACAATATTTTTATTGGTGATTGGTCATTGGCTACTTATAAATATAGTATTCCACTACTATAAAGCAGTCATAACTCCTCCTGGAAATCCTCCCGAAGTTAGTAGTGTTTAAATAACTTTGTAATTATATACTGCCGTACATGCATTATATAGGGTCATCTAAACGTGACGTCTAGATGTTCTGATTGATCAATATTCACAATAACAGCATTTATAACACCATCTAGACATACTTTGATGACCCTTTATATTACATCCAAATATTATAGTATGTTTTTTATGCTCTCAATTATTTAATTTTAGGCGTCCCTAATTTTGGAAGCCGCTAGTATATGCCGAAAGTGTATCACACCAAAACCTCCCCGCAGCCATCACTGTTCAGTATGCAATACATGCATACTGTGTATGGATCACCACTGTCCGTGGCTCAATAATTGCGTAGGACATTATAACAGGCGCCATTTTTATTTGTACATGGTCTATATGGTTATTGGCGTGCTGTTTATAATAATCGGCGGCTTAGATATAGGCTATGTAGTTCTATGGATAGGCGACGAGACTGCCAACACATCGGAGAATGAGCCAGATCTCATCGGTCATCCCGTACACGTAAATAATACCGGAGCACTTATACCCGTTGTCGGTTTTCCCGAATACGATACAAATCTGTTACCCAGAGATCATAAATTACCGATTCCGAAATTGACGATGGCCCAAAAAATTGCCGCAAATTCCATAACGCGTCAAGCCGTTATATATATGGCTGTAATAAACATTGCTGTGTTTTTTGCTCTGGGAACATTAGTGATTTGGCATGGGAAACTTATAACCAAAGGAGAGACCAGCATCGAAGCTCACATCAATCAGGCTGAGGTGAGAAGAGTAGGACCATCATATAGAAACCCGTATAATTTTGGTCCAAAGAAAAATTGGAAATTATTCTTGGGAATTATAAGTGGAAGGTCTTTCTTTTTTCATGTTATTTTACCTTCGGGGCATCCTCCCGTTGGAACCGGTCTGATATGGCATACAGTTCATGATACGTTAGAAGATTGGCCATGATTTTTCAAAAACTCTGTAGATATTTATAATTGAAATTTGGCCAAATTTTTTTTGTTATATCTATTTTTTATATATGTGTTTTTATATTTAATCTTATCAAAGGTATTATGTTTAGTATCTGAGAGTTCCTTTTGTAAGAACGTCAACATGTTGTTGGCTTATTTATCCAATCATTTTTGTTAATTCTAAATTATAAAATTAAACGATTAAGTTGCAAAAAACATCTCAATCAAATTTTCATTGATTTGTAAAATTGATTGACTAATTAATATCTATAGTAAAACCCGCTTATTAATCTTAACTGACAATTTAGTAGCTTAAAAATTATTTGCAAGTTTACTTCAATCAATCGTGGATTTTCAGAAAGTATAAATGCTATAACGATGACTTGGTATTAATCACAAGGAGTTAACGAACGATGGTACATAATTGCATTTAATTAGCAATGCTTGATTCAATGCGATTTAATAGCATCCAGGTGACTAACCACAGGATACAAATAAGAACATTGTGTCACTCGACACCTCTTAACAAGATCCACAAAAGGTCAGGAGTAGACTCGTGAAGCGATATTCGTAAGGCCAAACCTAAATAAACACCATTATCACTCAATTTACCGCATCGATCCGAGTGGTGATTAAAAATTTAACGAGAATGACCTCCGACTATCGAGCTTAAACCCCATAAGAAATTTCACCTTGGCGACGAGTGTCTGATATTATAACTGAAGTGATTTCAGAATTAAACCCTTTAACTGTGAAAAACGATAGTATGTGTTCTTTAAATTTGCTTTCTATGTGGGTTTTACTCTATTGGTATTAATTTTGTCAATCAAGTAATAATTCCGGAGCTAAATCTAGTTAATAGTTGCTATCTCGTCATGTTTAGATGATATTACTTGTACATGGATTATATAATGATTGAAGGACATTTCCAATCTTAATTAACATTAATTTAGATTGGAAATGGCCTTGTAAAAAAAATAGTGTAAAAATAAATATATATTTAGATATAACGATTATATTATGAATTGACAGACAAATTAAGTGTGATAACTGACATAATGTATGAATGTGAATAGATAGTGTAGTAATACTATGATTAAGCGATTCAACTTGTATTTCAATCATCTTGAGTTCAATTCTACAAGATGTGGCGACCACATTTTTAAAAATATGAAAACTGTAAACAACCATTTAAATAAACTGAAATTATGTACTTAACACATTGAAAGTTAGCAAATGTAATATTTAAATTCATATAGGTAAGCATAGTCTTTTGAAAATACACCTATCTCTCGTTTAACGTGGACTATGAAATCATATGAAATAAATATAAGTCATTGTTATGTAAATTTTATCATACAATTTTACATCTTTGACGGTGTATTTTCAATTCGTTTTAAAAAACTGAATTAAGGTGTTACTGGTATAATAGATTGTTCCGTTAGGAATGTCGTTTTTTAAATGAAAGAGTTAAATTCAAACAAAAACATTATTAATTAATTTCATCGATCGGAAATAAAAAAGTTTAACGAGTTTTAATATAAATATTTTCCGACTCTTTTATATTTATGATTTTTTCCCCCAATAAATGACGCTGCATCGATCTAAATAAATGATAGTCGAAAAGAGCACGGTCAAGATAAAAAGGTGGATGCGGAATCGTTTGCCAATCGAATTAATTTTATTTGTTTTCGGTTCTCTTTGAATAACGGGATCGCGCATTATCATGTTGCTAAAGAATTTGTCAACGGTCGATTCTTCGTACTCAACGCCACTTTTAAACTTTCTAATTGTGAACGATAAATCTCCGTCGTCAAAAAAACGTCATTCCTAACGGGACAATCTAATATTATATTTAAAATAATTTGTGATCCAGCTGTACCAAAACTATTATATATGTAATTTACATTTATTTTGTTATTTTATGTATATTTTCAGCTTTTATTAAGACTTAATTATTTATAGCTTTTTTTGCGTTTACTACTGAGCCAGTAGATTAAATATATTGAGTTGGTATGCAATTATTTTTCTGCATAGACTTTTAAATATCAATTAACCGCGCCTTCAGCAATGCGCATGTATCGTTCTTAAGCCCTCCGCCGCCTTCATATGAACATCACTTGCTGTTTGTGTAATTTGACTCTCACGGGCTCTATATTTGTCTCTTTCCGAATGTCATTCTTCTGCTGTTTTTCATCGTCTTGTACATTCAGCATCCTTCTTCTGCCACATAGCGCACGTTGTGTATTTGCACCCCGCATTCCACGCCCAGGCATCCGTTAACATTGAAGGTACCATGTTGCTATGGGAGAACGAGCTGATTCCCAGCTTCTCCCGTAGGATGCCCCTTTCAGTGTTCCATGCTCGGCAGACAAATGTCGTGTGTGCAGCATCGTCGTACTGCGCTTCGCAGTGGTGGCACTCCGGGTCGGTCTCTTTGCCTATTTTATGTAGGTAGCTACCAAAACAGCCATGCCCGGTGAGAACCTGGATCAAATGGTAGCACAGTTGAACGTGCTTTCTGTCTATCCAGGTTCTCAGGTTCGGTATTAGCTCATGCATCCTTTCAATTTGTAGTGCCTCAGTCCGAAACAAAAGACGAAGAAACCTAATTCGAGCAGCAGCGGCAGCCGTAATTCGTGATAAACTCATCCAATTATAATGGGAAAACAACCACCTTACACTCCAAACTTGGCGTCACGTGACTACCATGTGTTTAGTCCATTGAAAGAAGCATTAAGAGGGCAACGATTTCAAGACAACGTTGCGGTCGAACAATACGCGCACAATTGGTTTTCGGAGCAGCCGCCTTCTTTCTTCAGTCGTGGAATTAAGAAGCTTCCTATCCGATGGAATAAATGTATTTCTAATGAAGGATTTTCTTTAAAAATAATGTGTATTAAAATTATGAAACAAAAATTAGTAACGTGAATATGATATATTCAAAACCAAGTGAAAACTTCCTCCCCAGCATTGGCCCAGATAATCAAGAGTGTACCGTATTTATTTGATTTTGGCATTGAGTTTTTCATTTTGTCATGCCCAGATATTCAACGAGGATAATGCCTCACGGAATCCCTACTTTTATTCCTTTAACACTATGTTTATGATGTATTTTGATACATTTCTGAAAAATAATCGTAGAAACTGATCACATTTTCTTTTAGGCCTACAACTCTTAATGGTGCCAATTTTTCGCGATTGTTTAATTTCATACTCAACATCTATAAAATTAAAAGACAATAACGCAATAACCAGAAACAGTCATACAATACAATAAACTAAGTTTGGATTAGATATAATTGATTAAATGGTCCAAAAACATACCGTCAAAGCATCTTTTCGGTGGCCTCCAAGTGATATTTTTAATATCTTGGATTTAGCAACAATAAATATAATGTTATACGATAAAAATATTCGTCTCACAGATTTAAGTTAATAGTGTATAATTATGTTGTTTTTATATACGTCAAATTGACGCGTGGTTTTCCGTAGACGTATTTAATACTGTGCCATTAAAAAGCTTGATTTAATTTGCGCCGTTGCCATTTTTAATTTCGTTGTTAATTTGCGCTTCGCTCTATATGGGTTCCTTTTAATATAACCGTCGACTGCATTTATTACTTTGATGGCATGAATGCAACAAAGATGGGCGTTGTCTTAACAATTTTTAAATTATTTTAGAATAAGATTGATTGAATACGCAGACGTATTTGTGATAAATGAGAATTCCAATTGTTCATTTGTAAATAAGTTTTGTATATAGGAAATAAATTTTGTGACAATTTGTGCTATTTATTGTTGAGAGATATCCAATCGTTCATATTTTGATATATTGTTATTAAAAAGAAGATATTGTGATACGAAGGTGCTATCAGCTTAAAATACATACCGTTTATTGCAAGAATTATTGACGCTGAGGAATTAATCCAAAAATAATGACGTTGAATAGGTCAAATAACATTTATTCTTACAATTTGTATCATTAAATGAAAATTGAAAATATTATATGCATAAAGATCATTGAATCGATTGCCTTTTGAAAGTCGGAGTCAGAGCTAGCTGGAAAACTTTCAGCAGTGATCTTAGCACCAAATCGTTGTCACAGACCGCGATTAATCACTTATGTTCTTGGAGAACAAGATATAAAGAAAAATAATAAATTGTGTAAAAATTATATACACGCATTCTTCATTGTTATGGAAGTTACTCGATTAAATAATTATTATGGAAGATTGAGCCCAGAAAAAATGGACGTGTTCATTATAAATCAAAACGACAAAAGTGAATCTGATGTTGATTCTGCATACCGCAGTGATGTAGAAATAAGACAATTGTTTTAGCATCCACAAGCAAAAATGTTTGTCAATAAATAATTCACGGTGTCATAACAGTTGTATAATTATTTTAATTGATTTTTTTGTGTGGGAAATGTGACAAAGTGTAAATAAAGAGCAGAATACGCGGTACGTAGAAACGCTACTGAAGGAGTAGTAGAAAATAAATGTAAACATTTAAAAACACTAAATAATCATTTGGAGCTGAAAAAAATAACGATTTGAAGTCCTGGATTTTCAGGGATGTAATAGTGACAATCTGTTCAGCATAGGTGCCCAATCATTTGCAAGACTTGGTGGAAATAATCTAATTTAAAAAAAGGATGAATGTAAGAAGTGCCCATGTTTCAAGTGACCTCTCGCTGCAATTTCTGCGACCGAACAAAGTGGCAACTGCCGCTGCAATGAAGACAACGAGGGGTCCGAGAAGTCGGTCAAGAGCCCTGATATGTTATATGTTTTGTATTAGTTCAACACTTTATTGCGGGCACACGCAAGGCATGCTATATAGCAGGGATGCTCAACCGGTCGATCCCGTTAATTTTCGTGAATTTTGATTTTTTTACATAAATATACCAAACCGTTCCACGGTCAAGATTTCAAACAAATTTCGATTCGACGATAGATATATCTTAATGATCAAAATAATGCGAATCATTGAACTTTCTGGAAACATAACACAATAACATTCCAGATGTTGATTGAAGCAACGTCCATAGCTTGATTACTTCAATTTCTATAGCAATTGGACAATGGAATTACCTTCCAGAAAGATCGCTACGAGAGAAGGCGAACATTTAGCCGAGTATTAAAGAGTTGCAGGTCGCCATGAAGTCAAACTTCATGAGTCAGCTTCGGCTCAGCTCCGAATGAGCTTCGAATCTTGTTCTAAGTCTCAGCTTGAGTTTGGATTCACTTCTAAGCTCGAGTTTGGGTCTTCTACGCCTCGCTGCCGCAACCTGTTCAAAGTGGAGCGTATAAACATGTTGGTAGTGTGGGATATCTACCCACTAAAACCCCCCTCTTCTGCTGCCACCCGGTTACTAGTTAAGTATTGCACTAGGATAGCAGCGATGTGTCCCTCCTGGGCTCGTCAATTATTCAGCTAAGATTATGCTTTCTGTTATGCATTCGGCGTTTTCCTTCTACTGCATAAACGCACTTTGTATACCTGCACCATGCATTCCATGTCCTAGCATCCTTGAGCATTAAAGGGATCATGTTGTTGGGATCAGCTCCTCTCATAGGGTATTCCTATCAACGCTCCACGCTAGGCAGACGAATGCTGTGTATGCAGCATCATCATTACCAGCTCAGCAGTGATGGCATACCGGGCTTGTCTCTTTACCTATTCTCTTGAGGTAGCTGCCAAAGCAGTCATGCCCGGTGAGAATCTGGGTCATGTGGTAATCCATTTGGTCATGTTGCCTAGGTTGCCATAATTCCAGGGTTGGTATTAGTTTATGTGTCCACCGACCTTTTGTGGATTTGTCCCATTGAGACTGCTACACCGCCATGGTAGTTTCTCTGGCCGCCTTCTTTGTTTCTCCTTTTTGTACTACCAGTCTCCTGGGTGAGCAGGTCAATTGGTGGTATGACAGTCAGTGCCAGGATAGCATCCTCCGACACTATTACGGTATGCAGCACCCACCCTTAACGCACTTCTATGGACACTCGCCGATGTTACGAGGGACACAGCAACCGTGGGTCATCGGAAGATCGTGCTGAGGGTGTTGTCGCAAGTTGGAGGGGTTGGAGAGAACGTTCCGCGATGAAGATAACTGGGCTCGCCCACGTTACAGTTGTTTTTGGCGTTCATCGAAAAAATATTACAATGTATTTAATGATCAGCCAAAGAAATTAATTATCATTCTTTATTGAAAACCATCCCAATCAAATAAGGCAGGTTTATATCACATCAGCTTATATCCAGACACGGAGCAATTATATTTTTTGTGAAAATACACAAACAAATTAATTACGAACCACCGTCACAGCTGAATTTCAATCAGTTTATAATATTGTTTTTATGAGATAATTGTTATCGAAGGCTTTGAAGATATTTTGGCAACCGAAGTGTTAATCGGGGAATCTCTTATCCCAAATACGCAAACATCAGCTGACATTCGCCCTCGATTAAAGAAGAGGTTAATGATAAAGTGAAAATGGGATCACGAGCAAGATAACAACAACCAGTTGTAAAATAGTTATAACTATTATCAATTGTTTATGTTATGACTAATGCTCGCTAATTTCGGAACGCCGTGACATTTTCAGACTAAATTAAACATCTAATTTAATAAGATGTCTGAGTTAGATTTATGATGGCGCGCTGCGTTGTATGTTCATGCTGCAATAATGCCTAAGAATATAATTTTGAATGCAAAAGTATTTCATCTAAGCCATTCATAATTGCTCGACGAGATCGAAAACAAATTGGCGAATAGCCGCATTATTATAGAGTGTAATATGAGATCGGGAGTAGTTTTTGCAATTTTTCATTTTTACTAAGCAGATTTAATTCGCCAGATTAACAGCGCCATCTCTTGTGGCCCTACGGAGACATTGCAGCTGCTTACCGACCGATCGCTTCTTGCGCGTGCATCGTTGCCGGTCGTTTCTCCTGCAGCCAGATCACTATCTCGCGTGGAATAAATTGTTATTTAGAGAAGAGAGTCTTTCTATTCGATGCCCTTCGTATTCCCATCCATTCGTCCAGCAGCATCACAGCCCAATAGAAGAACGGACCCGTGCGCTAGCGTGGCCATTCCGACGAGCACGTGAGGGCGGGGAGCCGCCCTGGGACTCTACCCCCGAGAGCACCCCCGCCTCAACGTTACAACTTAAATAGAAAAAATGAAGATGCGTTCCATGGATTTTAAAAACCGCATAACTTTAAAATAGCTATATAAAATATACCCAAAATCGCACAAAAAAAATAATAAAAAATCAGGAAAACAATAAGACAATTAAAAATTTCTTGATCCATTTATTTGAGCAGCTACTTGCATGTTCTATGCTGCCCAATAGTATTTTAAATTATCTGTGTCGGAACATGGGATATTAGCTTCGGTATCATTTTGGCATACACGCTGAATGATCTTTGTGTTGAGCTTCCTCGTGATTTTCACAAGATAATGTGTCTTATCGAGTTTTTATAACTTTATTTCCATCAACCTCGAATCAGTAAAAATGTTCATAATCGTACACTATTTATTATAAGGTATTAAAAAAAAATTATTCCAACTTTTAAAAATTGACATAATTTTCTGGTTGGCTTTAGCAAGTCGATAAAAAGCAAAAAAAAATACAGAATCTTTTTTTTAAATTATAGATTAGAATAGAAGGTGCACAAAAATAGGTTTGAGTGTACTTGACGCGGCGGCTCGTTTTGCGTTTTGTCTGCGTGCGTTTTATTTTATGTATAATATCTATGTATATAAAAATGAATGTCTCCGGGATGTCAGCACGGAGCGCGGTGTCTGATCCGGTTTTGCTAAGGTAAAATAAGCCTTTAGTCAACTATGCCGAGAAGCGGTAATACCATGCAACAAATCAATCATTCATGTATTCTAAATGCTAGTACCCGCCAAGCAAAGCAACGCCTTGGAGCTAACTTCACACATAACAAATTAATTAATAACAAAATAAACTCCACCATTCATTCGAATTGAAACATGTGCAGATCCGGTGCGAGCATCAACAAATAACAGAAACACACAGGGTATGCGTGCATGCTTCTCACATGGACAGCTGTCTACGGGCTGCTCACGCCTAAATAATTTATTACCAGACGCTACGCATCATATGGAAAAGTATTGTGAATATAAAAGCTCTTCATTAGCACTGCATAAGCATAATCTTTGGGACGACTGTACCAACATGGGGAGCAAAGTGCGCAGCATGATGCAAAACCGTGAAATTAAAATTCCATGTCTGCAAGGACACGCTCCTTCTCCACTTCTTGCGGCCATTTGCGCTCTGGGCGCGGGGGGAAGCTAGCTTAATATTCTAATTTTACTTTGAGATTCTTAGGCTGGGATAAATATATAGATGAAAACTGTTTAAAAATTAAATAGATGAAAATAATTACATATATAAATGTTGTATAGGATAGGGAAGAGATTTAAGTTTCACTTGCGCTACCCACTAATCGCTACCGGTCGCAAGGAAGGGTCTCTACGACCAGATGGAGATCGTAGAAAGCCCCGGGGATGCATTTCCTCCCAAAACTTTCAGAAAAAGCCTTAAATTCCCTAAAATTATAGAGAGTGACTACAAGGTTTCCGTGTCCAACCGGACCGAATTTCGGACCACTGATTCAACGAAGGAACGCCTCGCAATCGGACGCCATGGAGAACATGATCTGCGTTCATGAATGGATCTCCGCATGATCTCGGCAGTTATTCCGCGCCCATGAGTCCGACAGGAGACTCGAAATATCGTTTGGCATTGCAACGCATGCCGGGTATTCCCTAGTTTTCATATAAAATAGTTTCCATATACAATTGAGACATTGGACCGGAAAGAGTTAATATTCACTGTTGATGAATATCACATCGTATGTTTGAGGTGATCTTGTGTCAACACCAGATAAATATTTATGTTTAATTATATTGGAATGAAAACATTTTGCCATATTTTTTAATTGAAAGTGATGTGTTTCGATCTTTTAGGACCAATGTATCTGATCTGAAGGCGGCCTTGCTCTCAACTGTAACTACAGCAAATATAACAAAGTATTTTCATTTGCTTAAGCTGAAATGACAAAACATCTCACTGATATTAAATCTATAGAAATATTATATTTATAATATATTTATTATATTTTTTTGTTCAACATATTTATTATGACCCTGAATGATTATCTTTATTATTAATTCACGGGAAACCGTTAATGGATTTGGCAGACATGTGTATAATAAATGTCTTCATCGTATAGATTATAATTATCTAAGAATATTTAAAAAATTTAATGAACAAAAAATCATCAAAAATTTTGGTAAAAACATCAATTTTTCTTCGATCGCTCACTATATTTTTATTTTCCAATATTTCTTCTTAATTATAGCTAAACACTATATTATACAAAATAAAAATATGTTTAATTTTTTTGCTGCAAATCATCTATCCAGGACTTGCGCACCGATATACTATATTTAATCAAACCTTAAAAAATATTTTAATGTTCAATAAATATCGCTTAGTCAACACACTAAATAACAACATACTATATTTAATACTTTTCGCATTGGATAGGAAGCTTCTTGATCTCGTCACTGAAGAAAGAAGGCGAGAAGTAGCATCCTCCGTTGCGCAACGCGTAATTGTGCAAAAAAATGCGAATGCTTGCGTTGGGCGATGAGCTCTCGAAACTGTTTCACTTTGCGACGTTTTGTGAAGGCCGAAAATAAATTCAAATTAATCAACATGAAACATTACACCTCGGCGTTATAAATTCGATATCGAGCTTGACTTTGAAGTCGCGCTTTATAATTTTACGCGTATTTCCTGAGGATGCTAAGAAAAGCGTGTTGCTAAGAAAAGCTCACCGCGACCTTGGTAATGCTTATATTTCCCTGTGTTTTTATTTTTTATGTTAGCAAATATTCTAATATTCATTCTGGCACAACAGCTAAACTACTACGGATACACTGAAAATCATATATATATGAAATACAGTGGATTCTCGAGTCGTTGTTTCTGAGGAGACAGGATGAACAAAGCATTGAATGTGGATAAACAAAGAATGCGGGAACGGCGTGAAAATGCTCCAATGCCTAACTGTTAATCTAAATTTAATTTCGCCAACGTGTATCGTATTGTATTTAAAATAGATTCCAAGAGTAGTTATATATATATTACATCGATTAAGTAACAAGGCTTTGAACCAGAACTGAACCGATTAGAAAATATCTGTTCAATACACGTTTTTGTCACGGATTTTTATATTGAAATTCATCATTTTTATGTATTTTATTTAGGTTAACTCCTCCTATATATTTGCTATATACCCAGACTGGGAAATCAAGAATTAATCCTTTCCGGTCCTATGTCGAGTGTCATTCGACATCGATTTTTACCGCGTGAGTCTCATGTCGAATGTCATTCGACATATTTTTTCATCGATAGTATTATTGAATTAAAATGCAACGCAACATTTTTTTCACTTGTATCTATTAGAACAGTGTGTTGACCATAAGATAAAAGATTTTTTGCCCATTGGAATGTGTAAGTGCATACTTAGAAGGGATACAAAAGGGTAGTTTTAGGGAAATGGGCTAAATTGTTCAGGGAAGGCCGTACTGATTCATCGATGATTTCTGATGAACTTGTGCAAAAAATTGAACGACAAGTGTGAAATGATGTCGTATGAGCTTCACGAAGATTTTCCTGATATTTTTCGTTCGTTAACCCGTTGATGAGGAATCCCGCATATGTTGCGGATAGACTCGATTGATACTGGGAGAGTATGCCCGCACATTGAATGTGGAGATTAGTGAATCATACACTTGGATAACGATAACAAGACCGTGTTATAAAGTACCCCATACACATCTAAATATTCTCAAATCTGTAAAAAGCGTTTCAGTTCAACACAAAGAATCAATTGTATTTTTAAAAAGAAAATTATAATGGAATTTGTTCGTAATCGATTGAAAACTATTAGATATGTGGTCTTTTTAAAATCATAATAAATAGTAGAAAGCCACAAAAATCAATTATATAATTAAAATTTAGCCTTGTACTAAAGGGGCATTTTTGAAACGCTATTATGGAGTCCAACAATATCAACGCTTCAACAGTGTTAAGGTTCATTTATCGATATACAAGCTTTATTCACGCTGCGCGGTCCCGAGAGAAATTGGATTTGTCCCTCCGCGATGCAATTTGCAGCGCGGATTGCTAAATGCAGAGCAATAAAAGTGGCATTCCAATAATGGGGCCCGCGACAGGTAACCGGTTAAATTTAGTTTGTACGAATCGGATGGATTACCATCAGAATATCCGGGAATATTCTGTCGGGAGCCCGACAATGACGCTTTGAAAATATGCTTAATTATCGCGTTCCAATTATATTTTATGATCTATTTCGCATTTATTGTCGTAGTGCGACCATCCCCGAATTCTAATTATTTCGACGTTGGACCCAAAAATAGCCCACCCATTCACCACCCACTAATAAAGTATTATTCACGCATTCTGAAATTAGAACGTTGTGTTTTCTCGATTTGGATTGGCGTCACTGTTTATTCGTCTTCGTGCAGCAATATCAAAACATGAGTAATGAATGCATCGATTCGCACTCTATTAAAAGGAGCTCCTCGCATGTTCCAGACGAGATATGAGCCGAGTGCCAAGAAGAATGTTCTTTGTGAAGCAATTGATAGTCTCCATTCCAGATCCAATAATAGAAAAGATGTTCTGGAAAGCAATAAATGCAATATCTTTCGCCTGAAGAAACAACTTTATATACAATATAGAAAATATTTCAGTTGGGAAAATTCGATGAGATTCTTAGCTTTTATAAATAAAGATATATATATACAAATCAGCTTTCAGCCAAGTGTCATTCACAATTTTCAACTAATGTATACATTAACTTAATTCATTAAAATCCCTCAAAAAACTCTTACCACTTAATTTTCTCTAACCATTTGAATACTCCATCAAATTCTTATCAAAAATGTAATGCAAAAATGACCAATCAAAGTCAAAAAATGGATAGGAGTGCGCGACAACCTCTCCATCGGAAGAATTTACTGTGACCGAACAAAATGGCCGACAAACACGCGGGATCAAACAAACTGACCGTTAGATTCCCCTCTGATGGCCAACTTCGAAACAATCCCCGGCCTTAGGAGCCCTTGTAACCTTACTTTATAGATAACCATCATATTAGGGGCTCATATTGCATTACTTTTTTCGTTATTTGTTAGCTTAAAAATTGTGCTGTGTGTTTGTATAATATATAATAAAATCGGCTTGCTGTCACACACATTAGAGATGGCGCGAGAACCTATTTATTTTTGAAGTTGATTCTCAACAGTTCTGATATGGATGATTGAAATATTAATATTGACCCTCTTACAATTAATTTCTATCGAGACACGGTTCAGGAAACATGAACGAATACCACCTTAATGATATATTTTTTTAAAAACATAATAAATAAAAACTTTAAATGTCTCCCTGTGACATAGAAAATATAATTAAATTGATACATCTTATAAAGTCTGTGTTATTCATTTTCAAAATAAGGTAGTTTCCCTGCCACACTCCGTATTGGTCGCAATTTACGCGATATTTACATCCCGAAACCCAGATTATAATTTAAAATGTCTTTATGCATTAAATTGAGCATGGAATATACAAATAAATGATGCTCTAAAATTTCACGCAGTTGAACAAATTGACTCTCACACTCACGGTGACGTCACAAAAATGGAAACGCAAGTGGCACTGTCGCCAGTGTGTCTCTCGTATACATCATGGAGATGCTGCGCGAATGTGACACACCATAGCATAAAGCAACCACTACACCAGTAGCATTCATTTTTGGGGTGGCTTTTAGCGATCCCTTTTATGGGACCATTACCAGCCACATCTCCTGTGCGATTCGAACCTAAACGCGGAACTACCTACAGGTACAGCGTAGCAGCGATGTGTTCCTTCACTGTATCAGTGGTCCGAAATTCGGTCCGGTTGGACACGGAAACCTTTTGGTCACTCCCTATGATTTTAGGGCTTTTTGTAAAAGTTTTGGAAGAAAATGTATCCCCGGGGCTTTCTACGATCTCCATCGGGTCGAAGAGGCCCTTCCTTGCGACCGGTAGCGCAACATGCTGTGCACTTTGCTCCTCATGTTGGTATAGAGTAGTTCCAAAGATTATGCTTATGCCGTTCTAATGAAGTGCTTTTATATTCACATTCATTTTCATTCACATTAATTCACACATTAATTCACACATTCATTCACATTCATATTCATATTCACAATACTTTTCCATATGATGCGTAGCGTCTGGTAATAAATGATTTGGGCGTGAGCAGCTCACACACAGCTGTCCATGTGAGAAGCATACACGCATACCCTGTGTGTTTCTGTTATTTGTTGATGCTCGCACCGGATCTGCACACGTTTCAATTCGAATAGCATATCAGTCAGAATTATTGGGACACAACCTCTTCTTCTTCAAATTTTTCAATTCAAACTCTAGCTCTGATGATATTATTCATGGTTTTTTTTCAATAAAAAATTGGTACCGTTGCTACATGTTGTGGTGTATTTATGTTTCGGAGAAGAATTATAGGCACGCCAATTTTCAGTGTAAAAACCTGGAACCGTTCAGTGTTCAGTTCAGCGAAGCTTAGCGTGCAATACCCGAACTGTGAACGAATTGTAGAGTTTATTTTTCTATTAATTAATTTGTTACGTGTGAAGTTAGCTCCAAGACATTGCTTTGCTTGGCAAATACTCGCGTTTAGAATCTATGGCATGGCATTATCGCCTCTCGGCATAGTTGACTAAAGGCTTCTTTTACTTTAGCAACTGAATCGGACACTGCGACACCGCGATATATATATATATATATATATAGAGTTTTTCAGATTTACGCGAGAATGGACCCGACGAGTGGTCCGAAATATCGGATAAGGTAAAAAATTCGTTTTTTAATTTTTTACCAAAAACCTTAACGCGATCGAACACCCGGCTATTTATTAATATTTTAATAATTAAAATAATTTATATATATATATATATATATAGAAGATATATAAACACAGCTTTTAGCTAACAATTTCGTTTTCTAGTTCTGTCTAGTTTCTTTTAAACATATCTATTTAATCGGCATTGATATCGTGGTATTTCAATTTGAGCCTTTGAACCTAATCATTTTTACGCGGTAGATTGCTTTTATGTAATGAGCACCCAAAAACATACATTTATCCACGTATAAAAATTTAGCACGAATGAAATGTGGCGATTTGTTTACGATTTTTTATAAACTCGATGAATTTAGTTTGAACTTGAACCCGGTTATGGTTCGTCTGTTGTAATGTTTGATCTGAACCAAATACTATAATTCTGGTATCACTCTGTTGCTTCGATAGCATTATATTTGTCTACTTGATAAAGTCAAAGCTTCGTCGGCTTAATCCCCTTTTTGTTGAGCCATTGGCGTTAATAATGGTATTTTTAAAATTAAAAATCGAGTGCTATTCACAAATATTCCATGATTACATTTTCTCCATCCTGCATACAATTGTATGGTTATTCTCTTCTACCAATGATACGAGTTTTCTTAATTTACAAACTACGTACTATCTTACAATCTGGCAGTTCTTAAGACACTTTGTTATTTATTATCCATATATCATTCTTGATGAAACGTCTTTATAATACTCGACTCTCGAGGCATAGTGAAAGATGTTTTCTTTTGAAATTCTTTGTTGCATTTTATTGATCATATATCAATATGTTATTCCTTTAGATCTTATTCTTATTTATTATCACAATAAAATTAAATATGACAAACTCGCAATCTGAATATCTTCGAATGTAATACATCTTACGAGGATAATCGCAGAAGTATCCGATCTATCAAAGAAAACACAAAAAAAAATGGATAAAACTATATAAACGACGCAAAAACTCGGATTGAAACATCCTCATGACGCTGTTTTTGTTCCATTGTGAGCAAACGCGGTACCCATCTTGCGCACAGCTTTCTCATGTCAAAATTTTCAGTCAATATGTGATGTATAGCACTTTTTAAAATGCCTATCTTGTCTACTAACTTGCCCACTTTCAATCGATGATCATCCAATACCATTTTGTGGATTTTCTTCGCCATTTCTAGCGTGGTCACCTCATTTGGTCGATCATTGCGATGTTCGTCTTGGCAGCTTTATACTTGGATAGCATATGGATGACCAATTTTGATGAAAGATTTTAAAATAGCAGAATGTTTAGCCTATATCCATTCGATGATGAAGGTCGATCTGAAACAAGAATTTAATAAGTGTGGTTCAATATAAACCATCACTCCATCACAGGTCGCTTATGTCTTACATATAAATAATGCGAACTTGGGCCGAAAATAGATCTACGTTTCTTATGATAAACAAATATAATATCAGAGTTTATATTTTTGAAACGAATGTCACAGATAGTGAAACTCCAATTGGCAGTTGATCGTAAAAAGAAGAAGATATAGTATTTATCTCGCGCCGCTTCCACTGTGTGCGTGTCTATACGTAGCATTTTATTATATATTACACAAACATCTTCTAGCTAACATTTTCCGTTTGGGGTTCATGTCAATATAAAGTTTAAGCTTATTATTCGATTCGATGATCTATGACCCTGATGATGTCGTTGAGTATGATGATAACCATCTGTATGACCTAAGTTCATGCTTTTACAGTGTTACTTGCTGGTATTAGATAGTTACACATGAAGATTCGGCATTTCAATTAGTCAAAAATCGACCGTGATTATGAGCAAAAACAAATTCTTCCCGAGCTCTCTAAGTGGGAACATCCGCGGTGTAAATGTGGGATAAAAATATCGTCTCCAAAGGAAGACACTGAATATGCAGTGAGTGCAGGAAGTAAATACGGTGACACCGACTATCCAAAATAATCATGTTGATAATCGTTGTTCCAGTCGCATACTTAAATATGGACAAAGCAAGGACAGGAATAAATACTATGTATATAGAGTGGCTCAAAAATATCCACTGGAAAGATAGCACCATCAATAAATCCTATTATATAATTATTATATTTGTTAAAATCAAATATTAAATAGTACCACATGAAGATTCGGAATTTCGATTACTCAACCATAGGCATCAAAGGCTCTGTGCAAAAGGTACTCTATCCGTATGTATAAAAATCAATGTCCACTGTCCGCGCGCTGTCTCGGTGTCCGATTCACTTTGCTAAGGTAAACAAGGCCTTTTGTCAACTATGCCGAGAGGTGATATTGGCATGCCCGGTTTGGTACGATAAAAGAAGTCTTTATTCAAGTTTGTTTTGAAACGAAATTTTAGTGGTGCCTACAAAAGAGCTTATTACACCGATATATTTAAATAAAACAGTGGTTTTCAATATGTGGTACGTTTATCAGCGTGATAAAATTAAAAAATGACTTTTTGATATGAATTGTATGTAAAGGCATTGATTAAATGACACATAAACACACGAACCAAACATAAGGATGACATTCAGTTAGTTTATCATTATATATAAATATATATATCTGAATTGGGCATTTTAACATTGAAAATTGGCATGCCTATAATTCTTCTCCGAAACATAAATCCACCATGACATGTAGCAACAGTAACAGCTTTTTAGTGAAAAGAATTGATGAATAATATCATCGGAACTACAGTTTGAATTGAAAAATTTCAAGAAGATGATTTCGACTGATATGCTATTCGAATTAAAACGTGTGCAGTTTCCGGTATGAGCATCAACAAATAATAGAAACACACAGGGTATGCGTGCATGCTTCTCACGTGGACAGCTGTATGTGGGCTGCTCACGCCCAAATTATTTTTTACCAGACGGTACGCACCATCCAGAAAAATATTGTGAATCTAAAAGCACTTCATTAGCACGGCATACGCATAATCTTTGGAATGAATATAATAGGGGGTGACCACAAGGCTTCCGTGTCCAACGGGTCCGAATTTCGGACCAAGCAAAAAAATCGGAAAGTGCAAAAAATCTACAATGATACGACGACAATGCATAGCTCAACATAACGCTGGACGGAGGATGTTCACAAGGAGCATCACCAAGGCGCCGGCAGCTAGATATTTTTCCTGGCAGCTTTCAACGAAGTAATCGGGATGTTTAGATCACTTTTATCTGGCATTGAACTTGATTTTTCTCCATCTGAATATGAATTATAGTGCTTTCATTCTATCAAATTTTTTTGGTATAGTGATTTTTTTTCCTCGATCTGGATTCTATATTCTGGATTTTATGATAAAATTCCAGAAATGAATACAACATAACAATACTTGATTGATTGCACAAATATAATATATGGAGACAATTTTAATCGAGCTAATGTTAGATCTATGATATATCAATGTCTTTGCAGAATCATTTGGATATACAACAAACTTCTTGATCTTCATTGTTCATATTGATTGCTTGTATCACAGCTGTTGTGTGTATAATGTCCCCTAACCAATTTATTATAATGGATATTTTGTGTTCAACTTTGCTAAACGATGCTGCAAACTCATAATCATTTTCCACATATAACTATGAAATTTGAGAATTTAAAATGGTGCAAATATTTTTAATAGAAGTCACCTAGATGTCTATGAACACAAATTGTTCGCCAGTTGATAAATGAAGAGATGGTTTTCGTGCCAATGAACCTCATGTAAAAAAATGGGTCGATAATTATAGGACACTCAGCAAATCTAGGTGAAGATCACCACACATCCTGGGAATTTTACTATGTAAATAAATGCGATGAACCTTCTTCAGACATGGAACATTTTAGATGATCAAAACTAAAAAAGATCAATATAAATTTGTAATAAATATAATATGTATTACAAGGTATTTATAATATGTACTTGGCTTTGTCCAAGACTAAAATAGGCGAAAGAGGAGACAACACAATTATTTTGACAGGAGGATTAATTTTAAAGCACGCTTAAATATTTAAAGAAGTCTTTTTTTTCGGAAGCTGACGATGGACGACAAATTCCAACGGTCCGAATACGTTCTTGTGTGCTTTTTTTCAAGGCAACTGACTAATTCTAGAAGCGTATTCCTATTAGACATTGTCTTCCGAAATAAATCAATAAGAAATCGTGATCCTCTTGGACATCCGAATATATTAATAGCTGTGAATTTGGTCCATGGAATGAATTAAGCCAAAAGTTCATCGTGCACATGCGCCAGCTAACTAATATAGCTCGTCGTGTATCCTATTATAATTTAAATGTTTAATATATGGCTTAAAAGCAACCCATACAATATGCCAATGTCAAAGGCTCACACTGAAAGATTAGGCTGCTTTTGTGTAATATATAAAAAAAAGTGCTACCGGTTGCTTTGTGCAGCGTGTACGCACAGTAGACGAGGCGCATGCGCATGGCGTTTCTATAATGCATGCGACGGACATGGATACTATTTCTCTTTCAAATAATTGCCTCGTTCAGCCCAATTTGCTCCACTTCAAAAATATAAATATTGTATGTATAAAACAAAAATATGTATAAAACCAAAAAAATGGGTAATACTCTTGAGGTTGATGGATTTTTTTTGTTTCAAAGTTGGCGCACCTAGCGTGAAGGGGGGATGCTAACGGTCAGTTTGATTGGTTCCGCGTGCTTGACGGCCATTTTGTTGAGTCACAGTAAATTCTTCCGATGGAAAGATCGTCGCGCGCTTCCGCCACCTCTCGTCCTTGCGCAATCCGTTTTTTGACTCAGCATAACAATACCGCCGCGAATATTCATGATAGTGATGTGATGAGTCGCGGCTGGCGGCAGAAAAAATGGAGGCAATGGTCTGCAGTAGAAGAAGAAGACCGAGGGTCAAGAGGCTTGTTTGTGTAGCGTGGGCGATTTATCATCCCCGCATAGTAGCGACATCTTCTATTTCTCTTCAGGTGCAATGTGCTATTTTAACAGCGCCATCTCTTGTGGCCCTGCGGAGACATTGCACCTGCTTACCGACCGATCGCTTCTTGCGCGTGCATCGTTACCAGTTGTCGGTTGGCCTTGGGCGTCGTCGCGGGAGGTCGTCCCTCCTGCAGCCAGACCTTTCTTTATCTATCTGTAGTGCGGAATAAATAGTTATCTTGCGAAGAGAGTCTTTCCATTCGGTGCCCTTCGTATTCCCGTCCATTCGTCCAGCAGCATCATAGCCCGATAGAAGAATGGATCCGTGCGGTAGCGCGGCCATCCCGACGAGTACGTGGAGGCGGGAAGCCGTCCGGGGACTCTGCTCCCGAGAGCGTCCCCACCTCAAACGTTACATTGTCAACGGTCACGAGGTTGAATACAACAAATCAGAGATGGGATCAAACCTACAGGGGAAGATGAACCCACCGACTTATCCTGGTCATAAGTCGGTGGAGGGCCCGGGAATGCGATTGACTCAGGTGCTCACTGGGCATGGATGCTTCGATGCGTATTTGAAGCGGATCGGCAAAGAACAATCTGCAACGTGTCACCACTGCCAAGCGGAGGTCGACGACACAGAGCAGCCCATCATTGGCTGTAAGGCTTAGGCACCCCAGAAGAAACTGCTGAAACAAGCACTCGGGGTAGCCGAGCTTAACGTCGATAAAATGGTACACAACATGGTGGAAAGCAAGAAGAACTGGAACCTTTATCGCGAATACGTAGAATTGATTTTGAGCGCTAAAGAGGAACTCTCCAACAATAGAATAGGGCCAATCACCTAAAGCCAAACTACCTGTCCTCCTGAAACAATGTGGAAAACAATACCAGGGGAACAGAGAAGGACAAGGGAGAGGTTTAGTCCGTTACAAATCTGACACTACCCACTATGGGTGTCTTGAGCCCACTGTGGGTGCGAATATTCCCTTCCCACAGAAAAAAAAAGAATCCAAAACACAATGCAAAAAGAGCTGGCGGCGGAAGTCTATGACACTGGTATATAAAAACTGGTGATCTACTGATGGATTACAGAAATCTCGACGGCGACTATTTTGAAACACAGTTTAATATATTTTTGAAGTATCCTGTGAATTATCCGCTTGTGTAATATATAAAAAGTGCTATTGGTTGCCACATGCTACATATACACACGGTAGATGCGGCGCATGCGCGTAGCATGTCTATTTGCGCGCGTGTGCGACGGGGAGACTAGAAACGATCACGACAATTTTGCATCCAGCATTCTATTTGCCTAGCATTGAATCAATTAAAAATGTAAATGATGTTTGCCGATGAGCATCGATCATCTATTTACCAATCATATTAAATCTCATGTCGTACATAATGCATACATTTTATAATACAACAAATCAACTTATGCAATTCTAACAATTTATACATATGCATCGTATTATTCCAGGAATTGCATGCAAATGCATATACGTGCAATAATTTGACCATGGAATATGCACCGGACTCTTGTATTCATCGATCTTCTTTATTATCATGACATTCTTGAGGCATAAATCAATATATTTAACTGTTGATATAGTAGATTTATTATCGGACTTTAGGTAATCAATACATTTTGTGGTATCAATAATTTCGATTAATCGTATCGGTCCATGTTTAGCCTGATTTTTGTAATGAAACGTAATGAAACTATCAAACGTATCAAAATGTGCTTAGATTATTTTTTCTCATAAAAGAGCTTTCTAAATTCTGTCTACTTTTTCAATAACCAAACTGTCCCAAGAATGGACTCTTTTAAGGATTTGTGTTTTATCAATGGCAGTAAAATGCTTTTCGAAAGCAAATCTGGAATCCTCAGTACCTAGTCTTTAGAGATCGTATTGAAGCGGTTCAAAAACGCTTTTTATAAATATCTCTCATTCAAATGCAACTCAATAGAGGTCAACTATTAGTTAAAGCGGAAAGAAATGTCATTTTTTTGTTATTTGGAGAAAAAAAATATTTTAATAAAAGCTGTACAATAATACTCAATTAAATAATTTACATTGTTATTTATAATCACCCTCCACAGATTAGGTAGCTTTTTAATGCCTCTATCGTAAAATTTGCCCGGTTTTCTACTAAAGTAAGAATCCAAATGATTTTTCACTTGTTCCACAAAATTGATTTTTTTATCGCAAAATGAATGTTCTAATGACTTGAAAAGATGATGATCTGAAAGTGCAATATTAGGAGAATATGATGGATGTTGCAGCACTTCCAAATCCAGCTTCCTTATTATGTTCTGCGTAATCCTTTCTGCGCGTGGTCTTGCATTATTATAATGTAATATTCTTCTTTGGTTGTTCTTAACTAGTATTGATCGCTTTTTGAGCATCTAATTATACACAGTATAGCTCTGCTGTGACAGTTTGGTCAGGTTTTAATAATTCGTAGTGAATTACACCAAAAAAATCCCACCAAACCCAAAGGAGGACCTTTTTCAAGGATAACGACGGTCGAGGAATAGAAACAGGTACTTGATTTGAAGAAAGCCACTGTTTTTTCCTTCTCAGACTATTGTAGACGACCTACTTCTCATTTCCAGTAACGATCCTTCTTAAAAATGGATCGATTTCATATCTGGACAATAGCGATGAACAAATTATTTTGCTTTTAATCCTTTGTCGAATAAAAACAGTAAACAATATCGCAAATGGTACTCATCAATTTGTAGCTTGGGCATTTTCACTATGGCTAAAAAATATTTGTAAAAGTAAGACAAACAACAGAGCTTTAAAATGACACCAACCATGTGGTATTCACTCGACAGCAACCCGAGGCAAACTAACGGCAAAGGACGCAACCAAAAATAAATGACATTTCTTTCCGCTTTATCTAATATATATCTAGATGTCGTAGGTTCCATATAGAAATAATTAAGTTTGTTTTCTTTCCGATAAATAATAATAAATTTATAGAAATTTAATGATACACATAAGGGAAGAGTATAAATTATATTTATTTTGTTAGTTTTATTATAAATATGAACAAACATAAAAACATTGATTTTTATATATAAAATCTACTGTAAGTTAATTCTACTATATCTATATTATTTGTAAAAGTGCAAACAATAAGTTGGCAAAGTTTTATAACAATCGAATGAACGGTATGGCAGCACATTAAATACGGACAAACAAACATTAATTTTTATATATTAAACTATACCTATGTTACTCGCGGAGTTCTTAACAATAAGTGGACGAAGTTTTATTGCAATCCGATGAACAGCATGGCAGCGCATTTCGAACGAACAAAATCCAATTCATTTTTCTATATTACAAGAATGAAAATATTTTGCTATAGTGTTGAATCGAAAGTAATGTGCTTCGATCTTTTAGGACTTATCTATCTGATCTGAAGAAGGCTTGCGTGCTTTTTAGCCACAAGCCAAGATAAAAGTCTCCTTATTGAAATTGTGTCGGAAAAACTTGATTACAAAAAGTTGTGCATCGTCAAAATCGCATGACCGTCGAGCGGGAGTTTTTGGATCGTTTTGCACAGAAAGGAGAAGCTTTTTTGTACTCTATCGTGACGGGGTATAAGACACTCCAGAATCGAGAAGACAATCCAAAAAGATCCTATATAAATGTATCATACTTTCTGAATCGACACCGAAAAAACCGATGTCTCAACGTGTGTGACATGTGACCGAAAATATTTAAGAATAATATTTTGTTTGGGTCATTGGGTGATGCTGCATCGGCCTTGTTGCATTGCTGTCGCACGAAAAAAATATCGCGACACATCCCGCATCAGCGTGCAAAGTTCCTCAATTTTACATGCAAATTAGTCCAATAAACTCCGATAAAGTCTTCACGATTTATCGGCATAGAGACGGCCATTTTATAATGTTTTAGATAGCCCGTTCTTGTGTGGAAGTGGACTAATTTATTGCTAAAAATAAGAGCAGCTTTAAAAATGGAAAATGCGTAACAGGTGAAGAAATTCACTGGTCAAGCGGACGAATCCTAAATATCTAAAATGAGCCAACCCAAAGTTTACTTATGTAAAACGAGATGTATATCAGAAATTGGATGTAATCAACCGGACGCTGATGTGATGATGCACAAAATGCAGATTTTTCCAGTCTGCCAATTGAATCTGCAAAATAAAGACTCATAAGACTTAATAAGAGTTGATGTGTTTAAATGTTTAAATCCGGAAAAGCAGTGCAGACTTTGCTTGTTCGGTAATTAAATGCAACGTCCGTTTAAAACGAGGTTCTAAAATCAAATGAAACGTGACATATGATACAAATTAATGTCAATATGCTTTGAATACAGGGTACTTCAAAAGCATAACGTGTATTTGCAAATAAAACACCTTTTTATGATATAAGAATTGTAAATGTAAAAGAGGTAATCACAAATACCCGCATTGTATTATATTAATGCGCATCGTATAAACGTTTGGAATTCGTAGATGAGATTTTTTTGTTTAAATTCTCAAATTTTGACTTGGCTTAAGCAATGGGGCTCCGCAGCCCCGAGATGAACTCGCAGCATACGCGACGGAAATCCATATTTTACCTTCGTAGATGGACTATTCTTTATCTTATATTAATACATTATGAACTTTCAATACTTAAATGTATTTACGATACGGTGACGATCACTAGGTAAAAGCTTCCAGCTGATGTGATCGCACAAAAAATGCAATGACTTACAAAGAAAAAAGTGAAGATGCGTGCCATGGATTTTAAAAACCGCATAACTTTGAAACAACCATATAAAATATATCCAAAATCGCATAAAAAAAGTTGAACAATAAGAAGGCAATTAAAAAAATAAAATTTTGGCAACATTTAAAGGACGTCTTGCATCATTGGTAAAATTTTAAGGTTGTCTGACATTTGGCATCTCTAATGCCAGACATCCACTGGAGAAATACTAATTATTTTGATTACAAACTCAAAATTGCTCTCTTTTTTAGAAGAAATAGTATATCCATTATAAATCCCATCATTCAGTGTAGATTTTCTCTTTTCAACAGAGAATTCATAAATATTAAGAATGTCACTATAGTCCTTAACTTAAAAAAAAAATTGCAAAACAGCGACTGTTTAAAAAAAATTCTGTCAAGTCATTTTTTGGCCTTATTTCGTCACAGTTTTATTTTTATAAATAGTTAAAACATAAATTTTGACATATATCTGCTAGAGATGATAGAGGGCTATATAGAAAAGATTCGTACCCATTTTGAAATTAATTAATTCATTAAAACTTGAGATATAATGTCAACCGTGTTAAAAAAATGTAGTTTCGAAAAATCCGTAGGAAGCTGTAATTTTGGAAATTCATTTTCATCCATAACAGATGTAATATGATTTACACCCCCAAATTATAGTTTTTTTTCCAAATTTCGGTTAGTGTTAATGCTTTGTATCCTATTTTATCCAAAATATCTCGATAGGTACTCTTTATAATTTGTGTAAAAATGTTTTAAAAAAAACCGCATAACTTCGAAATCGCACAAAAAAAGGTTTCAGTATATATCGTTCTTATTATCCTGGATCTTCCACAATCTCACATTTGTGATACGGGCCTCAAGTTTGACGGTTCTGTTCTATGATACTCAAATGGAGATTTCTATTCATTTATATTGATAAGATAAGCGATACTCATTACCATCTATGAATATGGATTTTTTTTGTATGATTTAAAACTAACTATTCTATTGAGGTTCAGGGTGCAAAAGGGTGGGGATGGTATTTATTCAAAATAACAAGATCTAACGTTTTTTTATTTTAGTAATTATCATGTAATGAACGAGGGAAATAAATAAAAATTGCTATTAAAAAACCGCATAACTTCGAAATCGCACAAAAAGAGGTTTGCTCACTTTCGAGAAAATCAGCGTTTGACTATATGAACGCGGGATGACTCAATGCGGGAACACGAACCCGACAGGAGGTTCGAAATATCGGATACAGATAAAAATTAAAAAATCACAACAGCAATAGAAATAGCAACGATGATTCGCATTTAAAGACTATAGAATACTTTTTGCACATAGCCTTTATCAATTCCGAATCTTCATGTGGTACTATGTAATATTTGATTTTAACAAATATAATATTGTAATTATGTAATAGAATTTATTGATGGTTTTATCTTTCCAGAGAATATTTCTGAGCCACTCTATGTACATTGTATTTATTCCTGTCCTCGCTTTGTTCATATTTAAGTATGCGGCTGGTACAAGGATTATCAACGTGATTATTTTTGATGATCGGTGTCACCGTACTATTTACTTCCTGCACTCACTGCATATTCAGTGTCTTCCCTTGGAGACGATATTTTTGTCCCACTTTTACACCGCGAATGCTCCCATTCAGAGAGCTCGGGAAGAATTAATTTTCATAGCGTATACAATATCAGCAAATTTCTCAAAAAATAAACAATGACTAAAGCACTCCGAATTAGATCCACATTATGACAATGTATCGAGTAAAATGAATGCAGTGGAACTCCATATGCTTTTCCTGGATATGGCCATCCCTAATTTAGGCCAATTTTTATACATTTCCCTAAAAAATATGTCGATTAATATCACCATAGTAATACCTAAACCGAATGATTTTTTAAAGATTAATCTCAGATTTTTCTCGTATCAATGTTTGGAAACGTTTTGCGCGAAGCATCCAATTATGCGTCGATTACACACAATACATTGATAACGATGTTTGATTAAACACTTTCTAATTGTCTAATCTATGTATTATATATGTACATTGTTATATTAACCTTTCCCTACCGGTGATGTATTTACTACACCTCGACTCTAATGATGGCAATATCGATATGAAATATAATAGATACGGGCTTCAGATTTTTTGTATTCCTCCATAATATAATTACGAACCACGTCAAAGTATTAGAGTATATAAGTATTCATCTGCAGCGATGGAAAAAAATAATTTGTTGGGAAATCCGAAATTCCGGGATCGAAATTTTGGATCGGGGTTGGATTCCCTAAAAAATTGATAAAATAAAAAAAATGATAATGGATTTCTTTCGGGATGACCTAATATTTATGTACGATGCTTCGAGATTTAAATAAATATGAATAAAACAGGACATATCTGCAAACATTTTTGTTTGAAATTAATGATTTGTTTCATGCATTTTTTACCATTAAAACAACCCTCATTTCCCACCCTTTCGATCGTTCGATTATTAATTCGAATCTGTTGGTTGTCAGAGAGTCTTAGATTTACGGCACGCAGAGTGTATATTTATTATACATATGAGTATATTTTTGGTTATTTTTGGTTTGGTTAAGTATGTTATAAATCTACGGTTCTTCAGAAGACACACAGACTGAAGTCCGAAAGGTAAAACATTTGTATTTCTTTTTCTTGTATGTCATTTGTATGATCTTTGCTTGTTGTGGTTTTGACACATTGGGATCCTGATGGTCTGCATGGCGCCTTCGACGGCTGCACAGTCCTCTGGTTCACGGAGATGACCTCTTGGAGTGTCCAGGTGGGAGGTGAGCGCTAGTCGCTCGCTTTTAAGGTAACTCATGCATATTTGTGATCTAAAGATAGAGAAATGAAAGGCGGGTGTACGCTTTCAGAGAGCAGGTTGCTCAGCTCACCTCTGCTGCCCACGCATGGCTATTTCTGAAGCTCGAGGAATGCGCGCTTCGTGCTCGTCGAGGAAACTGTTCCTCTTCGCTGGAGACTGGCCTCTTTGTCCAATCACCACCATCGACGTTTCACCGACTTTTATGACAAATTCTGATTTTCCATTCAGCATATGTTTCAGCATCCACTGATAGATTAATAGCGGCTCGTCTACTCTACTAGAATAGTTTCATCGGTTATATTTTTTTGAAGTGTAACTTACATAGGCGTTGTAGGGCAAATTGGCAGTTGCGATTAGGGAATCCAATCCCGAGCCAAAATTTCGATCCCGGGATTTCGGGATTACATTGGACCATCCCGGAATCAGTCTCCACACTCGTCGGAGGTATCATCATCAGATATTTAAATGCTAGTTCAAGTTGAGGACCGCGTGAGCCCCCCATTTTCGTATAACACCATCAATGTGACTGATAAAAATCCTTTTTGCTGAGACACGGACTAAAATTCGCAAAATTCCCGATTTCCCGACAAATTATTTATTTCCGTCGCTGCAGATGAATACTTATATACTATGATACTTTGATGTGATTCGTAATTATATTACAGAGGAATACAAAAATTTTGAAGCCCGTATCTTATATATTTCATATCGATATTCCCATTATTAGAGTCGAGGTGTAGTAAATACATCACCGGTAGGGAAAAGTTAATACAACAATTTTAAAGACACATATGTACTGCATATATGTATATAAAGATTAGACAAATACTGCCCCTAGGCGTCACCTAAGATGCCAATTAGTAGTTACGTTATTATTTCCAAGCGGTCAGATTTGGGCGGGAATGTCTTGATTTAGTAGCCTTCATCGTACTGGTGAAGTGAACTTTTTAATCCC
This sequence comes from Stenopsyche tienmushanensis, assembly GCA_008973525.1. Lineage (NCBI taxonomy): Eukaryota > Metazoa > Arthropoda > Insecta > Trichoptera > Stenopsychidae > Stenopsyche > Stenopsyche tienmushanensis. The sequence goes on from WACJ01000190.1 coordinate 520,046, forward strand.
GATCTTTTCGGGATTACGTTTACTAATCCCGGGATTCATGATACGATATACTACGCGCATGCGCCGCATCTGCTGTATGTAGCATAGAGCAACCAGTAGCACTTTTTATATATTACACAAACACAGCTCAATCTTTTAGCTAAATTTGTTACGACATACACTTTTTCATGGCCAGTCGCTGCTCCAAATTATTATTCTACCCAAACTACTGTTTTATTATTATCTTCTTATTGTCGAAAAGACAATATTTGGAATTTTAATATGATTTCAAAGTCAACTTGCAAAAGACTACAATGAATTTGGATCTACTTAAATCGTAATCTAATTAAATAATTTTATACCAGTTAAAAAAGTCATTTCTGCTTTGTTATCATTTGGCAACATCACGTGTTCGTATAAGATATTTGCTATCTGAATGAGTGACGCTTATGGCAATATTGCTTTCGTTTTTATATCATAATATGTACACATTTCATATTTGTGCGATTAAAAAACTGTTTTTATTTAAAACCGAAATAATTTTGGAATCTTAACCCTTTGCGGTCCCTAAATATTTTAGACATTTTTAAGATAAAACAATTTTTTTTTCAATTTTTTAGTTATTATTTAATAAAACACTATTATTTTTTACCAAAGTTTTTTCCTAATTCCAATATTCCTATATATTCCTTTCCAAATACTGTCCTAAACACGATATGCAAAATAAAATCACATGATTTTAAGTCTGAGTGGGGAAAAAATGTAGAAACAAAATGTCGAGCCAGACTCGACATAGGACCGCAAAGAGTTAAGCTTCTTATACTGATTAGCTGGAATGACGTCCTTAAATAAAATGAGTGGGAATGAAAATATTGATGATGTTTCGAATATGCCATCTTCGTCCAAATCAATTAAGATCAGTGACTCCCAACATATTAAGCAATCCAAATGTAAAGCCTAGATGCTTTTAGTTATTTTCTCGAGTTTTGTGACATGTAACGACTTTCTGCTAGAAATAGACATCAGACACATCAATATGATTCTATTGTTGTTATAAAAGTCACTCAATTTTGATTGATATCGCACAGTAACAGCATTTCCAGCATCATCTTCGAAGAAATGTGGCCCAATGATTCCTCTTGCCCAAAATGCACACCAAACAATAATTGCTATATATTCTACTAAAATAAAATGGCTTATATCAACTCTGGATGACCCATTTGAATCAATTGACATTCATATAATATTAAATATATTTTTCAGTGATTTTCTTGGCTCAATTGTGTCATAGGAAATCCTCAAGAGGACTCAACTCTTCAACAGATGGAGACAGCCATTAAAGAAGGCTGCCTCAACTATAAGGTATGCGAGGTATTTCGCATTCTTTTGTGTTTAAATCTTTGTTGTTTAAAACAAATACAAACTACGAAGGTTGTTTAAAACAAATATAAAACAGACGTACAGAAGCAAAAACAACTCGCTAATTAGTTTGCCAACTGCTCAATATTTACTTAGCATTTCGACAGGATTTGTTTTTGCACTACAGTTTTGCATCAAATCCTGATGAATGATAAATTTAATATTTCCGTACGCAATTGTGGACCGTTGCTTAATGCGATAACCATGTAATTAACACCAGGTCAAATTTGATGTCTCCATGTTAATCTTCGGTCAAATGTCAATGATTAAACGGAAGCTATAGATTATTTATATAAATTATCCGATAGGAACATCACCCACACGAATAAGATAATATTAAGTGTTTTTTATTACAATGATGAGTATAATTCAGGAATAAATAATTTATTTATTTTGAAAAAAAAATAAAAAAAATATATAAAAACTTTTGTATTTTTTATGGAAAAATCTGAATTTGGTCTATTGATAAAGTATTGTTTTTAGTAGTGTTCAAAAATAATTCTGGCCGATCGTAGATTGAAGTTGGGTGAGATAACCGACGCCTTAAATACATTTGTTCATGATAAAGCTCTATTCGAAGTGGGTACCGTGTTTGCTCACATTCGATCAGAAACAACAACGCATCGACAATTCAGAGCGCTGTTTCAGCGCGATAAAATGATTCCGATGATCAAATTGCTATATTAACCATTCCCTACCGGTGATGTATTTACTACACCTCGACTCTAATAATGGGAATATCGATGCGAAATATAATAGATACGGGCTTCAGATTTTTTGTATTCCTCCGTAATATAATTACGAATCACATCAAAGTATTAGAGTATATAAGTATTCATCTGCAGCGACGGAAATAAATAATTTGTCGGGAAATCGGGAATTTTGCGAGTTTTAGTCCGTGCCTTCTGTCCGTATTTAACGGATCTGATTTTCAGCGACTACTATCTGTTTGCAGACTTAAAAATAATGCTACAGGGAAAGGATTTCCGAGGTTCCAATGAAGAAGTGATTGCCGAAACTCATTCAAAAAGCAGCGACGAACTGGGAGAAAATAAAAAAATAAACACTATCGATAGCACACAATATAAAATATATAATTAGGGCTAACGATCTATACAATCGTGCGATGTATGCGGGGAAGCTCTCCGTCTCTGTCTCCCGAGCTGCGCTACGATCTCTGTCTGTCTCTGTCTATCTCCGAGCTGCACAAGAGTGCTCTTTCTGAATAGTGTAGGCGGGTACCAGACCCTGGGCTAGTACTCCTTTTGGGGTTAATGCATTGTTTTTTCCCCCGTTTGTTAACAGAACAATAAACTGCCCATTTTAGATTGTATTATATAATAAGTTGATTCTCAACAGTGTATATGGAGAACTAAAAAATAATCAAAATATTGATATTGACCTTCTTTCAATTAATTTCTATCGAGACACGGTTCAGGAAACATGTATCGTTTGTTAGAATCAAACATATTTTCATTGACCACTTTGTTATGAATAGTTAATTACTGATATTTATAAATAATGTCAATGCTATCAATCTATTCGCATTAATGCACGTTGTTTTTATTCGACAATCGAATTAAAGCAAATTATGTAACTAAAATGAAAATAGATTATTACATATAGGTGGACAATTATATCTTTGTTTATTATCATTGTAATTTTTTTTTAATTAGGGGGATCTTTTGCTATGTTACATTCATAGGCCTTATGTCCTAAGTGTCGCGGTTGTCGAAAAATGTTTTTTTTTTAATATATTCATACATAAATTCAAAACTCAACTTCTGTGTAATATATTTTAAAACGGTTGTTGACATGTAGTGCTACCTTTCAATCCAGACACCAGTATGTAGATTCTTTCCCTTTTTTTAAAATAATAAACTCGACATTTCCTGGCTTTAGTTCCCTTTCATTTGTTCTTTGAAAATGCCTTTCGACTAAGCGTGATGTTTTAGGTGTAATGCTATTTTTGATGGCATAGGTTGGCTTTTTACTATGTTGTTTGAACTGAGCATCAATACATCTTTTTTGTCCTTCCATTTTAAAACCATAAGTTTGCCTTTGAATCTTATCTTATTCTACTAATCACCGCAAGTACACGTCCACCCCAACGAAATAGCGAAATGCAACCAGTTTGCTACCTATCTTAAATTCATGTCAAAACATGTAACGACAACTCACACATTCGTTAAACAAACAAATAAAGTCCCGCCTGCTCTAGGACTTCGACTATTTCGAAGACGTATATATACGTCATAACCAATTTTGATGCAGTTCACGTTGGACGTATATATACGTCATGCCCACTTTTGAGTCATTAAAAAATATTATTCTCCCTGCGATGAATTATAGCGACTCACCGATGAGTCGCTAGCGCTTGAGTAATTAAGAAATCCATTGTTTTTAGCGACATTGACAATTCACTTTTCATCCCCCCATGCAGATTTGCTTTCATCGCTTAAATTAGGTGGAATCGACGCACCCTGTGTTTGTGAATGTCCATTATGATATGTTGGAGAAACCCAAAAGCCTTCTCGCAAATTCTTAATCGCAAAATTCCCGATTTCCCGACAAATTATTTATTTCCGTCGCTGCAGATGAATACTTATATACTATAATACTTTGATGTGATTCGTAATTATATTACGGAGGAATACAAAAAATCTGAATCCCGTATCTATTATATTTCATATCGATATTGCCATTATTAGAGTCGATGTGTAGTAAATACATCACCGGTAGGGAAAGGTTGATATAAAAATGTACATATATAGTACATAGATTAGACAGTTATTGCCCCGTCTTTTTTTAATTAACGTCCGCAATTATTTGGTTATTATTTGTTCTCGGTGTGTTAAAGAAGGATAAAAGTCGTATCATCAAATGATGAATCATAAGCAGGAAAATGTTCGCTTTAATTCCCCGGGTTCGCTTAGGGAAATCAGCACCGATATCAAGTTGCTCCATCATAGTTAACATAACACAAAGTAAAGAAGCTGTCGTTCACAATATTTCCAGGATGTCGCTTTTCTGTCGGATTTTCCACGCTCTGTCCCAAGACATTAAGTTCAAAGCAGTGATTGACGATCTGATCAAAAAGAACGCTTTCCCACCAAGAATTTACGGTTAGACAATATCAATTTAGATAATCTTATACGTCCATTGATTGGCTCGGCTCCAAAAATGGTCGAGGGATTGCGTCTTTATTTTTCTCGTTCTAGAGACGCTAAAATGTGACCTCTTCGTTTCCTATAAAATTGATAATTTACGAGCACTCGGAGTTGCTCTAGTTCCTGGCTGAATCATCCAGCAATTACTCAGCTATGTACCTCGGATGCTATTGCAGGCACGCTGCCAGATATGATCTGATGAACCCTGAAATCGTACATTCTGCTTGCGTTTTCAAACAATTCTTTCAGGTGGCTTGCTCAGCCACGATGGATGCGATGGACCGTCCAGAAAACACCGAAGACACACTATAGAGCACGTGTATATACAGTCAATAATCACTCAATGAGTGCTTAGATTCTCTGGATGAGTTCCAAAATGATTATATTAAAGCGTTGTAGACTTTTCTTCACAACGGATGCCTCATGCAGTCATCATATTTCGAATTGGAGAGTTTCGTGGAACACCAGTTAAGAGGGTGTTACGGAACTTTTTTGACGCTATGTTTGGGATTTTTTTTTGACAAACTGAATAAACATACGACTGTGAAATTTTTACCACAAGTTTATTCATACTTTAAGCATTTTTAGTATTTTTTTCAGATATAAATAATTTCTAATTGCTGAAATACACGGCAACTTCGAAAAAAATAATTTTCGATTGTCACGATTGCGGGCGTTTTACTTATCGAAAATAAACAATTTAAATAGCATCAGTGAATTTTGGTGGTTTTTCACGACTTTTTTTTACATATAAAAAACGCCTTAATCAATTAGAATTATTCTTATTTTCCAAGTGTCTAAATATGTACTGAATAATTCAATCAACATTCAAAGAAATTCATTTAATATTATACACATACGTTTATATTTAACATTCGCAGCAATAGTTATGCGCTTCATTATGATAAATAGGCGTAAGTTTGAATTACATGGCCAATTTGACATCTTATTGTAACTACAACTTTCAAAATTCTATTAAATCCTTCATCTTCTAATATATAAAAATGAATTGGGTTTTGTTCGTTCGAAATGCGCTGCCATACCATTCATTGGATTGCAATAAAACTTCGTTCACTTATTGTTAATAATTTTGCGAGTAACATAAGTATAGATTAATATATAAAAAGTATTTTTTGTTTGTTCGTATTTAATGCGCTGCCATACAGTTCATTCGATTGCGATAAAACTTTGCCAAATTATTGTTTGCACTTTCTCAAATAATATAGACATAAAACAATTAACTTATAGTAAATCTTATATATAAAAATCAATGTTTGTATGTTTGTTCATATTTATAATAAAACCAACGAAATAAAATAAATTTCATTATTTCTATCATTCTGAATATAATCACGGCAAGAAAAGTTGCTATTTCTACGATATTTGTGCCAAAATACAGGTGTATAGGAGCGAAAGTCCACATCAATGAATTTAATGAGAACTGTTTTGGGTGTGTGCTCCTAAACATCTAGTCAACAGTTCATCTCGTTATAAATCTTCATAGGCTGGTTTAATGACGTTTTGAACTTCTGCATTCAGAGTTAACATTTCCACCTGCCTCACAGCATTGTGCCCCAATTTGAACTCATACAAAAACTGGTGGTTTTTTTTTGTTGACGCCATTCTTTTGAAAGTCATTTAAAGAAGAAGAAGTTGTGTCCAAATGATTCCGACTGATATGATATTCGAATTGAAACGTGTGCAGTTTCTGCTGTGAACATCAACAAAGTACAAAAACACACAGGGTATGCGTGCATGCCTCTCACATGGACAGCTATATATGGGCTGCTCATGCACAAATAATTTATTACTAGACGGTACGCATCACATGGAAAAGTATTGTGAATATAAAAGCACTTCATTATCACGGCATAAGCATAATCTTTGGAATGAATATAATAAGGGGTAACTACAAGGTTTCCGCGTCCAACCGGACCGAATTTCGGACCACTGATACAACGAAGGAACGCTTTGCGATCGAACGCCATGGTGAACATGGTCTGCATTCATGAACGGATCTCCGCATAGACACGCCGAAGTTGTTGAAAGCCCAAACCTAACCAACGAGGTCCTAAATCACCCGTGGCCCGTGAGAAACTGAGACGTTCAATGATCCGGGATGACCCAGCGACGTCTCAGGCGGTGCATAACTGAGAGGAAGAAACGTGAGATGAGAAACATGAGCATCAGATCCAAGGCGCCGGCAGTTATTCCGCGTCCATGAGTCCGACAGGAGACTCGAAATATCGGAAAGATATATATATTTGAAATCTTCAAGTGTGGGCATTGCAACGCATACCGGGTATTCGCTAGTAACCAATAAAATATACAAAAAAAACATTAAAGCATTCATTATCCGCATCATCAGTCCTCGTTCATTTCACAATCGACGATATTTTAGCACTCCAAGGGTTAATGAATGACTACACTAAAATTCATCATATACTAATATTCGATTTGAGACTCTGCTTGTTTATATTTAATACTACGCACAATAAATTGTTTGATTGCATATAAAACGCATCGATTGCCTCGAAATTTAAGTTTTCAACACTCCATTATTATGCATAAATTGGCACGGATTTGCGTCGATGAAAATCTGGCTTTTCATCCGGTTTACATTGGCGTTGGTCTAAATTAGCGATCAATATAGCCGAATGCAAATTCTCGGGAGTGCAGCTTGCAAATGTCCGTATGTGCAATTAAAATCATGCAGGTTATTCCCGGCTTTCGGGGCGTTCAACTGGGGGATTAATTAAGCGGGAATAATCCGTCCAATAGTTGCAAAAGCTTATAAACGCATGGATTTAATCAGCGCTAAAATAAATGTATGTAGGGCTGTTTCTCGAAATTCAGACCTTTGCGAAAATTTTGGGCCCAATCAAACGCTTGGGTCTTAATTGGAGTAACATCACCGCATTGTGCCTCAAATCTCATCAAAATTTCATTTGATTTTATAATTACGCGTTGCGCAACAGTGGATGCTAAACAAACTGATAACAAAACATTTTTTAGTATGAGCATACAACATATCACCAATTTTAGTTGTAAAGCACTCTTGCTAAGAATTGACACTAATTAAAAGTTCAAGGTTTTTATAAATAGTGCTGGAGTCAAATAGAAATACATATAACGGAAAGCATTGTTGTCCTGATCAGTCATCCTGGGCATGCGAAGCACTCCTCTTTGAACACCATCGGATGTTTCATAGTTCAACTATGAAGAACTTGATCTTCAAAAAGGTCACTGCCAATTTTAAAGAGATCATTCAAATGAAACATATACATCCGGCGAACATTTCAAGTTCAATCGATCAGAAGAAATGGAAACGTTTCGATGCATGTTCAGTTCAATATTTACCGTTATTCGTTTAACGGAATGATGTTGGCAAATCGCCATTGGTTTGTATTTTCATGGAATATGACTAAGAACAAATCTGCCATGAAAAAGTTCTGTGCAAATGGAATAGTCGGGATTCTTTGGATAAATAAGACCATTCGGATTTTAGTGATCCAATTACATCAATTCAAGATTTAAGATGTTTTCTAGCTAAGGAAAGCTGCGGTCAATAATAACGCCATTTACTCTGCTGATGCTCTGATTTTTTGACGATTTGATATTTGATGCTCAAGCAAAAAATTATATCATACATGTAAGCCCTGGAAAATGATGTATTTCTTAAGTTTCAATCATCATATCATATGTTGGATGCGACGTCTATTTTCAGATCGGTCACAGTCTAGTTCGTTCAGTTGTAATAAGCTCTCGCAAGCATTGGATATTATAAATGAGCCTTCAAATGCTTAATGATCGTCAAATATATCAAACATATCGTTGGAGCCCCTTTTTATAACAGTTTGTCTTATTTATAGCGCTAAAAATTCATCTCCCGACAACCAAAAAAACCCTTTTATAAGTGAGCTAATTTTAAATTAAGTTAAATATAGATGCTGCCATTTATCGTCCACACAAATCTAATTTCTCTGAGGATCACACAGCGTGAATATCAATAAATGAACCTTAACACTTTTGATATTATTGGGCTCAATAATAGCGTTTCATTTGGTATCATGCTGAGTTTTAAGTGACTTTCTACTATAATATTTATTATGTTTCTAAAAAGACCAACAACGATCTAAGAAGACCTCATATCTGATGGTTTTACACCGGATACGGACATATTCTATGAAAAAAAAAATTGTTCAAATATTGTATTCAAAAAACTTGGTCAGATATTAAATTGAAATTTGAATAAATAATAATATTTTATTAGAAATTGAAACGGCATTGAAAATGCTTTTAATGGATCGCTTTTCGCAATATTTAAACGTGTATGGGTGCCTTTACAGCAGTGCTCCGCAACTTTTTTCACCTATGGCACACCAAAGTTCTTCCTTAAATTTTGCGGCACATCACAAGCTAAAATAATAGATATTGATTCATTTTAAAATGGTTTTTGCCATATCCCGAAAGTAAGTGTACTACATTTTTGTATTTTTTTTAAAAGTGTATTTTAAAAAAATACAGGATATTGTTGATACACTTGTTAATTATTTTTCAACATAATCGCCGTCACGTTCAATGCAAATGTTGAGCCGTGGCACAAGCTTCTTTATGCCCTTCTCGAAAAACTCTTCCGCCTGAGGCTATTTTGATTTTTTTGTCACAAATTATAATTTTGACAGATGAGAAATTTGTGTGATGCCACTGTTTTTTTTATTCAGGCATGTAATGAGCCACCCACATTTCATCTCCAGTCACAATAGAACTCAGAAAATCACCACCTTCCAATTCAAAGGGATCACAGAACGTGGCTCGCACTTGGCGGGATTTCTTGCCGACATCCTTCACGCAACTGGACACTACAACATGAGTTTACGTACTATCATGTTCCTGAGAAGCTCGCTTTATCAAGAAATCTCTCTCTGCCATCTAGTATTGCCAACCCTCTAAAAACAAAAAACCACAGCCCGTTATGCTTAGAGTACACTTACTTTCGGGATATATTTCATACATAAAGAAAAGAAAAAAAGACACAAATTTCATCGATAGTATTTAGCTTTTTTTACGTGCAATTAATTTTGCAACATGGTACGAGTGTATGATGAGACGCAAGACATCCGTCTCCGATTCACTAATCTCCGCACTCAATGTGCGGCCATACTATTTCTGTATCACGCGAGTCCGTTCGCAGCATATTATATTATTTTGGCTTCTTAAATCTTTCATAAATTTGCTAAAATTTTGTGGATATTATATTTAAAAAATTATGAAAAATATCCTCAATCCAAAAACATTTTTTATTTGTTAAAGATTTCTATTATTTTCTTGCGGAATGACGGATGACCTTGCGGGAAGAAGCGGGAAGATTTGATCGTCCCGCGGCCAAGACAAGCGGTCGGATCCCGGTACGTATACAAGGTGAATTTATTTTGGATTAGTTTTCTGTCTTAACAATAAGTAATAGTCAATATGTGATATGTTTTTCTGCAAACTTTTCAACGTACATTCCAAGATGTTAGCAATACTTAGCTGAGATTTCATATAAACAAACAAGTTTGATTGATGTTTCCAGTTATTAAATGCTACTAGAATGTTTATCTGCAAATTTATTCTTGAGAATGACCCAAATATTCACAGAAGGGCTGCTTCTAAGCCAATCAAAAATATTATATAGGGAATATATACAGGGAATCTTCCTTATTTTGCAAGATTATCCGTATATCAACACGATCATAATAGACTTGTTTCGGGTTTCATTCTGCTGCAATATTATGTGATAATATATATAAATATTTCTAATGAATTTGAAAAAGATACAAATTTTATAGCTGAAGCCTATTTTTAAAGTAAGCGAAATAATATATGCATTCAACAACTTTAGATCTGGTAAGCGTTCCCCATCTCAAGTGCTGAAAGAGTTCTTCTTTTTGTACCAATCGATGTAATACTGGCAAAGCAAAAATAGCTCATTGTTTATACCGAAACGTGAAAACGTTTATTTGGAACACCTTGCTCATACGTAATACGCATCCGGAGTTTATAGCTCAAAACTCTCAAGCTCGTTTATCTTTGGTTTGGAAAATTTGGCAAAATATACCAATACGTCATCCAGAGCTTGGGTGTGTGTACGTTAATTTTTAAACCACAAACAGTGCTAAAGCTATAACAAACTGCAAGAGAAATCCCAAACGTAACTTCTGATTTACTAGTAATTAACTTATGGGGTCGTACATTGCAAAATCACTACATCATTCATCCTTTCCACTTGCTAACCATTAGGGAATCTAATCCCGAGCTAAAATTTCGATCCCGGGATTGCATTAGACCATCCGGGATAAGGATTTTCAGTAGTTTAAGAAATTACATTGATAAATTTGACTGAAAAAAGCAAAATTCCCGATTTCCCGACAAATTATTTATTTCCGTCGCTTCAGATGAATACTTATATACTATAATACTTTGATGTGATTCGTAATTATATTACGGAGGGATACAAAAATTCTGAACTCCGTATCTATTATATTTCATATCGATATGCCCATTATTAGAGTCGATGTGTAGCAAATACATCACCGGTAGGGAAAGGTTAATATAACAATTTGAAAAATATATACGTACTGTATATATGTATACATAGATTAGAGACAGTTACTATCCCTAGGCGTCACCTAAGATCGCCAGTCAGTAGTTACGCCACTGTTTCAAAGCGTCCAGATTTCAGCGGGAATGTCTCGATTTAGTAGATCGTGCTGGTGAGGTGTACGATTTCTATTAGGTAAAAAGAATTTACTCTATTGTAATGCTGGAAATACGTAACAGATTCATGTATTCGGCGTAATCCGGCTAACGAAATCGGTGCAATACATCAGAAGTCAATGCATGTCTATGCTAATTCTTGAAAATAAGCATTTAAGCAAAATATATTCATACAAAATTTAAATCGACGTTCATGAATGGATCATCTCCTAGCTTTTATCTTTTAACCATATGTTGAAGACACTGCATATTGTATATACAGGGTGCGACAGGAAAACTACATCATTTGAAACGCGCGCCCTAAGTAAGTCCAAGAATTATGAAATGGTTTTCATTCAAAATTTTAATCATATTTTTGTGCAAACCAGAAAAAAAAATTCAGACAATACTGGATCAGGAATATGATTTTTCAGATTTGGATTTAAATTCACAATTTATAAAATCAGTGTAACAAAATTTAGTATTATAACATGTCATGCCTAAGTGAAACTTGTATAGATAGGGCAAATCGGCCTGAACGTCACGAAAAGTGAAACTCCAACCGGCATTTGGTCGGAAAGAGGGGGAGAATCGTTTATGATGTGTCCATGTCCGTCGCATACATTATAGACACGTTACGCGCATTAGCCGTGCCGTCCCTGCTATGTATATAGTCCATATGTAGCATTAAGCAACTATTGAGTCAATAGCGCGCCTGTTTTATTATATATTACACAAACACATCTTAAGCTTCTAGCTAACAATTTTCGTTAAAAAAAAATGCAAAACCAGACACTGCAGGACTTGTACGTTCAGCATCCTCCTTCCGCCGCATAGCACTCGTCGTATATTTGCACCGCGCATTCCACGCCCTAGCATCCGTTAACATTGAAGGTACCATGTCGCTTGGAGAGAGCGAGCTGATTCCCAAGTCCTCCCGTAGGATATCCTTTTCAGTGCTCCATGCTGAGCAGACAAATGTCGTATGTGTAGCATCGTCGTACTCCGCTTCGCAGTGGTTGCACTCCGGGCCGGACTTTTTACCTATTTTGTATGGGTAGCTACCAAAACAGCCGTGTCCAGTGAAAATCTGGATCAAGTGGTAGCACAGTTGACCGTGATTTCTGTCTACCCGCGTCCACCGACCCTTAGCGGAGTTGTTCCACCGGAACTGCCACGCCACCATGGTCCTTTGCTTAGTTTTCACCTTTCTGTATTGCCTGTCTCTTGTTAGCGAGCAGGTCGATTGGCGGTATGGCAGTCAGTGCCAGGACGGCGTCTTCCGCTGGCCATGTTAAGTCTGGCCCTTCCAATTTGTAGTGCCCATATCGGCGCGCCATACATAAGTACTGAGTGCACCACCTCACTGTAGAGTCGCCTCCTGCTTGTTTTTGGGTCACCGATGCTGGGCATCAACCTGGCCAGATTCTCCGCGATGCGCAAGCACCGACCCCTATGGAATGCCTGCCGTCACTGGTTTTTCTTTTCTCTACCCGTCAGCGTCTTCCTAAATAAGAGTTCTCCCATGCAGGTAGCTCTTTACCATTCTGATGAATTTATCGTGTGTCATTATAGTGTTTCAACTACTAAGCCATCCAGCATGCACAGCGGTCTGTACGACGACGGACCCGGAGGGGCTTTCCCTTTTGGAATGAGAACCAGCTTCTGCATTTTCCATGGTGCTAGGAAGACCCTTCCCGCTAGGCAGGTGTTGTATACTGTTAGCAGAAAGTTCGGGTCAGTATCGGTGACCAGGCCGATGATTACTTTTGGGACACCGTCCAGTTCATATATGATAAAAACTATATTATTATTAGGAATTAAGTGGGAAGAGTTTTCTAAAAACCACAAAGAATCAAATAATTCGCTTAAAACAATATGCTAAATTTATATCCAGCTTATTAGATTTTAATACAGGGTGCGGCAGGGAAACTTCTTTATTTGAATCGCGCGCCCTAAAGCGACAATGATTCCGAGAAACGTAGAGTGACGCTCATTCGAAAGAGCGGAACTTAACATACTAACAATCATGCAGGGGACTGTCTTTAAATGTCTCTCTGTAACATAAAATAAAAATAAACTGATATCTCTTATATACTGTTTGTGTTATTCATTTCTTAAATACGGTAGTTTCCCTGCCGCATCCTATAAATGTCCTGTATATATGCATTTATAGCTTTGGCTGCTATGGTGTTTTTTTTAATGAAGTTCAACATTTTTTGTATAATCAATACATATAATATTTATAGCCAGTGATTATGAACGGTCATGGAATGTTGCATAAAATTAATAATATGTTTAATTGCTTGAAATTCTCTGTTCTTCCAGTATTAAAATAAGCAACCGGTCTTGAAAGCCGAAGCTTTCATTATCAGTATGAAGACGGAAGACTTCCAAAACCGGTTGCGATTTTAAAAATAACAAACGTTATAATTTATTTTTAGGTACATACAATTTGATCGTCAATTATTAGGACGTTACACATCAACCTTCGGAATTCGTAGATGATAATTAAAACGCCAAAATATTTACAAAAAAATATTTATTCAGTACCCATTAGCTTCGATAGCTTTTGCCAACCAGAAACTAAATTATTTAATGCATTTTTTTTTCTTACAATATTTTTATTGCATTTATGTAAAAATCATTATAAATAAAAATATTAAATATCATATGGGCTTAGCAAAAACCAGAGCTTCAAACTGTTATTTTTTATTTCGGTTTTCGTTTCGGTTCCCCCGTTGATCGCGATCCCCCGTTAATCGCGACCGTCTTCATAGTGTGATGATGTCTGTAGTCGTGTGAGTTATCTGTATTAAGATTGTTCGTTGATATAATTTAATTACCTATTTAGTTCTCTTGTTGTTATCTTAAATTGTTTTAACAACGGCTTAATCGAATATCGAGGGTGCAGTAACCTGTAAAGTCTTGAATAATTGGCGCTTAAATTTATTTAAAAGGATGAATGCACGTTGAAATTTCGTATTCCGAGAAATGCATTATATGAACTTGTGTTTGATATTCACATATGAAATCAGCCTTTTTGCCAAATAGGCTCATTTGGATATCAGTCACGTTTTGAAAAACATGCTGTAAGTAGTGCAATTTGTAAGTCATTCCTTTGCATCAAAATGAGAAGAGATTCAATCTTTCGTTGATCGCAGGCACTCAAAGCAATTAAATTCTTCCAAACAATTTATCCCGAATTATTTGTATTTTAAATTAAACGTGTCCTGTTGCATAAAAAAGATTTTTAGATGTTAATTGAATTCCAAGAAAATGTAAGCACGAAATAGTGATCAAAGTTACGACGACGTTTGTCGGATATCTTCATACAAGGAAGAGTCTTGGATTGGACTATTAGGTCTCTGCAGCTTGCATATTTATTGTCACATCACTCGTGTATTTATGATATGACTATATTAATACACGCCTAAATTATTAGCAAATTAATTTTAACGCGTGTACATAAATAATGCATACTTTGTAGGTCGATAGCCTGGCATAGGAATATTGAGAGGATGTTCAAAGCTAACCAAGCTCCAGGAGAGCGTAAATAAATTTTGCGTGAGATAATATAACAATACATTTTTGTGTATTATATGAAGGCTGGGATATCGAATGAAACTCTGAAAACACGCTCCATCCAAACGCGTTATGTTATCGAAGTGTTCCCGCGGCCAAGACGATTGGTCGGACTCCAAGACAATTGATAATTGACTCACTGTTGTTATCCGCACCACTTTTATAGAAGATATTGGACGTGGAATTATTTAAAGAAAATATTATAATAAGATCTATTTTGATCAATATTTGATTAAAAAATGTTTGTTTGTTTAAAAAAAAATAAGTCTTAAGAACGATATAAAATGTTGGGATGGGGTCCGTCAAAAAAAAATTACTCAAGAGAGGGTTTGCGGACTACATAAGTTTAAGAACCGCTGGTCTAGATTGTTCTAGAAGCATAACATCCGTTTCGAATTTACGCAACGCTTTTAGGAATGTTCGATTAGCGGATATTTGCTTCCGGAAATTGCGTATTTATCGTAGGAATATTTGATTGTTACGGAAGCTAAATAAATTCACTAGTGAGTATCACTACTCAAATTTACCCTTCAGACTACCTTAAAAATGGAAAAATTGAAAATAATGTTGTATTCCTTTAGTATAATCCCTCTATGTTACAGTTGCAATAAAAATATGCTTATGGTTTTGGAATAGCGAGTAGATGGGAGAAATCCGTCAATCAATTCAACTCATAGACAGCGAACTGGGTATTGAGGTGTGCGCATACTCGTCCACAGATAATGAAAGGGTGCGATTTCCGCGCCTGAACAACGTGGCCCCCTCTTCAGCGTAAATCAATAAATTCAACGACCCGTTTACGTTACAATATCTTCAACTGATCATTCATATTACAATACAATATATACAATATGTTAACAAATCATTAATAATTAAAGAGAGTAAATTCGAAAATATTATTTATGTAGAATGTTTATTATAGAGGAAGGAATGTAAAGGGTTTTCTATATTATGCTGGATAATAACGGTTCGATTTTTTACAATTGATGCACACATAAATATTCCAGAGCAGGATGATTACGATTCCTGCGCGAAAAAAATCAGCATCCAAAATCCATTGATTCCCAAAAAAGATTTCCTTTGTCTGGAACTACTTCGCTTTTAGAACGCCATCATGATCTATTACCGTAACATAAATATTGTTTATATTTGATTGACCCTCGAATTCTTAGCACCCAAATAGCCCAACTGCATACGTCCATTTGGTTCTCCAGAATGTAAATCTTTGATCCAATATTTCAGTGCGAATTTAAATCACGATTTAATAAATTTAAGTTGAAAAATTTACAGCTTGAAATTCTTTATTTTAACCATTGTTATAAGCTTGGCAGCTGTGCGAGAATTTCTGAAAATTTATGACACATAAATTCGCCGAAGCATCTGGATTTGTCCAACATATTGCAAAGCAAATCCTTCTTTGATGCGTCTTTAATATTGAAAACGTATCTTGACTGGCAAGATTTCAATATTTGCAATATTTATTATCAGCGTCTATTTTCTATAGAGAAAATTGCTGAAAATCGCATTTCCATATTGATAATTCATGAAAAAATCAGATTCTGAAGTCATGAGGTCGCAAAATTCCCGATTTCCCGACAAATTATTTATTTCCGTCGCTGTAGATGAATACTTATATACTATAATACTTTGATGTGATTCGTATTCATATTACGGTGGAATATAAAAATTCTGAAGCCCGTATCTATTATATTTCATATCAATATTCCCATTATTAGAGTCGAGGTGTAGTAAATACATCACCGGTAGTATATACAATCCAATCGGATTCATGCTCGCAGATTGAGTTAATCCGCTAATAAACTAAATGCTGCGACAAACAATCAGTATATAATTTGCATGAAAAAACGACACTTGGTTTTCAATAGGGTTGCCACACAAATATTAAAGAAATTTAAAGAGTTATATTCACGTTTGTTAAATTTGAAATGTTATAATTTTATAGTCTCAAAAATACACACACACACACACATATATATATTATACATACATGTTTTGGGTGTGGTATGCTTTGAAGCAAGTCGTTGGGCAGAGTGGAATTTTACAATTTTCGCATGCGAATTTTGTTTCTTACCTTTTTTTGAAGCAATGCATAAAATGCATCTCTTCCTTTTTGCATCGAAGACTTTTTCCACATCATTTAAGAAATGGCCGTTTTGTCGGTGGTTCCTAACCTGGGGGGAATTACCCCCCGAGGGGTAAAACGGCTTTTCTGCGGGGGTAATGACAATATTCATTTTCAGTATGTAGATATAATAATAAAATGACAGATGAGCGTCATATGGCTTGCACTCTCTTCCAAGAAGTCTCTCACTATGTTCTAATGCCTTCCTAGTAATCCTTCTCGCAAGGAGATGGATAAAGAGACGAGAGACGGAAACAATACAGTTTTAACTTACTCGAGCACTAATTTGCACTTTCGCATTTGTGACAGTATTTTAAGTGAAATGACTTCTGCTTCTGGAAAAAGCGCTTGTATAAAGAAGCATTTCTACAATAGGATTTCACGAATATTGTTGACAGGAATATGGAAAAGCCTCAGTGTGTTATATATAATAAAGTTCTTGGTACAAATAACATGAAACCGAGCAAACTTAAAGAACATTTCGAGAATGTTCACAAGGAGTTGGCAGGTAAAGAATTCTTAAAAAAAAGTGTTCGCAATTGGACTAAACCTAAAATTTAAAAAAACTTGCAAATGCAAAACAATTTCAACTTTTACATTAACCATCATTAAACTAATGAAGGAAGTATGTTAAATTTGTAATTTCCTATAGTTTTGTGCAATTTCATGATAAATAAAGGGTATTTGTATGTATTAAATATGTTGTTTTCTTCAACAAAATTTTAAAGGGGGGTAAAATCAGTTTCCCTGATAGGTTATAGGGGTGACGAGGCTATAAAGGTTAGGAAACACTGTTCTAAGCGAGTAGGTAAATCGCAACTCATGTATTTATTTGTAGTTTTTTGATCGTTTGGACAATGTATTTGAATCGCCTGTCGAATCACTACCACCTGAAAATCACCAATGTGATATGCTTCCCTGTTTTCTTTCGAAATGCAAACTATGAATTTAGTATACATAAATCGACGAGATGGAAAAAAACTTTTTTGTACCATTTGATGGTTTTTCTGATAGACTTTACGAAAAATATCATGCTATCTTTTTTGTTTGATCCGATAATATTTCCTGAGTGCATTGTGGATAGCATCGTCACCTCTCGCTTGTGTTTTATTACTTTTTGTGTGGGAAATTTGCGTTTCACCTTTGGCCAATCTTCTATTAAATCCGATTTTTACGCACGATTCCACAGCAATCGTTTTGAAACGAATGCTTCAGTATAAATGATGAAGTCCATAACAATTCCACTTTTGCAATCACACAAAACAAAAAACTTAATTCCAAAGCGGCTTCTTTTCGACGTTATGTACTGTTTGAAGAGTAGTCTCCCTTTGAAGAGTAAAAGACTTTCATCGATCAGTGGACCGAATTTATTTTTGACGATTTCTCGAATTTCTTGACATCAGCAAACAAACGGCTAAAAATATGCACATTTCGTCGATATTTGTATGGTACCATTTGTCCATTTTATAAGAATTTGATTCCGCTGGTAGTTTGAGTTTTGTATATCGGTATTTCTTATTAGTTTCTTCAATGAAAAGTTTAATAATATCTTCTGACATATTTTTTGAAAAAAAATTCGGAATTTTCCCAGCCAGTTATGATTATTCACACTATAGATATTTTGAATGATTTCTTACTTGTTATCTATTAAAAATTAATAATTTATATTTTTGAATAAATTTGATATTTTTGACAATTTATGTTTGTGCCAACCCTGGCGAAATATTTCGAATATATTCTAAACCAAGGAAAAATATTTACAGTTTTCGAAGCGCGCACGGCAACCAACAGGTTAAGCGTTTTTATTCTTCATTTGGGATCGTTTTTTGGATTTTATTAAAATGTATGTATAAAACAAATATTACTTTGAAATACGCTTATTCTGCATGAACTGATGATGATGACCCGACGTATGACTTTTGACAAAATTACACGCTAGTCACTGTATAATGTCGTCTACTTTGCCAACGCAATGAAATTGAAGAATATAAACATTTGCCAAGTAATTTTAAAATAATTGATAAACTTATCATCCCTTGAAATCCCCATCTTAATATCTTCTGCTTTACATCTGGATGCTATTTTCAGCTCCTCAATCGCTTCATAATTCTGATTTTCACATAAACGTGAGAATTTACGACTGACTGCTTAGTACATATTCAGGGATTGGAATCAGCAAATTGAGCTTACAATCCAAAAACGAAAGCGATCAGCAACGCATCGCGATTAAACTGTCAAAATTTAGACGGATCTCGCCTACAGCCCTACAATCCGGCGTACAGATATTTATCTTATAAATTTAAAACACCTCGTATTGCTGGCAGGTTTCCTGCATCTCGTGGATGCTGTATCGCATTCGCAAATGATGAATATTTCCTACTATCCATAAATAACGGTAGATGTGAATTCCTACTGGATGCGAGCGTTTTCTTGGCCGGTTGATCCAAATATATTTCCGGGAAGAAGGTGAAATGACTTATCTTAGTGAATCACGCGCGTGTAAATACACACAAACAAGATATATCCGGAGCAGTGGACCAACCGATCTGGTGGACGGTGCACTAGTGGAAAACTCTTCGCCAAAATGCATTTTTCCATTCATCAGCGAAAGATTTACGCTGATTCCGCAGCCAGACGATGTGCTTTGCCAAAGCGTAAATCTGCTGAATACAAAATCATCACTTCATTATTTGATTCATGATTGTAATGCTGATTTATGGCGTAACATGATCATATGTTAACATACATCAATTGTAATTCAGATCAATATCATCCCCATTTAAAGATCTAAACTTGATTGCAATCATTTTCTGAACATTTGGTCATCAATGGAGATCATTGATGCAATATGCTGCAAAAGAAGGTGAACCAAATTTTGATTAAAAAAATAAATAAAATCATGTTTGAAAAGGGTTTAAACAAAATAGTACGATTTTTTAAAATTATTTTTGCACCTTTCTCACAATAAAAAAATATTTTAAACAATAAAATTATACCAAAATTAGGTAGGCATAGATCATTATTAAATAAAAAATATTTATGTAAATTTAAAACAAATATTGCTTAATAACTTTTCGATTTAGAGTGTACCAAAGTTGAAAAAAGTGCTTTCGATAAAAACGCGTTTGAAATAATAATTACCGAAAACGATAAATTTAAGGCAGTAATAAATGCTATAAACTATCTAGCAGTTAATCAGTTATTCCAGCATCATATAGCAATCCTTCATCTGCATAATTTTGAGCTTGCATATCTTCTTTTCGAGCTTTCCGAGCTTCCTTGATCATCCAATTAAAGCTTTGTGAGCGAACAACTATTTTAAATTAATCCATAATCATTACAAGTGCTGAATTCCAATTCATTGAATAAGACAAAAGCCAAAAATGCCACAAAATCGATTACTTTTAAGCCAGAATGTAGGCGCTTTGGAGTCAATACGATCGAGTTGAAACTTTCGTTTGTATTCTGTGACCACCTAAACATCCCTTAATAATTCAGTACTCATTAATCAATCTTTCGATGAATCTTCATATATCGAAATAATTGCTTTTTGAAGGTCGGCGTGTAGGATTCATACTTCAGGTTCCGTTCCAAGAGCTTTAGCTTTCTGCCATTTGTAAGGTTCTTTGGCTATACTATTTGCTGATGTCCATGTAATTGCATAATAAGTTTAATTCTTATCTGTCAATCCCTTTGAAATTGACAATGAGCTTGAAAACGAGACCACCGTAGCAGAGGGGTATAGAGTCAAGTAAATGAATAAGGGTCCAAGAAACTGGACCGACGGGCGTTCACTTCAGTGCTCATAACATCGGGAAAAAAATCGAAATTTTGTTATGAAACTTTCAAAACATATTCTTGAATAGTTTCCTCCCCCCCCTTAACCTTGTATATAGCTAACAAACTAACTTACATTCATCAAACATCCAAAGATGAAGATAGTCCCAGAAGTACCCGACCTGACGTATAGATGACGCTTGTTTTTTAAATTGTATAAAGCTTAAGTTTCAAGTTTTATGACGTTGCTTAGTATTCGTTTGGTAGCCATCAAATAAACATGATGAACGAGGCGTTCCGAGCTGCCAAGACGAACATCGCAGCGGTCGATCAAATCAAGTGACCACGCCAGAAATGGCGAAGAAAATCCACAAAATGGTATTGGATGACCATCGATTGAAATGATGGGCATTTCAAAAAGGGCTATATATCGCATATCGACTGAAAATTTGAACATGAGAAAGCTGTGCGCAAGACGGGTGCCGCGTTTGCTCACAACGGAACAAAAACGGCGTCGTTTCAATCGACTGTTTAAACAGCACGTCCAACTTTTCTGTCCTTCTTTTATATTGATCCAAATATTTTTTCAGATTATTCATACTGTCATAATTGTTCGTTTTCACGAGAGATTAAATTAAACTTTACATTTCATGATGCAATTCGGAAGTTGAAAGAGAAAGAGGTGTCATTTCCACACCAGAGTCCTGTGAGCTGAAAATTCATCATTAGATAATAAATTTGGATGAATTCTCTCCATAATACTTTGTGCCAAAGAAATCATAAGACCTCATATTTGGTTTTGAGTATCGAAAATGTTCATTAGAACTGCGAACATTTCCACTTTGTAAATATATCAAGAGTTAAAACTTTCAACCGGAGAACATACATGCTACGCTCTAATGTAAATCCACTTTTCTGTTAGCCTCGCCGCAGCGTCTAAGAAGCTCGATAATGAACCAGACTCAATAAATGAACCTTAACACTGTTGATAGCACACAATATTCGTTCATTTATTCGGAATATTTCTTAATGTTCAAACTTGCATGGGATGGGCTTTTTATTGTTCAGCTATTTATACAGGGTTACCGTGCAAGTCTATCAGTTTATTTCTGAAACAGTAGATTTTGCAAAGGAGGGCTAATGACGCCACTCCAGAACGCTCAAGTGGGAATAACAAAATTGCTCAACGATAAGAATGATACTAGTATCATAATTATCAAAACAAACGCCTGCTCTCAAGACAACACGAACAAAAATCATCTTATCTTTGCTGAAAGAGCTTAAAAGCTTATCCGATGATATGATTTCAGTTAATTGTACCTAAATTTTACGATATTTTGTTGAAAAGTAAATATGAATATTTACGAGTTTCTATATATAAAAAAAGTTAAAAATATATTAAAAATGTTTAGACGTGTAGGGGTACTTTTATGTCACTACATTGCCATCGATGCACGAGTGTATGATGAGACGCAAGACTTCCAAAATTTCTAATCCGATAGGGTTATTGTTGCATTGTTATTACTTAGTTCATTAATAGCAACTTCCATTGGAGTCAGAACATCAAGTAAATTTCTTAAAATCATTAGACAGTGACCCACCTCTTACCCGAGCTGTTTATTGGTCCCGCTATTCGGGACCATGCCAGCCCGCTCAACAAAAGTGCACCCAAGGTGCAAAACCTGAAATTATACTGTCTGCGAGGACCCACTCTTTCTCAACACCGATGGCCACTTACGCTCTAAGCGCGGGGGGAAGCTAGCTAGGTACTTGAATTTATCAATTAGACCTAACTAAAATATATACATAGATATTGAAAAAGAAAAAAATAAAATAAAATAATAATAATAAAATAAATAAATAAATGAATAAATAAAATTTTAAAAAAATAAAAAAAAAATAAAAGAAAGAAGTATAATAGATATATATATATACATTATGGGAGAGGGGGGGGTTGCCTAGTCTCGCTCGCGACGCTCTTGGCGCGAGCCACCTGATTGAGCTAGCCGCTGGGGGTGCTATCATGATCGATGGGATCATAGTAGCCCCCAGGAACGCATTTTTGTCCAAAAATGCTACAGAATACCCTGAATGCCCTGAATGAGGAGGGAGTGGCCACCAGGTCTGTGTGCCCAACCGGCCCGACTTTCGGGCCGCTGACACTACGAAAGAGCGCCTCGCGATCGGACGCCATGCCCGGACATGTCCACAGAACGTGGTCTGCGTCCATATCCGGATCGCCGCATGGACACTCCGAAACCGGGGATAGTTTGAACCTATACAACGAAGCCCTAAAGCGCCCGTGCCCTGTGAGGAACTGGGACGTCCAGAAATCTGGAACGACCCAGCGGCAACGCAGGCGGTTTCTAACCGAGGGGAAGAACTTTGAGAGGTGGCGGCCGGAAGTAGACTCGGACCACCTCTCCTGCCAGCTAACTAACGAAGCCTCTTTCGCGCGTCGACGAAGATCGCCGAGCGCGTCAGAGGAACCTGCGTCGATCGGGATGCTCCTGCCGCCGATTTCCGGGGTCTCACCGTTTTCTGCGAGGAACCTCGCCGCTTAAAATCATTAATTCACTTTCTGAAACAATAGCCGTATTCATATCCGCCAGTGTTTTAACAACAGGATCAAACACTACCCCTGAGTAATTGTTTTGCCCAGGTAGTGAATACTGAGGATTGGAATCCCTACTTCACACCTAAGCGCTGTCTTTTGGGATGAATGATTTGAATCCAATCCAATAATGATTTAAAACAGCAAGTGTGCATGAATTCTCGGCTAAATGATTGAGCTGTGTTTGTGTAATATATAAAAAGCTGGTGCATTACGCTACGTATGCACACAGCAGATGCAGCGCATGCGCGTAGCGTTTGCACGACGTAGAGAATACAAACGATTATCCATCGCTTTACGACCAACTGCGGCTTGGAGTTTCACTTTTCGTCTCGTTCTGCCCAATTTATCCCACCGCACCTTTACGTGTTAGACATCAAAAATGTTATTAAACATTAAAAAAATGATAAAGATGTGACGGGTTAATCAATATTTATATTTTAATTTTCCCAGGTAGAAATTATGCTACTTTTACATTGTATATTTTTGTAACGTGTTTCAAATACGCTTGAAGATAACTTGATTATTTTTATATTATGATAGAGAAGACGAAAAACAATGATTGTGCCAAAAGGTGATGTTATGAGCAAGATAAAAGACGTTTCATCAAGAAATATTTCCGCTCATTATATAATGTAGGGTATTCCCCTGCAATTAAATTTTCAATAGATGAGACTAAAAAATATCATCTATTAGAATTAAAATTCAGGATTAAAAGTCTGGAAAAACGACAGTTGATCTGAAACAGAGGGTGAATCGTTTGTAATGTGTGTGTCTCTTTACATAGCATAACGCAACCGATAGACAAGTGGCTTACCTATTTTATTATATATTACACAAACATACTCAAATGAAAAATAAAAACAACGTATTAAATCAACTTTTTCTGGAAGCTACAAATTATTCACACGATTTTTGCCATAAAGCCAAGAATACATCTAAATATCTGCAATATAAACATCACAAATTTTTATTTTGGTCAGGTAGCAGCCGTGACATAAACCCCCATTGAATATCGATTGCAAAATAAGATCTGATGAAATCACTCGAAGATATTTGGATAACGATGAAATAAAGATGCTAAGAATGATGGCAAATAACATAAAGTTGTTCGCCGAGAATAAAGGTATGCATACAAAGTATTGTGAATCCACGCATGTGACATTTCCATTTGGGATCTTACTTAAAGTCTCCTCAAAATTTCACGCGCACCTCAAATACGCGTTGCGCAACAGACTACTCCATTTTTATATATCTCCGAAATTATACATTTTATGCATAATTCCGGGTTATATTTGAAGCCGCAAATTGATGACGAAACACTTTTTAAGCGTGATCATCCAACACATCACCAATTTAAGTTGT
Source organism: Stenopsyche tienmushanensis (assembly GCA_008973525.1). NCBI lineage: Eukaryota > Metazoa > Arthropoda > Insecta > Trichoptera > Stenopsychidae > Stenopsyche > Stenopsyche tienmushanensis. The sequence continues at coordinate 544,836 of WACJ01000190.1, forward strand.
ACTTGCACGGATTATTCTTGCTAAGAATTGGCACTGATTAAAAGTTCAAGGTTTTTATAAATAGTGCTGGAGTAAAATAGAAATAGATATAACGGAAAGCATTGACGAGAATGGCATTGAGAATAAATTAAACATCCCTTTGAAATGAAATCATTCGATTGACAATGAGATTTAGGGTCATCCAAATGCAACGCTTAGATATCGGCACTGTATAACGTTTATATCTGATGTTTTTTTCAAATGATATAAGTCTGTATGTTTTAGTAGAAGATAGTTCAATTTTAACCATGGCTAAATTGTTTACATTATTATTGAAACAACGAATGAGAGATGCATTGTTTTCGAGCAAAATTTTGTTTAGCGATGAAGCTCATTTCACAATGGATGAAATCCTTGGCTAATGAAAATCCTCATGGTATTCAGGAAAGATGTCTACAACCAAAAAGAGTTACTATTTGATGTGCAATTTGGACCAATTGAGCCATATTTGCATGCTTAGACACGGTTGCCTCGATGGCTCGCGGGGGTAATCAAATATTTCGATTTGTGTACGCGATTTACATCTTTTCTTTAAAATGACATTAAATTCTTCGTCACTCGTATGAATGCAAATAATTTGCGTGCTTGAAATTCAAAATAAAGCTTTGAACGTGCGATTCCCACTGTGCAATTTGTTATGCAATAAAACTGCAGAGCCCTTATGAATACTTAAAGCAAACCTATTAATAAAGACGATATTTTATTGTATTTTATGAATGATTATATTTATTTAACAGCTAATTAAAATTGTGGTAATTGTTGCCTCATTAATGATTCCTTATTTTCATATATGTAGTGTCTACCAAAAATAGTTTAACCAATGTAAAAAGGGAGGTACATTAAGATTTCAAATATATATCTTTCCGATATTTCGAGTCTCCTGTCGGACTCATGGACGCGGAATAACTGCCGGCGCCTTGGTGATGCTCCTTGTGAGCAACCTCCAGTGCTATGTTGGGATCTCTATCGTCGCGTCAAGGAAGCGGCTTTACTTAGTTGACAGGAAAAGTGGTCTGCGTCGGTCGTCGGCCGTCATCTCTCACATTTCTTCCTCTTAGTTAGGTACCACCTGAGACGTCACTGGGTCATACCGGATCATTGGACGTCTCAGTTTCTTACGGGACACGGGTGATTTAGGACCTCGTTGGTTAGGTTCGGGCTTTCAACAACTTCGGAGTGTCTATGCGGAGATCCGTTCATGAACGCAGACCATGTTCTTCATGGCGTTTGATCGCAAAGCATTCCTTCGTTGTATCAGTGGTCCGAAATTCGGTCCGGTTGAACCTTGTGGTCACCCCCTATTATATTCATTCCAAAGATTATGCTTATGCCGTGCTAATGAAGTGCTTTTATATTCACAATACTTTTCCATTTGATGCGTATCGCCTAGTAATAAATTATTTGTGCGTGAGCACCCCATATACAGCTGTCCATGTGAGAAGCATGCACGCATACCCTGTGTGTTTCTGTTCTTTGTTGATGCTCACACCAGAAACTGCACACGTTTCAATTCGAATATCATATCATTCGGAATCATTTGGACACAACTTCTTCTTCTTGAAATTTTTCAATTCAAACTGTAGCTCCGATGATATTATTCATCAATTATTTTCACTAAAAATCTGGTACCGTTGCTACACTTCGTGGTGGATTTATGTTTCGTCAATACAATAGAGTTGTGCTAATCTCATTTAGGATGGTCAAATTTGTGTTATTGTTATTATAGACCGAAATAGGCATTTTATGGCATTACGAATCCATCTTAATTGTTTCACCTCATTTCTAAAAGGGTTAATTGCCTCCTTGGTCGATTATCATACAGAAATGTTGAGTTTGCTTAGGGCCGTCTCATGGACGGCAACCATGGCATATAACTGAAATAGATTGGCATATTGCTCCTTGAATGAAATGAAATCTTTCTATTTAAGTTTGTGGTCTAACAATGGCCGGATGAATAGTGACACTAAAAATAATCCAAACTTTGTGTTTTTAAATTTGAAAAATATTTTCATGAGTTGGCGTAACCCCTACACACATATTTTTGGTCTACGTGCTTTATAAACAACCCAATTTCAAAATTGTCCCATCAGAAGATGCCGACATTTCTATAAATATATGTAATATTAATGACTCTATAATCAACGTTTTTAGCTGCGAGGTCAACGTCAAAATTGCACTTATTTTTGTACCAATTTAAAAAAAAGTCTTTCTTAAATATCTTAAGCAGCTGCAATTATAAATAATATCAAAGATGTTGAAAAATGAATGAAATCTTCCGCACAAAATTAATATTAATTACCAATTTTATAGCATAATCCAAAAAATGTTAGGCCATTGAAAATTTTATATTGTGTTGGTCATAAAAGAAGATTAACATCAACGATGATAGATTATCTACGATTTATAGACAGTGTGATGCTGGTCGAGTTTTATAGCCATTTGTGAAGGGCTTAAAACAATTCAAATGGTCGTTGAAATTGTTCTAATTCTATATGAAATCACGTCTCTTTGAAAGCTGCTAATCATAACATCTTGATCTCGAAGGCGACTTATTTGAACAATTGAAATTGCAGTTTATTCAATCAATTTATCTCAGTTATGTATGACTTCAGTATGGTGTTCGATAGCAAGGCGCTCATTCATTATATCAGCGGTCCGAAAAGCGGACCGATTGGACATATAAACCGTGTGATCACTCCGTCCTCTTATAGGATTTTATGCGGCATTTTCTATGATCTGTATGGTCACGGAAGCTCCCTCAAAGGCTAATTTACATAAGATCCCCATGTTCCTTTGTCTCAGATGTGAAGTGATGCACCCATGCTGCTGATCTATCATGTCTGCTAGTTTACACATTTACAGTCAACGGTCTTCCAATACCATTTTGTGGATTTTCTTCGTCATTTATGGGGTGTTTACCTCATTTGGCCTCATTTACCTCAAACTGCTTTGTTCGTCTTGGCAGCTCGTACGGCCTCGTATAATCTTTGCTTTACCACGATGTATTTACTACAATTCGACTCTAATAATAGGAATATCGATATAAAATGTAATAGATACGAGGTTCAGAATTTTTCATATGGTGTACCAAATACATATTACAGTGGCGCGCGGATATTTTTTATATACAATATTAACTGAGCATTCGGAAAAAGATCGATTTGTGAAAGAATAATTCGAAAAAGGCAAAAATAATGTCAAAATAGGGAAGATAAAAATGCTGGACAAGTGGGTGCCACACGAACTGTCAGAAGGCTTTAATTGAGCCACTTGGTAGTGTTTTCTTCGTTCATAAATTCAAATACATAACAATAGTTCAATAGCTCTTGGGACTAGCTTGCACCCTTCTTTTGCCCATCCCCGCTTCATTTCTCCAGATCAATATGCGCCAACATGGTGCATTCGCTAAACGCCTCACCAAAACAAATTGCATTGTTACAATGTTGAAAAAAAATTCAATTTTAACAACCCTGATACTTAGGACATAGAGTTTACATGTGAAACGTTACAAAAAAATACCAGTAATAAAAAAAAAAATGGTCCATGCGCAAAACACCCTGTTTAGGTTTATATATTAAACAAGGAAATCAATAAAATTGGCGAGCTTAGGCGACGCCCAGGGGCACTAAAAGTCTAATCTATACATACATATATACAGTACAAATTGTTATATTAACCTTTCCTTACCGGTGATGTATTTACTACACCTCGACTCTAAAATGAGAATAACAATATGAAATATAATAGATACGGGGTTCAAAATTTTTGTATTCCTCCGTAATATAATTACGAATCACATCGTAGTATTACAGTATATAAGTATTCATCTGATGCGACGGAAATAAATAATTTGTCAGTCACAAAATGCATATTTTCAAAATAATATTTGAATTTTTTAGTGTTTTTTTTAAATTTATTTTTGAATTGTATTTTTATATTTTCTTAAATAAATAAAATTCTTTCGCCTTCAAGTTATTTTTTATATTAAACCAATGGCTTTCATCCCTTATGAGAGTGTTTTCTTCTAAGGGCCGCCTTTTGCTGTGAAAGCCTCCTCCAAAATTCCAAGTTTTTCATGGAGGATAGTCGTCTGTAACTGGGGGAAGTAAATATATTAACGCACGATGATCCAGAGAGAGTATGCACGCACATGTTGCGAGCAGCGTTCCATAGTGCTTTATTTACGTCATCTATAAATGATATTTTAGTCTGATGAAAAGATGGGCGTTGTGACTCAAATGCTTGCCGATAAATCGTATTTATTTCGAAAATTCTACTACAAATTTTATGTAGGTGATAAAATGTCTGGAAAAACGATCTGTTAGTCATTACAATCGTTGGACAGTTCGCTATACGACACTGTTTTCATCTCGTGCATTCCTAGTGAATCATCAAATCATCACGATGCCAAATATAATTATCGCACATTTCGCCAATCATTAAAATGCAAACTCATAACAAACTTTATCTTCGGAAAATCATTGGAACATGCGAAATGTGTGTGGGCTCATACAAAATGCCAGATTTAGATTAATACACCTTGGCAGACGTTTAGTTTATGGCTTATCGGGCGGTTCGTGTCATCCAAAGGACATTTTCGTTTATTCATCTCAAGACCTCGTATGTTTTCTTTTTAAATACAAGAAGTGTTTAAGCGGCACATGAATGAAGCCAAGATGAGTGTTCGTCAACGTCAAAACTCTCGCCATTGATCTTCTTCTCTTGTTGGTTCGACATTTTTTTGACAAATAGTAAAGATATCGTCTTTAATGCGGCCACTGTCATATCACTTGACAGCTTTTTTTTAATAACAAATGTAAAGCAAAAAATTGATACAAAAAGAAAATCAGATATAAATTGCTGAGAAATATTAGGTTACCGGATGAAAATTTCGTTTTTCGATGTCGACTACTTCTATTGAGATTCCAATATCCTCTATTAAAGTCAATTGTCAATTAAGCACTGTTGATAGCATACAAGACCACGTCATTTTTTACATAAACAATATACAAGGAGGAAATGATAATTGGACAAAGACTCATTCAACAAGCAGCGACGAACAGCAAACAATTAAATAAAAAACACTGTCGATAGCACGTAAACAAATAACAAACGTTATAAATGATCGAAACCATTATCAATCGATAAATTTGGGCTAACCATCTATACAATCGTGCGATGTATGAGGGGATGCTCTCCGTCTCTGTCTCCCGAACTGCGCTACGTTCTCTTTCTGTCTCTGTCTCCGAGCTCAATATACAAGAGTGGTCTTTCTTAATAAGTGGAGGGGGATCCCAGGCCCTGGAATATTACTCCTTTGGGGGTTAAAAATCAAACATCCTTCTTGCACAAAGGATCTTCTTATTTCATCTTATTATCCGTTAAACCTTTTAAAATATGGTTTTTTTTAATATTGTTAAGAGCATGCATAAATACAATAAATCATGAAGGGATCGGAATTTTCAATAGTTTAAGAAATTACATTGATAAATTTGATCAAAAATTACTAATAAGTCCATCTGTTTAATATAAAAAAATAACTTGAAGGCGAAAGAATTTTATTTATTTTATTTATAAATGCTTCAGATGAATACTTATATACTGTAATAATTCGATGTGATTCGTAATCATATTACGGAGGATTACAAAAATTTTGAACTCCGTATCTATTATATTTCATATCGATATTCCCATTATTAGAGTCGATGTGTAGTAAATACATCACCGGTAGGGACAGGTTAATATAACAATTTGAAAACATATATGTACTGTATATATGTATGTATAGATTAGACTTTTACTGCCCCTGGGCGTCGCCTAAGCTCGCCAATTAGTAGTTACGCCACTATTTCCAAGCGTTCAGATTTTTTCAGAATTATTCAGAGAGAGCAATTTCAATCCCGAATTTTTCATGATTGCATTTACTAATCCCGGGATTCATGAGCACCTAAAAACTGCCAGGGATCCCGTTTCCCGGTTCCATTTTTAAGCGGTATTGGCTATCAATCAGAATCAGGCAAACTTTCATCGCTGCGGATTATAATTAAAGAAATCTGAATAACTGTACATATCGGCATTGAATTAAAATCTACAAAGCTGCTTTTTTGTCTACAAGTAGTTTACGCTAATTATTGTTAGATAAATGTCATCTGCTTTCGATATAACGTGGCTAGAGTGTCGGCAGACGTGGCTAAAGTTGTAGCGCGGGAACTTGATTAAAGTATTACAACTTTCAAAGCATTGCAATATGAAACAAATATACTAAAAAATATCCAAATTAAACATCGAATCATCTCAATTTCGGAGCATCTCATTTTTTCCGCCAAAATATAAACAGATTCTTTCTAGCTCGTTCTTTCGAGCGCTCTTCGCATTATCAGACGAATTTAGATCATTTCTCGGGTCAATGTTTTTATTGTTGGCATACATTTTTTGATCCGACTTTACGTCTATTTATACCGCAGAACAACAATACTATCGAAAGATTTCGCATTATTTCGACCCGTAGCCGATGCAATCGAGATAAGAGTCAAGATGATGCATCAATAACGCGTGCCTTTTAAGTTTAACTGGTTAACTTGTGCTATTAAATATCGCCAATTGGGTGGGATCATCGATGCCCACAAAACGGAGTTAACATCTCTCGATAACCTGCACAATTTGCGGATGATTGCTTATTAAATATAATCGATGAATTTGTTATGATGATTCTTGAGAATCGTCTTCCGACGAAGGTCGGCCAGCCTTAAGGTTCATGCTTGGAGTTGTGACCTCTTTATCTCGAACCATTGCCATAATATCGGCTCTGATACATAGTAAAAAACAGGGCTTCGAACCGTTTAATTTCGGTTTTCGCTCCGGTAAAAAATAACGGTTTACACCGATTCCGTTTTGGAAACCCCGCTTAAAACTGCCGACGTCCATTTAGCATTCGGCCAGCAGATTAAGTTATTGTTGGCTAGTCGTTTATTATATTATTTTACAATAGATACTGGCACATTTGATAGGTTTATTTTTAAATGAATGGCATCTATAAAAATGACCGTATAAAATTCCAAAAATAATCCAAGACTCATTAATCTAGATTACTCCGCGATTGTCTATCTACGGCCATTCATATAGTGGATCTGTTTTATATATTTTTTTTGTTGTTGTAAGAATGTTGTTACAAAATTGGCGATATGATATGGTAAAAATAGCCCTAGATATGGTCTTCTTGATAGCACGCCCACTTTTTGATATCGTATCCAGTTTTAATTGATGTCTGCTTTATCAATTTAAATGGGGAGATAAAATTACTTCATTGTTTTTAGGTAGCATTATTGAAAAATACATATATAAATTATTTCTTGGGTTATAGCGGCCATGTTTTTAAAGCAACATCAAATGTATTATGAATTATTAAATAGTGTATGGCAATGTATGCAGTTTCGCCAAATAAATCATCTTTATCATCATCAACTAGTAAAATTGTCGAATTTGGCATATCAGCATCAAATGCATCCCGATAAATCCACAGTGTTTGGTGCGGATCGATGAAAAGCGACTTTTTGTAGCCTTAACTGGATGTGATGGACATGTGGTCCAACAGGACTGCGCTACGTGCCACACAGCGCATGCCGCAATGGACATTCTACACGAGCGATAAGACGAACGGTCATCCAACAAATTCAGCCAGATTTATTGTTATATATATATTCAACCTGTTTAAAGAGCCTGCATTAATATTGTGCTATACAGCATGAGCGGTTCCATAAATATGATTATGAATCACAATAGGAATGTAGAAATTCAAAGTGGTTGCATCGATCGCATGACTCATTCATAGGTGTGGATTTCGTACTAAAAACAATGCGCGCGCAACCACCTGACAGGTATGAATACATGCTGGATACCCATGTAAGCGCATCCAGTTTTGTGTGTTGGATCAATTTTAGGCATCTTCGGAGCCGTTGGGGATTCTGGGATCGTTTGCGCTGTTGGAGTTTTCGTTGTTGGCTTTAAGGGTATCTGGACTAGGTCAGCATGGGTGTTGGGGTCGATCCTGAAAGCGAATAACGATCATTGCTAGAGAGCATGGCTCGATGCCCGCAGTTCGACGGTGCTGCTAGTGATGCCTCGGGAACGCCGCGCGGCGCGCCGCCGGGGATGTGGCGCGGCGAGCGCGAGCCTCCAGGCCGCCGGTTGCCGGCGCTCACAATGGCAAGATGGAAGGCCGGTTCTTGCGGAACGGTGGATGAAAGGCGAGCATGCAATGCGGAATGGTCACTCGAAATGCATAGGAAGAGGGAGGCGCGTGGCGTGGCTATAAAAGGCGGCGGAGGTGGCGGGCCGTAACCCGAGCCGCTCCAGGAATAGCACCCGGCTGTGGGGGCGGGAAGGGCGGTGGGGCGGCCTGCTGTAGCGACGGGAGCTTGCCGCCCGCCAGTCGAGCCGAGCCCGGCATCAGAGCGGCGCACCGCAGCCATCATGTCGTCCTCAGCAGTGGCAAAGACCTCTAAGTACACGTACCGCTCGACCGGCGGCGGCACAGCCGACGTCAGCATCGAATACAGCGCCGACCTGAGCGCTCTCTCCAGATTGGAGGTCCGTCCGCAACCCTTACTTTACAAAATGCCCTTAGCCAATTGCCACATTTCCCCTTAACCACCATGCCAGCATGCTGGTTAAGCGGAAAGTCCCAGTGGTCACTTGGGCCTTGTGACCGTGTCTCTACTTGTGCTTAGTGATTATGATTTTTGAATTCGGTGCGATTTGAGTGTGACGAGTGCCGTTATCATCCGAGTGCCTGAACAATTTGTAAGATGATCATGCTTTATTTTTCCAGGACAAGATCCGTCTGCTCCAAGATGATCTGGAATCCGAAAGAGAGTTGCGCCAGAGGGTAAGCTATCTTGAATTTAAAAAACGCTAACATAACGCAAATAACCCAAAAGGAAAATGGATCACCGATCCGATGTCTTTAAATAGGAGAGATACAAGATACGCACGCCGTTTTGGTCAGTGTGCCAAAAGTTTTGTACCTCGCCTGAGATATCATTTACATGCTAACCCATTCGCGCGCTTTGTATATCCGGGTATTTGCATGTTATGAAAACCTATATCCAAATACTAAAATAGGACACCCCTCCCCCTCCCCAAACTGATGGAAATACCCCGAACCATCAGAGAGGCTTTCATTCATGATCGACAATACGGCATAACAACAAATTTGACCCAAAATTGCACCTGGACTGGTGGACAGACCCACGGCGTGCTGTCATCGCTTATGTCCATCATGTCATCGTCACGTAATCGTGACAGTACACCTGCACGCGAGGATCTCGCGCTCCCGGTTGCTTGGCGAGACACGCAAATAGACCTGCATTTTTGTCCGAAGATCCATGGCTTGAATGTGGGCCAAGTTGCTCGGGCAAAAATGAAAAATAAGTTGAGAAATTGTGAGCGATAAAGCCGATCGCATTTTTGGCCGCCTCTTCGGGAGCTGCGTGCATGACGCATGCCCGCGTCTCAAGTAACGCACTAAATTTGTCACAGATGTTTCAAAGCCCGTCCTAACTAATCTGAATTAATACCTAAATATTGTCGAATAATTTTTTTCTAAATAAATTTAATCAGCATCTTTGGCGAATCCCCGCCGGATAAACCGTCTCTTTGTTTGTGATTCATACGGATATTGCCATTCGTCAGCGCCTAGATGGGTCAAATTCGATGATAATCGTTGATAAATTCGCCGCTGACTCATAGATGATGACTCATTGCATGAGCGAGCATCATCAATGCATTCATACAATCCGATTCGATCGGGATAATAAGGATTCATTTGACATAAATGGGATCTTGATCCGAAAATAGGCAGATATTTCATAAGCCATTGAAAACAAACACTGCTCGGATGCTGGGAGCGATTTTTTTTTCTTCATAAATTCCGACTCAAACGCGAATTCGTTCCCGATTTTCCGCGTATATATTAAGACGAACAAAAATAATTTTCGTGGGAGACGTTTAAAATTATAACAGTTGCGGCGTGCCAATTTTTCCACCGTATGAAAATGAGTCACGGTATTGCACGGTTATTTCAAAACTGGAACGTGATACACTTGTATATCGTATTGTTTTACTGCGAAGCCGTCGCTTCTGGAATTACGGACAGACATACGCTTTCGGTTGAATTTTTCAGATTTAATGAGGTATCGTTTTTCGTTTTTTCAGATCGAAAGGGAAAAAGCCGACCTTAGCGTTCAAGTGATCCAGCTTTCTGAGCGTCTTGAAGAGGCCGAGGGCGGAGCTGAAAGCCAAGTGAATATAATTTTTGAAAAATTTAATTTGCAAGGTGATCGATGGATCGATCGTCTTACAAAATCATACGGAGCCTTATCGATCGTAGAGTGCACGTACTTTCTAAAAAAATCAATCGATGATATTTTACGTTGACGTCTTTCGTCCGTGACAACGTGCCAGATTGAGAGGGTTTTTTTATTTTAAAAAACGTTATTGATTTATGACATACTCACTGAAAAACATTAAGAACATTTCACAACAATATGTATGGGAAGTGATCAAAATAATAAATTAAATTCCACCTCCCCCCCAAACTATTGATTAAATTCATTGGTGCGCTGGTTAAAAATTTTTTTTTAAACAAGCCGACAGAGATCGTGACATTTCGACGAGCCCTGCTGCTGCATCATCACGACCAACTCTATAAAAATAATACAAAATTGCTGTGCAAATATATTTTTAATTATTGATAAGCGCCTGCGACTTTATTGTATTTGTTGTTTTATATGAAGCGATTGTGCATATTTCTTATTGTTTTATATTTATCCAATTTATTTCGCATTTTATTTATTATTATATTGCATTTCGACACAGTAAAGGAGGCATTTAAAACATACAATTATAATAATAAATATAATTTAATGCATTTATACGCGAACTTAACGTTTAACCACTTGAGTGCCAGCGACTCAAAGATGATTCGCTATGGTTTTTCGCAAAAAAAAAAAATTAATACCTAAACATTATTTCTAGATACACATATCCATTTTATTTTGATATAAATTCAACAGAGGTCATCAGGGCTGGCCTTTTAATAACTCAATCTATTTTGAGATGTATTGGCCGGAATTCCTTGTAAAAAAAAACTGTTCTTATTAATAACATCAATAAATTAAGACAACCCCAAATAAACAATCAATTTTAATGGCGTTTATATAATATCAACATTAAAAAAAATAAAAAATAATTATACATTGTGACAACCCTGAACAAAAAATATTCAAAACGCATAAATGATCCAGTAGGATAGCATGTGGTTTATATGCATATTCTAAGACAAACAAGTGGCCTTTACATAATACTTTTAGCGCAATATCTCAAGCTCGATCAATATTAAAGTTGTCGATGCGATTCGTTAGTACCGCTATCGGCCACTAGATGATGCGCAAAAAATAATAACAAATAAAATAAATATAATTAAATTTCTTATATGTTTATATGGATTCAAAAAGTATGATTAAGTATGATTTTGTTGAAGGTTTAGATCCAAATTCCAGTTTGGATGTTCTAATGGTTTTCAGTGGGTATCAATGGCCGCACGTTTGGTTTCGTTGCCTCATTTCAATGCGCTTTTTAACACATTTCAGTTCGAGATTAACAGAAAACGCGACACTGAATTGGGAAAGCTGCGCAAGCTGCTTGAGGACGTCCATCTCGAATCGGAGGAGACAGCTCACCTCCTCAAGAAGAAGCACCAGGAAATTGTCATCGATTTCCAGGAGCAAATCGACCAGCTCACCAAGGCTAAGGGCAGGTGTGTAGAATCATGCACATTTTTATATCTCATAAGATACGCACGTGAGTAGCAATAAACTTCGGTTACATAAGATCGGTCCATCGTATCGGCGGATAACCAATCGATTACCACATATTTTACGTACATTTCGTATCGCCCTGCTCCGTAATCTATGTGATATATGAGCCGTGGATTGATAAATATGTGCATTATAAATATTATACGATAAAATATATATATATATATAGATAAAGAAGGCAGCGTTAAAAGTCAACTAGAGCTCGTAATTAAAAAAAAACGGAGGAAAATCTTAATAACACATCATTTATAAAATGCTTTATTATGATGCAATGATGCAGCGATTCTGTTGTTGATCTATTTGAATTTATATGCAATTTTTTATCTCTGAAAAACGGTTAAAAACCTTGTTTTTGTTGCTTTTCTATTTGCATTTAAGTCGGATTTTAATCTTGTAATTGTGCTATGGCGTTGTAATCAGTTGAAAGTGTTTGGGGAAGGATGAATGTGACATTTATACAACATGTTTGCGTATTTATTATGTCGTTATGTATTATTTTGTAAAGCATTGTGCGTAATGAAAACTGTTTACAAAAATGGCAGCGGTCCTTAATGTTTTTTTTTTTTTAATTTATTCAGCCGCCCATTTAAAGGACAATGCTAACCGCTTTTATATGGTTTTCATGGCGAATACATGCTTTTGAAAATGTGGTCGCTAACCACAACTTCTATTAATTTGAACGCAAAATATTTGATTCAAAAATATTAAAAAAAAAAAAAAAAAAAAAAGACTGCGCTATGATGCGTCATTTTTATGCATTTACAAAACGCATTTTGTAACATGCAATTCTAAATTATATATCAAATTTAATATAAAAATTTAAAAATAAAAAAGGAAGAAATTTAAATTTAAAAATAAATAAAAATAAAAATATTTTTTTTTAAATGCATTCGTATGAAGATTTTGATTATATCCGTAAGTATTCATTTTATTATTGATTAAATAATCTATAAATCCAAAAATCAATTCTTTAAACATCGGATATATATTAACCCTTTGGATGCTACTTTGATAAACGGATTAAATACTAGGTTAAACACTGATACCCTGACGCACAGAAATTACTCGTAATCGAGTATTCCGGATTCATAAATGAGCCAACAGCGATCGTTGTTTGCAGCCCTCGTTAGTTTCGCAATCGACGATATATCGCTTCTTAGCACTCTATGAGTTAAACATATAGCAAAAAATCATAAAAATAATAATAAATTTGCATAATAATAATAGAATTATAGTGAGGTGTTATTATAGCATATTTCATATTATACACATTATTATAATTAAGTATTACAGTCGACCCTGTTATAATCAACATTTTATACTGATTTTTCCTTGTATAATCGCCACTTTTTAGCGGCAGTCCCTCTTATAATCGATGATTATGTTTCGGACCGTACTTTTATAGCCGTCTAAGCATTTATCATCAACTTAATCGATTCACAGTCCGTTACTATAGGAGGGTCGACTGTATTTTGCTTTAAAAGGTGGATTTTAATAGATTGAAGATATAAAATCATGATGATGATGATATTTTCTGTAGAGATCTTTGAGCAATTTATTAAAATCCACATCTTCGTCGATGTCGAGGACCGAATTAATTGTTTCCTTCCAATTCCAGGTCCGACAAGGAGAAGTCCAAATTCCAGGCTGAAGTTTACGAACTTCTCGCCCAGGTAGAAAATGTCACCAAGGAGCGCCTCATCAGCGTCAAGCACTCCGAAAAGCTCGAAGTCACCATCAATGAGTTGCACATCAAGATCGAAGAGTTGAATCGCACCATCGTAGACATCACATCGCACAAGACCCGCCTGTCCTCGGAGAACATCGAGCTGGTCAAGGAAGTCCAGGACTTGAAGGTATCGACGAATTCGAGCGCGTGATCAATGATCATCGGGACCCAATCAGGCCAAATGGGTGATAACATTTCGTCATTGCAGGTGAACGTCGAGAACGCAGTCTACCTCAAGAGCCAACTCGTGAGCCAACTTGAGGATGCCCGCAGACGTCTCGAAGACGATGATCGTCGCCGTTCAATTCTTGAGGCGACACTCCACCAGGTAAATATCGCGTCATCAAACAAATATGATTTCGTACGGAAAATGCAAGTTTCATTGCACTCACTTATCAGACATTAAACACAAACAAGCCTCAAGCATAATCTTTACTCTGAATATGAGTTCATTGATCGTGAAATGAGCGCGTTTAGATCCAATACCATCAGTCTTCAGGACGATCTAATTGAATTTTCATCGGTAATCTTAATAATAAGCAATATTTTGGCGATGGATTCGCGCCCCTCTAAATACGCGGTGCGCATTGCGCGCTTTCGTTCTAACGCGGTATCCAAAAAACGCGCAAAAAGAGACATTAGCAGAAGACAATTTATTTAAGAAACTAAATTAATGACGGTTCGAAGACCTAGTCCAGGGCCTTGCATTTTTTCATAGCTGTTAGAATGCAAGATATGCTGATAAAATAAAGTCTTGAGACTATTTGAGTAACTTTTTAAAACAATGTATTTAGTTGAGATGTTTTCTACGTCAATGTTATATTTGGCTGAAACAATGATTGTGAATTAATTCTAACGGGCCAAAACTTGCACAAAATAATTCTATTTCGAGTTTATCTATTTTTTTTAAAAACTTTTTGAGCCCTTCTAAAATGTAAATGACTTAAATCCGCCTCTGCGCGATCGATTCTAATATCATGCCATCGATCAACAACATTTTTTGGAGCACTTTAAATTAGGGGCCCTAAAAGCGGAGACGGATTGGTTGGTCACAGTGTGTGTCCAATCGGTCCTCCTTTCGGACCGCTGACACTTCAAATCGAACGATTGAATGCCATGCTCGGACGTGTCCACAAAACATGATTAGTATTATAACATGCTGTCGAACCCAATTTAAAAAGCGCTATTCAAGCGTTTCTAAAAGACTTTGTCTAATAAAAAATTAAAGTAGACGAGCAAATTTACAGTCAGTGACTTAAGTGATCTGACAAAGACGCTATGATTTGCACGTTATTTATCCAAATTCTCCAATTCTTGGCTGTATTTATTGGGTTAATATTGCTTATCTTCGACATGAAAAATGTCTTGACGCACCGCCTCAACAAATTCTTATAACATCATCGATTAAAAGATCCTGAATTTGCATAAAACAGAATTAGCATTGAATTTATCTTGTCGGTCTATGATCGAGTGAGGAATGTTAAAGAGGCATTTTAAATACATTGTAATATTAATAGGGACATAAATAACAAGCTTCATAGATGTATAGTGATGAGATGCTATTATCAATATGTATCGATATTTCCATAGGTCGAGATCGATTTGGAATCTGTACGCGTACAACTCGAAGAAGAGTCCGAGGCCCGCTTGGACCTCGAGAGGCAGTTGGTTAAAGTCAATGGTGAGGCTCAACAATGGCGCAGCAAATACGAGACCGAAGCAGCAGCCCGCGCCGAAGAAATTGAAGAAATCCGCCGCAAATACTCAGCTCGCATCTCTGAACAAGAAGAGCAAATCGAGACGCTCATCATCAAGATCAACAACATTGAGAAGCAGAAGTCTCGCTTGCAGAGCGAGGTAATGCATCGTCCGATTTTCGTTCGATATTCATTTGATTTGGACTTGAGGTATTCATCGTCTTAATTTGGACAGGTCGAGGTTCTCATCATCGACTTGGAGAAGGCCAACAGCACCGCCCGCGACTTGCAGAAGCGCACCGAACAGCTCGAGCGCATCAACATTGAAATCAAGACACGCCTTGAAGAAACTGTCCAGCTTTATGAACAATCCCAGAGGGACTTGCGCATCAAGGTGACTGAAATCCAACGCATCAGCCACGAATTGGACAAGACCAGGGAACAGAAGGACACCCTCGCCAGGGAGAACAAGAAACTCACTGGTGAGTCCAATATTTGTTTTCGTTAGCACACAGCATTCGACCCATGAAATTCTGGCATATCATGGATAGATTATACCAAAGCACTTAATAATATGAAAGTTTATCTCTTCGACGATGACCCATAGGGCTCATTATCTTAATTATGTCTTCTGAAATTTACACTTGAATATAACAAACAAAAAACACAGAAAATGCACCAAAATACATAAAAATATCGTAAATTGAGATTATGAGATGATGAAATTGGGATTCATTGAAAATAACATAGGAACGATCGATGCATAGATCCCGATTATTGATCCCGAGGATCGAGACCGAATGATTCATGCTCGCCATTGCCAATTTTTAGCGTATGATGACGAGTTGTGGATGAAATTGGGTCATTTTTGGGATTCATACCAATTACACCAAGATAAATCGAAAGAAACCAATCAAATTTAAACGGTATGGAAGGACGCCAATGGATTGCTCTAACATATTTTTTGATTTTGATCGATGGATCATTTGTCCAAATTCTCCGCCAAATGTTATTTAACAATGCACAATCCGGGCACGCATTTTTGCGCCTTTATCAGAGTACAATCGCATAAATGCGCTCAATGCCTTAACATTTTTTGCGCGTAAAATATAATACATTCAATTGAGCAATAAATTAATATAATTTTGCATGGGAATGTCGTTAAATAATGCAAGGCTTGGAAATGATCGGATACATTGAATGGATTTATAGTTTACCTTCGTAGATTTGTGCATAGGAAGATCGATTAAAATGAACGATCTTCTATCGTCGTTTAGTATGAAATGAATTCGATATGTTGGTCGGGTATTATTGATGATGAATAATAGTCGGAGGCGAAATCTATTAGGAGCATTCGCCCCTTGACACAGTATTAATATCAAATTTTGCTTGGAAGGCGGCCAGTTTCTCGAAATATACATGATGTTTAAAATACTGATTTCGATTTAATTTCGCTGCTAACTCTTAGATGATCTTCACGATGCTCGCAACCAGCTGACGGATCTGACTCGCAGATTGCACGAGTTGGAATTGGAGCTCCGTCGTCTGGAGAACGAGCGTGAAGAGTTGACTGCCGCTTACAAGGAGGCTGAAGCCGTAAGTTCTAAATATATTCCGCGATGATCGCCCTTGAAATTCCGTTCCTGATGGCTTGGAATGCGAGAAGTTTCGGCGTTAAAATGGAGCAATTTCTTTTAATAGGGTCGCAAGGCTGAGGAACAACGTGCTCAACGTCTTTCTGCTGAACTCGGTCAGTTCCGTCATGAAGCTGAGCGTCGTCTCCAGGAGAAGGATGAAGAGATCGAATGCATCCGGTAAGATGATATTTATATTGGAAAATATAACATTTATACGACCCGATGAAAAAATACACACGAACTCTTCCATGGAGCATTAAATCACTGCGATCTTCACAAGCATCAAGCACAAGCAAGCTAATATAAAAGCTACACTACAGGGTTAAATACTGATACCCTGACGCACAAAAATTACTAGTATTCGAGCATTTTTAAGTCAACAATGAGCCAATAGCGTTTGAAATCCTCGTTAGCTTCACAATCGGCGATATATCGTATCTTAGCACTCTACGCATTAAAACATTTTTTTTATGTTTTTCATATTTTTTGATAAAAAATTCAAACAGAAATATACAAATTATACATTCAGGCAGTTTTAAAACGTATTTGCATATTTAAAAAAATATGTTATATTTCGACAAAGCGTGATGTTTTCATATAAAGTCGAACCTGCTATAATCACCATTGTATATTTACATTGTATACAATTTTTAATGTCCTTTGACTAGGGAATCCAATCCCGAGCCAAAATTTCGATACCGGGATTTCGGGATTGCATTAGACCACCATGACTGATAAAATTCCTATCTGCTGAGACGCAGACTAAAACTCGCAAAATTCCCGATTTCCCAACAAATTATTTATTTCCGTCGCTGCACACGAATAATTATATACTATAATACTTTGATGTGATTCGTAATTATATTACGGAGGAATACAAAAATTTTGAAGCCCGTATCTATTATATTTTATATCGATATTCCCATTATTAGAGTCGATGTGTAGTAAATACATCACCGGTAGGGAATGGTTAATATAAATATTTGAAAAACATGTATGTACTGTATATATTTATATATAAATTAGACAGTTACTGCCCCTAGACGTCACCTAAGCTCGCCAATTAATGGTTATGCCACTTTTTCCAAGCTTCCAGATTAATTAAATACGAAGTAGTTCCATCGTATCACATACAGACGATCAGATCTTTGTGCCAAATGATTTGTGGTAAAATCGTGTTTTTATTCGATGCAACAACAACAAATGAGCGGAACAAAAACAGGAAATACAAACGTGACATTGATTTTCACTGTGTCGAAAGTTTGGGCAAATATTCGGTTGGCAGCGCCGTTCCTATGCAATCGAATATGTTAGACGACATATTTTTGGCTTGCACTTTGGGTCGAGATGCACTCTGCAACAAAGTTGCATTATATTTAGTAATTCAATTAGTTTGGTCTAGTAAATGATCTGTTTTCACTTTCGGTGCAGTCGGATGCCGAGCGAACGACGACGCTCGTCCCCAAAATCTAAATCTAGCTAAAGAATGTGCTCCAAATAGCCCTTGCTGACGGCTGATACTGCTTTTAAATTTAAACAAGCGGGGATTGGCCACTGTGGAACATCATGTAATAGACATATCAAGGTTACTAAAAAACTACAAAAGACAATGCGCTAGTACTGCTCTACTTAGTCTTAATGGTGATCCCAACCTTGATTTTGGAGCGATGGCTGTATGCAAAGTAAAATTTGTTAAAAAGTGGCAAAAACCCCCCACTGCCGTCTATGAAGATAATTATGGATACGGCATCAACTATTACCAGCCGATGATAGATTATATTAACGACAAGGAGAAGGGGCTATCTCCGACTGCCCCACATCTCCCATGGAACAACGAGAGGGGCTTACCCGCTTATAGACCCGGAAATTTAGTACGCTCGTACAGCAGTGAAGACTTGCACCGGCTGGCGAGCGAGACTGCACATCGGGCCAAGCAGGATCTGTCCACTTTCAAAATAGCCAAAAGATCCGACTTCTCAGTCTGCAAAGTGGCCTCAGCAGCAAACGTGACCAAACACGTGAACACTGAGAGCGCCTCCACCAAAACCAAGAAGAAGATCATCCAGCGACAGATAGACGCCGCCGAAGAGGAGCAACGACAAAAGATGGCCGAAATTAAAGTAGAAATGGAAAAAATGCAAGAGGCCTCCGTGGATTCTGCCTTCAAGAGCGCTGCTAAATTCCTACGAGGCAAATCGGCCAAAGCCATCGAAGCCACTCTACTTTCGGAGAGCATCAAAAACATATCCTCCGCAACGGCAACCGACATCAAATCATTCCAAAGGAAACAAGTCATCCACACACACGATTCGAGAGCCCATGCCAGATTGATGGAGCACAGATCGCAGAAAAAAAGCGACGAGAGCTTCTTAGAGCCGCTCGTTCATTTGAAAGGCCAACTTCGAACCTTCGACTACAACAGCTCCAATTATTTCGCCGATAAGAGGTGATGAAGGTGCTCCTCCTAAAAACGAACAGACAAACAATAAAACACTGACACAATCGCACACAAATCCGACCCATTAAAACACAATGTGTCTTCCGCAGCAAGCAGACCAGCATCGAGATCGAACAGCTGAACGCTCGCGTCGTTGAGGCCGAGACCAAGTTGAAGACTGAAGTCATCCGCATCAAGAAGAAGTTGCAGATCCAGATCACAGAGCTCGAACTGTCTTTGGACGTCGCCAACAAGTCCAACATCGACTTACAGAAGATCATCAAGAAGCAATCTCTATCGGTGAGCTGATGACATTCGATCATTCAAACTGGCTATTTTATTATATATTGCACAAAAACAGCTTTTATCTATCATTTGGAACATGTATAAAAATGTGTTTTTTAGTTGACAGAGTTGCAAGGTCATTACGATGAAGTCCAACGCCAACTCCAAGTAACATTGGATCAATTCGGAATCGCTCAGCGTCGTCTCCAATCACTCACCGGTGAAATTGAAGAAGTCCGCGGAAACTACGAATCTGTAAGTCGTCGATCGCTTAAAAATCGTAAGCTATTGAAGCATTTGATCAATTTGATTGCTTGTGTTTTGTCTAGGCTCTCCGTGCTAAGAGGTCCGTAGAACAGCAATACGAAGAGTCTGTGACTCGCATCAATGAATTGACTGTCATCAATGTCAACCTGGCCAGCAGCAAAAGCAAGATCGAACAAGAGCTGTCCACCATTGCCGCTGATTATGAGGAGATCACCAAGGAATTCAGACTGAGCGACGAGAGATACCAACGCGTCCAGGTTTGTTACGCGCGTGCATACAATTAAGAATTTATAAACATGTCGAATGCGCTTAATATGCAAATTTGCGTAGGTCGAATTGAAACACACCGTCGAACATTTGCACGAGGAACAAGAGAGGATTGTCAAGATTGAGGCCATCAAGAAGTCTCTTGAGATTGAAGTAAAGGTAAGTCCGCCCAATTTTTGCTTTGTACATCGCTAAATATGAATGCATCGCTAATGCTGTCTGTCCGGCAGAACTTATCCGTACGCCTCGAGGAAGTCGAAGCCAATGCCATCGTCGGAGGAAAGCGCATCATCAGCAAGCTGGAAGCCCGCATCCGCGACATCGAATTGGAACTAGACGAGGAGAAGAGAAGGCACGCCGAAACAATCAAAATCTTGCGCAAAAAGGAACGCACAGTCAAGGAAGTCATCATCCAATGCGAAGAAGACCAGAAGAACATCTCCCTGCTCCAGGACGCCCTCGAAAAATCCAACCAGAAAGGCAGCATCTACAAGCGACAACTGCAAGAACAGGTCAGAGCCATTTTCATAATCTATATTCGAGATCTGCCCGGATGCACCCGCGAATTACATCACGGCTCATTCCTTCGGGATTTATTCGGAAACGTCTATAAATAGGTCCCGTGTGTACACACAAACCACCGGTGATTTTCCGCGCTGATGAAAAACTAATTGGCGTTATGTAAGCCGCCGGGGGCGTAGCAAAAAATAGCTTTTTGCCGCCGATCTCTTGTGTGAAAGCAAAATGTATGCTAATTGACGTTGTGTTATTATCGATCCATTACGCAATTGTCTAGACCCCATCCAAATCCAGATAACGAAATACGATCTGACTTTGTAAGCGATAACGTGTGAGCTGATCGTCATATCAAAGCACTTTTCCTTCGTCTGCCAATCGGAAAACGTCGAAGCTCAACAACAAAGTCTTCTTGATAATTAATTCCGAAATGTGTCGGCATTAAACAATAGATTTATTAGGTTATTGCAGGAACTATACAATGAAAATGTAATATGAGACCTCGTCGTATGGCTTTGACAGCTTCTCGTTAAAAAGAGGAGGCTCAATGCCACCCAAATCGAGTGATTGCAGACGGGGGAGTGCTCCGTTATGAAGACGTATCAGTCGATTGTTACAACAAACAAATATGATAATCCAGAAATAGCATCCAGATATATAAATGGCCACAATACCGATAATTTTATGATGAGATTTAAATGTATTCATATAAATATTCAAAAGCTAGATGATCAATGGAAAAACACAAATGCAACTATGATCATTATCATGCTGCATGAATGCAACAACTCTTCATTATCGATTCTAGTCCAAACAGATTCATTTTAATTGGATTTATGCAATCAATCGTTATGCTCCAAAATTGGGTTGAACTGGACGACAAGTCCAAGCGGCAGTTGCCCAAAAAGAGACCATAGACGCGCATGCGCTGCAACACAAAAGCAACCAATAGACCAGTGACTTGTCAATTTTATTATACATTACACAAACGTAGCTCAATATTTTAGCTAACAATCGATTTTGTCATTTGTTAAACCTATATGTATAACGTCCTTCCAATAGACAGGTTGTTCACCATCGAATTAACATAATTCGGATCGATTGCACTACACCCTGGAGTTAGTAAAATCGCATTAAATCGCCTGCTTTCCCTCATGTGCCTTGATTAAATCAGGGTTCAATGGTGGTCATGGATGGAGATTTGATTAAATAAAGCAGATATTTCACGGAGTTTTTGCGAAGCCTCCTGTTCGCTACACATAGACAGCTTTCGTCTAGACCAGAGCTGCACAATCTTATATCGTCCACATTTTCTACAAATTTAAAACCCGATTAAAGATGGTCAACGTCAACAGACTATTTTATTTTTCCACGATTTCAACTAATTTACGACGATGCTCTCAAATCATTGATAATGTATCATCAGTACATGTGCTGTGGCATTGATTCCACAATAAATCTTCCTATTTATTACAGCCTTATTCCCAGTATCGAGGCATTGTTCTTTCTTCTTTTTTTCCAACTTTAAGCAATAATTGCAAACAGCGCTAGTTTAGATCAGGATCATCAAATCTTCCAAAGAAAAGGACCGGGCGATTGTATGTTTTTTTTTAAATATGATTAAAATGAGGGATTTTTATATATCCGACATTCGCTTGAAAATCAATCAGTTCCAAATGAAAGGCTTTGTAAACATATTTTGAAATAATTCGATGTCTATATGTAGCATCTATACACCGGCCGCAATTCTATTTTATTATATATTACACAAGCAGAGCTTCATCCTTAAAATCCCCCTTGAACACTTGAATAAATTTAATATTTCTCATGTGCAGAATCATAAAAATCAGGAGCAGGATTAAAATATTCATTGGCTATAGTTTGTTGATCGCTGGTGTAGACGTCTGCAATAGAGCGAACGTCGTTCAAACTGCGAAAACACATCTCACATGTCAATTTCAGAATGCTTCAATTTCCGGCAAACAGCATCCTCGCAATGTTGAGTAATACCCCGCTGCTTTATCTGTCTAATATTTATAACATGGGGTTCATTGGATGTCATTGGATAGACGAGGGGATTCGCATACCCCACAGCGGCGGGAGGAGGTTTATCTATCGTATCGTTTTTGAAGTGAAACTTACATGGGCGTGGTAGGCCAAATTGGATTGAACGTCACGGAAAATGAAACTCGTTGAGGATCGTTTTTAGTGTGTTCGCATCTGTCGCATACGTCATCTACCGCCTCTATATGCTACCAATACATTTTATTATATATTACACAAACACAGTCTCGTGCATATGTTTGATGAATGTTTCTACTTGTAGGAGGGTATGTCTCAACAGAGCGTCACCCGTGTACGTCGTTTCCAACGCGAGCTGGAGGCTGCTGAAGATCGCGCCGACACCGCCGAGAGCAACTTGTCCCTCATCCGTGCCAAGCACCGCACCTTCGTCACCACCTCAACCGTGCCCGGATCCCAGCTCTACCTTGTTCAGGAGTCGAGAACCATCACCAACGAATAAACCAACCGAATCTCACATATCTCATCTCTTAATAATTAATCTATGGGACATTAATTCGCCTGCATGAAGATACACTCTGTATAAGCCGAGAGAAATTTCTGTTGGTACCATCAATTTGTTATTTTTATTTGTTATATTTTTTATTATTGTATACTGCTTGATATGGTAGAGGCGCAGACAAGAGCTTATTTTTTTTTTTCATTATTGCCATTCGATTATTTTTTTAAGTACTTTTGCGCGTTCCACGATGGAGCGCGATTTACTAACGAGGGTCTGGTATTTATAAATTGATTGGAGTTTTCCACCTCCCCGTCGTGTTGTCACGCACAAAGATGATTGCTGGATCACATACGCGTCTATATATTTATTTATATAAATATATATATGTATTTTGTGTGCATGTATATATATATATGTATCAACATGACTTAACTTGTATATAAAGGTAGTCGACGACCGAAACTACAGCAAGTGGTCATTCGACATAGCATTTCCATCACAACAATTGGGTAACTTAAGCATAAGTAAAAACCGCAGTTTTGAGATTCTTATAATTTGTGCCTATTATCTATGATAATTATATATTAAATAAATAAATGTTTTTAAATGACATCTATTTTTTTATTTATTTTCCATAATAACGCCCATAGCATTCCAGAATCCAAGCTCAAATACACCCACGTTATTAAATACTTCAACAATTAGATCGATAGCAGTCAACTTGGTCCCTACCGCCCACCAACTTAAATATGAATGTAAAAAAATAATTTAAAGATATTTTAAACTTTAAGATGTATGACTGGATAAAAAAATCATTTTAAATATTAAGAAGACTGATCCAACTTTCCAAAAATAAATATTCAAAATTAGACACATTCTAAAATTCAGGGCCGTAACAAGGGCGTGGCAAAGCAGGCGCCTGCCACGGGCACAATTGGGCTTGGGGCGTAAAACGCAGAATACCGACCCGATTGAGAGATTTGAACGTAGTTTTTATTTTACTTGACCCTTCTTCTCTAAATGTATGCAGTATTATGGAATAATTTTCGGTATCTTGCATTTTGGGTTCCCCTGCGTCTTCGTTTGCAGATACTACTTGCTTATTGCGACAGCACTTCAAATTTTATCTTATCCAAATATAATACGAGAAAAATTGAACAGGATCCTCTGTCACAATAAAGCAGCGTCATGCGTCAGCAGTTAATACGCAGGTATTAACTGCTGACGCATGACGGTATTTGACGGCAACTGTGCGTCAATGGATTAATTAGGATGAGATTAATTTGACAGGTAGTTTCTGATGAGATTGATTAAGTTGGCGGGTATTACGCTTCTTCGAAGCCTAAGAATGATCAGATCCCATCAGATGTTGTTGAAAGCTCCTTGAAAGTCGAGGAATATTACCACAACGTACTTGGAGTTGGAATTTTCGACTGTGCTGATGTTTTTTTTATGGCATTTGCGATCGATTTCCCTGGTCTGAAACCGAACTGCTTATCAAATAGTGGCTAAGTGCCTTCATAAGTCAAGTTCAGTCTATTGGCCATTATTTTTTCCAGCAGCTTGCCGAGTAATGGAAGGAAAACAATAATCCGATGAGCCTATCTATTCCCGGAGAGTTCATGGAATTCAGGTTTTTAACCAGTTCTTCTAGTTCTTCCAAGTCGGGCAGAGCCGCATCTGAAGTTTCCGATGAGGTTTCTGTTCTGATGGCTTTGTGTATCAGTAAATCTGTTTCTGGAGTATCATGAGGTAGTAGAATATTTAATAATAAGTTCATGGATTGAGTCACGTAAGTGGCAATAATGTTCGTAGTAGGGTCCCGGATTCCAGCATTGACTTTGCTAGGTCTCATGGAGATAGCTTTGTATGCTGGCCCCCAGGGGCTTAGCCACCTCTGCTCGTTAATGAACTCTCTCAATGTTATCAGCTTGGCCTTACCAATGGCCATCTTGTATTGGGCTGTTAGCCTTTGCTTGACAACAGCAAGACTTTTTAATTCATCAGGAAGGCAGTTTGTTTGTCTATCCTGGCTAGTTGCCATTTCCTCCTCCCTCTGCGAAGGAGCGTCTTTTGTGGGTACAATTCTGCGCTCCACCAAGGGGGTACGGACTTCCTTGCGGAAATTGTATAATTAAACATCATCGTATGGAAGACAGCTCAGCTCAGCATCAAATGCTCGGAATTTCTTGAACTTAATGATGATTAACGGCAGCTTGAAAAGTACGCCTCTAAGGCGAATGCGCTCTCCTCCTTCATGCACTGCATGATCATTATTAAATTTATACGACAAAAACGTTAAATTTTGTTCTTTATAATGAATATAATTTCATTCTCTTCAAATTAATAATCGCTTCGTGACGTGCATTTAAAATAAGGAAGTTTTCCTGCTGCACCCTGAAGAATTTCTTAAAATACAAACTTTCTTATTTATTTTCATTAATTTTCAAGTGATTTTGAAAATAAACACAAATGTGATAAAGTTTTTTATGATTGTATTCAAAATTATACAGAAAATCTATTATAATTCAATCATAAAATTGATTAAATTAAAAATATGTATATTAGATTAGCTTAAAAATTTAAATAAACGATTCATTTTTGACGCTAACATTAATAATCCTGGAACAAATCCAGATTTTTTGCAAAAAATATAATATCGGCACATCCGATCAATCGTCCCGAAGTAGATTTAAACCAATTTTCCGGTTCTGAATACTGATGAAATTCATGAAACTGAGCAGAGCCGCCTGTGAATATCTGATTTGCACAATATCGCCTAATGATAATTCTAATTTTGCATTTCATTCATAGATCCTATCTTACCCAAAAAAAATCGCATATTCCAGCGGGGTTTTTCCCAGTTTTGTCACTTTGATTTAATTCATTTCAAACGACACAAAAATCTGCCATTTTATTGCAACAACAACGAAATTCAGTCTAAATTCATATTTATGGGGAAAATTGTCTTTTGACTTTATGAAATTTCCGATCTCCCAAATATATATTGATTTTATACAAGCCTCACAAGTAGAATATACAATAAATACTTTGCATGTTCGTTAAGTCCTCTATAAATACCAACTAGCGCCATCATTTGCACGAGCCATTATATGCAAGCATCGTGGGGGTTAATCCTTTATGAGCTGCGAAGATACGGGTTTAAATCCAGGATATGAAATTTAATCGTCGTGCTTCGTATATTTGGGGCTCGAAGGTTGTTTTCCATATTAACAAAACCGATTTAATATATGGTTTGATCATGCCAATGGAGAGAATTATCTGGTAAAGACATACAGGATGCTGATGCATCTTCACCTATTCCTGTACCCAAATAGCTTGCAGATTTTAAGCACATTGTGTGAACTTTGAAGATGAACTCATTGGACGGCATAAATTTGTCCCGATTGAAGAAATTAATACACCACTTTATATTAATCGATCTTCTTCATTTATCTGATTAAGGACATCTATAATTGTTGAAACTTTTGAGTAGTTAGCAAATTTAATCGATGCCATAATCGCTTTACACCGAATACTTTCTGTCAGCTCCTATCAGTGTAAGACAATATTCAATTCGAGGCAGAGTCAATTGTAAATAAACACTGTTGATAGCATACAAGATTACGTCATTTCTTTGCATAAACAATACACAAAAAATCGATTCATTTGCTCCTGCTTTAGAAGTCCATACAATCGTGCGATGTATGCGGGGAAGCTCTCCGTCTTTGTCTCCCGAACTGCGCTACGTTCTTTCTCTGTCTCTGTCTGTCTTCGAGCTCAATGTATATGAGTGCTCTTTCTTAATAAGTGGAGGGGGAACGCAGGGTGTCCGATAGTACTCCTTTTGGGACTAAAGCCGCTAAGGATTTACAAATAAGTTTACTTGATTTAGAACTTAGGCTTTGTTTTGGTCCTGTAATTAGTGAAGATGGCATTGTTGAAGAAGTGCACGTCACCAGACAAAGAAATCCAATGGTGTCAGATCTGGAGACCGTGCGAACCACGGAATAGGGCCGCCAAACTAATTAATTTACACGACAGAAGTGCCCACAAAAAAATCCTAATTGAAGGTAAACTGATACCTCTTCATTTTTAACGACTTCTTGAATGACTTGTATGGCATGTAGAATATCGTTGGAAAAGGTATAATCTAGAATCTCTATGTTGTCTAATCCCTCTTTTCTTCGCTATGGCTTAAACATTGGACAGACTCAGCCGGCATAAGACCGCTATAAATACAACAATATTTTCGATCGATTATAAAATTTAAACAACCCACCCGATCAGTCTTCTTCGGACAATTTCGTTTCACAATGAGAGTTTTTAATTGTTCTATAGACATGGCGCCTGATCGCAAGGTGTTTTTTCGTCATGTCAGCGATCCGAAAAGCGGACCAGTTGGACACACACCTTCTGGCATCCTCTTTTAAGGCTTTTTGCGACATTTTCGGGGTCTTTTAAGATCTGCACGATTATGAAAGCTCGCAAGGTGAAAAACTCGTAATCCTATACGAGTTTTTCTATAAAAATATTATTATGAAAAGGAACAGAAATATAAAAAAAGGTTTTAAGATGAGCTCCTTCAACATATTATCCTGAACTCGCTCGGTGTGGGCAAGAGAATTATTTATAATTAGCATGACTTTCAGAGGAAGATTACTATCCATCTGGTATTTATGTCAGGACCAACAGCAGAGTCTATCCATTCGGTAAACAGATCAACGTCGGTTCGTGTGCTGCTGTTTTTATTTTCTCATAAGAGTCAGCCTGTCTCTTCGCATTTTACACCTCTTGAATGCTCGCGGGTTTTCCGAAGAATAAAAAAGAAGAGGCTTTATCTTCTTGTCGCCCAAAAGAAGAGTGTCAGACGGTCTTTCATCGGTTTATGGCCTGATAACTTGGTCTGACGGGATCTCATGCTCGCTGATGCTCGCTCGTGTGACTCGTAACCCGAAATTTTGCTCGTAAGCTGAGACAAAAATAGCCCGAAAACTCGTAACTCAAGGCAAAAAACTCTTTTACGGATTCGAATGAATGAGATCGTGGAAGGCCTAGAAAACTTATAAAACTGCCAATCAGTTTCTTTTATTACTTGGGGTACTAAAAGTGTCCAACTCCAAGCGATTTCCTTCGAGATATTCAAACTTAGACCTCAAGTTGAACCCAGATGCTGCACCCTCAAATCATGAATTTATCATCTGTATTCGAAGGATGTATAAATAATTACGAATAATGTTACAATGGGACTCACTTACATAAAATATTTTGCGTGCGGAGAAAGAAATGAATGTAATTTACGTGAGCGGCCATAAAAATGTTAATGTCTTCACCTACCAACTATTTATAGAAGAAAGACGAAATAAAAATATTGTTACATGGAATTATTGTGTTTGTCTTGATTAAAAAAATGTTGGTTGATGCTGCGAGATGATTATATGTGGGTGGTGAACGATACGGGGTGATCTGGGGTGGTTTCTGCAAGTTGATATTTTATTTGGAAAAGTCTTGGTTAGATTATTTGGAAATTCGTCTATATCAAATTGGAATGTCAGGGATGATATGATTGGAAATGAAAACTGGCAATGGCCTTGGCAAAATGATAAAATTGAAGGCTAAAAGCTACGCCAAGAGGAAGCAGAGCGGGTCTTCATTATCGTTGCTCTTAGATGCACTACTGAACCTTTGGCTTGATAAAATGAGAGGATATGATAGATAAAAACGTTAACATGTCCATATGGCAACGCTATTCATTCTATTTATATTCTTGCTTTGTAGTGTATAATCTGAACATTGTAAGCTTTTTGATGAACCTTCATATATAGAATCATGTCATCGCTCATCGCAATGCACATCAATGAACTTGGTTTTTGTCTAAATATATTGTACGAGACGAATTCAAGGCCCAGACCTGATAAGGCACCATATAAACATGTTCAATGTGCGAGGGCAATTCAAATGTAACCCGGAATTTTGCTGTACAAATATATTGATGACATATAAAAATACATGTGGAGCATCTTATATTTGTAAGGCGAAAAGTAACATACTCTGTTGCGCAACGCGTAATTATTCATTTTCATTTAAGCAGCCATAGCGTCATCTAGCAGCTGGGAGTAATAGACAGCATTCATCGTTTATTTGTCATCACAAACTATTAATTTGCCATTCCTACTTACTTTTGTAGACATTTCAAAAGCGCATGCGTATCGCCTTTAAATATGAAACGATGAATATGAACTTTTCATAAATGCACATGCAACATTTTTCTGGATGCATCCCGAAATGTCACTGGCGAATTTAATTTAAGAATATGACAACCAGATTGAGAAATATATATTTGCGACTATAGACGCGCATGGCCTGTGAGGACGGTTTAAGATGGATATTTATCGGGCGTGAATAATGAATCCATTTGTTTAATATAAAAAATAACTTGAAGGTGAAAGAATTTTATTTATTTAATAAAAGATAAAAATATAATTAAATAAAACATTTTCTGAGACACGGACTAAAACTTGCAAAATTCCCGATTTCCCGACAAATTATTTATTTCCGTCGCTGCAGATGAATACTCATATACTATAATACTTTGATGTGATTCGTAATTATATTACGGTGGAATACAAAAATTTTGAAGCCCGTATCTATTATATTTCATATCGATATACCCATTATTAGAGTCGATGTGTAGTAAATACATCACCGGTAGGGATTGGTTAATATAACAATTTTAAAAACATATATATGCTCTATGTATGTATACATAGATTAGACAATGATCCAGTCATCCAATCATTATCAAATTTGAGTCTCCCCTTTATTTTATTTTATTTTGAGTCCTCTTTTTGGACGTCTAGTAAAAGAGACGAATCGATGATAATAAACTGCGCCTATTTAAAGTCACTTATGAAACGAATGATACGAAGCGCTTCGTGCTCCGAGTGACTCCCCGATGCAATATCTGCAGCTGAACAACGCGACAATCGGCAACTACCGCAGCGACTAACGCCCATTAAGAGCTACCAAATGTTACACGAGTTTATTATTTTTTCCAATACAATGACTATTACCTATCGATATGATCATTGAAAATGATAGTTATAATAAATTTGTTTTTACACTTTTATGGGACCATTGTTAACCATTTTGAAATGTCTTTTTTATAACGCTTAAGCTTTTAAAAATATGATCGTCTGTCACGTCTGTAAATATGAACGGGACTAGCAACAGATAATAATCAGTCCATGATATGTATATATTAAATTATTAACAGAGGCGGATTTAAGCACAGGCGTACAAAGCATGCGTATCATCCCCCGATTTACGCGATACTTTTTTGCGCGGTTTCACTTGGAAACGCGGAAGAGAAAATGTGCTCTTTATTGTTTTGATGCGTTTTGTAACAACAAACTGTGGATCTTTTTTACGCGGATTTTTCGGAGCGAATCTTCAAATTTAATTTGAAATTTTAATTTTTATCTACCGCGTTAAACGGGGGATGAGTGTATTCAAGGGCCCAAATGTTCTGCTATCGAAATAAATAAAAAAATGCGGTATTCCCTAAATTAAATCTACAAATAGCTTTAATTATGATTATATATTTTACGCTTCAAAGTTGAATTGCGCCTGGGGCCTCTCATTTGCTAATTATGCCACTGATTATTATTTTAATTGAATGATCTTCAGCTGGGTGTTTACATTTTAATGTTGTTGTTGGAAGTTTCAACAGCTGATGACCTCCCATGGATTTTTGAATAACTTTCCGAATAAATCGTTCTAAATCTGAGTGACCGCCGATTATGTGTTGATTTCAACGGAATTATTTAAGCTCGGGTTTCAGGGAAATTTTTCATTTATGGAGAACAAATTTATCTATATTTAAATTTATCTCTAAATCTGGTCTAGTTACCATAGTTCTTCTTATAGAGCTGTTTGACTTTCATATTTATAATCATATCGTATCAAATGAAGATTCGGAATTTCAACAAAGGTGAGAGGACAGGTTTTTTTTTAAAAAAAAGTATTAAATGCAGAATGTTAGTGTGTATAATTAACAGAATTTAGTGTGTTGACTAGGCGACCTTTTTTAAATTTAAAAATATTTTTTAAAGTTTGAAAAAGTATGCTAATGGGAGTGGGGGGAGCCACGTATGTCGGTGCGCAAGCGATGACATTCTTCACCATGGAAGTCTTAAGTCCTGGACAGGTGATTTGCCGTAAAAGAATTAAACACATTTTTATTTTGTATAATATTATGTATAGCTTAGATTACAATTAAAAAGAAATATTGGAAAATAAAAAAATAATGAGCAATCGAAAAAAAGTTTGTGTTTTTACCAATATTTTTTGTAGTTTTTTGTTCATTAAATACACATTTTTGAATATTATTGAATAATTATAGTCTATATGATGAAGACCTTTTTTATACACGTACCTGCCAAATTTCATAAAGAATGCTTACATAGGGCGTGTAGGAGCACTTCCATGAGTTAGGAAAAAATAGTTTCGAGAAAAACGCGTTTAAAGTTTCCTCTCTCCTTAGCTTCACGAAGCGCAGATTCTTCTCCTCGATCTATAACTTTGCGAATTTGCTCGATCTATAACTTTGCTACAGCTCAAGAGCATTTAAAACGTATCGGGAAGACGTATCTAATTGGATGTCGCAGGGACGAAACACGTGCAAAGCTTTCTTGTCAAGACAAAAAGTTCATCTCTTTTAGCGCCAACATAGGGATGAAAAATGATAACATAAGTCGTAGACGTTAATGATTTTCACTAAGACACAAACCATTTCCGATTCCGAAGCCTGTATTGACGACTCACAAGATTCTTTTGGGTTTTTGATGGGATATTCAAGGAATTATTATTATATTCAAGTAAAAGGGTAAAAAAATAGTAATTCTGCAGCACGACAATACACATCCTCATAAGGCGAGGAAGACGCCTGAAAAAATCAGGGAATTAAAATAAGAAGAGCTTCCACACTCTCCATATTTACCAGACCTGGCTCCAAATCATATTTGCACTTATTTCAACTCAAAACCAGAAGAATTTTTTAAAAGAGGAATTGAAAAACTCAAATACCTTTAGAAAATAATAAGTAGTAATAAAGAAGGAAAGTATAGTATGTTGTGTAAGATTTTGTAAATAAAAATATAAAAAAATAAATTAATTCTTCTATTACTAAAAAATCGGCAAGGACTTTTCGATACATCTAATCTCATATATATAAAAATGAATTGGGTTTTGTTCATGTGAAATGCGCTGCCATACCGTTCATCGGATTGCGATAAAACTTCGTCCACTTATTGCTAAGGATTCTGCGAGTAACATAGGACATAGTCTAATGTATAAAAAATCAATGTTTGTTTGTCCGTATTTAATGCGCTGCCATACTGTTCATTCGATTGCGTTAAAACTTTGCCAACTTATTGTTTGCACTTTCTCAAATAATATAGGTATAGTACAATTAACCTACAGTAGATCTTATATATAAAAATCAATGTTTGTATGTTTGTTCATATTTATGATAAAACAAACTTTGTTATTTCTATCATTCCTGATTAAATAAGATCTCTTTCAAATTTCAAACAATATTTTTAAAATACTTCTGTGGCTGCAACGCGCCGGATATCAGCTAGTATAATTTAAAATATAATAAACAGAGCTAGAAATATGTAATAATATAATTTATTAAACGAAAGTATATTGACTTGGCGCTTATTTACTGGAAGTTTGAGAGTTCCAGCTTGGAGTACATAGTACTAGGAAACAAATTGAAATCTGGGAGTCCCAGTCTGGGTACATAGCTATTTTTTGTTATAGAATGCTAACTAATGCTAAGCTAACAATATAGAAATATAAGTACAACATTGAAAATAAAGCGCCGCCCGCCACATATGCGGGCATACTCTCTTTGGATCATCAAAGAATTTCTTCTTTTATTAATATATAATTTTAGAGTCATCATGTAGGCGATAAATACTTCGAAGTTATAAAATAATATAATGTATTAAACGAAAGAAAGCAAATGTATGGGAAGAGATAAGCTAAACAAAATACATAATAATGACTTACGATTAAAAGCTGGAATTTGGATTGAATACAATATTATCTAAAATATTGATTTAATAGGACAATTAATAGGATGGACAAAGAGTAAAGATTATAGTATTATCAGATGAATACAATTAAACAAATTCTGCATAAGAATGGTAAAGATTGTGTATTATATCGACATAAAAATCTCTTTCGCGTAAGACATGTACTGAACAGAAAAACGGTTTTTTTGGTTTTCAACTACATAAGAAATTTTAACCAGAGTCGTAACTATGAAGCGCCCGTAGCAAGAATCTTTTTAAAGTTAAGATAGTCCCAAAAGTACCCGATATAAGGTATAGATGGTAGTTATTGTTGATGTAACTATAATAGAAAGTGTCTAGACGCTACGTTGCTTGTTCATAGAAAATGCCGCAAAAAGCCCTAAAAGAAGACGAAATAGCCATAAGATTTGCAATCGGTCCGCTTTTCGGACCGCTGATATGACGAATGAGCGCCTCGAAGAAAAGAGGGATTATGCAACTTAGTATATATTATAAAAACGGACAGAGTCAATCAGTGTTAGTTCAAGCAAAGTAGAATGGTTGAGTAAAATAAAAGGCATGTGCAACTCTCTTTGCCACGCCCTTGTTACAGCCCTGATTTTAACTGTCATCAATTAACGCTAATCTTTCCAATTCAACGCCTAATCAAGTGATTTCAATCTGTCAAATGCCAATCTGATCAATAACCTCATATCCTTTGTTATTTCTTGAAGAAAAATTGAATATTGTGAAGGATGGTATAAAAAATCTCTATTTGAATACGAGAATAAAGAAATGATTGTCCGATTTAATGATGTGATTGCAAAACAGCAAGAAATTTCCACCAAAAGTGCGGTATGCCGATATATAGACGTCGATTTTTCATCCACAATTTTATATAGAATTCGCGGCGCAACCAAAGTATTCTTACGTAAATGCTTAATGGTAAAAAAAATTGAAAAGACTTCAATATTAATTTCTGAGCTGGGTATATTACTTATTCATGGGGTAATTCAATTTCGCGTGTTTTATTGAGGTATCGAGGGGTGTATTGCGAAGTAGAATTCACCCTTTGGTTATAATTCATATGGATTCTTTGCGGGAACTTTTTAATTAATATTGAACAATAAAACATCGACTCACAATGATGAAAATACGTTCGTCGAAATTTCCTGCGTTATTGAAATTAAAAAGCGTCGGTGTTAAAAAGAGTCTGGGCTGTAACACGGAGGGAAATTTTTTAACCATAAATTCAATCACAATGGCCACAATCCAGAAACTTCCGAAAGGATTTTTTGGGATGGAGCCCTTTTAACGGCGCCGGATGCCGTATTTCTGCAACTCTTTGTCCCGAGTTCGTTGCCATCGTCGATGCTTACTTTGGGAATTCCTTCTTCTAGCAGTTGCCAGTTGTTCTGTCGTTGAAATGATTGAGCATATGATTTAAAAATACCTAATATAACCACTCTGTATTATCTTCAGCAGTCTCTCAATCGTATGTACCTACTGGTTAATTGGCACATGTCTTTGGAACTATACATGAAGTTCATCGGAAAACGGTCGCTATCAGCTCGACGTCTAAAATATTTGTACTGCTAGGAATATCTGACACAATTTGGGATCGTTTTGTATCATCTTTAAATAACGAATATGATCGTACGACGACAATCTTGCACGATATACAACAGTCGCAGAATTGGGTCGGATTGTGTTTTTAAATCTGCCGAAAGCCAGTCTAAATCTAACTAGAGTTCTCCGAAATTATAATCGGATACCAAACTATTTTCTTTGTGGCTTCTTTGATCATTTCCTGGCATGCAGATGCACATCTTGTTTGCTTTTCTTCGGCGAAAACATGCGAATAAAGCGGCTAATTAGGGCTACCAAACGTCCGGACGTTAGCGGGCGATTCCTCTTTTTCAAAGATATTCCAAAAAAGTACTAAATTCTAATAAAAAATCGACTAGAAAAGCATTTTTTTCATGATGGAAGATGTAAAATAATGATGTCGATCATTTATACTATTGGAAAAATTTCAAAAATAAGTACCTCATTTTAACCCTTTAATTAATTAATTGATTTTCGTAGCGCAAATGCTGTGTTTTTATGGAAATCCAATTCTCTTTAATAAATGAACCCTAACAAACAATATAGGAAATATCAGTTTAATTCGTTTTGCCATGTAAGAGTCCCTACTAGGGAATCAAATCCCGGTATCCCGGACAGTTTTAGGTGCTCATGAATCCCGAGATTAGTAAACGTAATGCCGAAAAATTCTGT
The DNA here is from genome assembly GCA_008973525.1 of Stenopsyche tienmushanensis. Lineage (NCBI taxonomy): Eukaryota > Metazoa > Arthropoda > Insecta > Trichoptera > Stenopsychidae > Stenopsyche > Stenopsyche tienmushanensis. Next base: position 580,475 of record WACJ01000190.1, read on the forward strand.
CTAATCTATTTATACATATATACAGTACATATATGTATTTAAAATTTTTATATTAACCTTCCCTACCGGTGATGTATTTACTACACCTCAACTCTAATAATGGGAATATCGATATGAAATATAATAGTTACGGGCTTCAAAATTTTTGTATTCCACCGTAATATAATTACGAATCACATCAAAGTATTATAATATATATGTATTCATCAAAAGCGACGGAAATAAATAATTTGTCGGGAAATCGGGAATTTTGCAAATTTTAGTGAGAGTGTGGAGATGTATTTTGCATTTTCAGCAGCAAGTTGCCTGCCTTCCAAAATCAGATCCAGACTAAATGACGCAACATTCGATGCTTTAATGTTACTCGGGCATATTTTTAATATTTTTGAATTGTATTTTTATCTCTTCTTAAATAAATAAAATTCTTTCGCTTTCAACTTATTTTTTACACTAAACAAATTGACTATTATTAGTAATTTTTGATCAAATTTATCAATGAAATCTAAATATCAAGATTCCTTGAAGTCCGAGATAATATAGTATTTATTTTTCTAAGCCTATATAATCAATATAAACGAAAGGCTATCTTAATATGGCATGGTTATCTCAAAATGTTAACACATTCTAAGAAAAAATGGAATCGAAGATTATAAATAAGCATCGAGGGCAGAATAGAGCAAGATCATAATTGAGTTTCTTATTGATTCTGCTTCTGATGGAATAGCTTGAGAAGAAATACACGAAGTCTTCAAACTTAGAAGGATATGAGTTCATAATATTTTTAGGGACGTGTCCAGTTCGACAGGATACGCTAAAATACATTTATCACTGTATAATGGAATGCATAAGAAGGCGATGGGGACGAAGTGGGAACTAAATGCAACTAAGTTGCGCATACGAGGCCAAAAATGTCGATATCGTATATTTATGCGATAATGAATGGAGTCTCGAATTTAATTAAAAATGCATTTGCTAAAAGCATGATGTTTATAAGACTTTTATAACAATAAGACTGATAATAAATACACTCAAAACTGCAATGCTTCAAAAGTCGCAAAACTTTAATGAAGTTCTCGCGCTACAGCTTTAGCTGCGTCTATCGAAGCCTTAGCCATTTTGTATCAAAAATATATCATGTTTATTTAATAATTATTAACATAAACTACTTGTACACGAAAAATCAACTTTGTGGATTTAAATCTAATGCCGGTATTCAAAATTCAAAAGAAAAAACGGGCGAAAAAATTTCAAGGTAGAAATTTTTATTCTAATTAGTTATAGAACTTAGAATTGTGTATCAAAAATCGTGAGAAAAAATGTATCAATACTATCAATAAATACGGTAGGATCGGATTCGAATATATTAGGTTGTCCCATAAGTTTCTTTCGCAAATGAACACAGATCTAATCATAGCCATGGTTGAAGAAAAGCAGCAAAATACTGTTCGCGAAATAGCTAACAAGTTAGAAATTCCACGAACATCTGTCCATAATTATCTGACAAAGTTGGGCTACATCAATCGTTCAGATGTATGGCTTCCTCATGAGCTGACTAATTCAAATAAACTTCAACGTATTTCAACATGCGATCTTCTTCTCCAACGACATAATAGCCAACCTTTTTTGAAGAGACTTGTCACTGGAGATGAAAGTTGGATACTCTATGAGAATATCCAACCTAAACGGTCTCAAAGGGGTAGAGAGGCTTTAACTGTAGCTAAATCTGGCATACATCCAAAAAAAAAAAATTTGCTATGCATTCGGTGGGACTGGAAGGGTGTAGTTTATTATGAGCTACTTCTAAAAAATGATATAAAAGTGTACCTTGATTAATATTTTGCCAACAAACCTGGGAAATTTTGGCAAGAAGGCATTATGAAACTTCAGGAGAGATGGAGAAAGGTAATATAATAGAATGGATCGTATATTATTCAATAAATTTTGATGTAATACAAATTATTGTTTATTTTTTTCTTAATATGAAAACGAAAGAAACTTATGGGACACCCTAATATTATACAGGATCTTACAATATCTATTAAATGTATTGTTAATTATTCAGTAGTATATGGCAAATTACTATGGAGGAGTATAGTGTTGAACAACGTGTTCATGAAATTTTATGAATGAAATGAATTATCGAATTTGGTTCGCAGAATGTGGCCCCAACAGGACGATCCTACAGCGCATGCCACGATGTACATTCTGCACGAGCGATATGAGGGCGTGGTTATCTCGCTCGGCGGCGACGTGAACCGGCCACTGACATATTCTTACCTTTAGATTTCTTCCTGTCTCAAGATCCAACCGTTACTTGGGCAGAAGGCCGCAACAAAGGCGGCTAGTATTGCGGAAGGTCTAGCTAGGTTGATGCCCAGCATCGGAGGCCCTAAGTCTAACCGTAGAAGACTGTACAACAAGGTGGTGTACTCACTACTATTACACTTCGAAAAGGCTTAATCTGGCTAGAGTGCAAAGAAGAAATGCGATCAGAATCGCATCAGCATATCACACAGTGTCAAAAGAGTCCTGGCACTGACTGCCATACCGCCAATCAACCTGCTCGCAAAGGAAAGAAAAGCTATATACGCTGGAGAAACCAGACAGAGCGCCAGGCACCACATCATGGCAGAATGGCAAGACCGATGGGATAGCCACACCAAAGGCCAATGGACACATCGGCTCATTCCGAACCTGGAGACCTGGACATCCAGGAAACACGGTCAGCTGTGCTACCATCTCACCCAGGCACTCACTGGACACGGCTGTTATGGTAGCCACCTGTTTAAAATTCAAAAGGAGGCCGGTCCGGAATGCCACCACTGCGGAGCGGACCTGGATGGAGCTTGAAGTTAATTCACTCATACCCAGCAACATGGTCCCCATGATGCTAACCAATGCCAGGGGATGGAACGCGCTGTGCGGATACGTGGCGAGCATTATGCTGCAGAAGGAGGATGCTGAACGACTGAGACGTCGGGCACACATTGAAGCATCCTCCTCTTCAACATATGAGCAAGAAATCCAGATATAAGAGGTCCCGAGAATATTCTACAGGATAGGACAGCACGCTAAGTGTTAACATGTGGCCCAAGAGGGATACATTCCGCCACCCTAAAGCAACACTTTACGGTAGCCGGGTGGCGGCGGAACCGGAGGAGGGGTTTGGTGAGTCAAATCTCACACTACCCCAAAATGGCGGTGTCTTATGAAATAAAAATTAAAAAAATCTTCCTGTGGGGCTATCTTAAATCGTAGGTCAGGAAAACAATTAACGCCCTCAAAGTCAACATAACGAAAACCATCCAGATTTATACGACAGTCATCGAAAATTGGACCTACCGAATACGTGCCACCAAGCAAAGCCGCGGCGGATATTTGAATGATATTATATTCCATACTTAATGCCATCAAATATTCTTTCAAATAAATATAAAAAATAAGTTAATATCTCACATATAACTTGTTCTATTTATATTTAAAAATTCAGTGTCCTTATTGAATGTACATATATGAATGAAAGAGACTAAATATTATTTTCGTAGGTAGGAATGGATATGCAAGAAGCATCGGCAGGCTTAGTTAGTGTTAGTGCGGATTTCATCTTAAATTGCCTTATTGCAAAAATATCCTGCAATACGAAACCTTCGAAGTATGATTGTATGAGCTCGGATATCCTCATTGTGCAGGAATTCTTTCATTAGATATCAACAATATGAAAGGAGGGCACACTCAAAAAGAGTTCTATTGAACCATAGAATAAGAATAAAGTCGTCCATCCGGTCACAATAAGGAGGGAAATAAAAGAGCAGCCTCAAATTGGAAGTTTGTCATGCTAAAATCTCCAAGACGCAAAAGTCAACGACGAATATTGAATGGAACTCCTCGTTATTGGATGAGGATAAGCAATCATAATCAGATAATTCAAATAGATCAAAAAGTATTGGGGACTTAACTGCAGTTTTAGATCCAGTAAATATGAAGACTGTTGCTTCTGGATTTGCTGTTTATATAAATAATATTGATTCCAATGCAAATATCTGTTTTTGAACCATCCCGTTTAAGCCAGAATAGAACGGAATTCCTACGGGTTGTATACAATGCAATAAACTGAATTTTGATCCAGATTTAATCACTCTATTATCAATGGCTTGATAGATTTAAAAGAGCGATGTTTTTAGCATTTAGTCAGCTGCTGTGAGTCCTGATATATATTTAATAATCAATTTTAATAATAAAAATTATTAGGTATCATCATTGTGTGGGAAAAATTAAGTAGAAACTCCAAATGACAGTTGGTCATAAAGAAAGTAATATGTTTTGTATAGTATGACGGTTGCTTATATCATACGCTATGCGCATGCGCCGCCGCTTCTACTGCATGTGTGTGTGTGCCTATGCGTAGCATAAAGCAACCACTAGATCAGTAGCTTGCCTATTTTATTATATATTACCCAAACATAGTTTCATACGTTCAATTTCCGTTACCCAATTGATAAAAAGCAATGCATAAAATCATTTTTTCCTGGGAGCTAATACGCATTTATTTTAGTTTTGGACAAACAAGTATAGCAAAACGCTCTGGTTCTGATGTTTCCACAAATTGGACTGCAGTATTTCTATGAGTTATGGTCAAAAATAGTCGAATAACATCCCAAAAAGGTGAGAACCCTGATGCTCACCATATTACAATGTCCGGCGTGATTGTTGAGGCTACGCACAGAATCCAGTCTTCATCCCGTTAAATGTATCTAAAAAAAATTGCCCATTGTAATCGTTAAAGTACAATGCCCTGCTTTCTTCCCAAAGACCATCCAGATTCGTCGCTTTTTGGTATCCTCATTCAAATCTTTAGCATGTTGCAACAAACAATCACCCGCGTGTGTCAATGGGTCTGATTAAAAGTTCCTCGTCTATTTTTAATCATCTTCCACATCCAATCTTCTTATTGACGTCATAATCACGCGATCAAAATCGCTTATTCCCGAGGAATTCACTGAGGGGCCAGTGATCCACAAGCGGCCTATAAACCATGTCTTTGCGGTTTGCCGTCTGCCAACCATCGGAAACATCTATGTAAAACCCTCTAAAATTCAAATTTATCTAAAATTTCAATATTGCATTAATAAATTTAATCTCTATCTATCTTGGAGTTAAACACTCTTCATCACAGCAAAATGTCAAACTCACAAAATTTGAAAATTACTTATAATCCATTAGCTTTAATTAATTGATAATTGCTTACAAAAATGTGTTAACACATGTGAATAATTTAATAGTTTTCTGGTAGCTTCAACAAGTTTGAAGTCTGGTCTATCTTAACAAGCTGGTAATAGTCTGGCAACCCCCTCCCCTCCTAAACCCAATGGCACTCAGTCGCCAGACTGTCATAATGATAGTCCAGAAACACGCCAGAAAACAACTATTAACCTTTTGCACTCGAAAGTTTTTTAAACATATGCAAAACGATCAGTTTGTTTGGTCCGGTACGTTTATCGGCCATTTTGGTCAGTCAGAGTAAATTCTTCCGATGGAGAAACCGTCGTGCGTTATCGACACTTTTTTTGCATTGCAGAACAATACCACAGCGTATATCCATCGGATGCTCGTGGAAATTTATGGTAATGATTTGATGAGTTGACAGCATGTCATGCAGTGGGTTAAATTGTTCAGAGAAGGCCGAGACAAGGAGTGGAAGATCATCGAATTTGTACAAAAGATTGAACAACAAGTGTGAGATGACCGTCGTGTGATGCTTGACGACTTTCACAAATAATTTCCTGACATTTCTCGAAGTCTCTTCGATAATATTGTGTGGAAAAAACTTGGTTACAAGAAGTTGCGTGGAAGATATTGGACGACAAATTATTTATTTCCGTCGCCGCAGATGAATGCTTATATACTATGATACTTTGACGTGATTCGTAATTATATCACGGAGGAATGCAAAAATTCTGAAGCCCGTATCTATGATATTTCATATCGATATTCCCATTATTAGAGTCGATGCGTAGTAAATACATCACCGGTAGGGACATGTTAATATTACAATTTTAAAAACACATATGTACTGTATAGACAGATCGAATATAGGATTATGCATCTGAGCATAATCCAAATACTTAACACTTTACAGTCCGGGTGATCCGCGCTAAACTTCGACCGAATTTCGGGCGACTTCGCAAGAAATTCATGAAACTACTTTTTGTGGTAAAATTGATATAATTCTTATACAGGCATAGATTAAATGGCACATAAATACACAAACAAAACATAAGGATAACATTCAATCAGTTCATCGTTCTATATAAAAATTTAAAAAAAAAAACGTATTTTAATTGTGTATTTATACGTATTCTATGACGTATTTGTATTTTTTTTATACTATACAATTTGTTATATTTTGCTGATGGATAACATTTACGTATATTTCATACGATTAAAATATTTACATTCAAATATATATCAAGTTTAAAATTACGCAACTGTCATCACGCGTAAACGCGGGCACGGATTGTAAAGAGTTTAATCATAATTCAAAAGAAATGAGACTTGAATCCAGATACAATAAAATTGATTATTATTCGCCTGATGTTTTTATTTATTTTTGATAATGACGTTGTGGTGCTTATCACGTTAAACATAATAGATATGTATTTAGTAGATTGGCTTAAGTTGAATATTGATAAGACATTCGTTTCGAGTTCAAATCGTGTGCAACTCTGAATATTTCTGGGAACGATAGCGATTTATCAAACGAGTTGAATTAAAAGAGATGTATAATTTTATAATTAATATTTTACAATACGAATTTAAGCTGTTATCAATTAGGATTGAATAGGATTTATATAATTGCTATGGGACTAATCGATTATAAAAGGGTTTCAATTTACAATCATAATATTCAAATTGGATCACAAATAGATTCTATATCAACGTCAATTGTCAAATGATGATTTAAAGTGGTATTAATTGCGTTTTTCTATATTTATAAAGCCTGAAAAAATATTAATTTTAAAAATGCGTGAAAGATTCGCATGATAGAAGTGAAACTTTTTAGATCCTAGACAAAAAAAATGATTTTAAATGGAAGCTGTGTTTGTGTAATATATAATAAAATGGGCTCGCTAGTGGTCTAATGGTTGCTTTGTGTAATCACATACGCACACAGTAGAGATGTCTATGAAGTATGCGACGAACATGCACACAATACAAACGATTCTTCCTCGCTTTCCGATCAACTGCCGCTTGAAGTTTCACTTTTCGTGACGTTCAAATCAATTTGTTCTACCGCGCCTATATAGACATACAAAAACGATATTAACAAAATTAAAAAAAGAACACTTTATAATAAGAACTCTTTATAATAGAACAAGAACACACAATACTCAAAAAATGTGATGATACTTGGATAATGACGCCACTCTTGAATAACACATGGGGTATTTTATAAAAACCGATCAAGATTAAAGAAACAAAACTCTTCAGAGTGATAAGAGTGATGCTTATGTCTTAAAAAAATACCTGATTTCATGTCTTAATGGAATTAATGTATTTCTAATGGAGAGAACTATGTAGAAAAATAGGCTACTCAATTTGTATTTTCATATAACACTAATAAATTTGTATTTCAAAAATCCGGGTTAAATTTTAATCACCTATGTAAGTTAGGTGAGGGAGCTTTCATGATCGTAATACGCATTTATTCCCGAAAATGTAGCAAAAGGCCACACGTTGTGTCCAACTGGTCCACTTTTTGGACTGCTGACAAAAGTGAGCCTCGCGATTTGATCAACCCACGCGAATTTTTAATATATAAAAATCAATGTTTGTTTGTCCGTATTTAATGCGCTGCCATACCGTTAATCCGATTGCGATAAAACTTTGTCAATATATTGTTTACACTTGCGGAAATAATATAGGTATAGTAAAAATATTGTTTTTATATCCAATCCCGAGGCAAAATTTCGATCCCGGGATTTCGGGATTGCATTAGACCATTTTTGGAAGACAGGCAACTTGCTGCTGAAAATGCACGCTCAGCCTCCACACTCGTTGGAGGTATCGTCATCAGATATTTAAACGCTAGTTCGAGTTGATGAGCGCATGAATCTCCATTTTCTAACTGATGAAATTCCTTTCTGCTGAGACACGGACTAAAATTCGCAAAATTCCCGATTTCCCGACAAATTATTTATTTCCGTCGCTGCAGATGAATATTTACATACTATGATACTTTGATGTGATTCGTAATTATATTACGGAGGAATACAAAAATTCTGAAGCCCATATCTATTATATTTCATATCGATATTCCCATTATTAGAGTCGAGGTGTAGTAAATACATCACCGGTAGGGATAGGTTAATATAACAATTTTAAAAACATATATGTATACATAGACTATAAAGTTACTCTAGGCGTCGCCTAATTTCTGTTAGATAAAATTTTCAATCTCGAATTTTTCGGGATTACGTTTACTAATCCCGGGATTCATGAGCACCTATAACTATCCGGGATTCTGCGATTGGATTCCCTAATCGCTAGTATATAATAAAAACGGGCAAAGTCAATCGGTGTTGATTCGTATAAAGTAAAATAAAAACCGTGTGTACCAACGATATATCGTCGTTAACACTTTTCACAAGTTGCTAATTTTGAACGTTTTTAATTCCATTGTTTGAAAGCTGCAATGGAATATTGATGACGTTTCATTAGGCTGCATTAAAAAAAAGAGTGTCGCCAGGTCTTTGAAATTATTTCAGATGAGTCAGTCGATCGATTTAATTATTTTATCTGTTTTTAAATTGAATTCTAATTTTATAATGTTTGATAATTTGAATGTGCTGTAATTTTGTTTGGACATTTAATTCGAGTTGGCAACATTGTTTGAAAGCACCTCTGAAAACATTTTCGTTTATCTCGATTTTTATGCTGGCAACATCGGTCCTCCCGTCACTCTTCCGATGTTCCTCCGCCGTCTGCTTCGGGCCAGTCAGTGTGGATTCTGCGTTCGTGGGGAGTGGGCGTCGCCCGCCTTACGCTCCGCCACTTCAGTAGTAGTGGAAATATTGAGATTGAATATTGATGTGCGGCGCCCAAGATAGACATTTGCTGAACGCGAGCAAAGACTATGTCGGCAGCGACCGGCGCTCCTATTGCTTCGTCTCATTGATGTTATTTTAATTGAAGCAACCAGCAGCAGCTGATAACGAAGATGCGTCTGAAAGCACAGGTCGTTCTGACCTTTTTTGCGACATTCTGCGCCGTCCTCTTCCCGCAGGGAGCTTTGTGTGAGTACATCAACAATGTTTTGTATTCATAGAGGATTTATTCAATTGGAATCTATTTTTATAAATACGTCCTGCATGGGGAGCACCTCGTCTGCGGCGGGGTCTTATTCCGAAATAGATTTGTGTCGATCGCCTGTGTATTTTACAAACAATTCGGCGACATGTAAATACGGAAAAAAAATCATGCCCGAATATTCGACTGTTATGTCGTTCAGCAATCAAATGAGAACCCCGCCGCCACGGGCTTTCAAACATCCGTCCGATCCATCGCAGCCGATTTATATTATTTTGCTTCGATAAATTCAAAATAAAATACATACCAATTAATCTGAATTTAAGCGACTCATTTTGCAATTTTTTCACGCGACCCGTCATTTAATCGAAATTATCGTATCGTTAAATGATTCCATAAATTCGATAAAATCGTATAATGCCGGGCGAAATGTATTATTTTGGAATTACATAATTAATTTTTGTCGGTTTGTAATTTAAATACGATTGTCGCAATTCATGCTTAACTTTTTTTGTGCGTCATTAAAAACGCTCATAATTTAATCGTGTTTGAACGTAATAAATTACGCACGTACAAGGATTAAATAATTTGGGCATGCACAAAATATTACAAATTTGATGCATTTAAATTAATTTGATTTTGCGCGTTGTGAATTTATTAAATGTATATAAAAATATATATAAATATTTTTTTAATGAGTAAAAATAATATTTTTTTGCATTATTTTTGAATTTATCTAAATAAAAAATAAATTCGAATTTAAGCATAAAATGGCCACGCATAAAATACAATGAAAGCTAAATTCGTCCAATCACAACCTAAAAGCTTCCGATACTTCATCAAATTTAATACACGATTTATCGGCGCGTTAAAATCTATTTTCCCCCGCGTAATATCGTCGTAAATTCTCATAAACGTCGTCCGCTATCATTTCTGGATTTTTTCAGGACGCCGAGCTGAGTTTCTGGAAGATATCAATAGAAATTCGTCGTTCGTTTAATATTAACACCCACGTCCGTCGAAAAAAGCTTCTAGCGTTCCTGCACCCGTTTATCAATTTTTAAACAACGAAATTCCCGCCGTTATATTGTCGATTTATCAAAGCCTATTTCGATTGAATACCGTTCGTTATCATTCAAATTTATGCCACCGTTGCTCAATAGTTGGCAAACTATCAAACCTGCTCGACAATCAGTCTTGTGGTTTTATGCGTGCCTGATTGCGTAGTGTTTTAAATAGCGTCGGCGGTATTATTAAGATAAAAATGTTTGCCGCAGGATTATCGTTGCTATTTAAATTGGTTTTTATAAATACATCCTGTATCGTTGAACGAGGCTTGTCCGGAACGAAGTCAATTTTTGGTGTGGTCACTTTCCTTCTCGATGCATTTTGTGAGCCGAGAAAGTCTCTCATTGATGTTTTGGTCCATTATTTGGACCTCGTCGTCAGAAGAAAACCGTTTTCTCTTAATGAACAACTACAAAGAGGTGATAAAATCAATGCCAGATCAGCCTTATTTTCTTATTTATCAGCCTCTGTAGCTTTTTAAGTGTTTCACAATATTTATTGTTTCTTCTTGTGGGCAAAAATTCCATTAGGAGAATCCCTTTACAGTCCCAAAAGACCCCGAAGCCATGATTGCCATTGCATTGATTGTCTTTTCATCTCAGAATTGTAGTGTATTCATGTCTTAGAATAGAGACACTCATTTTGACAAGACAATACAACAACAATTTACAGTCTATCGTCGAAAACAAAAACCACAGGACATCAAAGCATCAATACTCTTACTTTGTGGATAGCCTCGTATTACAGGCAGTATTTAAACTAGCATGATAATGTATAAAAACACATTCCATGGGCAATATGCAAGGGCTGGAAACTGTGCATGACTTCATTTATGTTGGATCCTGCATCTCGGATTCTGACGGTTGCGATCTAGAAATTAAGAGAAGAGTAGGAATAGCAAAAAATACTACGTCTCAGCTGAACGTAATATAATGTAATAACTAAATTATGTCTAATATCTCGTATTCTCCATATGTGCCTTTATGGAGTCGAAACTTGAACAATGATAGCAAGCGAGAGAAGACGCATTCAATATATACTACTGGAGACGTATGCTGAGAATCCCAAGGACGTCCAAACGCTGCAATTCGTCTATCCTGGATGAATTAAAAATATAAATAAGACCGTCAATCACATGCTTAAAATGTGTCCTACAATTCTATGCTCGTAGAGAAGACGATAATCTCAAAAGCCTGATAATAACAGGTCGTATAGAAAGTTGCCGTGGAATAATAAGAGCTCCTACTTGCCGCTCCGATCAGATCAGGAGTAACATCGATAACAGCTTGAAACCGGAGGACTATCATCAGTACTGTGATTGTCACTCAGTCATGAGGAACACGCCTCAATCATTTTGGGTTCTAATATACAGGACATATGACTGGCATCCATGTCTTTAAATAAAATGGATCACAGGAAGCTGTCTCAATAAAATGGCGGTAAAATTTTAACGTCTCATGACAAAAAGAAGGACCGGATTCTGTACTTCAGAAAGCTCTTTTCAATCAAATCGACAAGATCGCCTCGAGTAATTTATCACTAATAAGACGTTATTAATCGATGCGTTCACCCAGGCAACTCGAAGAGTCCCTAATTCTGCAGCGGTTTGTATCTGCCGCACGATGATCAAACGCTAACAAGATTTAATCAAACAAATTGATATTCAGACGTTTCATAATGAACTTATTTACATAAATATTAGCATGACATTTGTAACGGCGTAATGAAAGATTCTTACATATACATTTATTAATACGAAAAGAGCACGTTTTATGTTACCACATTGTTCGAAAGATACATATTATCTCTATCATCGTACTTTGATAACGTGTATCGCTCATTGTAGCTTATTTTTTTCAGATAGGAGAGTCAATAGAATCGGTCATTCACAATTTAAAGTCGCCATAATGCTATAATTTACAAATTAAAGGGCATAAATTTGTATAGATACGATCGAACGGATGATAGCGACGCGCGTCTACGTTTTGTAATTATTGTGTAAGATTTATGTTTGTGTTGAATCTTGATATTTTAAAATTGCTATTGTAAATATTCTTTGAAACGAGTCGAATAATCAAATCTTCCGATTTATTCCGAATCACTCGAGAGACTACGCTATTTATATTGTACGGCGTCGATGAAAATAAAACTGCAAAACGTGTATCGAAAGTCAACGAAAGAATGTATCGTTAAGTTTTATTGAATGCAAAATTAGATGGAATTTGCTTTCTGCAAGAATTCGTTGAATCCGGTGAGCGCAGATGAGAATCTAATTGAGGCTAATGCCTCGAGGAAAATAGTCTAGTGCTAAATGAATAATTTATTCTGGCTAAATTCCCGTGGCTAACGTACGATTCAACTATTTTAACTACGCGTCACTTTACCGACTACCAAATTAAATGATTTCTCTTAAGAACAAAAGTATTTTTGTAGACTTTGAGATATTGCTAAATACAACATTGTCTTAATGTCTAATTGTTTGATCTCGATTCGTCCAAACGAACGACTATTATGGAAGATAAACGTATTACCGAAAGACTCGATCTTATCGAAGTTTTGGCCGAAGGAATGCTATTATATTTCAGCGTATAAATGACGCACTTTCCCCGATATAAATTTCGTTTCGATAATCGACATCTCAAACGAATATTGGCTGCAGTAGATGTGGACGATATTGGCGTTGATGGCTTGATGATATTTATGCCCTGCACTCTGTATGTAATGTCATTTTTAGATTTATTACCGACGAATCAATCTGCGCGTCTTCCGTAACATTCTAATTGAAATCTGCCATAAAAATTCAGACGGCAAATAAATTCGATTTAGGCTTAAGAGCAATTTTATCATTCCGTAAGATCATTCGTAGAAAAATAGCCATGTCGTTAAATCAATTATCGGCTACGCACAGTTTTGACATTTGTAAACTTTTAGATACGCTTTCAAAATCCATTCAAAAAGCTCACGTTAAATAATTTGTAAGCGGTTCACTAAATCTCTCATAGTTATATTTTTGATAATGATAAATGAAAATGTAACGGTGGTTTTATCACATCAAAGTGATGGCACTGGTGAACATGTCATCATTATCTTTATTAATATTTGCTATGATTGAGTGTACATCAATACATAAATTGATACATAATATTTTTAGAGCTACGCCCCGGCTGTTTATGAAGATCGGCTATAAATATATTGTAACGTCTGTGATTTTGTTTAATGTAACGAACGTGCGTCGAAATATCCTTCGATATAATTGCAGATGTGTTTCGATCATTGTTTTATTTCCTACATTTTGAAGTGTACGGTCGTCTCATAAATAAGTAGATAAGACATGGCCGTCGACCTTGGATTTGTGCCCAATACTCGATCAACTCCTTCTCGAAAATCGTGCCCGATATATATATCAATAATTACATCGTCGCGCGTAAAATGAAGCTTAATATTTGTGAATCCGTGGGGGATGACACTTGAATATGTAGCACCCGTCGATATCTTTAATTTGTCCGAGAGATGATGCTGATATAGTAGGCAGAGAAGGACCATCTGTATAACGCGTTATGATGAATATTTATTTTCCGCCATCTGGATTTGAACTAGAACGTTTTATGGAAAGAGTCCGGGATCTAAACCACTATAACAACACTTGGTCCTATTTGCTTGACACAATAAAAATATATGTACAGTACAAATACTACCCTTTACGACACCATCATTTGTATTTTTATGTTGATAAGACTATCATATTTTCAAAATTCTTTTTCAGCTCTCAAGTGCCATTGCGATATATGCGAGAAAGAATCATGCGAGACCGACGGCTACTGCTTTACTTCAACAACGTTGACCAACGGAGTCGTAACCAATTCATATAGGTATGCATTTTTAAATATTCAAATAATTAGGATTATTTTGTTTTAATGATAAATTCTATTGAATCGATTGACGCATCATGCCGAGTTTATTTCTCGTCTATTTCAAGATTGCAAAAATTCGATACAAGTATACATGAAAATTTCAACGGCAAGGATGTCATACAAAGCTCTCGTATATGGGGTGTAGTTTATCCGATGCCGTGTTTGTGCAAGACTGACGAACATTTTTCAATAAGATGATTTATGCAAGCGTCTGTTAAATTATCGATTTTATATAAACACCGAGCATCCTATTGACATCCCGTAGTCGAAGAGTTAAAATGCCTTTTCATAATCAAAATGTGCATTGAGATGTTTTGTTAAAATTTCAACATTCAGCATATAAAATTTAATCCAAATTTATCACAATTTTCATATTAAAATTGACTTATGTTATGCGGCTCAAATAGCATTATACGAAAGTCCCGGTCATTGATAACGTATTTTGCCATTTACATCCGTCCTGAGCCTCTCCCTTCCAATTAATATAGGCTCGGGTATAGATGAGGTCTTCCGATGGATCTATTACCGATCTTGAATCGTAGATGGTAAGCTCGGACAAAGCTAATAATTGACACCCTGCCGTTCCTCCCGATTGGACCCCGTAGATATCTAAAACTTCCTTGCATTGCTAAGGGTTGTACTTTTAAGCTGATATATGTTGATTTTTTAATATCTAATCTTAATAATTATTTTGAGCCCTTCTTTAAAATATGCACATCAAAATATACATACAGATATTTTGAATAGCTTAACACACTTGACATATGCGCGTTGTTAATTAATGATTTTTCACATCAACGTCTATTGAAACATACAATTTTTCTATGACAAATGATCAAAGTTTCAATACGATCTATTCATTCATGATCTCTTCGGCGCATGGAAGAACAAAATAAAATATCTATCGATAGATACTTTATCGTGATAATAAAAAATATATAATTCTCATTAGATACATTATTAACACACCAAATGACACTTTTCCAATAACATTTTATCTTCACATGATATAATACTTGAAAATCTAACAAGATTACAAGAACGCATCATCGAATATTATGGCATTTCTATAATAATGAAGTCTTTGACAAACAATCAATATTTTTCTTTGCCTGTAAATAAAATCAACTCTGATAATGTGGGTAAAATTAAGGTCATGAAGTGTCTGTGTATAACATATTTTTAATTGCAGTTTATATTGTGGTTCATTCCAATAGCATGTAACACTCCTCGAAAGTCTAACATTTAAATCGATTCTGAAATATCTCTCTACATTATAAAAAATCATGCACTTTGGTGTTGTCTCTGTTCGCTTCAAATTTACTAATTCACCCACACACAGGATATACTCGCTTTTATTATGGTATAAATATATGTCTATGATATTTAAACTTTATTGTAAAAAATAAAAAAGGTCATGTCTCGGTCTCAACGAGACATTTCCACCCGGATCGCCAATAAAGTGTTGGATCAAGCTCTTATTGTGTTGTCAAGACAGAGACATGTGCAACTCTGCACCCGCTTCAAACTCATCCGTGTCTTTTATTGAAGGAGGTAATGTGTCGATAGAAGTAATGCTCGTGTGTGTCAACAACGTGGTTTTTAATATAACAATCAAATGTTGAGTTTTGTGTTATCTCTCATTAACATGCCATTAACAATCAAATGATAGCTTTTGAATTTGTATTTTGATGTTGATTAAGAGATGATAAAAAACTAATTGATTAAATCTACCTGTGTGTTAATTGTCGTTGAAAAATAACTATAAACAGCAAATATATGTTGCAATTTTGTATTCTAGTGTCTGTTAAATTTTAAGTCTTTTTTCTTTTAGTATGTTTTTATGCTTTAGTTTTTTTTTTTTGATAGTATAATATATTGGTATGGGAGGCAGTTTCTATAAAACTAATGTTTCAAAGTTGCATGCAATAACAATTTTCGAAATCTGAATAATTGTACATATCGGCGTTAAATTAAAATGTACAAAGCAGTCTTTTGATCTACAAATAGTTTACGTTTATTATTATCAAATAAACGTCGTTTACATTCGATACAAGGTGGTTAAGGCTTTGGTAAACGTGGCTAAAATTGTAGCACGGGAACTTGATTAAGGGGGGGCAATTTAGCTAAACATTCATATTTTTACCATTTTCTTCATTATTTTTACACCAAAAAATTAATTTATTTACGCGAAAAGTCAGATCGATCAACAACTTTTTAAACTACAACTGGCAAACATTTTGAAAATGCAGTTTCGGGATAATTTCGTTTAAGGTTTCAATGCGATAAAACTATCAATTTTAGTGACTTACCGATCAACCAATGATTCCAGGTGCATATAATAAATCTTCTTTTTGTGCCGTCTCAGATCCTTCCGACGTTGGCGATCACTCTGGCGAAGATCTCTCTGTCCTGCGCTGCTCGGAATAGTTCGTCCATTCTCTAATGCTGCGCAGCCAGCTCATTTGCTTCCTATCAACTCCTCGTCTTCATCGTCATCTACCTTGCCCTCCAGTATCAATCGAAGAAGATGATATTTATTTCCACGCAGTACATGACTCAAATATAATATCTTTCTCCTTTTGATTTTTGTCAGCAGCTCTTTCTCGGTTCCGGCGCTCCTAAGTACGTCCGAGTTAGTGATCGTGTCGGTCCAGGATATACAAAGCATTCTTCTGTGTATCCACATTTCGAATGCTTCCAGCCGATTCATAATGTTCACTTTCAGATTCCTGATGTTTCACAGCCATACAGAAGAGCTGACCATATGTAGCATTTGATCATTGTTTGTCGGAGTTTGAGGTCCATATTGTCATCACAGAAGAAGGCCCTCATTCTATTAAATGCAGCGCGCGCAATTTATATTCGGCACCTTACTTCTATATCTGGTTCGAGCGTCTTTGTTAGGACGCTGCCGAGGTATTTGAATCGATCAACCATTTCGACATCCACTCCGTTTAGCTGCTAAGATGCTCCAGAATAATCAAGTCTACCAAATGTCGTCATCCGTTTGGTTTTAGAGACGTTGATTGTCAAACCTATCCGGCAACATTAATCATATCTAGAAAGTATTGAAGATCATATAAACTTTCAGCCAATATGACTGTGTCTTCAGCATATCTGATATTATTTATTACGACTCCATTGATCTTTACTTCCAGAGTCTTTTGGAAAAATTGATTGGAATACAGGTTAAATAATAGGGGTGACAAAATACAACCTTGTTGAACTCCTCTTTGTATAGCTATAGCCTCTGTATCCATGTCTGATCTCTGCCGTTTGATGCCAGTAAAGATTTTTAATAAAATTCTGGTCCTTAGAGTTAATATTGCATTTTCTGAGCATCTCCATTAGTGTCGTGTGCCTTACAAAGTGTAAGTTGCTGTAAAGTCTTTTCAGCAAAGATTTTACAGTAGGTGCCATTAATTATATTTAATGTATTCATCATCTTCAAAATGAAGCTGTATTCGTTATTAAATATTCCATCAGCAATGTATGTTAATATTTAAAAACTGTTAAAGCCACCCGAGCATCTTTGATGTAATTCATCCCAGGATAAATCCTTTTTGAACGTTGTAAAGGGTTTGCCCCCCTTAAAGTATTGCAATTATCAAGGCAATGCAATATTGAGTATATATTATATTTGTTATAAGCAGTGACAGTATATTTTCAGTCTTGTAAGTATACGACATTTATTCGCAGGTATCAATAATTGTTATAAATGTCAGCAACATCATTTGCAGTAGATGTCGCTGCCTCCCATACCATATGTACTTAATCGTTAATAAAATTAGAATTAATTATGAAATCTAAAAATGTGTTAATCTCATATTCGAATGTTTGATCAAATATTTCTTTATTTTTATCGCATACCGACAACACATTAACATACTTTGATCGTGTCTAATTGCATTTTAGTAACTGGATTTCGTAATATATTGCTGGCAAACTGAAACATAAGCGCAATATATTTCTACGACAATGGAATACATATATGTGGCTTATATTTCATTCTAATACTGCAATTAAGCAATCGGACTAGTAACTAAATCGTCTTGGACAAAATGATTGGCTCATAAAAAAAAGACTGCGAAAAGCCAATAATATGCTAAAAACGTATACAGGTTTTGCCTTTATAAAATTTCGCACATTGATATAAAACCAACCGAACATCATTTAGCAAAAGTCTTGGATCTTTTTACATCGTTTAAAAATTTGTCTCGTTATGGACATTAGGAATGTTGTAAATATTCAACTAGCACATAGGCGGGGATTATCAGACAGCGGGGAGAAGGCTGCTGTCCTGCGCAAACATTATAAACGTATTCCAAAATTAACAGACAAGTTTCAATTTATTACTTAATAATGTTTGTTTATTCCATTTGACGTTTTCTGCATACCGCATAAAAGTGAAACTGCATATGTGTCAGCGGACAAAACGTTCATTTTACTTTTACGCGCTGCGTAGAAAACGGACGCATTCGGGAGTATTTTAACAGCATTTGTACATTTATAATCGGCACTTTAATTTGGGATTGAAATAATTTTTTCAAATTCTAAAAGGATGTCCGGGTGTCAAATTTTCACTGAACGAGTCTAACATCTGATAACGTCAAATTTTGTTATAAATTCTTTGCGTTCCGGCTCAAAAATCTATGTTCAGATGATCAATATATAATTCCGGCGAGAATAAAAAACTTAAATTTACAGGCTCAATTGTGTCCCGGAATCAAATGCTATTAAATTATCAACATCTTATGAAGATAAATGGAATTTATTTATTGATAATTTTGACTTGATGTATAAATTCGCTTCTTAATTCCTCCGCAATATAAATTATATATATATAAACGAGATAAAGCATTAATAAAGCTTAACTCTTCCAATCGCCTAGGTCACGTTCCGACACACTGTGGGGTCAAATATTTTCATTTTAAAAGATTATGCTTCATACTTGTGTATTTGATTTATCGAAATGTCGCCGATTACTACACCCAATAAAAGTGTCGTTGCTTCTGTTGATCATTATTAAACGTCCCGATTTGATCAATCTGCGATTAAAAGCTCTCGATTATATTGTCAAATGCTGCGTATTTGTTCCTGATTGCATAAACCGTTATTGAGATTGCGCAGTTGTGTCTTAGCTGCGGCCAGAAATAATGTTTTTTATAAAATTATTTTCTAACACCTCTGGTCTGGCATACGATACAGGTGTCTTGACAGAAAAATGATGTTCCCAATTGCTAATCCCATCTTGTGTTTGTCCTCGATGGCACGAAATGATACCGTGGTGATAAGTTGTTGCAAAGGACATATGTGCAACAAGGGCGTGAAATTGCAGCTACATGTGAGGTCTAAAGGTAGGAGGAATAAGGGAACATTAATTAGCATACTTCTGCCCAGCTGCGGAGCACTTAGTAGAATTCATATAATTTCTGCTTGTAACACAATATTTTTCTTTCAGTATTAGATTTAAATTCTATTAATCGGCATGACATTTGATTATTCAAATTTTTCTTTTAATAACGGTGAAGGATTTATTTAATAGTTGATAATGAGTAACATTTTTTTAGATTTACTTAGAATTGCTTTTTTAAACTGTATAAATAGGGTTGCTGCAGCTGCTTAAATGTATTTTTAAGTAAAATATTTTCATAGTAAACTACTTCATAATTTTGATTGAAAGTTGTAACGTGATTAAATGTATGTATTGCACCAGAATGCTTAGCAAGTCTACGACGATCGAATGCATCTTAGTGTGCGAATTAAATGTTTGAACAATTGAAATGAATGGGATCTGATTGATATTATGCATGACGGGTACATATGTAAATACTTGTTCACTTGTGGAAAATATTTAAATTTATAAATTGCTTTATAGAGTGAGTTTTATGTATTAGATATTGTAATTATATTGTACGCTTATATAACAATCAGATGTAAATTTTGTCTCCTTATTACACATATTACAGGTTATTGTTTGGTTTAATAGACTGATATTGAAGCTTATTTTAAAAGAGTGCAGAGCATCAATTTAATTGTAATATTTTCATGACACAATACAATAGCACTATCAGTTGTCAAATAATGATAATACCAAAAATGAATTTAGATGTATGAACAAAAACGTGACATTTCCTCCCGGGAGTCCAGTTTGGTGCCAAGAGTTTGTGGCAGAACCAATTACTGCTATTGAATGCTGTAACAACATGGACTTCTGTAATTATTATATTCAACCTATCTTTGAAGGTATGCAACGCTTATTCTAGTGCAGTGTCTCTATCTGATGGGGGTTTTGTTACGTGCTGTCTTTATATATCAACATAACTTTGTCATCACAATCATATGCCTGCCGATGTTATGTTAACTGGTATAATATTGGTCATCACGCAATATTTGGTTTACAGAATATTTAATCCATTTGGGGCGGATTCAGTCGAACGATGGCGTCTAAAATTCTCTCTCGGTTAACAGATTGAGCACCGAAATTCTTCGTGTTTTAATGCAATCGTTTATGTAGTGCTCCATGAATTGATCCTGGATCCGCTCTATAATACATTTTTTCACATCAGCACTTCATAGAATTGCCATAAATTCAAACATCGCTAATATTCATTTTGGTTATATCATATGTATGCACTTAGGTGAATTTCACATTTGAATTATATCGTCGATAGATCGTAGAAACGGAACCGTTGTAATGTAAATACATGTATAATATATATATACGTGTATCGGCGAGATTGCAGTTGTATTAACGTTTCTGGGATAAATTATAGTGGGACTTTTTGTTAACATGTTTATATTCAAAGTACAGTAAGACTCCGCATTTTCTGTTTCAGCAAGCCGTTGTCGATGGCAGGACATTGCATTAATGACGCTCCGTCTTGCCTTTGATCTTCCATCATAATTTAAATCATTTCGTATTAACTAATCCATGATTGTGGCTATCTTTTTAAAAAAAATCCGTTGAAGGCTCCTTTTATCTACCGAAATTTGTGCTGTTTTGCACTTGTTGTTCTAATAATTCTTTAAGATCGAAAGAATTCTCTAAATTCTCAAAGAATTGTAGTGAAAATATTCTATGGATTGTTTATCGATTTTATCAATCAATTGTCAGTATCCCGGTGGAGCTCTTGAAATCGGGAGGACGCCCTCTGCTCATGAGGTTATAATGCCTCGTTCTGGCAATATGGTAGTCCTCCAACTACAGGGGCATATCCCTTCTAAATATAGCATATAAATTGGCCGGCTGTCTCTCATTGTGGACGAACTTCTTGGAGAATACCAGTGTGGCTTCAGACCCAGCAGGTCTACTGTGGACCAATTATTTGTGGTCAAAATCTTTTGCAAGACATACGACAGCATCAATCGAGAAAAACTTTGGAGGACCATGTTGGAGATGGGAATCCCGGGTAAGCTGTCGAGGATGTGCATGACCGGATCGCTCAATGTTGTATGTTCCAAAGGCGTCCCGTCGGAACCTTTTGAGGTGACAATGGGAGTTAGACAGGCAGACGTCCTCTCCCTGATTCTCTTTAATATTGTGTTGGAAGCAATTATGAGGGAGGCTGACAGATTGGGACACGCACATCCATGGAACGAAGATATTATGTATATTGCCTTTGTGGACGACATTGACGTCGTGGCGAAATCGAGGTCGGAAGCTTTGGCTGCGCTTACGTCTTTCGACGGAGCTGCTGCTGCCGTTCGGTATGTCAATCAATTATGTGAAGACTAAATTAATGACGGTTTCGAGAGTGAATACTGGAAGATGTTCCTCTGTGAGTGTCCATAACAATGTAATTGAAGGGTCCAGGATTTTAAATATCTAGGATCCATCCTCACGGAGAAGAACTTGATAATGTAATAACCGCCAGGATTCAATACGGTAATCGGTGCTACCATGGCCTGAAAAAATATTAGGGAACAAATCACTATCGGCTAAAACTAAAATTAAAATATATAAAACATTGATTAGGCTGTGTGGCGGCCATTAAGTGGCGGCCAGCCTTGATGCATTGATTGGATCCACTTCCGCTGGAATGCACGTTGTCAAGTCGGACGAATATGTCTCCAAACGATCTAAGATCCCGATTATACCGCGTAATACTGAAACAGCGTCGATTGCGGAGCCTTACTGTAATCAAATATTAATACCGATGTGTAAATTATTTAGTATCATGTCTGTTTACTTGTCTCAGATGAAATGCACTGTTTGCATATAAAATAATAAAGATCAATGTTTCGGTGGATTTTGATATCGGCTCAAAGTTGACGTAACTAAATACTATACAGTCAGTTCTCGACTCGTGACGGGGCTCCGCTCCGCCAGCTTGGACGTTGAGTCTAAACGGTGGTAAGTCGAATTTCACACAAAAATATAGCAATAGAATTATAGATTTAAAATGCGAGTAGTAGGTTAGTATGTTTATTTCCGAGCACTATTATGTTAACGGTGAATAAATACGCATAAATATATATTTATGCAATATTATTCTGCAGTGTTTCATCAACCGTTGGTAACTCAGTTTATGGTGGGCTTTATTTTTCTCATAAACATATCGAACCTTGTTTAGTTTGCTTTGTTTCTTTTCTTTATAAATTTGATTAAAACGCGCGCTTAGCTCAATGAACGCCTTTGTAGTGTTTCCACGATTGTGGATGACGTGGAGCATTATCTTAGTCTTGAGAAAGACATCGTGTCATCCACACCTTTTTATTTCAACAATAATGTAGCGACATTGAAGGCTCTTGGGTTTATAAATGGCTTTAATTTAAATCCGGCTACATTTCCACCCAACAAAAGGGTCAAACGGCTTTTGAATACTTTAAATCGTAAGTCGATAACTGACTGTATATATACACGTATCAGGAAATTGATATTATTGATGTTAATTTTGTAAAATCATTTTGATGTAATGATTGAGTTTTTGTGAGATATTTATTTGAAAATCCTTACGGTTACTATTTTTATTTTTGCTTATATCAATCTTTTTTTTAGTACTTTTATGCGAAATTTCTTCTCCCATAAATAATTTGCTTGTATCTTTTTAACATTTGCACGCAGTCACATCAACTTTTCTAAACTAAAACATCGCTAGATCACTCTCGAATGGGATATCCAAGTGGAAAAGCATTCGTCACTCAATATTATCATATCGTAGTCAAAATTCGCTCATCTTATTTCTATCAAAAAATTATTTTAATCATAATTTTTCTTATTAAACGTCGCTTCGATCAATCACAAATTTTGCAAAAAGATCTTTTTTAACATCTTTTAATATGGGCGTTTCTCCGCAAACTGTCTCAGGGCAATATTATATAAAGTATAAATTATTATGTATTTTGTAGTTAACGTTAAAAGTGCGTTCGTCAATACGTTCATTCAGGAAACCCGCTAGTTGAGCGTTCGAAATGAAACTCGATGGTAATGCTACCTTCAATATCGAGCAAACGAGGAGGTGAATGTATGATACAGACGAGATGGATGTAACCCCTTCCTGTGAATGGATATTGAAGAAGCCCATAGTTCCGCAGTGAACTGTCGGTGGCTACACTATGATGATGATTTGAATGAAATTCAATTAAACTCCCCTGGCAACAGTCCCCGGCACCATAACAGGCCAAATGTGGAATATAAGTATGTGAGCAGATGAAGAAGATGGTGAAATCCATGTCAAAATCTCAACCATAATAAAATCCAAACATTTAGATTCAATCAAGGCAACGTACCATATGTTAGTATAGACTTTCGACTTGCCCGGTTTACCGATAAACGCCCATATAGTACTTTGAAAGACGATATAATTACATGTACCGTTTGAATTTGGCTTTGATTTGATTTTTAGTGGAAATAATTTAACGATTTACACACATTTTATTGTTAATAATTCCATCAACCCAATCGATGACTTGATTGCAAATAAATTTATGTTGTATTTGAAGAGTTATTATAAATCTGAAAATGTGCATAATTTTATAACTTGATTGTGCGTCTCGACTTGATGATACGCGTATCTGTATTTGAAATGTTTTCATTTTATTCATCACAAATGATAGATGGTTCGATTAAAAATATGCTCATATTTATTCACACCGTAGCATTGTTGCACGTAAAACAGCCTTGTATATTAATTGCATGCATGGATTAAATTTAACGCACAATAACATAATAATAAACTGAATAAAATAAGTATTTTGCCCTGTTTTTATTTGAGATTGGTCGTCGTCAATGAATTGGTATATTTTGCTATGCGTGTATTAAAATAAAAGGGATGTTAAAGTTGAATCTATCGAAAATATGCATCGTGTTTTTTTTTTTTGAAAAATTATAGATTATTATTGTATTGTTATTTACATACTCGTTTTGTGATCATTGTTTCATAAATTGTATCACTGACATTGTATTCGTGGGTTAAACGCAGTTGTATGTTCATATGTAAGTTTGTAATTGTTGTTATTTTTTAATATAGTTTGAGTTGCTTCACCGTGTAAAATAAACGATATTTGGCAGAATATGTGTATAAATTGCGATAGACATGTATCAACTACAAATAGATTGCTACCTGTAGTAGAATAGTGACCTAACGCTTTACGTTTATTACATTTTTAATATCGAAATTATTAAATTTGATTTGATTCCACAGCTAATTAATTGAATAACTTAATAATGAGCTTTAATATCTTTACATTTTTGTCAATATTGTTTTTAATTGTGTTGTTGTTTTTTAAAGAAGTCGGATCCAATCAAGGAAGTTCAGTATGGAATTGGAAACTCATTACGACCCTATGCATCTTGTTCTTAATAGTGGCTTTTTGCTTGGCCATATGGTTCTTTCGATACACGCGAAAATCACATAAAGCTGCACGAATCTCTCTATCCGGCGATGATTTGCTGTGCGAGCCGAGTCACCCTATAATAGGATTAACGTCCATTAAAGATTTGATTGATCTCACCACGTCCGGATCTGGATCAGGTATCATTTTATAATAAAAATTGACATATTCTACACAAAGCGTGTTTGTATATATAATTAATTTCATTATTGTTCGAGACGTTCTCTCACTCAGTGTGAAAGTCCCTTCGTCAATTAACTTTGCATAAATCATACTATACATCTAGCTGTAATTGAAACATTGTACCAGAAAACTTATCGAACAGAAACAGATGAAAATATAGATGATTCCAATGAAGATGAACAAAACACTGAAGAAAGTGACTCCGAAAATGATAATTCAGAAAGATAGAACAAGATGGTTCTTTTAACTTACGCATACATACATCATAATTATATCAATAGAATAATTAATACGTATGAAGTATCATAATTATATATAACTTTAGATGTATTCAATTTTTAATTTTATTCTCAATAGGTCTACCATTGTTGGTTCAACGCTCGATCGCTCGTCAAATACAACTGTTGGACATAATCGGTAAGGGTCGTTTCGGCGAAGTATGGCGAGGAAGATGGCGCGGCGAAAACGTGGCCGTGAAGATATTTTCTTCCCGAGAGGAATGCTCGTGGTTCCGCGAGGCCGAAATTTATCAAACGGTCATGCTTAGGCACGAAAACATATTGGGATTCATCGCGGCCGATAACAAAGGTAATTATGAAAAGACTGTGACGGGAAATTATATATATATATATATATATTTTCCATCAAACCGGGTTATATAAAGCGTATTGTAAAAATCATTGTTGATTTAGTTGTGTCGGCACCTCGACATTTATCTTATGTTCCGTCCAGGAGATCTTCAACATTCTTCTGTAGGTCCACATCTCAAAGGCTTTGAGATGCTTACACATGGTATTATTAAGCGTCCAGGCTTTCATTCCATACAGAACACGTAGCAATCTCAGCTGGAGTGTTTTGAAAAGTTTAAGTTAACTTGTACTATTATAATGTATGTTTAAAAATACCCGACCTAACGTATAGATGGTGGTTACTGTTTTTAAAAAAATGCTATGATAGAAAGTGTATCAAAATAGATCGTTTTACAATGTTTTCTGTAAATAGTTCGACGAAAATATCTTTTTCAAGTACGCTTAAACCTTTTTTGTGCGGTAGATGCGTTCCGCGGAAAATCTCATAAAAAAGCTATGACTTATATAGAAAGAGTGAAGATGCGTTCCATGGATTTTAAAAGCGCATAACTTTAAAACAGCTATATAAAATATATCCAAAATCGCACAAAAAAAGTTAATAAAAAACAATAAGGCAATTAAATATGGTATAGATAAATGTTTTGTTTATATTCTCGCGGACCCCAGTTTAAGAACCGCTGGTCTAGATGCTACATTGCTTCCGTAATCGTACAGATCATAGAATATGCCGCAAAAAAGCCTCAAAAGAGAACAGAGTGGCCACAGGGTTTGAATGTCCAACCGGTCCGCTTTTCGGACCGCTGATATGACGAATTAGCACCTCGCAATTGGATGCCATACCCGAATATGTCCACAGAGCGATTACAAACTCTCATTATGAAGAAGACTGATTGAGTGGGTTTTTTAAATTTTACAATTGTTTAAAGGATGTCTTCTCGTAATCGTTTAGATTGTTTAAATGATATCTCCTCGTAAATTAAAGATTATTCTTCAGGAGATAATTTATAATTGATTTCACAATATAACAATACATAAATACGTCAACGGCCAGAAGTCTTAGAGCTGTCGTAACGATTTAAAAGTCAAATAGAGAATTTGACGAGACGATGGAATAAACGTGAGTACAAAATATAATTGAATATGATGAGCGTCCTTTAGGACTATCATCGAGAAGGTACACGATGGAAATGTAACGATATAAATTGACTCGACAGAGTCAATGAAGCCATTTAATGCTCTGATATTAAGAAAAACCGTTAAATAGCGCCCAAGATGATTGTAATCCCGCACTCTACCCACAATATCATTGTCTATTCGGATATATCCTTTAATGCTATTGAGGAGTTTTGCTAAAAAAAAAAGTACACAACCCTGTTGAGCACGTCTTAAGATTTGAATGTTTTCTGGCATTTTCGTGACGTTATGACGTCGTTATTAGTTTATCATGTTTCACTATGTCGTAGGTTCGCCATCCCCTTTATATTATCTAGATTTACAGATTTTAAACGTTTAG
The DNA here is from genome assembly GCA_008973525.1 of Stenopsyche tienmushanensis. Classification (NCBI taxonomy): domain Eukaryota; kingdom Metazoa; phylum Arthropoda; class Insecta; order Trichoptera; family Stenopsychidae; genus Stenopsyche; species Stenopsyche tienmushanensis. The sequence goes on from WACJ01000190.1 coordinate 607,885, forward strand.
TTTGCTTGTAGATAATGGAACTTGGACACAGCTATGGCTTATTACCGATTACCATGAAAACGGTTCGCTATTTGACTTTTTGAGTGTGCGAACAGTAGATCCTCAGACGCTGGTAAAAATGGCACTGTCGATAGCCACAGGTTTGGCACATCTTCATATGGATATCGTCGGCACTAAAGGACTTATGCATTCAGGAAGACACACAACCGGTACTATTATGAATTAAATGTCTTAATCTTAATTAAACATAAAAGACGAATTCACATTAAAATACGATACTATATGCTTTGCCCAAGCGAATTTTCACTGTAATAACATTACAGTATATTTAAATTATGACGAATGATTCTCGAACTTTATCTGTATCTTATATGAAATTGAATGCACTATGTTTATTGTATGAAAAATATTGATGAATAAGAATTTGTAAGATTAATTAATACACAATATTAATACTTTAACTTTCTAAATACATCGCAGCTAAAGTCGATATAATGCAATAAGAAATATCGCGGGATTATAATTTATATATAAATATGAATATTAATACATAATTTTAAGTATGAACAGGCTTACAAATCGTGAATCTCAAATAAGTCAGAGGTAAATTACTAAATATCTCTCCCGCAAACGTCAACATGATTGTAAACCCGTTTGTACTATAATAACAGTCATATATATACGCATTAACTTTACTGTTTCGCTTCATCCATTATAAGAATCTAACATCGTATTTTTCTATGCGAATTGCTACTTGCGTTTTCTATCATATAAATTAATGCTAAAAGGTGTTTGTTTCATTAATGGCGCAGCATATGTTTTCGTTTATTCAGTAGCGTAGATGTCATCATTTTTCACTACATTAATGTGTTTACCATGTTTCCGGTAATCTATTTTTATGAAGTACTCTTTTCAGGAAAACCGGCCATCGCACACAGAGATCTTAAATCCAAGAACATATTGGTGAAATCGAATCTGACGTGCGTCATCGGAGATCTAGGACTGGCAGTGAGGCACGACGTCGAGCACGACACCGTCGATATACCGTATAATAACCGCGTCGGTACCAAACGCTACATGGCGCCCGAGGTACGACGCCGATCCGAAATTTAGCATTGAACTGAAACGTATGAAATTGTCGCTTTTGAATGATGATTTTTTCAGGTGCTGGACGAGTCAATGGACAGCCATCAATTCGATCCGTTTAAAAGGTCCGATATCTATTCGCTGGGACTCGTGTATTGGGAGATGGCGAGACGCTGCTGTATTAACGGCAATAAATGTGAAGAGTATCAACCGCCTTATTATGATTTGGTGCCTCCGGATCCGGCCGTGGAAGAAATGAAACGAATCGTCTGCATTGAAAAAAGACGTCCAATCATTCCGAGTTGGTGGCTGGCCGATAACGTAATAACGCGTTCGATTTGTGTGATTTTATGCCGCATTGTGTTGCGTTTTTAAGCATTTTTTTTGTTTGTTAGGTCTTGAATTCGGTTTCTAAAGTGATGAAGGAGTGTTGGTATCACATTCCAGCCGCCCGTCTGACAGCTCTGCGAATCAAGAAAACCCTTGCAAACATCGGCTGCCCCGAGGATCATATTAAGATGTGATCTGTATTATTGTCGCATGTGAATGTTTTGCACTTATTGTATATTTAAGTTGACGTTAATAGTCAAATAACCAATGCAACAATTTAAGCTTTTTATCTCCGGTACAGAGTGCTTGAGAGATTATAAAGGTTTGTTACAGATTCGTATGATTAACATGACCTAAAAACTTGCATCAACGCGCTTGATTGCAATGTTTTTTTTTTATCGTTGCCGTTCATAGAAATGGCCACTTATTAATTTGTATTTATTTTTCATTTTGTCTCAAGAATAATGTTATTGAGTTGTTTTTTTTTTTTTGTAAATGTTCTTCGCACTTAAATTTTTACCCAAATACCCGCAGCATCAATAACATAGATTTATAAGACGTCGACATACGAGGGTAGTACCAGAAGTATCCGAATCCGAAGCCATCAACCGCCGACTCCACCTCTTCATTGTTGACAAATCTTTTATTACTGAGCCATATCTTCCTTCAGTCAATTGTTTTGAACTGAGACGGTCAACTTGAAATAGGATTGTCTCGAATTTGCTTGGGTAATTTACACGCGGATGATAAAACACCCTCTGTTGGTGTAGGAGCTAATCCGAGATGCAATTAAGCGTCACGCAAGACTTCACTCTAGATCAGCATCGCCCTTGCGATAAAAGAGGGGACTGGACTATTTGTACTCCAGAATGTCCTTTCCAGTACCTTCAATATTGAGCGAACGAGGAGGTGAATGTATAACACAGACGAGACGGATGTAACTCCTTCCTGTGAATGGATATCGAAGAGGCCCATAGTTCTGCAGTGAACTGTTTGTAGCTGCACTATGATGATATAGATATGTTAGGTAAAGCGGAAAGAAATGTCGTTTCAATCAAACTGACGGCAAAGACCCAACCAAAAAATTCACGAGCAACAAGAAAGAATTTATTTATGTCGTTGAGCAAGCGAATACGACAACCGGCATCAATGCGTCAGGTCGCGCACCTCTGCGACTACCCTCGTAATTCGACGAAACGCGTTTTGATGATGGTTTTAAGAAGCAATAGGTATTTTACTACCTGATCCGTTAAAAATTATATTCGAGTACAAATCTTTATTTTATCGCCTTGATCGACTGAAAGGATATTTTTGCATATCGTCGGTCTCGAGACTTCTTCAGGAAAATGTTATTTCGTATATCGACTCTGCGTTGCATGAACAATGAACGTACACACAAAATGTATTATTTGACTGTCATAAATTAAGTACATGTTTTATTGAATAGGGCGTCTATCGTGTTTAATCTGTTCTTTTTGGTGGACCGTTTTAAATATGCATGCCGCAAAGACCAATATTTTTTTGTGTTTATTTTTATTACTTGCGGAATCCTAGCGATTAGTTTCTTTTTTATATTTAATCAGTATTTTATTCTACTCTTTCAATTGTATGAATTAAATGTAGGTATTGCTTATGAATTTATACCATAGATTATATAAACATAATATTTTAACAATGACAGTTTTTCGAAGGTTTCGTTCATTTAGAGAGGGTCATTGAAGTTCATGACGTCATGGACACGAGCGCTGAAGTACTTACTTAGACTATCATCCGTTTGATTTTATAATATTAATATTCTTCAAGTTCTATTACAAGTGCAAGTTCCTCAATGCCTATATATATTTATAATATTTAATCACGTTGCCATTGCAAAAATTTTTTAATGAATATTTGTTAGATTTAAGTCATTATTGTGCTATGCTTTTTTATCGATTTATAAATTTGGCTTATGATTTTATAGTCAACGTCACGATGATCTTCAACCCGCAATCGAGTTGAAAAACGCGTATCTAATGACGCTTAGTAATTATTTGAGAGTTAAATTAAAATGTACAATTATTCAATAGCCGAGTTATTCCGCGTCCACGATATTTTTTTTAATTTACTTCTCGAATAATTAATGAACGCAATCGGATACCCGCTTTTTAACGCAATTAAAAATACATAAATATGACTCGCGTCAATCTTAAATATTCTATTAATATATATGTGTGTGTGTAAATCATCCAAATGTGACGTCTAGATGTTTATTCAATCAATGTCGTTTGACATGTAGTGCCGTCTTGCTGAAAATAGACGTAAGACACATCGATACGATTAAATTGTGGTCATAAAATCGCACATCAACGGCATTTTCAGATTTAGGATGCAATGGAAAAAAGTGCGCTGCTTCAGGTTCCGTTCCAAGCGTTTTAGCTTTTTTTGCTGACGCTTGCGTCTTCACTAAAACTCGATTGACTCTCGATGTGTCAATTTCCGCGGAAGGATTACGCGGTTTAATACATCAGTCTGTTGTATCCTGTTTTCCATTCGAATATTTTGATTTCTACGCATACTAGGAAGACCAAAGCTAATTTTTTTGACGTGATAAAGTGAGATGATCCCTTACAAAAACTACCCCATGTACATTATATAGTGTCGACATTTAGACGTCGCGTTTGGATGATCTTTTATTTTAGTACCCGGGATGTTGAATGCTTATTTAAGGGATTTACAGTTACATCACATTTATTCAACACGGCTATGACGACTCTGTCTGGATCGTCAAGTCTCTCGTAACCCATTTCTTGCCAAATATACGTATTGTCGTTTGTGCCACGCAATGTTGCGCTGGCGCACATTGGGCGGTGCTCGCTAAAAGAATTTAATCCATTTATTATTTTGATAATTTGCTTTTTGTTTGGCTTTTGTAAATCTTGCATTTTCTTCGCTGCGCGTTAAAATATGATCAGTTCTGTCCTTCATTTTCCAGGCATTGGCACCATAATTTCTTACCTTAGATGGTAACAGAAATCAAAAGATACCCTTTTTATTTCATCGAATCTGTTCCGTGGCATTGTTTCGCGTAAGAGAAGGATACCCGTTATATTTATCTAAACTCCGATAAAATTTTATTTGAGGATAACGAGTGAATATAACAGACAGCACATGACAGAAAATTTGTAGTTGTTTTTATTTTGAGCATATTTGATTGAAAACAACTCGATTGGGCAAGTCTCAACGCTGCGTCAGCGCAACGAATTCATATGTCATAGGTCCAATTGTCAAATAAAAACATTGTGTAATAAACTCATTTTGACTGTTAAGCTAAACTCCGTGTTGCATATACGCAACATTGGGAAGAAATGGGTTAATGTTTCTGCATAATGCATTTTTTAATAGTACTTATTGCCGTCAACGACGTGGTACCATGCGACTGTACCCGGCCAATCCAGGCTCAAATGCTCGTTGTCGATAATATAAATCAATTTAAACCGCATTTGACTATTTTAATTTTATTACCGGATGCATTTTGTTCAGCTTGTATCCACGTATTATAACGCGCGATCTTTTTAAGATCATCATTTCTCATAACGTGCAGTTATGCAGAAATATTTTATACATATTAATTGACTCCTGTACCTGTGGATAGTCCCGTGATTAAGCAATCGGACAATATATATATATTATTAAAAAATCCTGCTCGTACCTTCATAATTAGTCTCTTCATAAGAGTGCAGACAAATTTCGTTTGGACATCAGAAACGAGCGGCGGATCGGATTTGTTCCGCGGGTCGACACCAGCTATGATACACCAAAGTCTATACGGCCGTGAAAATGGTCGAAAATGAGCTTTAAATTCAATTTACCGCGGACGTCATCGAAACTACACTTTTGATCTAAATACTTTTAGGATTTTTATACGCAGATATTTAATATTTCTATTTATAATAATATGGCAAGCGGCAATTATTGTTTGACTCGTCGCTCATGGTAGGATTGTACGCACGACACTCGACCGTCAGTGTAAAATTCAAAAGTGCACTTAATAAATTATAATAATATTGGCTCGTTGAATCGATCAGCTTTACGTTTTGCCGCTAACTAGTTTAAATAATAGGAACAAACGAGACGAGTGTCATCGTACATCCGCCATCCGAGGGTCGAACAACGGCCAGTCGGTGCTATGGGGCACAGATGGATTCATATGATGAAACGTTTATGAAATAGACGTATATTTTATACTAACGTGAAAATTATTCTTGATGTTTAGCCACAATGTATTTGTAATCTCCTAGCTTATTTACGTGTAAGTAATAATAATTGTATTTTAACGATTTTAACGATCATTTGGAAGGTTGTTTATTTAGATGAATTTCCTTATCAAGGAAAAGGGACCCATTACGAATGGAAACTACGCAGTCAGATTACGTTATAAATTTGTAATATTTTAAAAGCGTTATGATGTATCTTATATATTAAGTTAATGCGCAAAAAATAGGATACACGACACGCCGTTTTATGATTTATCTCAAGCTAAATCTATTCATGTGTTAAATTCACCGTATGCTCATGGCAATGAAATTCCGAGCGGATTATAACAAATGAAATCAAAAGACTGTGACGCTTAACTCTCCTGTGCATTTTTGTCTTTATTAAGCATATTGCCATTAAAATGAAGATTTTAAGATCTGTTTTCTATAAAAAATAAATGTTTATATTATATATATATATCTATCTTGACGACGACGACGATAATAATAACTCTTTTATTCTAGCTGTAATATTTTTTAATTTTTAAATATAAGTTCTTAGGTCTTCTTGTATGAGAGAGTTAAGCACAAGCTAATTATAAGTAATTATTCATAAATTAAACTAACTTTGTAGTCGATTATGTTGTGATTTATATATTTTATATGAACACTGTCTTTTGAACGATGTACGCAACAATTTATATAATTATATACTAATAAAAATGTCTAATCAAAATAATGTTTTTTATTTATCTGCTATTATTTTAATTTCGTGTTAATCATCATAAATTCAAGCGGCATTTGTGAGCAGAAAAGCTCTGGTCACAGCACCGGCATCGATAAGATCAAATCAGGAGTTCATGGATATGTACGGGTAAACATTTATAGCACAAATGCCACGGATTCTTCGAAAGACGTTGATTACGCTGACATGATGATAATGGCAAGATGCGTAATGACTGAGCTTAGAGACCGCTCTATGGATATCGATTGATCACGCATCGCGATAAGGTGCACGCACAAGAGGGACTGGCAGTACAAAAAAGGAGAAACAAAGAAGGCGGCCAGAAAACCTACCATGGCGGTGTAACAGTCTCAATGAGACAACTCCACAAAAGGTCGGTGGACACATAAACTAATACCAATCCTGGAATTGTGGATAGCCAGGCAACATGACCAAATGGATTACCACCTGACCCAGATTCTCACCGGGCATGGCTGCTTTGGCAGCTACCTCAAGAGAATAGGTAAAGAGACAAGGCCGGAATGCCATCACTGCGGAGCTGGCAATGATGATGCTGCATACACAGCATTCGTCTGCCCAGCGTGGAGCGTTGAAATGGATACCCTATGCGAGGAGATGATCCCAACAACATGATCCCTTAAATGCTCAAGGATGTTAGGACATGGAATGCGTGGTGCAGGTACACAAAGTGCGTTATGCAGTAGAAGGAAAACGCCGAACGCATAACAGTTGGCATAATCTTAGCTGAATAATTGATAAGCCCAGGAGGGACACATCACTGCTATCCTAGTGCAATACTTAACTAGTAACCGGGTGGCAGCAGAAGAGGAGGGGGGTTTTAGTGGGTAGATATCCCACACTACCACAAAATAGTGGTGTCTTTTGAAGATGTCCCCCTTGATCAAAAAAAAAAACATCAACGAGAAGAACTCCACAAGGGTTGGATGGTGATTGCTTCAGACGATTCTCGGCGACTCCAAAGACGATTGCTTCTCCACAGCATGTTTATTCTCCGCGTATTAATACGCAACATCAAATTGTTTCATGCAAAAGACTGAAGTGGTGGAAGAAAGGTTATTTTTTTGGGCTTATTTTCTATTGCGAATTTGTTGTTTTTAAGGGTTAAATATCAAAAAATAAAAATTCAGTTGGTTCAAAAATATTTTTTTATTGGGAATGTTAGTAAAAAATGATAAAACCAGAATATACACGTTATAGTTTATGTATTTTAAAATAATCATATAGTGATGACAAAATTTGCAAACTTAAATATTTCTACCTAAGTTGTAACAATTAGAATTTCATATCATTTAAATTATCGCATCGACACTCTCGTCGCATTTCACCGGCGGCGGAACCGATTGTCCCGCGCCGGCCAAATGCAGCGAGAGCGATGCCCATATGCAATCCTGATCATTAAACAAATAACGAATATAACAGGTGGCCAAATTCCTTATCAAATTTTTGACACTCGAGATTTCATAAAATTTTATAATACAGATTTACTATACAAGTTGACGTGCCCCCCATGATTTGGGAATTCATATCGCGCTGCACAATTTGGCCAATCTGACGGATTATAAATTGCATGTTAACAGTAGTAGAATAAAGCGGTGAAAATAAATTCATACACGAAATCAAAATAATTCAGCCATTATCAACTATCAATTGTGCCTTATTTGTATAAATACACAAGTTTTCTCCGACGAAACGAAAATCAAATTGAGATTTAAAGCGGAAAAATTGAAAGTGTACGTGGAATTTACGGAGCGTATTCAATTTCAAACCCTGGACAGAATGACTAAATCATTTTTGCACACCGAGCAAAATTTCGTTTAACTTCACGTTAACACTATCTAAATAAAAATTAAGCCATCACAAAAGTTGTGATAAATACTTTGTTTTATGATATACGAAATTAAAGTTTGAAATAAAAATACTAAATATTTTATGTTACGCTACTTCTTGATCAACTTAGATTAAATCGAAAAAAATTTATACAATTACTCAACATTATACGATGGATTTGTATGCCGACGTGACATTTTGGTTCAACTCGCGACGTTATAATCGATTCATAATGAATCGTCTCAGCGGAAGATACAACGATGCCGAGTACGTCCCCGACGGCATTCGTAAAGTTAAATATGCAGATTTATACGATAATGGTTAATGGTGTGGGTCACTCCAAATTTATATACACATCTCTTCTGTTATTACAAATTACAATATATTGAAAGGCTCACGATAACTTTTAATACACAACGCACCACACTTCGATACGTGCGCTCTTCCCTTACGTAAAATATACAGTCCTTAAGAAATAATATCATACATTCCATGTTTTGCGAATAAAACTTTCTTAAAACATTAAAAACAAATTTTTAAATTCTCCATAAAAGAACAAACATTGCACCTTTAACAGTCGCGCATAAACAACAATGCGGCATATTGCTGTGATGTAAATTAGCGTGAAGTTGGTCACACACACAACACAAATTTCGAAATCATATATTTATATATAAATTTTCACATCTCTCTAAGAATTATGTCGTATCCAAAAAAAAATAATCATATTTCGAGAAATAAATATTTATAATAGATGTTTCTCTCTTATTTATAAAACGTGATCACATTATTACCGAAGCTTTTTATACAGATGCAGCAATACAACACGTCGTGTTCTTATATATCCATGGACCAACTGTATTGTAATAAACGGGCCAACAAATCAATCGGAGATCAATCTTATATATCGAGAAACAAAACAATGTGTGATCACCTCTCAAATATACCAATATATATATATAATCTAGATAAAAATAAAAATTATTTTGCTTTTACTCGCTCAACAACTTTCCGTCTTTGAATTTATTTTTCAATATACACTTTAAAAATTATATTTAAGACTCAAAATCTATAGACATATTGTACACTTTATAATATGTTAGAAGAAAATAGTTGAGATTAGATCAAAATAATACAGCAACGGAACAAAATAGACGAGAATAGCTTCAAGTTTGGGTTCGTACTAAAATAAATTGAAAACAATGAGTTTCATTAACACTCGCTAAGGTTTACTTATATCTATCTTACACATTTAAACCTTCTGATAATGAAGATGCTGATTTACACAAATATACGTATATTGGAACACTACAACGATCAAAACATATATGTATCAACACGTCAAAAGAAATAGAGCTGCAAGATTAACCCTCTGTATTTCATCAAAACTTTAACCTAATATACTTAATACAAAAAATGTACATCTTTATCTCAAACTCAAGTTTTAAAGCTCGCGTGGGCCATCCGCTTTGATGCGTCTCAATGAATGCGGCGCCTACGGATTGAATTCATCTGCACCGCGAGAATTGTACAAGCCCGGGGGATTAAACAATAAAATGGCACATCACTCGGCAGGTTTCGTCGTACGATTCGCAGCGAGACCTGCGCGTAAAATTAAATCACAGAGCGAAAGCAGCACGGGACTCAATTGATTTTATGCGCACTATCAAGAACAGAATTAGATTGGCACCGAAGAGGCATTAAAGTACACATCTTAAATATCTTTATTTTTTCGACTATTAATTATACAATACACAGAATATATTTCAATAAACCAACGGGGGCGCAACGATTTCACACAAACATAAACAACACGCTCCCGACGAATTCCATCGTCGCGACGCAAACACAAACGTATCGACCCGAAAGTCGCGGAATACAGAAATTTCATCAAAACACGCAATGAGAGAGGACATTTATTTACGCACTAATTTAATCGTATAACATTGATTTAAAATATAAGTCTGCAACGTTGAAACGCAACTGGTTGCGTCGACCGTATATATTTAAATATCAGCCCAATTACAAAATCAACTTTGATTCATCCAAGCGGCGTACAATCAAAATAATCGTCGTATTAACGCGTATATCGACTGTTTTGCAGAAATATTCCCGTGCATACGATCTGTGTTCTGAACGATTTGAACTCATCCGCGGTTCTGCAAAATACGATCTATATTGTGTGACGTTGAAATATATTCTGAAAAATCATTCAGACGTGAGACGACGGTTCATTAACAATTTATAAAGAAATAAAGAGAAAATCAAGTATAAAAATAAGTAACATATCAAAACCATCGACGATATTACAACATACATTAACATTTTACGCTGGGAAAATTTGTACAATCAACGGTCATACGGGGTGCATTCAATAATGCGTTTATAGACGCGTTTGAAACGTTTCTATTAATTCAGCCGACTTGATATTTGTAGATTTAAACACAGACGCATGGAAATTAAGACAAGGCTAACGATTGAAACCTACAACACATCGACGCATTACATTTTGAACGCACCCTGCATACGTATATTACATGGCACTCTCGATCATTCGACATCTGTAATCATCGAGGGTTAACAGTTATGCAATACAGGGAATCCTGCCACATGCGTTTATACAACGACAACAAAATTAAACCGTTAATTTCTCCATTTTGGAGATGGTCTCTGCGAAATCGACGTAGATACAAAAATATGAAATTGAACATCGTCAAGATCAAAATGGCTATTCCGTCGATTTTAAAACGGTTCAAATGGTCGTCAACCCCCAAGCTTTGTATCAAAATTAGTGGCAGAACTATTCGGCGAGTTACCGACGCCTTTCGAGATAAATGCGTTCGGGACTTCAGTGAAAAGCGTCTGCGCATTTCAATCGCGACGAAAAGACGCATGAAAATTACTAAATCCCAAGCCGGCATTAAAAGCACCATTTCTGGAAAATGTTAACTTGTGCTCTTGCGTATGTACGGATGGTTCAATATACATAGTTAATAATACTCATCATCTCACTCATATTCTTAACGATAATTAATTATCTTTGGTTATGGGGGGGTACAAATATGAAATGAAACTCTCAATACATAGTAAATTATTCACAATGCATAAAAACCTGCAAAATATATACAAAGTTACGGCTAAGATGCTGCCTTCATCGACACACAAGATTACTATATCAATAACAAAAACAATTTATATTAAAATGGTGAGGATTAAGTATTAAATTATATTATTTCAGGCGGTATATGTATAATTATAAAGGTAGTAAATAACTCTATTCATAATAAATAATTCATAAATTCTAGATGTTCAATAAATTTTGCAGGTAAACGAAACTCAAATACTCGGATCAAACAAACGCATTTCCTTTACAAAAATTATAACCACGGCGGTCTAGTGATTGTATCATAAGGTTGTCGCAGTGCAGTCTGATAGGCGGTCGGAAGGATGCCCATCATCTGCGAGCTCGGAGACCGGAACAATTGCTCCTGGTGCTGCTGCAAAAACTGGTTGTAGAGCGGGGACGCCGGGTCCACCCCCAAAAACGGATACCCCGGCCTGACTTGCGGGTGCGCCAGGAACGAGTACAGATTCGGAGCCGCGTGCACCGACGGCTGATGATCGGACTTTGCGCATTTGTCCACGGCTTCCGGATTGCTGCGCTGGACGGCGGCTATGTAATTGGTGGCGATGTTGAAATTTGCCGACGAATTTCGGAACTGTTCCAAGTACAGATCCGACGGCAGTCCGACGCTTCCGGGCGGGCCGAAATTGAACGCGCTGCCGGGGACGATATTGCTCGTCTTCATCGACAATGGGGTTTGTTCTGTTTTGGACGATTTCAGTCCGGAATAAGCGTTGTATTGGTGACTGGTGCCGCTGGTCGATGCCGACGTGACCTCCGTCGTCGGCTTCTTTTTTCTGCCTCGCGCCTTTTTATCGGAGAGCTCTTGAAGAATCGGCGGCTCGATGGGTGGTAAATTATGCAGCGGAGGCTGGATATTCGATAAATACAATGATTCTCGATTGAATGTCATCGGTAAAGGCGCTGTAAATATTTGGTTTGCCGCATTATTTCCGCTATGAAGATTATTATGTACATTTTTCGGATATAAATGAGCTAACGGGATGCTTTTTTCATAGGACGATGCGTTCGACGCTTGGAAGTTGCTCAAAAGTCTATCTTCCTTGAATCTCTCTATCATCTGAGGTAGGCCAGATAAATTTCGAAGAGTGGGATCCATCGATAACGGCGAATGACAATTTGTTGTTTTGTACGCGTTGGGACTGAGCTGGGTGAAAATATTATCGCCCGGTTTATTAGCGTGTAAAGACATCACATTTTTAGTCCGAGTTGAGAACTCCGCCTGAGACGTGTGATAATGATCCGCTTTATGAGAGGGTATTTCGATGACGCCGCACATGGGTATCCTCAGTTCTGTTTGAGATTTCGAAATAGGATTGTCAGTTTCGCACATGTTTGACGAATTGTACAAGTTATCGGATATGCTACTCTTGTTGCTTTCAGTCATGCTTCGATAAGTATTATATATACACGGATCAGTATTTTTACTGCAGTCTAATTTCCAATCTGATAAGTTTTGGTGAGACAACGATAAGTTTTTGGTATAATTATCATTGGAAGCCATACTGGAGCTTTCGCCGTAGGACTGCTTGGATAAATGATCAGATCTCTTCTTTAAGCTTTCGTTGATTAGATCGTCGGAAATGTGCTTATTTAAATCCTGCGATAAATTCTGATACTGCAGCGCCGGATTGAGTTTCTCCAGAACGAACCTCTGATTGGCTTCGTTCGTTTCCATGATGTTCTTAGCGATACTTTGACTAGAATTTAAATCCAACATTCCGGGATACGACGCGTTCGCCATTGTCACCATGTTATAAATGTCGTATCCTCGATGAGATTTATTTAAAGCGGAGCACGCGTCCATTTTGGAATTCATACAAGACAACTTGCTTTCGGCGCTCGAATTTTCAGCTATTTGATAGCCTACACTCATTAGATCGGCGCTGATGGTTTTGCTGTTAGAAACATCTAAAGCTTTAGTCGAGTAATCGAGTTCCAACGATTTACTGCTCGGAGACAAATCTGTGCCCATATAAGACGGTGTTTTCAGATCTAATGTTAAGCTTTGGGAATGCTTCGACATATCCGTGGGATTTTCATACGAAGAAGACTTTAACGCGCTCATTGGATTGTAATCGTATTGCTTCTTAATAATCGAATGCTGCACTTGATTAATGTCCGAATGTTGAATGCTGCGCTCTGAATCGCGCAGTCCAACATTCAGATCTTTGTTGGCTCTCAACGATTGGAGCGGATTGTCGATGAGTTTTGGCGAATCATACGCCAACGGCGTTGCACAGTCGCTTATTGGATATTGCAACTTCTGCACGTTGCTGGACGTAGCAGACATTATAACGCTGGTAGAATTATTATGAAAATAGTTCGGACTGCTCATAGATATTCCTTTGGTATCGTATGATATTGGAATATTTCCCAGCATGCCCAAATCACTTTTATCATTTGATGATTTTTGTTCACTTTCCGATATCTTTTTGCTCAGGGGAGACTTTACTCTTAAATCTGTAGTGGTATCCGGTATTTGGATTTCAGTATAACTCCTCTTTTTAACAGGGAATATTGATGTTTTCTCTGTGTGCTTTGTTTCGTACGATTGAGACACAGAGTTAGTACTCGGCAACTGGCCAAACGGTTGAGGTGAGGGCTGCACGTGGGAATACGGAGAATGCTGACTATGCTGCGAATAAGTAGAATGTACAGGAGAATACGACGACGGCAATGGTGACGGTGGTGGTTTGTATATTGGCGATTCAGTTCCGTATACGGAATAATCGTCTTGAGAACGAATAGCTTTGTTGGTATGCGATGTTTTAGTTGTATCATAATAAGGTGGTCCATACGAAGGCAGCGGGCTCTTACTCGAACTGTCGTTGAAGTTACTGGTTTGATTAGCAAGTTGAGCGGCGTTACTCGAAACTGCATATACGTGCTGTGAATAAGATGCATACGGTGACTGGGGTGCATCTCGTGGGCTGCAGCTTTTTTCCGGACTGCTTTTAGTAGATGCGGTGTCTTGATAAAATCCAACCCTGACGGTACCATTTATGGGTGGATATAAATTCTTTTGATCGTCCGTACGAGGTGACGCCGGTGATCTGATCACCGGGGATGTATGAGATGGTTGATGTCGAGGCGAATCTAGATCTTGACTAAACGAAGATCGTTCGGATATAGAACTGCCTGTACTTGTCCGACGAATTCTACTACCGGTCATGAGACTAGGTATAGGACTCTCTCCCCCTTCAGTCGTGGACACCTCGTCTATACTAACGGGATCATTATTTTTTGGATTATCGACATTGGCGATTTTTCCGTCACTAGTAGTATCGTTTGATTTAGAATCGTCTTGATCACTTTCGTCGGGTTTCTTTTTAGAAGTGCCGCTTTTAGGTGCACCGAAAGCCTTGAACCAAGCACTCAAATTAGGCGTGGCTTTTTCTTGTGACGGATTCAAAGACAAAGGTTTGGTTGATTCGTCGTCTTTTTTGGGAGGTTCAACGTCGACCGCTTCCTGGATTGGTTTCGTGGCAGTTTTATCGCTGGCTATCGCGTCTTCAGAATCACAAGTCATGGTTCCGGTATCCACTACTTGAACCTTGCCTGCGCTAGCGCGATCTGCAGAGGACTCGTTTGTAAAATTGTGTTGTTTTTCCATACCGAAACCGACAGAATCTAAAACAGTTCCCAAACTAAGTTTAGGACTTTCCGTATCGTCAGGTTTTACAAGAAGCGTATTTTTGGGTTCTTTCGTTTTGATAATACTGTTCATAGAATTTGAATCTTCTTGCTTGAGTATGGACTGTACGTTTGATATAAGATTGCCTTTTGTTTTTCCCGGCTGAAGCCTTTCTATCGTTCGTTGAACTTCTTTCTTACGCGACATGGCTTTCGACATCAGCTCTTTGTTAACGAGCCTCTTTTTATTACTCTTGATAAATGATGTTTTCTCTTTGTCTTGCTGATTGGTTAGAAAATCGTCTTCAGCTCTCAAGCTGAAAGGAACATATTCGTCGGGCATGTGTGACGGCGAATTGCTGTTTGAATTGTATTCTGAATGTTTACTGGGCGTTTCGTCAAAGAGTTTATAGAAGACCTTTGCTGCTTGTTCTAGTGCTTCAGTGGCCGATTCATTTTTACTGTTAACCACTTGACTCGATAATTGTTTCTTTGTATTTACTTTCTTGGTGTTGGTTTTTTCACTTTTATTTTCAGACGTAGAGTCCATATCATCTGTAAATTCGTATTCGTCCATCTTTTTTCTGGACTGATCCGTTTTGGAGAAATCTTTCGAGTCGTCATAATTTTTCTTTACTCGTTTGTGGGAATTTGTATTTGACCTGCAGTAGTCATCAAACAATGCGGAACTAATATTATTCTTCTCGCTCTTTGCCTTCAGTTTTTCTATGGTCTCTTTCAATTTTGAATTTTTATTTTTGTCTGGCATTAACAAGTTTGATTTGGATTTTTCATTTGATTTGCTCGTGTAGATGGCATTATCTATATTCGACTTGAAAGAACCTCTTCTACGCTCTTTAATTTCATCATATTTATCTTTATAAAATACAGCGTTCGTAGGAGCGTCTAACTGATTCGTGAAAATTGACTCTTTTGACTCATGAACGGGACTGCAATTCTCACTTTGCTCATTAGATTCAATAGATGATCGAGGTGAATTTCTCTTCTTTTTCAATTTTTTACTGATATGTTTGGAGTGTTTTCTGCGTTCCTTACTTTTCTTACTCGAATGTTTTTCTTTATGCCTCTTTTTAGAGTTCTTTAATTTTCTCTTCTTCTTCTTTAAATAGCTCTTGACAAAATCAGAAAGTGACGAATTAGATAATTCACTATCAACATCAAAATCCCTCAATTTAGTTCTGTGACTTTTCTTTTCCTCTTTTTGAACCTTCTCTTTTGAGATTTTCTTATCTGGTTTTTGCAAATCCTTAAGTAATTCTTCTTCCTCTTCCTCTTCATCTGAAAAGTACACAAGTACCAAGTTAATAACAAAATCTAAAAATAATTGACATTGTGTCTACGTATGCAAACAACGATAACATCATAATTTTTAACATGCATAACATACGACCAGACGTTTAATGCTACCTGAAGATAATACAGGGTGCGGCACGGAAACTATTTTATTTGAAACACGCACCCTGAAGCACTTGCACTTAACACCTACACTTTCAAACGAGCAACACCTCACACGTCTCAGAATACCCGTCGCTTAAGAGTGTGTGTTTCAAATAAAGTTTCCCCGCTGCATCCCATATCACCTACATTTATTAATAATTTTTTAATCAAATATTTAAAAACACAAGATCACAGTTTATCAAATTACGGTTCAAATAATTGATATGACGGAACTTGCACCAATGAACAGGAGTTAAATGATTAAGCAATAATTACATAAATAATTTCTATTGTCTTGCACAATTGTCCTTCATTCTGAGTGCTTTGGATGATTATTTTGCCAACATATGATAGTATGCACAAAAAAGAGCTATTTAGATATTGAAAATATTTCTCAAGCATTGAATAATTTATTATTAGTTAATGCGTCCAATTTTTTCCGATACACCGTAGCTCGTTGAGTTGTTGACTTTAAAATGCGCTTCCGAGCGAGTCAGGGTTATCGTTATCGAGTTCCGCGTTAAAATTGGAAAGCCCGTCACCAAAACGTTTCCGTTTATTCAACAGGACTGTGGGAGTGATCGCTCGTCCATAACACAAGTCGATGGCGCAGGTCTTTACGGAGGACGCCTTAGCCTTTAATAGATGGCATAAACATGGTGAAAATAACCGCAAACTGAAAATCTGAGCACAAATGCGCAACACTTTCATTGTCAATGCACCTCATTACTTCTCCAGCTTCTCTACAGAACTAACCGGCTCCTCCAGACATTTTTTTGTTTCATCATTTAAGGAATTGCAGATGAATATGATGCTTGGTACGAAACTCACGAGCCAGAATGTCAAGCAAATCACCATGGTAATGCTGGTAAGACGGAGGTAGATGGCATTATTGAAATGTTTCAACGATCGATAAAAAATCACAACATAAAATATGCTTATTACATCGGCGATGGAGATACTAAAACTTTTAAAAATCTCCTTGAAGCTGCTCCGTACGGTGATGGCTTTGTTGCGAAGAAAAAAGAGTGCGTGTTGCATGTAAAGAAAAGAACTCCATTTTCCCACCCACTTGATAAAGAAACACAAGACATTTTGAAGCCAATTTATGAAGAGCTGAGCCAAAATGAACTTTTAAAGAGATGCTTAGGTTTCAACACGCAAAATGACAACGAAAGTTTCAACGCTTGCGTTTGGCACCTAAACATGTTTTTTGCGGCCAAATAATTTTAGAAATTGCCACCTATACCGCAGCTTGCATATTTAATGAAGGTCAGAAATCAATACTTAAGATCTTGGAAGTCATGAGCTGTTCACTTTGCCGCAGAAGCTTGAGTTCCGCCAAGGACTGCGACAATGCGCGCAGACCAACACAGCTCCCTTGTTTTAAAAGTCGCTTGAATCGCGAGGAGAGAAGCTAGAGCGGCTAAATAAGAGGTCAATTTTCTATGACTTTCCATCTTAAAAAACTTTAAACGCGTTTTTCTCAAAACGACATTTTCGCACATGGCGCAGGTGATTTTTAAAAAATTACTGGGCGTATCGACTTCAAATTTTAATACGATATTCAGCACTATTACGGCTATCGTCGGGACCTCCAAGTTGTTGATATTTTGATCTAGACTTGTGCAGCAAAGAATGTGTTTTCTCTCTTTTTATAAAAAACGCCGCCATTTTGTTTCTTTTTGATGAAATAAAAAAGTGGAGGTTCGGACGATAGAGGCAGTTGCATAGATTGGAATACCCCCTTAAAAAGAGACCCGGAACATTGGGACACGATTGAAACCATCCAAGTTCACGTTATATCGGCTCTAAAGGACAATAGCCATGAGGGGGCTATTTCGAAGATTTTTTATTATGTTATGTATGTTCGCAATGGTGGTAATATGTTTGTCACTGCGATTTGATAGGAGTAGAGGTGCGCGAAAGTAGCCTCGTTGATTTAGCGTCGAGTTGCGTAGCCCAGCAACATGAGTTAGGTCACCCGGTGCTGTGCTTCCGTAAAGGGGTGCGTGGAACAGCCGGTTACAGTAGTTGGTGGAGACTGTGTAAAAGGCCACCACTATCCTCAACAGCTTAGGCATACAGGGGAGAACGGTTTTAGGCTGTTCGAATGGCGACTCGTCTCCGTGGCGTACTTCAAATGACCGAACCGATACGAGTACCATGGGGAAGGGGTAGCCCCTGCAGATCGTCATCTGCTGCAGCCCCCTTCAAACTGAGGTTGAACTTGTGGTGGCAGTGAACCCACAGTTCCTTTGAATTTAGCTTTAACATTTGTCCTTCCTCCTCCGACACACCCTCGGGTGTAATAGTCTGAAGCTGGTCTTTCACGTGGAAAACTCGCTGCAAAGAGCAAAAGAGCACTTGGATGCTCTGCACGTAGCGTTTCTAACGGGACCAAAAGATCAGTGAAAGACTCTGTGTTAGCCAATCCAGTTAGACGCTGTCAGTCCCAGATGTTTTGGTCTGCGAAATTATAGTTCGCCGCACGAACAATGATTTTATATCTTTTATTTAATTGCCATCTACCGAATGTTAGCCCTCTGCGCAATACATGACTTTTTTAATGAATTTGAACGCATTACTTTTTGAACGCATTTTGTATTTAGCTCTTGGTTGTATTATGCCTGTCATAGGTTTACCTACAGATACAATAGAAATTATTTAATGTCATTGATTATCGAACTAATAAACCCACCACAACTGGAGTCTCTCTTTCGTTTTCTCTTATTTTCGTTTTCCGATTTATGGCATTTATCATTTTTTTGTTTTTTGGGAGATGGATTTTGGAATGGATATTCAACAGCAATTTCATCATCTGAAGATGATAAGCAATCGAAATATCGTTGAGTCAGTCGATTAAATTCAGCTTCAAGATTATCGACCATTTCTGTATATTCTGTAAAGATAAATAAAGTATTTAGTGAAATGCCGACGATAACGACACATCCCTAACGTATCATGAAACGTTCTTAGAAAATCGATAATTAAAGAAATCTAATATAAAAATACATAAATTACACATTTTTCAGATCAAAACTATCAGCTTTTTAATGCTGCATAAATTCGATTTACGTAAAATTCACTTTTATGATTATTTAGATTGAGTTATTAATTCAAAATTATTGTTGCTATTGCATTTAAAATTGTGCATAAAACCGTTTATAATTTTAGTTTAATATTAAAAGTAATGAAGTATCGAACCATTATCTTGTCCGTTGTAAAGTCGACAATTGTTTACAATCAAATTGAAGTCCGATTGAAATTTAGTAAAATCAGTGTAAAAGCCTTGATCCAAGCGATCTTCCATTCGCTGCAAATCCATAGGTCGCCGTATAACGCTATAGTAATTTGGTGCGTATTCTTCCTCCACGGGATCCATAAAAGGCCAAGCATCTTCATGCGTTTTTAATTGTTTTAATACTTTGTACATATCAGTTTGCACCTCTTCCTCCATTGAACCAAATCTAAAAGATGAAAATCCATCAAATATTTATCGGAGAAAGTCGATTGGAAATTTACATATTATACAGTGTGCGTGCGTATTAATGTTCATAAAACGTCAGTGTATTAATTATTGATAAAAATATATACAGGTTTAATTGTGTTTTTTAACGTATACGGTATTCCAGCGCTACATCTATAGACCCCTTCAGAATCATATACAAAAATCCATCTCCTATAAAAACAGGATTAAAGGTAAAAAAAAATAAAAATAGAAAAATGCTTTTTTTGGAAAAATATATATATTTACAATTGGCAATGATTAAAAAAATAAAGAAATACATAATATTCCGATTTTGAAATTTTATTTTCATCCAAAATTAAAATATTATTGGGCGTGTGAATAAATCCCTGCCGTTTCACCATCAGATGGCGATATAACAATTGACTCAATTAGGAAAATCTTTCTGTGCATTGGAGGGCTAATAGAAAAGCTTAAGTGACACAAGTTATATTTAAAGATTGCTTTTATAATGTCTTTGTTCCTGATGTTCAAAATTATACACACAGAAAAAATCTCGCTTTTAAAATTATGTTAATTATTGATAATGCGCCTATTCATCCAAAAAATCAATATCATCCGAACGCAAAAGTAGTATTTGTACCACCAAACACCACATTGTTAATTCAGCCATTAGATCAAAGCATAATCAAAGCTTTTAAATCATATTGTATACGCCATACATTTAAATTAAATGTAAACAAATTAGATGCCAATTCCGATTACACATTATTAAAAGCATGAAAAGATTTTTCATGCGTTGAAATTATTGATTCCCGTGTCAAAGAGATGAAATACTCTACTCTAAACGCATGCTGGAGATGTATTCGACCTGAGGTTGTATTGTATGAATCCAGATACATTTCATTATTCAATGTAAACGGCCGAATAATTAATATAGCTCGATCTTTGGTCGGAGGACTCGAAGATATGAATGAAAACGATAGTGAAACAGGTAGTAATATCAGCAAGGAAATCAATTTTAAAGAACCCAATGAATCCTTAATTAAAAAAAAAAAATTGTTAAAAACCGCCTATTTTTTGGGCCGTCAAAGTGAGATGATCCCTTTTAAGCGGTGACGCACCGATATAACCTAGCTTTACAATCAGTGTGCGTCGTTCCGTTAGAGTGTAAACAACAACGCAAAGAAACATATTGTCCGGCTCATCTAAATTATCTCAAATGTATTTGAAATATGAGATATTGATGAAAAAATATTTATACATAAATATAACTCACGGGAGTCCCCGGAAATCTGTTTTTATAGAATGCGGGATAAATCCGAATACTCGAAAGAAATATTGGCACTCTATATCTAATGAGACATGTTATTAAAATACTACTCGTTATGAGATTAATACATACGGTTTTACAAAATCTATAGTATCCCTATCGAAAAAGGTCACGTAATCATCTTTGATTCTGATGACCCCCGTACAATGAGATAAATATATATATATATATGTAATAACCACTCACATTTGAGAGGTTTTAACTTTTTTCCTCGTACTGTTGGGATGATCTTTCTGGTCAGGTATGAGTATTTGACCAGTGACGCAGGCCAATGAATTGTTTGTCTGCCTGCCGGACGGCTTAGCTTGTGAGACATCTTCGGTGGAGCCCTTATCCGAATTGTGTCGCAGGTGTCGGATTTTCTTTTTGTGTTTAAGAATGCTCGAATCATCGAGCGACGGGCTGCGCGATTTTTCAGATCTCGACGAACACGATTGTGACCTGAAATTGAAAACGTCCAATTATATTTCAACCGGATGCGCAGACACAGCATCTGAAACTATTTACATTGTTTACGTTTTGGATTCCTTACGTTTACTGTTAGCTTTAAAAATGGATGCGCTTACTTAAAATTTACGTTTTTCTTGATTTCTTATACCGTCCACCTTGAACGTTACTTGAAATAATTGCACAGTGTCAGCGAGGTTCGAGTGTAAAATAATACATAAAAAAATTAGTATTTCACCTCAGATCACCTCGCGTGATGCTGTTGCCCTGTTCAGAAAATTATGAAAACACTAGATATTTTTGTGTAAAACTGTACGTAAAGTTACACTCCATTTTCTAGCGCTTCGTTTGGCAATTCGTTTGACCTCATATGATATTGAATTGCTGTTTATTATTATACACAATACGATTTTTAACCAATTATAAAAACGTATCGATACTATATTATGTGTAAATATTAGAGGTACCCAGAAAAAACCGGCATATCGGCACAGCAGACCCCAAAAACCATCCCTTAACCCTTTGAGTAGTATGGACATACATGTATGTCCGAACTCTCATGTCCCAAATAGAGCACTCTTGCACATTGAAGCTCGGAGACAGACAGAGACAGAGAGAACTTAACGTAGTTCGGGAGACTGAGACGGAGAGCTTCCTCATATGCATCGCATGATTGTATAGATCGTTAAGCCCAAATTTATCGACTTATAATGATTTCGATTTCAAGTGTGTTATTTTTTTACGCAAAGAAATGACCGAATATTGGAGCTATCGACAATGTTTGTTTTTTTAACTGCTTGCCGTTCTTCGCTGCATGTTGAATGAGTCTTTGTTCAATTATCATTTCCTTCTAAATGAGGAGCAAATGAATCGATTTTTTGTGCATTGTTTATATAAAGAAATGAAGTGATCTTGTATGCTATCAGATGTTTATTTACAATTGACTCTGCCTCAAATTAAAGATTGTCTTACGCTGATTAGGAGCTGACAGAAAGTAATCGGTGTAAAGCGATTATAACATCAACGACTTCATCGATTTATAATTTACTCAAAAGATGGAGTCAAAATGGTCGCATTCGCTAATATCGTAGCCATCCTAGTCACCGCCAAATCCACAGAGATTCTACGAACAACCTGCGAGAACGCGCTGAGGAAGGTCAAGAAGTGGCTAACAGAAGCAGAGCTGGGAATTAGCTCGCTCTCCCCTAGCAACATGGTACCTTCAATGTTAACAGATGTTAGGGCATGGAATGCGCGGTGCAAATACACGACGTGTGCTATGCGGCGGAAGGAGGATGTTGAACGTACAAGACGAACAACAGCAGAAGAATGACTTTCGAAAAGAGACAAATGGAGAGCCCTTGAGGGACACATCAATGCCACTCTTGCACAATATTTAATTAGTAGTTGGGTGGCAGCCGAAGAGGAGGGGGGTTTAGTGGATAAAAATTTCACACTACCACTATAATGGTGGTGTCTTATGAAGATTCCCCCCTTCGCAAAAAAAAGGTCCTATTGTCTGTTTTTTTTTTTTCGACAACGTAGCCGCGTTCCTGCTCAATGCACTTAGTGAGTCGAGGGATAAGCGTTCTGATACCTTCGTTAAAATCTCCTGCCAATGTTTTGGCCGATTATTTGGACCTCATCGTTAGTTGAAAACCTTTTTGTATCCATAAACAACTTCAAAGAGTTTAAAAGATGGAAATATGACGATGTCAGATTAGGACTATGCGTGGGTAAGTTGATCTCCTCAACCAAATGATTTCAAGGGTTGCTTTGTGTTTTTGGCCGTATGGAGACAAGAGTTGTCATGCAACAAACACACGCACGCAAGAAGAAACTAGATTACGCTTGTCGAAAGGCAGTTTAAAAACATTAATTTCAACACGTTATTACAAAAACAGTTTATAATCGATTGAGATAAATAAGCACGCATTCTCCTCTCAACACCTTGACCTTGAATGCAGTTTTGCAAATTCATCGTAATTTTAAATTAAAACTAATTAACTTTTATGAAAAAATGTTAGTCTGGTAAGTTTAATGGTTTCGAATGTCAATAGTGATAAATAAATTATTACTAAAACATTAATTTCATCTATAAAAATGCCCGTTTTCTGGGTACTCCTAATATAAATTTAATTATATTTTATTTACACGATGAAGTATTACACATGATACAATGAAAATGAAGAAGCAATAAAACCGTGATTGCACTAATAAAGATAAATAGTTATCGTTAGTTGAAAAATTAGAATGTGATCCGAAGATAATGCGTCATAAAATAAAATAGCACGTGACAAGAAACGAAACGAATTGTCCGTATGAGCGCTTTTAAGAAATAAGGATGAATTGTTAAAAATTGTGATTTCCAAATGGACAAAATGTCTTATTATGTTAATGAAAATATGAATTATTGTTTTGCGATGTCGAGCATTAGGTCTTGAATTCGGCCGCTTTAAGATTACGAAGCAATTTTACCTTTTCAGCTCCCGTTGTCTGGCTCGGTTTTCTCTTTCGAATTGTTCAATTTCTTTTTTTTGTACTTTTTCATCTAAATCATCTTTAAAGTTTTCATCAACTACTTGTTTTTGTTCGTCCTCTTCCTTCTGTTTGTTTTTAATTTGTACTCGACTTGACGTTCGACGTGGCATAGACTCCAAAAGCCTATAAAAACACTGAATATGCTAACAGGCCTTGGGTAATAAACTCACATGGTTTTCACTTTTGAAACGATAATTAAATGCTAAATCTTCGTATAAATATGTATTTTTAGCAGAAAGATTACAATTTTTTGCATATTGACAATAAAAGTGAAAACAATCAAAATTGATATCATATCTGGGGTTAATAATAATGTATCTACGTATATTTATGGCATTGCATAATTTTATATTGTTGCGTTAATTAAGATTTCAGAGTGAAAAATAAAAAAAAATCCAATACAGCTTATGGACATCTTTAAGGACATAGCAATATAATTATTGCTTTTTATAAGTTACGCTTATTCGCACAATATTTTTATTTTTTCAATAACACGTGTATACAACGCGCGGCACATCCAGATGATAACGATTTATAAATAACTTACATATCAAGTCCGAAAGATTGTGCATTGTTCGTTAATTTATAATTAAAGACCGAATTAAATATAAATAATTAAACCTCATGAGAATAAACCCAGTCAAATAATATTGAAATTATCTTGCCAAAATGCTTCCAACGACGGATTCAATCCGCGACGCACACACTATTGTGATAATGATGTGCAGCAAGTTTCAACTGACGTTATTCAGCAAATCGTAACAAAAAGCATTATATACAACAGTATTTAGCGAATTTTAAATAATAATTATCTCATATCTCATAGGCGTCAAATGTCATGCAATAAAACAAATATGTAAATATATTTACATAAATGACGCCATTATTTAAAACAGTGTATGCGTATAATATTTAAATCTTCAACCAAATCTATAAATTAGTCCGGGTTTAATCGCATGGAAAAAAATATCAATACGAAATCATAGCAACTAAAATAAATGAACTTAAATAAAGAATTCATTGCCAGTTTACAAATACATTGCATTTTAATAAGACATGTTTAAAATTTTACGACGCTAGCAATCCATTAAAATTATTCGATTAATTTGGAAGCCATTTCTTTTCAATCATAACCCTCGTTAAAGAGCATTTGTGAACTAAATTGAATGAGATCTATGGGCGGCATGTCAAATTATTGATAATACGGCTTCAGTATTTATTTTTATTGGCATATAATTTCCAATCACGCACACGCTTTAAGTTGCGTAATCAGTGAGTCGGTCACTATGTTTTTTCGTAGAAATACTTTAATATTATTACGCTATTGGTGAATCCAAAAATATCTTCATATTAAACGGATCTTGGCGTTTCCATTTTATTTTTATATAAATTCAACAGAGATCATCAGGGCTGCCCTTTGAATGATCTTTGCTACGTAACTGAATCTATTTTGGGATGTATTGATTAGAATGCCTCATAAAAAACTGTTCTTATTAGTATCATTAGTAAATTGGGGACAACCCTAAATAAATTATCGATTTTAACGGGACGCGTTGTAACAATCCCAAATAAGAAATGCTCAAAACGCATAAACGATCCCGAGGGACAGCATGCGCCATAAATTCATATGTTAGAGGACACTTTTTGCGCAATTTCTAATATCTCTAAAATCGCCGGCAGTTAAAAGGTTTACATATAAATTTATAAAGCTAGACTTATATATAATATAATAATAAAATATGTTACCAGTTCCTCGGAATGGATTTAGACGTTTTCACTATATGAATTAAGAATTATTATGACATGTTTCATATAATTACAATAAATTTACACAATAATATGCAAACATTATTTTAAACACAATATAAGCAAACCAGACAAAGGGAAAATAAGAGCGACTACAAAGTAAAATAAAATAGGAAAACCCTAGGATATAATATTCAATTGGAAGAGAGCGAATAAGTCTTATTACAAACTAAAAGTCTTCAAAAACAGCAGATATAGACGTATCGCAAATGTATATATTTTTATATATAGATGATATGATAAATAATAACGCATTAAAACATATTTTTTGCGAAAGTGCATTAAAATAATAACAGGTGATCTACGAAAGGTATACAAATTTCTTAGATAATCATCGAAAATCGCATTGCGTATCATCAAAACCATAAAATATACTATACCTTTTCCTCCTTAGCCTTTCCTTTTCTTGGAATAGTCGTGGTATTTCCGGAAGAAAGTTCTCAGACAGTGACAAAAACAAGTCTTTCTCGACGCGACTAGTCGACTCCTTGAATTTGTCCGTCAAATGTATCCAATCGTCCTCCGTAAAACAAACAACCTGCCACACCCGATCAGTTCTTTCCTCGACTTGCAACGGTTCTCCTTGTCTATACCTAAATTCGTCTCTGGTTTTGCGCTTTTTACCTTTCGATTTCAAAACATAATCTTCCCTGTATAATCGCGTACCATAAAAGTACCAATAAGCCGAAGCGTTGTCGTCCCATCTGAAACAAGACCACGGTTAAGCGCCAACAATCGATAAATAAGACACGTGCGGCACGAAATAAATAAAAAATTACCCTAAAGGTTCGACCCTAAGGCTTTCAGCTTCTAAGTTTTTCAATAGGTCAAATACATCGTCAGCCGCTAGTCTAAAATCACAGAGTGCCTGAAGTATTTGAACTTTTCTCCGTAGAGGCAGAAATTGAAAGTCAATATCGGCATTAAATATATTCGAATGTCCAGTTTCTTGACATTTTTGACGAAATAACCGCCGCAAAAACATCTGAAATGCAAACACACATTAGGGCACGAGTTATGCGACAATCAATGCGGGCGAGGGCACCGCCATTCGTTATCAAATAAATGCAAACATTTCACAAAAATAGACCTGATAATTTGACGCTGTGATGTCATTGTTTCCCAGACACCCTCTAAGAAGACGAACAATAAGCTCTGTTAATAGCGAACTAGCGCATTCTTCAGTTCCGTCGGTAAGTAAAGCTTCCTCTAGTTCCTTAAAAGAAAAATAGTTTATAACATTAATAAACAAATAGATGATCAAGATCAACATAAACAATTTCCATCAACCACTGACAACATGACATCGTCTTTTTCAATGGTCGGTCGTCGATCTGTTAAAAAGTATTTATTTTGCTGTTGATTGGTGGGCATCTAAAGCGCAGCTTTCTATTGCAACGATTGCGATGAAAAAATTTGCATTTACTATTCTGCATGCTGAAATTGAATCAAATCCAACGGAGACTTTAGAGAATTAACATGAAATGACAAGCTAAAATAAAAATAGATAGAAACAATCTATTACTTGCCATTTTACAAAATACTTTTTATAATAATACGTTATGCAATTAGTTACTACAAAACAATGAACAAATATTTAAATGGCCAGTCCACACAGTTCTTTGTTCTCTGCTCGGGAATGATGAACGTGAATTCTATTTCGATTATGCGATACATGATATAGAGGGTTGTTATTTAAAAAGCGCATACACTTGATTTATTACAAATCATGAACAAAGGAATTCGATGGGCGGCATCGTGCCGGAAACAGATACATAAACCAATCGACTCATATTGTGTATGGTCAATATTATTTCAAAGATAATCAAATTTGCAATCAATATTATCACAAAGCTATTGATGACCGAATTTAGTAACCAACAATGGAAAAACAGGAGCCAGATTATATAGTCCCAAAATTCTGGAAACATTCGTCGCAATTTGTCCGATATTCCAGATGATGATATATTTTAACGGTAAAATGTGTTTGCAATTTATTTGCAGTTTAAATTAATCAATAAACTCTCCAACCTTAAAAGGAAGATATCTGCCATAAATGACAATCAGAAAATTTGTATGAACAACGTGGAATACAGCACATCCCGAACTGCTGAGAATAATATTCAGCGACTTAATACGCATCACCAGTTTGGTTCAAATCATACAAGACATGTGGATATATATGGAAGCCGAGGGACCCGCCTCTGACTAAGACTATGTACTGAACCCGCTAATTGAGTCCATGCCAACTCAAGTGCCGCTCTTTTTCAACTTCTTTAGACAACTAGCGCTCTGAACACGTGGGATAGCTAACCGAAGACTTAAAATCAAGTCACTCTTAAGCTAGAAGGATATTTGTATATTAAAACGTGGTGAAATGGTGTGTAAATGCGGTGAATTGCATTTGAGGACTTTAATATGGCAAATGAGAGCCTGACGACTGATTTATTGACACGAGAAGAAACGCGCTTGTTTACTTGCCCGCATTCAAAAACATACCACTCATAAAATAAATGAGCTGCTCTATATTTCAGGCTTAGCACCTTTCAGGTTCAACCAACTCAATTTACATGCCCTAATAAATTATTCACCGATGCGGACTCACAGTGATGAAGAGTGAGCATTCGCATAAGAATGGAAACGTACAAGATGAAGCGCATATTCAATTCAGATACACGGATGTGCCATTTATCTATAAATAGGCATTAAGGGGATTCTAATCCTGCGGCGGATTACATACAATCATTATTATGCCGGTTTTCGCACAATTTCACAAGATCGAATGAAATGTACTTGCAAATATGTATTCCTAAAGCGTAAATAATTTTTAAAAATCAATCGACTGCCACATCATCGGGCTGGTATTTATAAAAAATTAATATGGCTATTTATACTTTAATACAAACTGGTTTTTGAAACCGGTCATTATTATTGTGATAGCAAATTAAAAAAAAAAAAAAAACAATCCATGCGATTTTACATCTAGAAATTGCTATCAAATTTTAAATAATTACTGATTATCCGTCTACCGTCCATTAGGGGGCATTCAAGCTTTCATGATGGATGGTAGGGATTTCGTCATGTGAAATATGATGTAATTCCGGAGGAGATTGATAGATCCAGTAGCCACTTTAATGAATTAAATTTTATAAAATCAACGTATAAATTTAGCTATATATTTTTATCAAACTTCCGCTCAAAAACGACAAACGCTGTGCAGTTGCGTTAAACTATGTCACCGTGGAACCAATGGGCAATTAGAAGACTGATTGAAAAAAATAACGACCACCCCTGGTGTAAAGTGAACGCTTCATTGTGTTAAAGTAAATGAATAAACTTGTAATATAGTGCGGGATGCAGCGACTGAAATTTTACAGCCCTTTCAAAGCTAATTTTTGTATCAGTATAGATAAAGGTATTTTTATATTTTCGCAGACCCCCGGTAATGGCTTCGCAGACCCCAGTTTAAGAGCCACTGGTCGAAACTTACATCTAACATTCAACAAAAAATTGATAAATCTTGTTTATCCTTCATATGTTATCTATCAGCGCTCTTTTAGTGGAAATTAATTCCGACCTGTACAACGCTAATATTCAAATTTAACCCTTTGTACTCAAGCGGTGCCTCTCAGGCACCACTCAGATCAATGCAGTGAATTGAGTGATAATGTTTATTAAGGGTTGGCCTAACGAATATCGCTTCACGAATATATTAGATAAAGCTGAAAGAAATGTCTTTTTTTTTGGTTGCGTCTTTGCCGTCAGTTTGCCTCAAGTTGCTGTCGAGTGAATATACGTCAAGATTGGTATCATTTTGAAGCTCTGTTGTTTGTCTTACTTTTACAAATGTTTTTAAATATTAGAAAATGCCATAGATGATTCAAAGAATTCAAAAATGGCGACAGAGATTTGATAAATAAACCAAAATCAGGACGACCTCCAATAATCGATGATGACGCATTAAATTCTCTGGTAGAATCTGATCCTCGAAAAGCAATAAAGGAATTATCGCTAGACATCGGCTGTCCCTGGTCGACAATAAAAGACCATTTGAAAAGACTCGGGGAAAAACATAGACAGGGAATTTGGGTACCGCATGAGTTTTCATCAACGGTCTTGGAACAACGGATAACAATTTGTTCATCACTATTGTCCGGGTATGAATCTGATCCATTTTTAAAAAGGATCGTTACTGGGGATGAGAAGTGGGTCCTCGTCAACAGTCCGAGAAGGAAAAACAGTGGCTTTCTTCAAATCAAGTACCCGTTTCTATTCCTCGACCGTCATTATCCTTGAAAAAGGTCCTCCTTTGTGTTTGGTGGGATTTTTTTGGCGTAATTCACTACGAATTATTAAAACCTGGCCAAACTGTCACAGCAGAGTTATGCTGAGCACAATTAGATAGGTTAAAAGCGGAAATGCTCAAAAAGCGATCAGTGCTAGTTAACAATCAAATAAGAATATTACGGCATGATAATGAAAGACCACACGCAGTAAGGATTACGCAGAACAAAATAAGCTAGATTTGGAAGTGCTGCAACATCCACCATATTCTCCTGACATTGCACCTTCAGACTGTCATATTTTCAAGGTATTAGAACATTCGCTTCGTGATAAAAAATTCACTTCTATGGAACAAGTGACAAATCATTTGGATTCTTACTTTAGCGGAAAACCGGCCGAATTTTACGAAAGAGGCATTAAAAAGCTACCTAATCTATGGAGGGCGATTATAAATACCAATGGAAATTATTTAATTGAGTAATATTGTATAGCTTTTATTAAAATACATTTTTTCTCCTGATAACAAAAAAAATGACATTTCTTTCCGCTTTACCTAATACTCCTGGCTCTTTGTGGATCATATTATGAGGTGTCGAGTGACACAATGTATTACATGACTACAAATATGTCTTATCTCAAAAACACACGTCAGTCGGAATCTGTCTTTGACGTTAGTTCAAGCTCAACTTTAATAAGCATGGAAAACGGCGAAAAAAATACTTTTGAGTGTATCTGAAAGCCATAATAATTGCACAGAAGAGATTGAACCTTTACAATAGACAATGTGCACAGAATCCGAAGAAATCCCCCCAAGAATATCATAATAAACTAGCATCTACTTGGCAGAGCGGTTCTGAAGGCATCCGACTAAATGAGAAGCTGCATATTATTTTGACTGGACAAAAAAGGGATTGCAAGGTTTGTTCCCAACGAACGAGGCCTGGCACAAGGCGACTCGGAGATTTTTTTATAAAATACAATAAGAAGCAAAAATATAGAATGTAATGTTTAACAAATATCCTTTAATGAACAATGAAAATATGTATAATATTAAAATATACAAGTTTAACGCGTTCTATTGTGTCTAAAATTAACTTTAAAGAACTAATTAAATAAGGAGGGGCTGACTAGTCTCGAGTTGCGCAAAGGGTTTTCCACGGGTGAAATATCTTTTCATAAGACTGAATAAAAGTCAAAGAGAAAAAACGTTTATATACAGCAACAGATGAAGGGTTTCTCGGTTTTTATACCGACGGTTACCAGTCACGCTGCGTGGGGAGGCAAAGTTTAAAAGTCACGTTTGCGAACAGTTAATTGCATATTGTTTTCGAGAAAACTTTTCATAAATTTGCCGGCTTCATAAATAGCAAACTCAGCGTGTTTTTAATTGATATAAATCCTTTCAAGCGACGCCTTTTCAACTAAATAACAATTAAAAACGTTTTACAAAAGCAATATTTCTTTTATATACTTTTATTTCAAAACAAATATCCCGAGGGTTATACGTAAGCAAATGCGTGCGTATGATTAAGACGGCGCAGATGAGAATTGATTTTTGAATACACATTGATTTTTGTGCGACTTTTACAAAGCCGTTATTTCAAAAACAAAGACAATCGGATCTTCTCCATAATTTCTTCTATCAAATTGCATTTATCATTTAGTAATTCTGCATCTCCGGATTACAGACCATTGAAGTTAAACAGGTTTTTAAAAATATATTTTCAATGTCTTTAGCATGTTTGCTAAGAAGGAAGAAAACATGTTTTGACAAAAAAGTTGTTATAAAGAGTGTCATAAATATGATCTAGATGGGTCCGTTATCGACGTATATAAAATAAACAAACCTTTTACATGTCCCTCGTAATTTTTGCAAGTCGTATTTTACTTTATTTTTACCGAGAGATGACGCTATCAAATACGATATGCAGTCCACGAAAAACAAGCGTCGTAATTAAAATTGCATTCATATATGAAACCTTGATAAAAATAATAGTATGCTGATAAACTCCGCACGGTGAAATCCCTGCAAATCTGAGAGTCAGATTTATTCCAAAAATAACTTGCAAAAATGTATTTTAAATTAAAATAGACAGTGACATTATATAAATACTTATTAGCATATGTATTGTTGGTAATTTATGTGAGCATGATAATAACCGGTGTGAATAAAACATTTGTATGTAAATAAGATTTACCCAGTGTCGGAAATAAATATATAAATAAATTTCTATTTAGTCACGTTTTTTTAATAACACCACTTTAATGAATAGTTAAATATCATTTTTATAGACTTGTATCGACTTGCATCATAAAGGGATCATGCAAGTACGTGCATATTCATGTTTATAACGTGCATTAACAACATAACTTTTATCGCCGTATTGAAACTACAATGCAATTAATATGTGATACAAGTAGCATACTATAAATATATCAATGCGTATAGATGACAAATCGATGCTGAAATTACATGTTTTTAAATCTAGATTAACTTATTGAAGGATTAAAAGGCAATACTTACTTCTATATCAAAATCCAACAAATTAAATGCAGCCCTGAAGAGGGAACAAAAGTGAGCGATGCTGGGAACTTCCCACCATGATTGAATATCTGCAAAGATATCCATATAAAAGGAGAGCACTTCTTCAATAAATACTCCAGATGTGTCACGATAATCACAAATCTCACCTAAAATACCAATAAAAGACGGACACATAACCTACAAGTGATTTGACCTAGATATAATCAAACTTCTATCAGTTTTAAAATTATAATTCTGACAGCTGTGGTATAAATTCTGCTTACGGAACGCCAGCACTGTATTTCTCTCTCCACACACACATATATTCAGTCCTTCAGTTGATAACTGACAATAAACGCCATCATTTACAAATTAGCGCAGTATATTTAGACGTTCTGGAACCAGGCACAGATGGTGAAACGTGCATATCATCGGGCTGGCCGAGCAATGAAACATCTAATTCACTTTTGACAACACAAATTCGGAGGCGAAAAACATTTAATTTATCGAGAATCGGGATCGCGTCGGTTAACGGAAGCAAAAGGCTGCCATTTTGGGGGACAATGTTTATTTTTCGTATAGTTTTGGCCTTATCTATAAAAATAGTGGCCACAACTTTTATAACAACCAGGAAATAAAACGCAGTTGGAGATAATGTCGCTTTTATACAATCCCTTGCGATATATCGACACGAACGAATCAAAAACCAATAATCTACACCGAATACTCCAATCGCTCTTCATAAAAACATTGAACGAAATCAAATTATAAAAAAAAATATATATATATAATTTATTTTTGGATAAATCCTACAATTTTATAAACAACATGAACGGAATTAATTGTAACAAAAATATTATTCACACATAATGCGATATTAAATTTGAACAAATTTGTGATGTGTCATATAACATCAATACTTTATCAAGTGGTTTTTTTTAGGTTAACGAAGGAAATTTAAATTATTTTATGCGCGTCATAAATTTAAATGCATCGCTGCTAAATTACTTAATTATGTTTAAAATCGAAATGCTAAGAAATTTATTTAAAATATTTAAATTATTAAAAATTAAAAAGTGAATAAAAAGTATTTTTTAACAAATAAAAAAAATTGAATCGTTTACGAACAACAGATGTTATGCAGAATTGATTGAATCATGATTTTAAAGCGTCTATTAATAAATTATTATCGAAAATTTAAATATGTATATCTCAACTGGTAAAAAGTTTTCAATTCGGTCGTCGTTGATTATATCTATGGCGTTGTGGTTTGTTTTAAATTTTCACACTGACATTTACCTAGTTGACCCTTGTAACCTTTCGTGAGCTTGAAATGTTTCCCAGGAGTGTATATCGTGGATATGAAATGAGTTCCTTGTTCATCAAAAGGTATAAATTGGCTATAATGTAATGTTTTTTTATATTTGTGTGCCAATGGATTACACAAAATGTACACATTTTTTAGGTTAGCGATTATTAACTCGATTAATCCCGTGATATATATTTCTCACATACGCATTTAATCAATTACGCTTTATATTTTGAGATGTCTTTATTTCATAATTATTCAATGTGTACTAATTATATTTTAATAATAATATAAACATACATTATTTTCAATTATGTATTATGTTTTCAAAATATAAAACTTTTAAACGAAAAAATATGACAGTGGAATGTGAGTATACGACTCCGACGTTTTTGCATTCTTATTTTTTATCAAAACCATTAAAAGATCCTTACAAATAGATCTTAGGAGGGTAGTCCCAGAAGTATCCGACCTGATGTATAAATGGCGGTTTTTTTAAAAAAATAAATACTATGGTAGTAGTAGCGAACGTTATCGGTAAATTTGTAAATATGGAAAAAAATTATCATCGTTATGTGATACAATATTTTATTTGAGAGCTGCCCCTTTGTTTACAACAAAAGAGTTTAAACGAGCTACCAAGACGAACATCCAGAAATTATGAAGAAAATTGTATTGAATGACCGTCGACTGAAAGTGCACAAGCTGGCAGACATAATAGGAATTTCAAAAAGTGCTGGACACGAGAAAGCTGTGCGCAAAACGGGTGCCGCGTTTGCTCACAATGAAACAAAAATAGCATCAAAGGGATGTTTCAATTGAGTGTTTGGCGATGTTTCACAGCAATAAAGATGAGGTTTCACATCGATTCATAATCATGGATTAACATGGATCCATTACTTCAAATTCGAAACAAAGGAACAATCAAAACAATGAACTGAAAAGGGAGAATCGGCTCTGAAAATTTTATTTTTTGTGTTTTCTTTATTAAGTCTAGTACTTCTTTTGGACTACCCTCATACCTAAGATCTTAGAAGTGATCCCGGTAATGAATATTAAATGTATATTTATTATTAATACTTATTTATGTTTCCATAGAAATATTGTATATAGTCATACAATGTTAGAAAAAAACGATATGAGCAACAAAGAGAGTAAATTGAAGGGCTACGCAATGTCGAGTTACATGAAATATATGAAACATTATGAACAAATGTTAGAAAAAAGGTTTCCATCCGCAATGCACGTGTATCGAATATTTAGCGACGGGATCAAAGGATTTTTCCAAGATCTAAAAGCATTTTTTAGAGTGAGATACATTCTCCTGGGAGACGAGGACAGATTGAGCGTGTTATCTAGGAAAGAAATAGAATTATACGATCGGATGCCGAAAGATATGTTGAAAATTACACCCGTTCTTCTGTTATCTACGCTACCTTTCGCTAATTATGTAGTATTTCCGATAGCGTAAGTATTCTATAAGCAGTTTTTGAAACATATTTCGTGAAAAACTATATTTTTTGTCATATTAATGATTGCAGTTACATGTATCCTCAAAAGTTTTTGACTTCTCATTTTTGGACGCCACAACAAAAACAACAAATCGTTACTGCAGAAATGAAACAAAGACTTCAGTATAATAAAGTTATACTGAAGTGCATTAAAAGTCGCCTGAGTGCATTTAAAGATATCACCTTAGAAGAGAAATGGAAGGATATTTTAAAATTACTAGAAGATGGTTCGCATCCGCCTTTAGAACAAATATTAGAATGCAAAATATTATTTATATCTGGACCTTATTGTATATATAATCTTCATTATGTTCATATAGTAAGTTTTATCTTAAACTCCTCTTTTGAATGTCATTAACAATATGGATTTTTTTTGACATTATTTTATAAATTCAACATTGTTTATATTTTTATGTTGATTTATTGTGCTATAATCCATGGTTTATTAATGCTCGTATTATGTGCATATTACTGTATTAACTCTTAACATTATGAAATCTACAGATTAGCAGTTTTAGTATTTACTTTATAAAATACAGATTATTGTATATATGAGACACATCCACAAACTATTGATTGAGTGAATAAATTCCTGTCGTTTCACCATTAGATGGCGGTGTAGCAATTGTGTGCGTATAGCTTAAATGTTGATGCATTAAAGTGTAAAGAAATATTTTTTTCATAGCGTGAAAAATGTCAAATTATGTGCCAAGTAAATTGTATTTGGAATTTTATTGCACTACTTTATTCAAAAGAAATCCGCAACTGAACCTATGGCTTGTGGAAATCTGTGGTGATCATGCTCTGGCGGAAAGAACATCCAGAGATTGGTTTAATCGCTTCAAAAATAATGAATTTGATTAGAAACGCAGTAGTGAACCAAAAAAGTTTAAAGACGAAGAATTAAAAACATTGCTTGATGAAGAGTCGCTTCAACCCAGGACTCAATCCTCCCAATCCTTTTGTTCGGAGCCCTGATATGGCATGAGTCGCTCGGACACGAAAGCTACAGAAAAAAGCTGGCCGGGGTCCAGCGGTAGGGAGCGTTCCAAGTCACCACAGCATACAGAACTGTAGCAAGAAGCAAGAAGAACTGAGACCTTTGGTGCGAATACGTAGAAGAGATTATGAGTGCCAAAGAGGGCAGAGAAAGAGAGAGATGCAGAGCGCCTCTCCAACAATAGAATAGGGCCAATCACCTAAGGCCAGACTACAATATGGAAAACAATGAACCAGGGGGACAGAGAAGGACAAGAGAGGAGTTTAGTGGGTACAATCCTATACTACCCGCTAAGAGTGTCTTGGCTTGTAAGAGCCCAACCGTGGAATGCCGTGGGGGCAAAGATTCCCCTCACGGAAAGCAATTGATGCATTTAAGACGAGCATTTAAGGAAAAAACGGCCTCAATACGCCCAAAGACACGACAAGGTGATTCCACAGCATGACGATGCTAGGACGCATCTCTCATCAAAGCGCTTAATACCATCCATCATTGCAGATGACCTTGTTTGGGAACACAGTATCGTGAACCATCACTTTATGATTACAGAATCCAGCGGTCATTTCCGACAGATTTTCCGCTCTTTGTTGCACGAAATTGTAACGGAGCATCGGAGTTATTCAGGAAATTGTGCACCAGATGCGTGCCCAAGCAAACACACACACACACACAAGTCAGCATTGACATTTATGCAGCGGTTCCATGATGACGGCGATAAGCTTCTGGGCTGGATGATTATGTTGTTATGGTGGCGCCTATAGCCGTATGAGAGCCACCGACAAACCTTGTCGTCCTGTCTTAGGTCTGTTCTAGGCCTCCTCCCTCCAATTGCCCAGGTCCAGACGTGCGGCGTCTTTTTCTACTTGAATAGCCAAGCGTAACCGAGGTCTTCCGATGAGTCTACTGCCACTCGGTTGGAAGTCTAAGATGGTTCAGGGGACTCGAGGTGTGGATGAAACTAGTAATAGTCGCCTCGCCGTACATGTGACGACGTGTACATGAAACATTGATTACTCCAGAAAACATGCAGCAGTTAATGCATTGGCGTCATATTGGATCTCCCTATGAGACCAAATTCAAGCAGACAGACGCACACATCGACTTTCTGAACAAGCCATTATTTTCTTTTGAAACTTATATTGAAAACTTATTTTGTGGACGTGTCTCGTATTTAAGGCTTGATGGACCACAGTGGCAGATTTAGTTCTTGCGAGGCTTGTGGCGCATTCAGTAACAGCACAAGGCCAGGGGCAAATTTGTATGCATGCATTTTTGTGCCTACGTGCCGCATAATAGCGAAACCGTGTGTTTCAAAGACTGCATTATGTCAAGCTCCTTAATTTGCTCCGGAGCCCATTTATTAATTGTCCTCATTTGACCGGTCCTTGATACACGATGTTTCCCTATTGCAGTTTTATTATTAAGCGGCACGAGATCTCCAAACTTTGCACTAAATCTGCCATCAACAGGCCAGCAACCGTTATTTATTTTTCAGCTCCAAGCGATTACTTTTTGATTTTTTTTAATTACTGCGTTTATTGTTTCTCATCTTTTCTTCAGCGTGGCTTACACACTATGTAATAATGAAACTGCACAATGGGGATCGTGTATTTTAAGAACCAGAAATGTCCCTTTCTAAAATTCACTGTACTGGCCAGATTAAAAGCAGCTGACGGGGAAGATTTGATCTGCATCCCTACTGTTATTGTGTGTGTGTTATTGTAAACTTTTTACACTTTCTCCCACTGTTTTTTTTGTATTTTATGTATTTTTGCATGCAGCGATGATTATTTATTTACTATATTTTTTATCCTATGATTATTTATCTAGCGAACTTCGTTGAAATAAATTTTACTTTACAGAGATCAAATTTGAATGAGTTAATGCAGCAACATTGTCAATGCGATAATATTTACTCTGCCATTGTTTGCATATAAGGGCGATGATTATAACTGTGCGCTTTATATTTTTCAAAATATCTCGTTATTCAATTAAAATAGATTATGTTTTTTTAGAATGGATTACTTCGATTCCATGGCTTGACACCAAGACTTTCATGGTCGCCAAAACTTAGTCACCGAGCATTCATTTTAAAAGAAATGGACGACGCCATAGTACGCGAGGGCGGTGTGGAACCGCTGTCAGGAGAAACACTCGAAAACCTATGCTCAATACGAGGACTCAATGCATTAAACTTGGAACGGGAGGAAATGGTCAAATGGCTAAAAAAATGGATTAGCCTTTCAAATGAGGTTACCGGCGAATCATATTCGCTATTATTACATGCGCCTTTCTTAATAGGTTGCAATCACCCAAATAATAAATTGTTATATTGATTTAATATTTTTTAATAGGTATAATATGCATCCCTCTTCAACAAATTTAAATTTATGCAATCAATGTCAAATGTGTATAACGTAAAGTTCAAAGGAAAATGGCAATATGGCAATTTGACTGCTTTACATGTAGGAATGATGTAGCTTTTAAAGATAAGCCTGTGATATAAAAAACACATTGAATTTTTTCACACACGTGAATATTACTGTTTTATAGCTTTCTATACATATCTAATCTTATGGTATTGCACCGACTCTTAGGAGCATTGAACGCAAATATTCGACATATGTATATTTACTTTGAATTTTAGACGCAATAGATAACCCGAAATATATATTTTAAAGCAAATAGTGTCGTAAAGGGTTTAGTGTCAATTTTTCTATCATAGTTTAACTATCAATATGTAACGATCATTGCCTAAAATAATTTACTGCATAGATTTATGTTAACGATATTTAATTGAATTTAAAAACTTTTATAATGATACAAGGCTAGTCCCAGAAGTACGTAAGTTTGGGAAAAGAAAATAATCTGAGAGGACTAAATCTGACAAATAGGCTGAATGAGGAAACGATCTTGATGAAACCACACTTTTCAGTTAAATGCGTTTTATCGTGATTTCGTCAATCAAATAAGCTTCATATCAATCAAATAAGAATGTCTTATTAATATTTTGAAGTACATCTGAATTTTTTATACGGTTTTTTTTAACGTTGTAAAGGGATTGCCCCCCTTATACTCCGTCACCAAATCGCAGACTCTTGATGATCATCTTATACATCATGTCAGATATTTCTGGGACTACCCTCGTATCAATGGATGACAATTTTTAAAAAATTACTACATTTTACTTTTGTGCTGATTATTCATTTAGGATACAGTAGACCTTCATCAAAGAATTTTGAATATTTATTATTAAAAATGAATTTGTAACAACGTGCCAAAGATGTCGCGTTTTGGAAAGCAATAAATACTTCGCAATAATTTAGATACGATCGATAGAATAGAAAATAATTGTGATTTCGTAGCTTTAAATGAAAATTGTTTTTTAAATGTCTTGTTTGTTGGTGTTATTTAGCGGCTGTTTTTAAATTGTAACTGCGGACTGAAATTTTCGGAAGACTTTAAATTTTAAATTTATGCAAAATAGAATCTCATTTAAATTGCTCAAGCAAGAATTTTGCAAATCACGAATAGTGGAGGTTTACTGTATTTGTGTGAAATAACGGCATAGTGAATGTTAAGAAATGTTTATTGATGTTTTTATTGTAATAGTGTAAAGAACGAGACAAACGTCTAAATATTAGCCACATATTACAAATGGAAACTGTCCTCGTGCGCCATGATTTCTACTTTAACATGTCATGCGATAATTTTGTAGGAATCTTTTTAGCTGAAGCATTATTTTTAGGTCTGCAAACAGGCAGTAGTCGATGGGAGCCCACTTCCAAGGAATACGATGGTTGGTAAAGCAATTTAAAGTGTAATTTTGTTATTGTTGCAATCGTTTTGTGATACACGGTGCATTGTCTCGGTGAAAGAGCATTTTTTCTTCTTCGTTTCTTTCGTCAAATGCACCAACTATGGATGGTTCTTCCTTTCTCAAGGTGATCATTGAATAAAATACCATGCGCATTTTAAAATACAGAGGCCATGATATTCATTGAGTTCTTCGGCAGGATGGCTTCAAGGTATTTGAACTCTTGCTCAATATTTGTATTGTCGACACTCACGGAGGTGTTACCTCCAGCGTTCACGTACTGTAAGTGCGTTGATAGGCGCTTGCGTCTATCATAATTGCTTCCAACGCCATGTTAAAAAGTAGCGGAGAGTGGATATCCCCTTGTCTGACTCCCGTCTTCAACTCGAAAAGCTAATTCGGGATTCTCATCTCCAACATGATCTTCCAGAGATTTTCTACTCTTCATAATTTATAATATTACTTACATATTGAGGGGTTATTTAATGTATGGCTTGCGGGGACAGGTTCTAATCGCATCAATGCAATAAATTTATGATACACAAAGCGTTTTTTTATTTTATGGAAAAAAATATTTTAAAATCTATTGTAATTTGTATAATTTTCAAGATTAAGAAATGACTGGTATCAAGGGGTGTAAAATAGATTAAGAATGTTTTCTATATCTAATTAGCCGTGACAAGCTAAATTATTTAGCTAGGATGATCTAATTGTACTGCAGATTACTATTGTGAAGTTATTATTAAGGGAACCCATATGCAATCAATTATTTTGACGCGTCGACTAGAGAGGTTGTGCATTTGGTTGTATCTTATTGATTAGACTCTAAACCTCGTTTATTCACCAACAGATAAAAGTAAACTCGTTATCTACACCGTGTCAGACACACAGCCGTCAGAAGAACATATTCGTCATCTTATGCTCTTGCACTTTAAAATGGGTTGTAACGCAACGCAGATATCTAAGAAAATTTGTGGTGTTTACGGCAAAATTCTTAAAGTCAACAAGCGTCGACGATGGTTTCGAAGATTTTCAAATGACAATTTTTAGCCTAGTTGATGACCACCTTAACGGGCAATTTCTACACCGGATTATAACTTATGATGAAAAATGGATATTATACGACAATGTTAAAAGAACTAAGCAGTGGCTTTCAACTGATCAACCAGCTGTACCAACTCCTAAAACTTTGACTATAAAAAAGGTCCTCTTGAGTATATGGTGGGATTGTGGTGGGATAATACACTTTGAGTTCCTAAAACTAGGATAAACTATCAATGCACAGATTTATTGCTCACAATTAGACAAAGTAAATGCAAAGTTATTAGAAAAACATACGAATTTCGTCAACCGAAAAGGCGTGATATTGCATCATGATAATGTCAGACCCCATGCAGCTAAAGTAACCCAGGAAAAAATTAGAGAACTTAATTGGGAACACTATTTTTCGTCAAAGTCAGCCGCTTTTTATAAAAGAGATTGAAACTTTGCCTGAAAGATGGCAAAGAGTTGTAAACAATAATGGAAATTATATAATTAATTGAATAATTAAAATAAAATCATAACAATTTTTTTCGTTTTAATTTGAAATAATTGATTATTTATGGGTCCCCCTAATATAAATATATTTTATGAATGTATTTATATGTGGTAGGCTTAATAACACAAAACGTCAATGATTTAAAAAAATTAGCCGCCTTTGGGTCATCCTAGGTTAATTTAATCCTGACTTTTGTCAAAATTATAAATAAAATAATGATTCGAATGCTATTTCTATGGAATTAAAAAGAAATGTACAAAAATCATTACAAACGTAACTGTGATAAATTTGAATTAAACGTCAAAATTTGCGCCTGTTGATAATTGTAATATTGTCTAGTCGAGAATATTGCTGTTTTCATTCCTTTCGGATACACTATGTGCGCTATATAAATATTGTATCAAATAATTTTATTACGAATAACGAATTCAACATACTTCAGGCGAAAAATCGAACGTATTCTGCATTGGCTTTATTTTATGAAATACGTCGCATGATATAAATATCGAATTAAATGATGAATATCAGTTAGGATTTAAATTTATTAGCATAATCATTTGCAATTGCATGCAATTCCTTCTAATAGCCTTATGGATCTTTATGAGCTTCTTAATGGTGAGACGCCAATTTTACTCTATTATTTTTATCGTCGGACTTATTTCGACGTCTATTTACCAAGTGCAACCATTCTCTAATTAGAAGCTCCTAGAATTTTCTTGTTTGTTACGTTTTTGAAATACGACATAAGGATTTATTATGGTTGTTCCTATAAGTATATCTAAGGGCAGTTTGTGATGCCATTTTATACTTTCCACTAGTTTATCGAACGTCTTATTGTTACATCTTTCCGTAAGACTCGAACCTTAACATTACTAACGTCTTCCGCAGAAGACTTCCAAGTGTCGACATCTTTCGTTCTATTCATCCCAAACAACTTGGGTCTCGCAAGATATTTTACCAATTCTTGTTGTATTAAAACTTCCTGATGTCTGCACGTTATAAAAGACACAGTATTCATTTTTTGATAGCAAATATTTAAAATCATTCTTGAAATCCAAGTATTAATCTTGTATAGGTGCTAATATATTGTTATATTATGTTTTATAAATAATGAATCTAATTTCCATTCAAGAGACTATACGAGAATCAACAGACAAGGTTAGATAATTCCAAAAAAGTATTCAAATACATTTGGAAAAAATAGGGACGCTGGTATCCATAGCGTTAATGATTAATAAAATGACAGAAAAGATATTCCGTTAAGCGGCTATACGTTAAATTTCAAACTGTATCGAAAGTCCTTTCAAATATAGATCATTTTATTGAAGATTTGTGCCGAAATTGTGATGTTTAGATCGGACAAAATTGTATTTCATAGTTTTAATTGGGGAATTTTATATGGATTGGTTTTTATATTTGAATCTAAGTATTAATATTTAGTTTGATTATGATGGTTGTGCTCATAAATCTGTTTATGTTGTAATATGTATTGTTCAATATATTTTGTTGTCAAAAGATTCCTCCAAGATTAAGGAGTATTTCGGTTGCTTTTAAGTGCAATTAAATATAAAAGTCACGTGTATTTTATTTTTTAACGTTCGCCATAGACTGTAGTGGAGTAGAATAGTATTGCCTATTTATTATAACCATTTTTTAAAATACTGTATAATTTTTTTTGTTAAATTTGTTGTGTTTTGTTTATGTTTGTTATGTATTAATGAAAATAATAGCAATGCGTGTATTCTGATATGTAAAATAAATACCGATAAAAGGGTTTTGATTTATCAAAGTGTATTTAGTCGTCCCTTTTGTCATGCTTTAATCAAGAAACTGTTGTCGTCGTAAAAATTATTATTATACCTAGCTGCATTTGTAATTACAGGACAGATAAGAAGACTAAGACTGGGTAAGAAATCCTTTTTGACTGTTTCCGTCCGGTCTAATATGAGAATGAAGTGATCCGAGTGACCGGCGGTCATGCGTATATTTAAAATCATCATCGTATTAGGGCCACGAGTATTCGACGCAGAATATCAATAACTATTTATAGGAAGAGTCAACCGTGCCAATCAAATCATACATTCAAGTCATCGCGCACGTGGTATATAAATT
This sequence comes from Stenopsyche tienmushanensis, assembly GCA_008973525.1. Taxonomy (NCBI): domain Eukaryota; kingdom Metazoa; phylum Arthropoda; class Insecta; order Trichoptera; family Stenopsychidae; genus Stenopsyche; species Stenopsyche tienmushanensis. The sequence continues at coordinate 652,058 of WACJ01000190.1, forward strand.
CAGAATATTTGTGCACATTCGCCACAAATCATTGAACTAGTTATACAAAACGATAACAGAGAATTAAATGATCCGCTGTGTTTCAATAAAATAGAATTCTACTGATATTATTAGTGAGCCAATATTCAAACCTAATTTTATTTAAATATGCCGAAAGAAAAGCCTAAATATTTTGTTTTTGTCTCTGCAAATACATGTTTACAAAACGATTCTGAATATGAAGACAACCCGATATGACTGAAGATTTATATTAAATCTGTTATTTGTGTTGTATAAATTATAATAAACAATTAAAAAGACTTTTGAACGACCATTGAAATTATTTTCTATTTTATAGAGACATCTATGAATATTATTATAAACTAAAAATATAATAAGAATAATAAATTATATTTTTTAAATCATTTTTATTCTGGGTTCATTTGGATGATAAAAAGGGTTCGCAACATGGATAAAAATAATTACGCAACATGATAATGGCGTCTTTATAATTTACAGACTTTACAATAATGGTCAAAATAGGGTCGATGGAATAAAAGCGTTTTGTACGTTTATGCGAATTTATTCAACGTTAATATTACATCGGTGGGAAAGTTCTGTCGTATTTTTTAATGAAACAACTATAATAATTTTTATGAGTTTTATTTTTAGTTAATCAATAATATATTGTCAATTATTATCAACCACTCTTTGCCATCTCTCGGGCAACCTATCGATCCCCCTACCATAGAAATTTTCATCCTTGGAGTCAAAATAGTTATCAACTGCTTTGGAGACAGCTTCAAAGGAAATGAATTTTTTTCCTGTCAGATAATTCTGAAGAGATCGAAATAGATAATAATCTGACGGAGCAGTGTCAGGAGAATACGTTGGGTGACTAAGAATTTCCCATCCAAATTCATTTAATTTTTTTTGAGTCATCAATGCAGTGTGTGGTCTAGCGTTATCCTGATGGAAGACAATTCCTTTTCTATTGGCCAAAATCGGTCGTTTTTCTTTGATAGCCGCATTCAATTTTTCAAGCTGATTACAGTAGACACTCGAATTGATGGTTTGCCCCTGTTTGAGTAGCTCGTAGTAAATCGGACCTCTTCTATCCCACCATAAACAAAGCATAACTTTTCTTTGACGAAGATCTGGTTTTGGAGTAGTTTTGGCGGATGTTCCAGGTTTGCAATAAACTTTTTTCCTCTTAACATTTTCGTAGAGTATCCACTTTTCATCTTCTGTAATGATTTTGTCTAAAAACGGTTCCACACTGTTTCTAATAAGAAGAGACGAACAGATTCTCATACGATCTCATAGGTTTTTTTGGTCAAATCGTGTGGAACCCAAATACTCTGCTTCAAGATAAATCCAAGTTGTTTTATGTGGTCTTCAACAGTAGAATGATGAACACTGAACTCCTTTGATATTCTCTAGTAGTCAGATGTGTGTTAGTCTCCAGCATTGACCGCAAAATTCCATTATCGATCTTGGATGGCCTTCCAGATCGAAGATCTTCTTTGAGCGTGAAATCCCCGGAACGAAATTTGGCAAACCATCTTTGATAGGTTCGAATATTAACCACTTCACTTCCAAACGTGTCACAAATGTTTTTACATGCAATCGATGCGTTGCTTCCTCTCTGGAACTTGTACAAAATACAATGTCGTAAATGCACTTTATCCACTGCCATCTTGATGGGTCTGTACTTCTCAAGTAATTGACGAAAAAAATTGAAATTGGTTCCGATATATCCCACAAGCCATGCGCTAAACAATAAGACCCTATATGACTCATTTTACCTGTTCGTTTTTCTCTTACAGTCAAAAACACTTTAAACGCAGTAAATGCGACAGAACTTTCCCGCCAATGTAATAAATAAGTGTATTGTCTCCGATAATTGGATTCATGCGTTATAATGATGATGATTTTATTAATATTTTTTAAACAGCGTTTTGATTATAATAAAAAGCAAATTATAGCGAATACAAATTGTGCTCCGTCGATATCGACGGAAAATGTCATTGGGTCAATGCAAATCGGGAAATGGGGTAGTTTTTGTCGCTTTATCAGTTTGAGGGTTCCACTTTATCAGTCGGGAAAATGCAGATCCATCCTAAAGATTCTGTAATCGGCTATGCTTGAAATCGACAATGGATCTATTTACAATTGCGATAGATTCCAATTTCGAATTTACACGGCACGAAACATTAATTATTTGCAAGAAATTCAACCGGAACGGCAGAAATACAATTCGCAAATGAGCATTTAAATTCCAAACCTTCATATTCGGAAAATTAATTCACACGGCCCTTGGGAAACTCAGCTGGACCGAATGTCTCCAAGCGATCTTTCGCTGACAAATCCCCGATAGCGACTGTTTGGTCATAAGTGAAACGCTCAACAGGTAAACAGCAAAGTGGAAGGGCGCAAGAGGAGGGTGTAAAATCCATAAATGTACAAAGGCTAAATTAAGACATATAAACGTCTATTGTGCATCGAGATGCTTATAAAGTCGTTTGGCTTATAAATGTTGGACATTTCTACCTTGTTTGGCATAAAAGAAATTTATTGTTTTTAACATTTTTTATGCGAAAAGTATTAAATATTGAATGTCGATATTTAGTGTGTTGACTAGGCGATCTTTATTGGTAATGGGAATGAGGGGGAGTCACGTATGTGGTGTGCCAGCGATGACATTCTTCACCATGGAAGTCTTAAGTCCTGAACAGATGATTTGCAGCAAATGAATTAAACATATTTTTACTTTGTATACTATTGTGTATAGTTTAGACTACGATTAAAAAGAAATATTGGAAAATAAAAAAATAGTGGGCAATCGAAAAAAAGTTTGTGTTTTTCTAACATTTTTTTGTAGTTTTTTGTTAATTAAACAAAAACTTTTGAATATTTTTTAATAATTGTAGTCTATACGATGAAAACGTTTATTATACACGTGTCTGCCAAATTTGATAGAGAATGCTCATCTAGGGCGTGTGGGAGCACTTCCATGAGCTTGGAAAATGTAGTTTCGAGAAAAACGCATTTAAAGTTTCTACTCTCCTCGTTTGCCTATAACTTTGCGAATTTCATTTATATCGACTTGAAATTTACTGAACGTATTCTTAAACATTGGTTAAACAAAAAGGTAGAAACTTTAAGTATGCAGCACAACGTCGTTCGAATTTTGTTCATATTTTAAGCACACTGTGTCTTTGCTGTGTTAATTTTGATAAAAAATTCATTAAAAAAACGACTTGATGAATCAGGAATTGAATGAATCAGGAACGCTGTAACTTGCGATCGATTCCGAATATCGGAAAATCATTTTATCTACATTATACATATTTAGATACAGTACAAAATATTTTCACGGAATGACGTCTTTATCAATGGAGTGAACTGAACTGAATGAAATTTGGAATTTAAGTGTTAAATTTTTATGCAAGGAATGTATAGGAAGGGAGTCGGAGAGAGTGTCGGAATGATGTCTAGACTAGCGGTTCTTAAACAGTGGTCCGCGAAGATATACAAAAAACATTTATCTGTAGTTGAACAAGATATTTTCGTGAATTTTTTTTCAGAAAAAAATATAAGATTTATTTTGACCAATATTTGACCAAGAAATGTATATGTTTTTTTTATAATTAAGTCACAAGCCATACCATTTACCATTCAGTGTTAAAAAAACAACTAAAAAACGAAAAACCATATCAAGTTATGATCACAGTACACTTACTTTCTGAACATGCCTCATATTAGCAAAAGTGCAACAGCAAGTTTTGCATTAATTTGTTGTAAAAATCCATTGTTTTTGTTAAATTTTAATGCATCAGACTGTTATATGTATATTTGTTACTTATAAGTTATTTCAATTTTTATTTTAGTATTAGTGGTCCGCAAAAAAAAAATATTTTTTACTGATCCGAGGATGTATTAAAGTTGGGGAAGTTAGATCCTTGAAACGGGCGCATCTTACCCTAGTTACGGCTCTCAATAGATATATAGGTTTATGGGTGAGAGGAAGTCTAGTTTCGCTCGTAGCCTCATTTGGCGCGCGAGTCACCTATGTAAACTAGCCACTAGAGGAGTTTCCAAGATCATACATATTATACAAAGCCCCCGGGTACGCATTTATCACCGAAAATGCCGCAAAAAGTCCTAAAAGTGACCACAAGATTTGTGTGTCCAACTGGTCCGCTATTCGGACCGCTGACATGATGAATGAGTATCTCATGATCGAACGCTATGCTCGAGCATGTCCACAGAACATGGTCTACGTACATGAACGGATCAGGGACGTCCAGTAATCTGGAACGACCCAGTGACAATCCAGGCGGTTCTTAATCGACCTCTCCAGCCAGCTATAGACAAGGCGAAAGGAAGAAGCGTGCAAGGTCATGGTGTTAGGTTTTTGATTTTGATCAATTTGATCAAAAATTACTAATAAGTCTATTTGTTTCATATAAAAAAATAATTTGAAGGGGAAAGAACTTTATTTATTTAAGAAAAGATAAAAATACAATTCAAAACTCGCAAAAATCGCTGCAGATGAATACATAAGTACTATAATACTTCGATGTGATTCGTAATTATATTATGGAGGAATACAAAAATTATGAAGCCCGTATCTATTATATTTCATATAGATATTCCCATTATTAGAGTCGATGTGTAGTAAATACATCACCGGTAGGGAAAGTTTAATATATATTTTTTTATATATGTACTGTATAAATATATACATAGATTAGACAGTTACTACCCCTAGGCATTGCTTAAGCTCACCAATTAGTAGTTACGCCACTGTTTCCAAGCGTCCAGATTTTGGCGAGAATGTCTCGATTTAGTAGCCTTCATCGTGTTGGTGAGGCCCAAAATTAATCAGTAAAATGCCCAAAATTATAATCGCATGCGTACTTTACCCTATTCGCCAGATTTAGGCCCCTCGGATTATTTTATTTTTCCACCCTTGAAAAAATGGCTCGATGCTAAAAGATTTGTCAAAAAATTAAGAGGTGGATTCAGCAGTTGGCGGCTATAAATAGGGTATCGAAGCTATTGAAAATCACTGGGAAATGCCTATCGCACTGAAAAGAAACTTTGTCTTGTCTTGTTTGATGTCTTTGCGACATCTTTTTCAATTGATGATCCTTAATAGCGTATCCCTTAAATGTTCAAAAACTACACGCATTATCTGTCTTGTATTTATCTGTCGATTCGCCCCATTGTCATATGATTGGCCTCTTATACTTCTGATATTCAATCCGTCTAATGTTAACTTGTTTTCGATATCATTTGCAAGTGCTTCGCCACATTTTTCATGTATCACAATAAAGTCTATATTGTGTATTTTTAGCATGGACGAGAATGAGGCGGGCGCACTGGCCGAGGGGCGCAATCCCCATGTGGTCGCAGTGCCGATGAGGCAAAATAAGGCTTGTTTGTAGCAGCGGAATCGAAACACCCCCGAGGGTGGTGCAACGAGTGACGGGATGTCCGAAGAAGACTGATCCGGTGGATTTAAATTTTACAATCGGTCTTAAATATAATTGTGTTTATTTTATTGCGAGCTTATGTCGGCTAAGAAGGGCTCAATGTTTAAGCAACAACGAAGATTGGACAAGTTAGCATATATTAAAAAAACGGACAGAGTCAATCAATGTTGATACGTGTAAAATAGAATGGACAAGTAGAACAAACGCCACCCTTTTGTTAGGGGGCTGCTTGTCGTTGATGGTTATGGCAATACCAATTTCGTTTTGGAAGAAACCGATGATTCCACCAGATTAAAATTCGGACCAAAAAATGACCTTCTACGTTGGATTTGCCATATATTACCAAACAATTCGCAATAAATTTGATTGATGTTGCTTTAACAATATGGTCGTTATTCGTCGAAAGATCCAGTATTTAAAGCTTTTATAAGCGTTTTTGTATTTTTTTAACAGCGAAAGAATGATCAGAATATGTTTAAACTTTGATAATATTTTAATAATATTTTGAAATACAGTTGAAATTTTTTTTAAGTAATTTCCGCCAAAAATAGTCAAGTTATAAGGTGCTTCCCATGGAAGATCGCCATTGGAGTTTACTGCTTTGGTACATTGTTTTAATCACAATTTTTAATTAAATTCAATATAAAATTTACATATTATTAACAATATAATTTATAAACAGGTGAACCAAATTTTGACTGAAAAAAAAATCATGTTTGAAACGTGTTTCAACAAAATAGTACGATTTTTTGCAACTATTTTTGCACTTTCCTTACAATAAAAAAAATATTTTAAACAATAAAATTATACCAAAATTAGGTAGGCATAGATCATAATTAAATAAAAATATTTATGTGAATTTAAAAAAATATTGCTTAATAACTTTTCGATTTAGAGTGTATCAAAGTTGAAAAAAAGTGCTTTCAAGAAAAACGCGTTTGAAATAATAATTACCGAAAACGATAAATTTAAGGCAGCAATAAATGCTATAAACTATCTAGCAGTTAATCAGTTATTCCATCATCATATAGCAATCCTTCATCTGGATAATTTTGAACTTGCATATCTTCTTTTCGAGCTTTCCGAGTTTCCTTGATCATCCAATTAAAGCTTTGTGAGCGAACAACTATTTTAAATTAATCCATAATCATTACAAGTGCTGAATTCCATTCATTGAATAAGACAAAAGCCAAAGATGCCACAAAATCGATTACTTTTAAGCCATAATGTAGGCGCTTTGGAGTCAATACGATCGAGTTGAAACTTTCGTTTGTATTCCGTGACCACCTAAACATCCCTTAATAATTCAGTACTCATTAATTAATCTTTCGATACATCTTCATATATCGAAATAATTGATTTTTGAAGGTCGGCGTGTAGAATTCATGCTTCAGGTTCCAAGTGCTTTAGCTTTCTGTCATTTGCATCAGCTGCTATCTATTTCTGGACATTCGTATCTATTGTGAAGTTCTTTAGCTATATGATTTGCTGATGTCCATGTAATTGCACGATAAGTTTAGGCCTTATCTGAGAACACCTAAGAATCGCATGACAAACTTCGTTTAACTCAATCAACGTCGGTATTTATAGTGATCGATTATAATACCAACTTGCATTTATGAAATTAGCTGCGTGTATGAAATGTAATTGCTTTGTATGATTTATATTTATCTCTAAAATATCTTATATGGTACAGTAGGGTGGTTCAATTAATAAAAAGCATTTTGTATTTTTATTTTGACAATTTATTCAACATCAATGACATACATTTTCGCATCTATTATTGTTAAAAAGCATTTATGCAAGCATTATTTTATAACAGTTTATCCAGTGTTCTATACATCTATTTCGGTTTAATACATTTTTAGAATAATTTTGTGGCTGTTCGCAATGCAAATAAAAAATAAAAAAATAAAATTGACTTAAATCTAATCGTATATGTCGTGGATGATTTTTTATTCGTCGCGTTCATCGTCCGAATCTTCAAGCGTCTCATCACACGAAATGTTGTAGAGAAGTTTTATGTATCTGGGATTCTCGACGTTTACCGGTATGTCTTCGTTCGCTCCGTTGAAGTTTTCTCCCTGGGCTACGGCTGCACCTTCATCAGCCAAGACAGCATCTTCATTTTGATTGTTTCCACATTGATTGCCTGCGTCTTGGTCGTCTTCTCCTTGGTTGTCTTCGTCGTCGTCGTTTTCGTCGCTCTCATCGTATTCATCGCTCTCGTCCAATTCCAATCTTTCATCAAAATCGGTAAGATAATTGTAATGTATATGGGCTCTAGCGACGAGGTACGTATTTATGGCGCATAGGCTGAAAGTCCTCGCTTCATGGTTGACATCCACCAATATATATTGATCCAGCAACATAATCTCGGAATATTTAAAGTCGTCATTTGGCTGTTCATTCGGTTGGATATCCGATTCCAATAGATGGAATACATGTAGGACTTCGGTTGTAACGTTGACGTCCAGCTCGTCAACGTCCATATTATTCACCATAAACTGTAAAAAAAAAATACAATCAATATGCATTTTTAATATAATTAATATCATGTGAATGTGATCGATTCAAAAAATATGTTCATAAATACTTCTTCCATCTGGCTGAATTTATTCCCAAACGTTTTTCGGGAACAAATTTGAAATCACGCAAGGTGATCTGCAATCAAAAAACAACAATTAGTCCCAAATCATAAATTATTTAAATGCCAAATGCCAATATAAAAATTAAACAATCGCCAAATATTAACAATGCATCGCCAATGTATCAATTTTTCGACAGATTTAACAAGCATTCTGAAGCATATGTATACCATATTGTAAATGAATGCATTTTTACGCCATTTAAATCGAGCCAAATCCAAATTTGCAGCGTAATTTAAGATGCAATAAATGACGGGATTGTATTTATGAAGCGCTTAATAATTTCGCCAGCCGATTACGATACATTTTAGTGAAATACATAGATATTTTTTAAAGCGCAAACACTATTATGCCGTTGAATTAATTTTTCAAGTCGGAAAATTCGCATAAATTCAAGCAAACACTCGATTCAGCGACGATTATGTCTGTTTTGTATATCGGCTTTATAGACACGAAAACACAACAACAACGCAATTTCAATGAGCAATGCATTCTCACTCCGAATGTATTGCATTTTGTTGACGGTTTTGAATTCGCATGCTGTGTAAGTTCGCCGATTTGGGAGGTAAAAACGAAAAAAGGCAGCTTTTATTTGCTAAAATCTAAATATTATTATGCTGATGATTCGCGTCGGAAAATTCGCATAAATTCAGCGCACGCTCGAATCGCCAGCGATTATAGTTAATAAAATATGTCTACTTACAATTATTGGAAATCCCGAATTTATATAAACACTTGTACTATGATTGACACGTGGAATTTAATATATTTCGAAATATGTTCTAAAATACTATTCCAAACCTCGCAAGGGCTCGAATTTGTTTTTTCGAGGTTCTGCGATCTTCGCCTGGAGCAGCAGGATTTGCCACCTCCACGGACGCCTCTCCAGATGAAACTGTTCAATCTTGGCCGCAACAGTCAACAGGTTACCAGCTGTGTGGAGTGGGGGGAAGGGGTTTAAGAGAAGGGATGCAATGGAAAATCGATAAATGCACAGGGGTGAAGCTATATCATATAAACCTCGGCGCTGTCGCACAAATTGATTCTCATCATCCAAACACGACCGATAACGACCATCAAAACGCTTTTATTAATACGATGCATTTCTGTCAAAAAATTATAATATTATAGGGGTATCGAAAAGTATTCGCGTATTTGATATTTATTAAAACTTTTATATACAGCATTATACGATATAATCTCCTTCGTTATTCAATATATTTTTCCATAATTTTGGCAGTTATTTGATCCCTTTTTTGTAAAAGTTTTCCGACTTGGAAGCAAAAATATTTTTAAATGCATTTCTGAATTGTTTTTCTTTCAGGCTGTGCTCCGTGAAGCTGAAAATGCGGAAATCCGTCGGATGAAGTCCAGTGAAAAAGAAGGATGCGCTAACAATTCCCAGTTTAATTCGCGTACATCCAATAATTTTGCTTTATGAGCAGCATCGTATTTTTCCGTTGAACATCTTCCGATTGTCGCCAATTAACTTGTGCAATTATATTTTCTCCCATTAGACGTTTCGAAAAAATGCTCGTCGGTCCATTTTCTTGGACCCTTATTCGCTTACTTGATACCCCTGTTTTATGGTAAAAAGAAGGATGTGAAATTTCAATAAATTGGAATTCGTGGTTTCGGTTACAAGCCCATTTTCAATAGAATTGTGTTTGTCATGCGACTCTTAGATGTTGGCAGATAAGGACTAAACTTATCATGCAATTACATGGACATCAGCAAATCGTATAGCTAAAGAGCCTCACAATAGATACGAATGTCCAGAAATAGATAACAGCTGATGCAAATGGCAGAAAGTTAAAGCACTTGGAACCTGAAGCATGAATCCTACACGCCGACCTTCAAAAAGCAATTATAAGATTTATCGAAAGATTAATTAATGAGTACTGAATTATTAAGGGATGTTTAAGTGGTCACAGAATACAAACGAAAGTTTCAACTCGATCGTATTGACTCCAAAGCGCCTACATTCTGGCTTAAAAGTAATCGATTTTGTGGCATTTTTGGCTTTTGTCTTATTCAATGAATGGAATTCAGCACTTGTAATGATTATGGATTAATTTAAAATAGTTGTTCGCTCACAAAGCTTTAATTGGATGATCAAGGAAGCTCGGAAAGCTCGAAAAGAAGATATGCAAGCCCAAAATTATGCAGATGAAGAAGATGAAGGGTTGCTATGTGATGCTGGAATAACTGATTAACTGCTGGATAGTTTATAGCATTTATTACTGCCTTAAATTTATCGTTTTGGGTAATTATTATTTCAAACGCGTTTTTCTCGAAAGCACTTTTTTTCAACTTTGGTACACTCTAAATCGAAAAGTTATTAAGCAATATTTTTTTTAAATTTACATAAATATTTTTTATTTAATTATGATCTACGCCTACCTAATTTTGGTATAATTTTATTGTTTAAAATATTTTTTTATTGCAAAAATTATTTCAAAAATATTTTGTTTAAACACGTTTCAAACATGATTTTTTTTTCCAGTCAAAATTTGGTTCACCTATTTATAAATTATATTGTCAACAATATTCACGCTTTATATTTTATAGTTTAATCGGCAGGGGAACTCATTGAGAGTTTGGAACAGCAAGTGAACGCGAAACATCTAGGACGCGTTCGGGTCATTAATTATATCGATGCCATGGAATGCATCTCGTGTACGTAAATAAAGTGGACTTAAATTGGACTTATTCCGAAGAGTCACGTTCGTTCGTATACGACACGTACATCGCCAAACTCAAACCAACAATCGTAACCGACTGCGGTCGATCGAACGTTCAGATTTATAAAATGCAAACATTTCAGCGTGCCAATTAAAATTATTGGCAAGCTTATATTGTAATTAACATGCGTTCGTTCCTATTATTTTGTGTTTTTTTAAATGGCCAGGAATGCTTTGTAAATAGCGGCGGTCCCTCCTATAAAGAATAATTATGTTTTGGTCATAACATTCGAGAGATAAGACCGTACTTTTATAGCCGTCGAATTTATTATTATTTCTTAAGCATGTTGTCAAAAAGCACAAATTTTGGAACCCATAAAAAGCAGAGAATAATGCGGATAAATTAATAAAATATTTGAAGAATTTAATATGAGTACGCCTATAATTTCTAGTATTAAAAAATGATGAAGATAAAATACGAAAAAGGATTTACATCGGATCATCAGTCAGTATAAATCAAATTGTTCGTGTAAAAAATAATTTAAAGATTGAAGATTGTCATCGAAAAAATGTACCCCTGGATGTACATCTGATTAAAGAAAATAAATCGAATTCTTTGAGTATTCAAAAGAAAAAGAACGCGACTCTAAGAAAACATTTAGCGCTTGTAATGGACGGTTTGAAGCATTTAAAATATTTTCTTTAAATAACATCAAAATACAAGGTGAACGTTCTTCGACCGACGTAGGTGCTGCTAATATTTTTATTAAATAATTTAAGACAATTATACAAATGAGAAATTATACAGCAGACCAAGTGTTTAACGCTGATGAGACGGGCCTAAATTGAAAAATGATACCAGAACGAACGTTCATATCTTAAACAGAGAAATCCTCTATCCACTTCTAAATTTCAAAAGATCGAATTACGTTATTTATTTGTAGTAATGCTTCAGGATATTTTTTTATTTAACCATTGGTTATTAATCATCATTTAAAACCACATTCGACGAAAGGACTCAATTAGGAAAATCTTTCTGCGTATTGAAGGGCTAATAAAGTAGCAATTGTACCACCAAAGACCACATCGTTAATTCAGCCATCAGATCAAGACATAATCGAAGCTTTTAAATCATATTATATACGCCATGCATTTAAATTAATCATAAACAAAATAGATGCCAATTCAGATTATACATTATTGAAAGCGTGGAAATATTTTTCGATTTTAAATTGCGTTGAAATTATTGATTCCTGTATTAAAGAGATGAAATCCTCCACTCTAAATGCATGCTGGAGATGTATTTGGCCTGAGGTTGTATTGAAAGAATCCAGATAAATTTCATTATTGAATGAATACGACCGCTTAATGAATATAGGTCGATCTTTGGACGGGGAAGGATTCGAAGACATCAACGAAATTAATGAATTAATAAACTTTGACTGACGAAATAGATAATAAAATGAATGTTTGACTTTAGAAAGATTAAATAAAGGATTGCAGTTGTTTAAAGAGTTGGAAACATATTTTATTCTTGACTTAGGGCTTCAGTAGACGTAGCTAAAGACTTTGATTGTAGTATTGCAACTTTGAAAGCTTTGCAATATTATAAGCAGCTTCAATATAGTTTCAGTCTTGTGAGTATAATACATGTTTACTTGCAATATTAAAACAACAAAGGGTATTTTAATTGAATAAAAACAAAATTGTATTTGTTTGAGAATTTTATTCGATGCTAATAAAGATTAATTATGCATATTGTATTGTTATAAGATAAGCATTTCATTAATATGACAAGTTTCCATGAAATAGTCCGATCGCGCTTGATTTCATTCGATTAATACTTATTCTTTAAATTCATATGGATCATCTCCTGCCACTTCCATGGAATTATCAGACGACATATATAGAGGTTTTCTGCGCGTCGGAGTTTCTTGATTCATTTGAGCGTTATGAGTTATTAGATCGTATGATTCGTTATTGGAGTCGGAAAGACTCGGATCAGCTTCGTCGCGTTGATTGTCTTCTTGGTCTTCGTCGATTTCGATGTATTTTTCACCGAAGACATACTCGTATTCTTTGCTATAATATGTTCCGAAGTAGCGTAGATAAATCTCCAAATTAGGAAGCCTCTCTTCGTAATCGTCGCCAACATTGAAGTCTATATTGAACGTATCTGTTATATCGATCGTGTTTTGATCATGTTCTGTTATGCTTTTGTTTGGGAAGTGTGTCGGTGCATGTGAGTGCATTCTATATGTCAATGCATAGAATATTGCATTAAATAGTCTCACATTTACCCCTGCGAAGCTGGTTGTTGTTTGTCCGGAGACGTCCATATTTCTTGCAGACATCTGAAACAAATAAATAATAAATACATGTTAAATGCATTTTTAATACACTCAATCCTGATACAAAACGTAAGCTAATCGGTATGCCAATATAAAATATTAAACAATCGCCAAACATCATAAATAATATCAATCAATCGCCAATTTATAAGTTCAACTTTTTGATAGATTTAACATATTGTAAATGGATGCATTTCTACGCCATTTAAATCGAGCTAAATCTAAATTTGCAGCGTTATTTTGGATTTGAGTTTATTTTTGAGCGAAAATTGCACAGCAAAAAGCATTGAAAATCTTGTTTTTTTATAAACTTTTCTGAACAAAAGCATAAAGACGGCACGCATTTTCGGCACAAAGTACGAATTCGCATTTCGCTAGCGTCCAGCATCCGTCGAATGATCGATGCACCGAATTAAATTTGCAAATACACTCTAAAATTCGATTTGAAACACGAAAGTATATTTCGCGCGACCTCTGCGCCCCAACAATGTTCCGCTGGATTAGCGGGACTCCTCCGCCGATTAGTCTCCGAGCGCGACTGCCCTTTCTTCGGTGCAACAGGTGAACAGCTGAATGAGAGGGTGGAACGGGAGGGTTGAGATAGAAAATCCTTAAATGCACAAGGATAAACTTATATAGCATCATCTCCGCGAGGTGCGATGTCCGCTTTCAGGCGTGGGAGTCCTCCATGCGAAACTCTACTTAAATGGTCTCAATCTGCTCTAATGCACTTAATATCATAATTAATATTCCAGAGATCAATCGTTAAATTAGCCCCGCCTAACTTGCATCGACGCTAATCACCCCAGTGCATTAAATGCGAATTTTGATTTAATTTTTATTAGAAACGCAATATGTCAGCATTGTTTGTTCTACGACATTAAGGTCCCGGGAAGAGTTTTATTGGTACTTAGGGGCGCATAAAGAGAGGCGGACGCAACAAGTGTCAATTCCGAATCCGTCGGCTTTGTCTACTTGTTGATATTAAATCCGTGGGTGGAAAATTGTATGGTTTGCGAGCATTTTTGCAATATAACTTCTCGATAAAAATTGCGAATGTTATTCATACAAATGCATGGGGACTCTTTTAGATGCTTCACAAGGGATTTAAACAGGAATTCTGGGAATTAACAACCGTTCGCAAATGAATTTCGCATTGAACGTATAATTTTTTTTATGGCACACGAATTATATTAATTAAAATCGTTTTTCCGTGGGAACGCTCGTATTAAGTACTAACGGATTAAAACTTTAAACGTTTTCAAGTCAAAATACCAATATGTCAATTGATGGAGGTTGTTACCTTAGGGGCAATGCCTCCCTGATTATACAAAATTGACCATTAATTAAAGAGATAAAAGAAAAACCATACAAATAAAAGCATGCATCTAGATAATATATAAAAATAAAATATATGTAGCATGGGCGATTTACCATCCCCACGCAGCGACATCTTCCATCTCTCTTCAGGTGCAATGTGTTATTTTAACAGCGCCATCTCTTGTGGCCCTGCGGAGACATTGCACCTGCATACCGACGGATCGCTTTTTGGGCGTGCACCGTTGCCGGTTGAGTGGTGACGCGCAGGAGGCGGGAGTCAGAGAGTCTTCGGTTGTCCTTGGCTGCGGGAAGTCGTTTCTCCTGCAGCCAGATCTATCTCTCTATATATCTGTAGTGAGGAATAAATAGTTATCTAGCGAAGAGAGTCTTTCCATTAGACGCCCATCTATTTCCATACGTTTGTCCAGCAACATCACAGCTCGATAGAATAACGGACCCGTGCGTTAACGCGAGTCAGAAGGATGATCATATTTGGGGATATCGCTGGTATATATGGAAAATAATACAGGAGCGAGAATGGATCCTTGGGGGGACACCCGCGGTTATGAGACGAAGATTTGAAAGAAAGGAGACAATTTTGGCGCGAAAGGAACATTCGGAGAGGTAGCTATCAATCATGCTTGTTACCTTTGAGAAGGGCTTGAACAGCAGTCCTTCGTGCCAGACCTTATCGAAAGCTTTGGCGACGTCTAGGAAGACGATACCTATTTTCATCTCCATGCCTTCGTGAATGAATTCGTTGACACGGAGGAATGAGCCCTGCGAAAGCTGAATTGTTCGCAGGGGAGGATATTGAGGGATTTTGCTTCTGATTCGATGCGTGTCAGGATTGTGGCTTCGAGGCAGAGCCATAACTAGGGCATGAAGCACCCTTGGCAAATATCTAACTACCGCCTCTCCCCCTCCTCCCGGAAAACTAATATTATTATAAATGATATATATTAAATACTATTATAATGTATGATTTAAAATAATATACAAACATAGTCTTAAAAGTATCAGACCTAACGTATAGATGGTGGTTACTGTTTTTAAAAAATGCTTCCGTGATCGTATAGATATTAGAAAATGCCGCAAAACGCCCGAAAAGTGGCCACAAAGTTTGCATGTCCAATTGGTCCACTTTTCGAACCGCTGATATGACGAATGAGCGCGACCCCATCGGATGCCATACCTAAAAATGTCCAATAAAATAAAAATCATGTGCAGCTTTCGACCGGGTCGGTATTCTGCGTTTCGCATCTCAAGCCCAGCTGCGCCCGTGGCGGGCGCCTGCTTTGCCATGCCCTTGTTACGGCCCTGCTTCGAGGATTTTGCCTGGGATGGACAACAAACTAATGGGACAATAGGAGGTTGTATCATAATCCCTGGGGGAGGAACGAGTTTCCAGATGGAGCTATTCTGGGTGGACAATCGGGAGATTTTTTCATCCCATCTGGCATTCCTGAAGTTGAGAACAGCCGTTTTTAAATTCTAAGTTATTGAGCAGAACTTTAGACTGAGGGTCACGATAAATTTGCCAATTTTTTCTAGCTCTGTTTTTTTCCTCGATAAGGGCTTTTATGCTATGGGGGAGATCTAGACGGTCTCGAGAACTTGGGGTGGAATAATGTGAAGCACTTTGAATGGCAGAATTAATTTGTTGAGTGAATTTATTAAGATCTGAGATCGAGTGCAATAGCCTTTTTATATGTTTCCCAATTGAAGATATATTCCATAAAGAAGATATTTGTGTCTAAAGAGATATCAATAATGATAGGGTCGTGATCTGAGGAGAGATCGCTGATCACTTGAATATTGTAGTTCCATTTATTTCTAATTTTTTTTAACTATAGGTATATCTAAGATATCATGGAATCTGCGGCGCTAGGATTCCAGATTTCTATTGAATTAGGTATATTTTTTATACTTAATAATAACGGGAAATTATTCCTACAAAGTTAATTCTTTCTCACTTTTTTGTTATGATATTGTAAGTGAACAAAATGGATTATGTTGTTGTCGACATTTATAACAATTTTTGAGACCTGTAAATAAATATTATACCAACGAGACTGAAAAACGTATATTTTTAATACTACAATGTTTCACAGTTGCAATACTTCAGTCAAAGTCTTTAGCGACGTCTACCGAAGCCCTAGCTAATTTACTTACTTACTTAGCTAACTAACTTGTATCGAAAATAGACGGCGCTTGTTTAATAATAATCAACGTTAACTACTTGTAAATCAAAAAGCAGCTTTGTAGATATGTATTTAATACCGTTATGCACAATTTTTATTAATATTCGCAACGTTGAAAGCTCCCGCTGCCTCCCGTACTATAGTATTTAAACCATTCCTGGATTTGCCAAATAATAAAAAGACATCATATGATATTATAGAAAATGCGTGATTTTTGTCTATATTATCTAATTTTCAGCGTCATTTATTAGATTAAACTCGGAAAATGTCTTTAAACGTATATAATAAATACCGCGCGCAATTTTACGCGCAAAAATACACGTCAAAATTCATTTTTGTCGAATATGTAAACAAGCGAGAATGCCTAATTACAGTTGAAATTCTGCGAAGTATCTCCGAAGATTGTCGATTTCTTCACTCTCAAAAGGCGACTGACTCACCGCGGTGTTTTGCAAGGTGAGTATGGAACAATCGCATTTTTTTAATATTAAATTTTCGTTATCTCTCATTTGTCGGAACAATATTTTGGTTCAAGATAAGGTCACTTAGACACTTAATAGTAAGGAACCTAATCCCGAGCCAAATTATCTAGTTAAATATCTAAGTAGAATTCCTTTCTACTGAGACACCGATTAAAAATTGCAAAATTCCCGATTCCCCGACAAATGATTTATTTCCGTCGCTGCAGATGAATACTTATACACTCTAATACTTTGTTGTGATACGTAATTATACTACGGAGGTGTACAAAAAATTTGAACTCCGTATCTATTATATTTCATATCGATATTCGCATTATTAGAGTCGGGGTGTAGTAAATACATCACCGGTAGGGAAAGGTTAATATAACAATTTGATCGATCCTCCGTAATATAATTACGAATCACATCAAAGTATTATAGTATATTAAACAAATGGACTTATTAAGTAATTTTTGATCAAATTTATTGGGATTAAAATTTTGGCTCGGGATTGGATTTCCCAGTCATGCAAAATTGGCCGGCTGAACGACAAGTTCCAAAGAAAACTCCGATTTATATGTATTAAATGCGAGGAGCCAGTTTGTCAACAGCATTTAAAAGCTAAGGGTTAATTAAATAACATTTTGGACAAAAATATGTTTTGTCTCTGCTATCCAATTTAGTGTGTGTAATATGTTTTCATCCCAATTAAATATCATGAGGAACACATCTATCGAGCTAAAAATAAGCTCAAAGAAATTGGAAATTCTGCAAAGATACTGAAATAAAATGATATATTATATATTGTGCTTCAGGTGAAATTCATTTTTCATTATATGGCTAATGGAAGCTGTGAACACTTTCAAAGGAGTGGATAAGATTTCTGCGCACTCCGTTGCATTTCGACGAACTTGTCAAAAGCTGTTTACATTGGCGTTATGTTCGATTCCGTGAAATAAAACGACTTTATAACACAGTCGGACTATTTATTTTTAAGCGGATTTATTACACGTTATTTGATGGATTTTAAAATGTAAAAATATTTATTCGAGATTTT
Organism: Stenopsyche tienmushanensis; assembly: GCA_008973525.1. NCBI lineage: Eukaryota > Metazoa > Arthropoda > Insecta > Trichoptera > Stenopsychidae > Stenopsyche > Stenopsyche tienmushanensis. The sequence goes on from WACJ01000190.1 coordinate 670,266, forward strand.
CAATATGATCTCACTGAAAGGATCTTGTGATTGGATTATAATCTCCAGCTAGTCTTGTGTAAGCCTCATATTGAGATTGAACGCAAGCCTCTTGAGGGTTGAACGAAAACTTATCATGTCTTCATTTATGTATTATCGAAAAATTTAAATTTAAATTACTGGTGGCAATAATGAACGCATATTGCAGACATGTTGAAAAATATTCGATTATGATTCACGTTGCATGTCTCATTGTTCTAGCGGTTTATTTTGATTTCAATGGATGTTTTTCATATGCATGCTTAAATGTAATGCGTAATTAATGAAATGTCTTCATGCTCGCTGTCTGTATTCTACAAGTGTATTGATTTTCTCGACAAACATCCGTCGCGAAAAGCATTTCAGTTACATTACATTCGGTAGATAAATGGTATGCCTGTGGATAGTCCCGCGATTAAGCGGTCAGACAAGTAACTAAATCATTGTGTGTTCAAATTTCAAATTCACAGACGTGGCTGGCGATCACATTAACAAAAATTCAATTTTTCCTCTCTTAAAAAATGTTTCATCGATCAAAACACCAAGTCAAATCCATTATTTGCATATTTCCTACAAAAAATGTTTGTATTGAGTAAAATTAAAAAATTGGGGATTTATCAATAAAAAAAATAGTATTTTGTTATGCAGGACGTTTATTAAGTATATTAGGTATTGTATTTGATTTATTAATTTTTGTGATCATGTAAAATATGATATTTTTTGGAGCAATCTTCAGAGCGAAGCGTCGATTTCCATTCGTAAGAGTCGCAAAAATATAGCGTTCGCTTTCATTATTTTTCAGTTTTATGTTCTGAACACACCATACAGTCTCTATAATTCCTCCCTGATCTACTATTAATATAATGGAGACTTCCATCTAACCGTTGATCGTGTTCAGTTCCAATTTGGCCTTCGTAAAATCGCGAAAGTTATCAATCAACAATTGTCAACGATTTTTTTTTAATGATTTATTGGCTTTCAATATTCTTTCATTTAATATTCCTTGTATAAAATATAAGAGTTCCCGCGAATCCCGGGATTAGCATACGCAATCCTGAATAAATCGGGATTAAAATTTTTATCTAACACAAAGGCTATTAAATCGAGACATTCCGCCGAAATCTGGACGCTACAGTGGCGTAACTACCAATTGACGAGTTTATGCGACGCCTAGGGGTAATAACTGTCTAATCTATATGAATACATACATACAGTGCATATATATTTTTCAAATTGTTAAATTAACCTTTCACTACCGGTGATGTATTTACTACACATCGACTCTAATAATGGGCATATCGATATCAAATATAATAGATATGGAGTTCAAAATTTTTGTACACCTCCGTAGTATAATTACGTATGACAACAAAGTATTAGAGTGTATAAGTATTCATCTGCAGCGACGGAAATAAATAATTATTCGGGGAATCGGGAATTTTGCAATTTTTAATCGGTGTCTCAGCATTAAGGAATTCTACTTAGATATTTAACTAGCATTTGAATATATGATGACATATTTAAAGACTAAATGACGAAACACTCGATACTTAAATGTTACTTCGGGCATATTTTCAAAATATCTTTATCTTTTTTATACTTTTATCTTTTCTTAAATAAATTCTTTCGCCTTCAAACTTTTTTTATATTAAATAAATGGACTTGATACTGGGATCGTCTAATGCAATCCCGAAATCCCGGGATTGAAATTTTGGTTTGGGATTTGAATCCCTAACCAGGATATACCGGTCTTCTTTGATAATTCGTCGATTGCCATTTTTTGATTTAATTGGAGTATTTTAAGACAACTTCATCCATTTTACTACGCCGTCCTCTCTCAGGTTTGTCTTCCAAGTTGATTTTTCGCGACATCAATATTGGATTTACCTAATAGTTCATAAGTTTTGACTAAATATGAGCAAAAGCTCAAACTAAATTCCCTCATTGGAAATTTCAATGTTCGGCCATTGGTTGCCGTACGACGGGGTTCTCAAGGTTTATGTGGCATGGCCGCATTAAATATTAAAAACTATTAACTTTAAACATATTTTTTACATATATTTACGATGACGTATTCTATAGCTATTCTAATATATAAAAATGAATTGGGTTTTGTTCGTTCGAAATACGTTGCTATATCGTTCATCGTATTGTGATAAAACTTCGTCCACTTATTGCTAAAGATTTCGCAAATAACACAGGCATAGTCTAATATATAAAAATTAATGTTTGTTTGTTCGTATTTAATGCGCTGCCATACCGTTCATTTGATTGCGATAAAACTTTTCCAACTTATTGTTTGCACTTTCTCAAATAATATAGATATAATACAATTAACTTACAGTAGATCTTATATATAAAAATCGATGTTTGTATGTTTGTTCATTTTTATACTAAAATCAAAAAACGATATTTTTTGAATTATTACTTCTGTGGCGGCAACGCGCTGGGTATCGGCTAGTCATTTATAAATTTTATCTATAATTCTAAATTTTAGCAGATTGTAAGTATATTTGAAGCCCTTGACGGTCGCTGAAATATCAGCAAAGGCCACTGTATGCAAAGGGTCGTACTTATTCCAAAGCAATGTATTGCTAATTTCTATTGAACGTTTACAAGATTTAATTCGATATTTACAGTGATCATATGTTCAAAATTGGGAGGCAAATTTAAGCTCATTTCCGTACCCGTTTATTCAAACTTGTTCCACCCCTATTTATTCAACCTTTGAGTTCGTCATATTGCCAGAATGTCTAAGCAGACGTAATCTGTCGTCTCGTCTCTATTTTATAAATTTACCGATGCAATATGAGCATCTTCTTTGAGAAGCAAAAGGAAATTAATTTTGTGCTTCAAGGGAATAAAGAGTGAAGTTATTTTTTCGTTAAGGAACCGGATGATGCATGCAGGGTAAGAGCAATCTTACATAATATTGAAAAAGATTTTTATCGTTGAGTTGTTTAATATTTGCTTAAAAAATTCAATCATGAATTGATTTAATCATTCTGCATATAACACGTTCCGCCCGGGTGATATCGGACTTTACATCGGACAATGGAGTCGGGATTTTTCAAGATAACACAGTATTTTTCATAAGGTGTTATATGCATTATAAGACGTGAAATCCAAACAGATGATTTCGATTGAAAATCTTTTATTGAGGATAAAGAAATTTTACAGTATTTCCAATCAGAATTGAACCAAAAACCGTTATTTTTTGAACTGAACCGAAACAAAAACTGAAACAGAAACTGAAAAACCGAGTTAAGAACTCTAAATCTTTGGGTGGTAATTTCCTATTACCTTCTATATATTTGAATAAGTAAGGTGAATATTTTCATACAGTATGAAAAATAAATTGATTTGACGAGTTTCCACGGCCGTAATGTGTTAATGCTCGTTACCAAGGCAAGAGATTATTTTCGAGCATTGAAGTCTATTCAGTTGTCTCACAAAGACTCAATGCAATGAAGTTAAATTGATGTTCAGCTTAAAATAGACGTATATAGACATATAGTAGACGCATGTTGATCTTTCGTAGACACAGGTATGTCATAATTATATTAATGCAATCATCTATACGATATTCAAAGATTTGTTTATGGGTTAAAAAATAAATTGAATATGAAAACAATTCTATTCGCAATTATTTAGCAGGATCCATTTTAATTTTTATGATCATTGTCCCAGACAGGGAAATATTTTTCCAAAATCCGGCTTTAACCCGCAGATGAGTAATCGCGCATATACGCGTCTTGCGTCGCATCATACATGGCAAGATCGTGCTGTAAAGGCACCCCTGCACGTCTGAATATGCTCAAATATCACGATCCATAGCGCTTAATTTTCAATGCCTTCATGTTCGTAACACAAACGTCGTCATCTTTTGAACCTTCTCAAGATCTATCCGTTACTTGGGGGTGGAAATTGACGATAAGCTCCGTTTTGTTGCACATACGGAGAAGGCCGCAACAAAGGCGGCTAGTATTGCGGAAGGTTGATGCCCAACATCGGAGGTCTTAAGTCTAACCGTAAAAGGCCAGGCTCAATATGGCTAGAGGGCAAAGGAGAAGTGCGATCAGAGTCGCATCAGCATATCACACAGTGTCAGAAGACGCAGTCCTGGCACTGACTGTCATACCGCCAATCGATCTGCTTGCAAAGGAAAGAAAAGCTATATACACTGGAGAAACCAGACAGAGCGCCAGGCACCACATCATGGCAGAACGGCAGAACCGATGGAACAGCCCCACCAAAGGCCGATGGACACATCGGCTCATTCCGGACCTGGAGACCTGGACATCCAGGGAACACGGTCAGCTGTCTTACCATCTCACCCAGGCACTCACTGGACACGGCTATTATGGTAGCTACCTGTTTAAAATTCAAAAGGAGGCCGGTCCGGAATGCCACCACTGCGGAGTGGAGCTGGATGATCCCGGCTGGCCTAGAGCGCAGAGAGGGACGCACTGTGAGAGGAGCTTGAAGTTAACTCACTCATACCCAGCAACATGGTCCCCACGATGCTAACCAATGCCAGGGCATGGAAATCCCTGTGCGGATACGTGGCGAGCGTTATGCTGCAGAAGGAGGATGCTGAATGACTGAGACGTCGGGCACACATTGAAGCATCCTCCTCCTCATCAACCTATGAGCGAGAAAACCCAGGGGACACATAAGAGGTCCCGAGAATATTCTACAGGATAGGACAATACGCTAAGTGTTAATTTTTTTGGGATATACAAAATTGATTGATTAAATCCTAGATGGGAAGTTATTCAAAGGAAAATATATGGAATTCGATAATAAAACAAGAAGCATTTTTTTTCTTATTATAAATTATTTAAATACATAAATGTGCATACAAGTGTTAAAATATTTTTAAATATTATTAGCGAGCACTCTTTGATTCATATTTTGTATTAAGTGCACGTATTAATGTTAAATTGGTGTTAATTTGCATTTGGAAATTAATTTGGTGATCATCAAAGAGTACTCAAAGTGATTTACGATTACGGAATATTTATATATTTCAGGATAGATTAACGATCACAGGTCGGTAGATTGACTGGGAAGAAATAGTTCAATTCGATGAGGCTAGCTAATGTCAGAAATCCGGCATACATTCCAGTACAGGTCAATCCAATTTTCCAGTCTAATCGAAATTTATTGCAAGCAAATGATATGTAGAGTCCAAAAAGCGTTGAAAGCAATGATATTGCACTATAGGATAATCCGCTTGAATTTATGTTTACCTAAAAAAAAATATTCAAAATAAGTGCAAAAATATATTTTATGAAATTGTAAAAATGCAGGTCTTTCAATAAGGGCGCTCTAAGTTTGTTAACAACTGTGATGTGGGTGAGCCCAATTATACTAGTCGCGTGCCGCTCTAACACCGATTCTGATGACCCACAGTTGCTGTGTCCCTCGATGATGACTGTCATACCGCCAATTGATCTGCTCACCCAGGAGAGACTGGTAGTACAAAAACGAGAAACACAGAAGGCGGCCAGAGAAACTATCATGGCGGTGTAGCAGTCTCAATGGGACAGCTCCACAAAAGGTCGGTAGACACATGAACTAATACCGACCCTGTAATTGTGGATAGCAAGGCAACATGACCAAATGGATTACCACTTGACCCAGATTCTCATGGGGCATGGCTGATTTGGCAGCTACCTTAAGATAATAGGTAAAGAGATAAGCCCGAAATTCCATCGCTGCGGAGCTGGGAATGATGATGTTGCATACACAGCATTCGTCAGCCCAGCGTGGAGCGTTGAAAGGGATACCCTATGTGAGGAGCTGATCCCAACAACATGATCCCATCAATGCTCAAAGATGCTGGGACATGGAATGCGTGGTGCAGGTACACAAAGTGCGTTATGCAGTAGAAGGAAAACGCCGAACGCATAACAGATAGCATAATCTTAGCTGAATAATTGATGAGCCCAGGAGGGACACATCGCTGCTATCCTAGTGCAATACTTAACTAGTAACCGGGTAGCAGCAGAAGAGGAGGGGGGTTTTAGTGGGTAGATATCCCACACTACCACAAAATAGTGGTGTCTTTTGAAGATTTCCTCCCTTCGGAAAAAAAAAACATCGGCGAGAAGGACTCCACAAGGGTTGGATGGTGATTGATTCCAAAAACAATTGCTTCTCCACAGCATGTTTATTAGCTCTACTTTGAACAGGTTGCGGCAGCGAGGCGTAGAAGACACAAACTCGAGCTTAGTTGCTTCCATTGCCCAGTTGCTATGGAAATTGAGGTAATTAAGCTATGGGCGTTGCTCCTATCACCATCTGGAATGTTATTGTGTTATGCTTCCAGAAAGTTCAATGATTCGCATTATTTTGATTCACGTTCAACGTTGGAAGTTTTCGGGATCGACCAAGCTTTGCTTCAAGATCGACCGGTCGATCGCGATCGACCGGGTGGGCATCCCTACCATAAACTGTTCTTTTAAACCTAAATAATAATTTGGTGGATATCTCACACACAACTTGTTTAATTTACATTTAAAAATCGAGCGTCCTTATTGTAAGACCCTATATATATATATATGCATGTACCCAATATTCTCCAGGAACAGCTGGATAAAAGACGGATTTAATGAACCATGGCAATCCTAAGCATAAAAGGATGTCAAAGGTATTGGACCCAATTGAGTTGCTGATGCCCATTGCGCCATGACCTTTTAAAAAAATCAAATATGTAAAAAAATATGTATAAAATCACGTTTATTGTAATATGCTGGTTTGAACCTTGATTGGTGACGATGATTGAAGCAACTGCCTCTGGTACGCTCGTCCCGGCTGCCAAAAATGTTAATCCCATGACGGAATCGGGAATATTTATGGTGTCACCTGATATTATTGTATAAGATAATCAAATATATTTTTCATCTCAATAATTAATAGGGGACTCTGCTTTCCCTCATCGATAATAATTCATTCATACCTATCACAGTGATCATCCATGCCACGAAATATGACGTAAATCCGATCCATATGATGCACATGAAGAACGTCAGGACGAAGAGCTTCTTGTATTTTTTGCAATTCGGTATCGTCAGCCACAGGATGAAACCAATAGGCCAAGTGGCAACCCAAAACGCCTTCCCCCATTTAGTTGATTTCTTGGGCCATTCCCAAATGCTGGAATATTCTTTCCCGAAAAAATAAATCACATAAGAATAACTATGCCGTATGGAAGCATAATAAGCTGTAAATATTAAATAAAGACACAAATGCGCGAATCGTTATGAAATAACATTTTTATGGCATTATCGCACATCGATCGCATTGCTAAATATATGTTCGCTTCGGCTCATTAGTTAAACCTCTCAATATACCTTCTTCTTCTTCTTCCGGTTGTTCTTCTTTTTTGATCTCATCGTTGTTGTTGTCCTCCACTTTTACCGATCCGTTCTCGGCCAGATCCGCTTTTATGGATTGATTTGATCCGTGCTCTGAAATGATCTTCGATTAAACAAATGTCATTTGTCAATTTGAATTTATGGATTTAGGCGTACCTTTCTTCAATAGGGGTGTCACTTCTGTGTAGCCTTTGGATTTTTTACCCTTGCAGCAGCCGCCCTTGGCTAATTTGTTCATGGACTCGTTGAAATACATTGCTGAAAAAAACCGCCAAAGTTAATTTTCTCAATGAATTTGTAGACATGAAAAAAATTGATCATCGTTCTATGATATAATAATTTTATTTGAAAGATCGAAGTCCAATCAAATCTTTGGGGGAGTCTTCTCCTTCGTTTAAAATTACGCCAGAAATGTTGCAGGCAGCAGACATATTAGGCATTTCAAAAATTCTGCATATACATAGCATATTAATTGAAAATTTTGACATGGGAAAGCTGTGCGCATGATGGGTGCCGTGTTTGCTCACAATGAAACAAAAACAGTTCGTTTGCGTGAGGTTCGTTTGCAGATAATACTTGCTTATTGCGCCAGATAGGTCTGCATAAAATCTTCGCAGCATTTCAAATATTATCTTATCCAAATATAATACAAGAAAAATTGAACAGGATATATATAATAGATGAAGCCACTAGACAGATAATCGATATCAAGCTTGAGAATCTTTGAACCAGTTTTCATTTTGATGATGACGGTATTTGACGGTAACTGTGCGTCAATGAATTAAATGAGATTATCACACAACTGCATTTTCAAAAACGACATAAGTTGGTACTTAGGACATAGGATCAAAAAAAGCTTTAAATGATCGTATTAATGATTAAGCGAATTCGAATCGTATTCTTTATGTTATGTTTCCGCGGGAATGTTTTACATTTTTTTAAATCAAAATTTGATACGAAACGAAATATATTTGATTGTGTTGTTTGAGTCCTAAAAAATAACATCTCAATTGTTGACCTACCCAATATATACAGTGCATATGCTGTGACCAAAATTAGTGCTTCATACCACTCCACCCTATCGTCTTGGAGGGTGAATATGAGCGATACAACTGCTATCCCGTACATCATAGAGTCTCTGGAAATTGCCCACCAATCCAAATCGACGACCTGAAAAAATTATCAAATATATTTATGCCCTCGTGTATTATGTAAGACGTATATTATGTAAATAACGTATTTACAAAGCCATTATTTTAAAAAAAAGATCGTTACTGGGGATGATAAGTGGGTCCTCTACAACACTCCGAGAAAGAAAAACAGTGGCTTTCTTCAAATCAAGTACCTGTTTTTATTCCTCGACCGTCATTGTGTAAAATATAATTTTTTTCTCCGAATAACAAAAAATGACATTTCTTTCCGCTTTACCTAATATTTTCATTTAAAAATTGTGCATCGAAAAATGAAAAAAATAACGATTTGATGCCCCATAGAACGTTTTACGGGAAATTGCGGAATTTCAGCGAAAAATGAAATAACGAAAATCTCCTCGATGAAGGCCTGTATCGATTTATAAGGTTGCATCGCCAACATGAAGTGGGTTATTATTCATGAGTCGCTTGAAAATATGGGTCATTTCTATATCGAATCGATGACATTTAGTCGAGATAATGCAATATGCATCCGGGAAACAAGCCACCAGTTGCTGAAAAGGTTTTCATACAACCTCACTTACGCCTAATCGAATCAGTAGCAATAAAAATTAAAGCAGATTAAGTTCAAATTTGCTATGCAAATATAACCATTGAACATAAGCGTATTGTCCATTGTAGTGATGAAAAAACTCCCTCGTGAATGTCTCAATCATTTAGTCGATCGATTGAGAACTAGGTCAATAATCGTATCCATCGTCAATTCTCTAGATACATCGTTTTACAGCTGAATACGTTTTCTGAATTATACATGTTTACTTGCAAAATTGAAAACACCATGTTGGTCGGAGAGAGAGGGATAACTTGTAGCCTCTCCGTCTCTGTCGCACACGCAAACACGCTACGCGCATGTGACGAGCTGTATCTAGCGTATTAGTATGTAGTGTGGGCGATTTACCATTCCCACGAAGTAGCGACATCTTCATTTCAGGTGCAATATATTATTTTAACAGCGCCATCTCTTGTGGCCCTGCGGAGATATTGCACCTGCTTACCGACCGATCGCATCTTGCGCGTGCACCGTTGCCGGTTGGCTAGTTACGCGCAGGAAGCGGGAGTCGGGAGAATCGTCGGTTGGCCTTGGCTGCGGGAGGTTGTCCTTCCTGCAGTCAGATCTCTCTCTATCTATCTGTAGTGCGGAATAAATAGTTATCTTGCGAAGAGTCTAACGCGTAGTCTCTCGCGAAGAGAAGAACGTTACAAGTACGTGCCATAAATCAACCAGTACCATTTTTATATATTACACAAACACAGTTATTTATAAAAAAAATTAAATGATCGACATCCAGATGCAGGCTGAAACAATTGAAGAATTCCATTTGGATGTGCGAAAATGACTTCTCGCCATCAGGGTACTTATTACAGGGGGTGTTTCGATAGAGGAGTGGTGCCGGACTGCTGTAAAGTAGGCTTGGCAGTTATCTTACCAAAGCCAATAACCAGGGACCACGAACCCAAGGCGAATCGCCTTATCGTGCTCCTCCCGACGCTTGGGAAGGTCCTGGAGAAGTTGATCGCTCCAAGACTTTATTTGGTCTTGAAGTTTGAAAGGCCACTTTTCTCGTGTCAATATGATTTCCGGCTCGGTCGATTGCCATATATGACGTTCTCCAGGGCATGGTGGGTTGTCGATGATTCTCGTCAAGCTTCATGCGAAGCGAGTCCCGTCCAAACTGGTGACCTTCATCAGGTCGTATTTTGAAAACGGATCCGTTGTCGCCCAGGCGGGGGACGATATCACGGTCAGAAAGCTAAGCATGGGCTGTCCACAAGGCTCTGTTCTTGGACCAGTCACGTGAAACGTCCTATTGGACGACATCTTTGACCTGGAGCTGCCGGTTGGGTGCGAATTATTCACGTAAGCGGACGATCTCACCCTGCTAATAGAGATTAGGTCGAGGACCCAAATTGAATCTCTGGCCAGCGAAGCCCTGGAAATGATCATCGGCTGGAGTCACTTGAACAAACTTGCGTTTCGCCATCCAAGTCGCAGAGTCTCCTCTTAAAGGGGCGTCTGGTGTGCTATCCAAGCATCCACATGGGTGGCCGAAATCGGTCTCATATCTGGGGGTCACTTTGGATGAAAGACAAAAAGCCGCAGTCACCTTCGGTAGAATGGCGAGGATCTCGGCTAGCGACTGGAGGGGGTATTTTCATCAGCATCGTCGCTTACGCGGCTGGCGTATGGACCCACAGGACCAGCATACAGATGATGCTGAGAGGGCAACGGTCACCCCTTATACTAATCACCAAGGTACTCCGCACTATATCCAGTGTGGGTCTGCCGGTGTACTTCCGCTTGATCTGGAGATCCAGTGCCGTATGGCAAAGTTTAAAGGCGAAATCGGTGAGACCCCAGTAATTGGCGGCAAATGCATCCACACACAGATGCACAGGCCGCCACCTTTTCCTGTTCTTTCAAAATATTAGGTACCGCATGCGGTGTCGCTGGGCCGTCCCGGATTACTGGACGTCGCAGTTCCTCACGGGACACGGGTGGTTTAGGGCCTCTCTCCGCAGGTTTAAAATTTCCCCTTCCTCCGAGTGCCCATGCGGTGATTCGTTCATGGACGCAGAACATGTTCTGTGGACATCTCCGGACATGGCGTCCGATCGCGAGGCGCTATTTCGTTGTGTCAGCGGTCCAGGGTTTGGACCGGTTGGACACGGAAACCTTGTGGCCACTCCCTCTAATTTTAGGGCGTTCAGGGCTTTCTGCCATAAATTTGAGGAAAAATGCATTTCTGGGGCCTTCTACGACTTCGATAGGGTTATAGAACCCCCCTCTCGGTTCTCAATTACTCTTTTCCCAATATAAATATATGTATATCATAGTCTTCGCAGGACATAATTTTTAAATTCTTCGGTTTTTGCACCTTAATGTGCACTTTTGATGTGGGGGCTGGCATGGCCCCGAATAGCGGGGTTAATAAACAGCTCCGGTCAGTGGAGGCTCCCATGTATCCGGGTACTTATTTTGACCACTAATAGATAGAAAGGTTTTGTTCATACAAGTCAAATGCAATAATTTGTATTTAATTTGAAATGACGTAAATCCAACTGAGGGTGTTATTCATCGAAGCACTGTTAAAAATTTTCAGCAAATTTTCGAAAATTGAAATAAAAAATATTCGTCTACGGCGTACATTTTTAATACAATTTTCATTATTAAAACATGTCACCCTTTGTGTAGTGCTTCATGACGTGGTAAAGCCGTGTTCTCAAAGGGTGTGTTAATTATTTTTTAAACGATGCAACGAAGTAGGAAAAAAATCGACTTTTTTATCGAGGTAAAAGGCAATTTGGCATCTTTTTCGTTTTATACTTTCAATTAAATGCGTTGAAATAAGTCGGATTGCGAAATACATGAAGTCTCTCTTAAAAAATAAATTAAAATGGCAAATATTCAAATTGGATGCGTTCTAATACGGACTCGTAGCGCTCATCGTCCATGGATTAAGCATTCATCCCCTCGAAACAAAACAGCCCTTAATTCGATGTTAAAGCACGATCAACAAATATTACATAGTGCCATTTACAAATAACTGTTTGTGTAAACACATAAATGAAACTCTGATAACATTTGAATTCATCATTGTAGGTGGTGTTTTCAGCAAATAATATCAAAAGTGATTTTATAATAAACATATTAACCAAAGGCACGTCTGTTGTTTGAATGCGCGATTTTAACATGCAAATATTGATTATAATTGAATCCGGTTGATCTGGTACAGTTTCCTATCGCCAAGATGATTTGATGATGATGGTGGACGGTGATGCTTATTAAATAAACGTGTTCTAAACGACTAATAGGAAAAATGATAATTTATTACATTTCAGTAGTGTTGTTAAAATATTTTTGTAAGTATTTTTGTATGTTAAATTGTTCTCCAGTTAAAGACAAGTGCAACAAACCACAGTCTCAAACTTTCGCAAGAAGTGTGGTTGCAGCAGTCCAAATTGAATAAATGATAATAGTAACTTTTAAAATGACCGTAAAACATTTAATATAAAGCTTATCGTTTGCATCATTTAAATTATGCATGTAGGAAGATCAAAACGGTCAGTTTATTTGGTCCCGCTTGTTTTTTCGGCCATTTTGTTCAGTCATAGTAAATTCTTCCGATGGAGGAGTTGTTGCGCTTAGTTACGACGAGTTTTAGATAATATGCCTCAAAGTGGGTTAGGTTAGGTCCCCTTGGTAAGAATTAATGTAAAACTAATTTAGCGTTCCCCTGGAGGAACCAACTTCTGCTCAACCTGGTGACTGAGCGCAATTCAAAGCGCGAAACCATAATAAATATAAAGGGGGTGTAAGGAAAAAAAAAGGGGGGGGGGGTCAGCCACGCGGCTGCAACGCTGTATGTGTAAAACGCGAGAAACCTTCCAGCTGCAGCCTTCTGCTGACGCATTTGCTGAGACGCATTTGCTGTGTGGTCGACAACGAGTGTTATGTGAGTTTATGACTCTATCTTTATATGTGGGACTCTATTCTACTGGAGCGGACTAGCGCTTGGCGTAGTAGCAAAACGTGTTGAAAGCGCTGAGGGCGTCGGGTAGAGTCATCAGATCTTTGTGCCCCACTGGTCCCTCACATGGCCCGCGCGGACACGGCACAGAAGCGCCTCCCGCTCAGCCCCCATGCCTTCGCACGACCACAGAACATGTTCTGCGACCATGCTCGGGGCAGTGCATGGGCAATCCGAGCTATCTGCCAGCCCAAGTCTCATTAAGTGGGCACTAAAATGACCGTGACCCGTGAGGAATTGCGCCATCAAATGATTGGGCGCAATCCCCTTGGACTGGAATAAGTGGCGGCCACTTGTAGAATTGGACCATCTGTCCTGCCACGTTCCTGTAGCCGCGTTTTCAGCCTATCTCCTCAGAGACGCCTTGTCGTCGATTAGCTCCACCGTGAGGAGTTAGTCGCCAACCTTCACTGCCTGGCCCTTCCGCCATCTGTAAACTGCGGCCATTACCTGGAGTTTCAGATCCATTGGGAGGACTCCCGCTAAGACCGGTAGGCTGTCCGTCGCCACCGTTCGGTAAGCACCCGTCAGTCGCATCAGCGGCGAGCGTTGCGCCGAGCTAAGTCTCCACAAGTAGGTTAACATGAGGTCAGACTGACCCGATCGTCCCAGTTTGGGGCCGGCACCATACACCATAATGCTGACGTACAGGACCTGGTATGCTGTGTGCATGCTGCGCCTGCTGATGCCCCAATCGGGGACGTTGAGGGCCTTTTTTGTGGCTTCGTTGACATGTTGGCCAAATCTGCATCCTCTCTCGTTGGTTACTCCCAAGTAGTTGGCGGATTCCATTCAAGGAATCCGTGTTCCACCCACGCTGCTTCTTGGTACCGGTTTTTCTTGCGTCTGTTACCTCTGAAGTCCCCCTCGAGTACCAATTCCACGGACTTTCCCGGGGCAAAGGCTAGTTTGTTTAGAACACTCCAGTCCCAGAGCGTCTGTACCGCCTTGTTTCCTCTTCTTCTCGCCTTTCTTGCTGAGTTGCCGGCTATCTTTAAGGTGAGGTCGTCGACGTAAGCGATCAGTTCGCATCCACTCAGTAATTGTCTCACCGTTGGTCTCGTTGTCAAAAGCCCCCTGGAAGTCCAGAGACAGGGCGTAAACGTATTTATTCTTCCCCCTGTTCTCTTCGAGCGTTCACAGAACTCTGCTGATAGCGTCCACCATGGATCTGCCTGGTCTGAACCCGAACTGTCTTTCCGACAGCGGATAAATGCCCCCGTAGATATTAATCTGCTCTCAAAAAGACAGAAACACTATCTGAGACGGGGCTGAGACTTGGGTATGTCACTACACCCCAGAATCCAAAAGACAATCCTAAAATAGCTCGCGGTGGAGGTCCATAACACTGGCATACAAAAGCTGGTGACCCGACTACAGAAATGTCTCGATCTCGACAGCGATTACATTGGAAAATAGTTTAATATATTTGTGAAGTATTCCGTGAATTTTAATTAAATACAAGCATTTTTCGAGCTTATATAAATGTTGTAACCTTACTTTCTAGACGACCAAGTTTTGATCGCAATATTGATTCCATATATCTCTACTTTCGTCTAACGCGACGACTGATCTTTGCAAGAAATTTACGCGCCAAATTTATTTATGTTTCGTTTATGGTTAAATTCCAGACTCTGTCATTATACAATTCTATAGAGTATGTGACCTCTTTTTTTCGCGTTTGGACCTTCATTTAGGTACAGGAAATTCCAAGAACGGAGCTTCGTCTTCAGGGAAGCTTATTAAAGTTTATGCTTGTGTTTAATTCCAATCGAATCACCTATTGAAAGCATTGATCCAACCGCTTTTTTGGTCGTCACTTTGACATAAGCTCTCATTAGTAATGGCATTTTATTAATCATTTTACATGTTCTTTCGACACCTTTATAAATTCATATTGTGTAGCAAAATGCATCGAAATTCCAAGTCCACGTTGTATCTGTGGTTTGGTACGTATGTATATATATATTGTACGTATAAAATACTCAGTACACCTGGATGTAATTATATTATGTGCTTAGATAATCTATCCTAAACAATTTAAATCACGCTCCTGTAATCCTACGATTTGCTCGAAAGCGGTCAAATATTGCATGTTAAACAGAGGAGGGATTTGTATTGTGTTGCAGGGATATCATCATATCGATACTTCAAATTAAATGGCTTACCTGTTGCTATTTTTATTTAATTGCATAACATATCAAATCATTCAATATTCAATTAACCATTACATATGTTAAGTCGAATCTTTTGGTTTGCCGTATAAAATTGTCATAATTGGGTTGATTTAATTAATTGTGGATCATTTTATGCTTTGAAAATTAAACATCGCATTAACAATGTGAATATAAACACAAATAATAAATTACTCAATAAGTTCGTAGGGGTTTTTTTTATTGAAGATATTGCCAAAAAAACGACTCCAAATGAAATAGAAAAATGTTGTTCTTAGACATTTCAAGCTTTAATATCTATGGTTAATTATTTCATCGTCTTTTTCGATCATTTATTCGGTGGTGACTGATTTTAGCCTCATTGAAAATGGTTTGTTGTTGGCGAAAATGTAGGTCCTTCGGAAAATTCTTCAACGGCGCATTCATCATTCATTAAGTAAGATATTGTCTTATAAAAGATGGCATTTTGTGAGATTTTGTGGAAAATATTACCTCGTATTTTTATGATATAAATTCATTTGTACAGGATGCGACAGGAAAACTACCTTATTTTAAAAATGAATTAGCGTTAGTGGCATTCAGACGAACCAAATAAAACACGTAATTGATATATTTACATCTGAGACGCATATTTACTCGTTACAGCCGAAGAATTATTTTCAGAAGGCTTAATTAATAAGGCATTTTGATTAAAAATATCAAAGACTTTAGAGGCATTCTTTATTATTTGCACCCTCTGAAATAACTTTTCACGCTCAAAACATAGACTGTATTCATAGCCTTTACGTCATCAAACACACAACAAAGTTAATTTAAGCTATATTCGTTAAAGAAATTAATTTATTCTTTAGGATTTTTCGAGGTATATTTAAGGGGTCTGTTGGTTTAAATCGAATTCAAATGGTTACATTTTTACCGAATACGTAATATTCAATTTGATATTTCTCTAATTAAAAATTACTATTTTGGTCTTTCGACGGGTCTTTTTCTTCGGCGATTTTTCCCCCCACGTACAACGTTATTAATAATCCATGGGTCTCAAAGATTTATATAAGCATGCGAATAAATCTCCGCGATTTCTTAAATTTATATAATACAAATATTCTTAATTTAGATTAATTTTATAGGAATTATGTAACGAGATTTCCCAAAAAAAATTGGTTTAGATTCGTATATTTAAAATCATCAGAATTTATGTCTGGAACAAAATTCCTCTCAAAGATCTTATGTTCTTTTTCTTTCAAATTTTTAGCACTTCACCGACTTAATTAAAATAGTATTCATAGAAAAATATTAATATTATTTCAATAAATCCGTTAATAAGATCTTGACTATTTATGGAATTATCGTACTAGTATCATTAAAAAATCTGCACATGGAGAGCTTAACTCCAACAAATCCAAGAAACATTGTAGATTTCTGTATTTGAGCCAAGGGACGACATCAACGACATCTATGTGAATTTTCCATAAGCTCTTTTAGCAAAATCTGTTTTATCGACTAGGTTTGATCTCGATTTCGCAGTAGATATATTCCATAAAAAAATCTCCAGAATAAAAATCACATTAAAATGCTGCTTTTTCGCGTGATTAACATTTTAATATTTCCCTGCCGCACCCTGGTGAGAAAATTTAAAGCTCGACCACTTTAATGATATAAATTATTTTAAAACATAATAAATAAAAACTTTAAACATCTCTCTGTAACATGAAAAAAGAATTGACTTGATATTCCCTATACTGTTTGTGTTATTCATTTTTAAAATAAGGTAGTTTCCATGCCACACCCTGTACTTAAAAATGCATTACACTATTTAATGTAGTATTTTTTTTGTTAAATATTAAAACCGCGTAAATCGAGGGCCAAGTATATATGGCTTAAGAAATTACCTGTCCGGCTAA
The DNA here is from genome assembly GCA_008973525.1 of Stenopsyche tienmushanensis. NCBI lineage: Eukaryota > Metazoa > Arthropoda > Insecta > Trichoptera > Stenopsychidae > Stenopsyche > Stenopsyche tienmushanensis. Next base: position 687,484 of record WACJ01000190.1, read on the forward strand.
AAGCCCACAGCATGCAGGAACTGCCAACACATTGAATACCGCAGATCCGACGATCGTTCCTACTCCAAGATCGCCTTCCGTTATAAATGTTCCAACACAGTTGATGAATAGTTCAGGACTTGAACTGGCAGCAGCCATGAAGGTCGCTCCAGCCACATCTTCAGTCATTCGAAGTTCTTCAAAGAAATAATAAGATTATTTTTGAAAGTAATTAATAATTAACGTTAATTTACATAGCAGTATTTTTGGGATGAGGTGGAAGAACGTCGAACAGAAAGACTGCTTTGATAACCTCTTTTTTATACACGAGAGAAAGATCTGGCCGCGGGAAGGACTCCCTCCCGCAGTCAAGGCCACACGTCACCACCCAACCGGCAACGTTGCACACAAAAGAAGCGATCCTGTCGTTTTTACAGATGCAATTTACTCGCAGCGTCACACAAGATGGCGCTGTTAAAATTAACATATTGCGCCTAAAGAGAGACGGAAGATGTCGCTGTTAATCTCGTGAATTAAATATATCCAGATTAACAGCGCATGGGGATGATAATTCGCCCATACTAAAGATGTAATGCAGGGAGGGGGGTGCAATTTAGATTCTTGCCATGGGCGCATCATACTCTAGTGACGGCTCTGGTATCAGATTACTAAATGCTAAAAAAATATACCCACTTGCACACATTTTTTCGATTGCAGGGACGAAGTAATCATCACATACAATGGCAAGCAGTACAAAGCAATAGCATGATATAAGACAATGTCCAGCAATCCATCCCTGAAAACATTTAAGAAGACATTAAAAAAAATCATTCATTCCCAATATTGTTTTGTCAACATCCAATACTAATCCATACCGCTTGTCGTTGTTCTCTCGTGAATCCATCTGGTGGAAAATCCAAAATTGCTGGAGGAGTACAGTTCCTGGGTTCCTCTACCGCCAATAGGTGTCTGGAGTGAGATTCTGCAATCGAAATTACAGTACACTTAGGTCTGTTTTTATGCGATAGATACGTTCCACGATGAGCCGCATATAATCGCATAAAAAAAGACTTTAACTATATAGAAAAATGATGGATCGGTTCCATTATTTTTTTAAACCCGCATAACTTCAAATTCGCATAAAAAAGATTCGCATAAAAAGAGACCCACGTGTATTTGTTTTGACATCATAATTTTGTATACATCTATTACATATACATAAATGAATGTGTGTGGTTTGCGGTACGTTTGTTTCGCATACGTTTCTATACCATTCATCCGATCGCAATGAAACTTTGGAGAGTTGTTGTGCGCATCGTCAAGAATGTTTTTGAATTAGTACAAGCATTGTTTGTGTATGCAATTTATTTTGCGAGACGCTTTCCTGTGACGATACGTGAATCCTGAGCGATACTATTCAATATTGGCGTGTTTATTGTCTATTCCTAGCAAGACGACGCTATATGTCATACAACTCGAGAAAACATTACAAAAGAAAACCATCTTGGCTCTTGCTCTTGTTATTTGATTGCAGCTTAGTTTTCAAGTATACGCCTAAGAATCATCGCATGAAAGCGCTCGAGTCTAAAATCCAAATCTCTTGCTGCATTGCCATTTTCTAATAAAACTTAAAGACTCGTTATGTTTTATTCAATTAGAATGCCTCTGCAGAGGATGAAGAAATTGATACTTCCAAGTATCGAACAGAAAAAACTCAAGATGCAATGATATAGAGCGATCAGTTCAAGGAAAAGCAGGGATGATGTGAACTTTATAGAGGAACAAAATATTATTAATACCGATAATAGTAGCTTAAACACGCATGGGAGAGTTTAAAATTTGAAGGCGCTCTTGTACAATAGAACTAGATGCTATTTGTAGAACTGCTCCTCAATTTTCATATGCTATTTTTTGTATTTTTCATTAAAGAAAATCTATTTTCGCATAGTTTTGCTTTTCACTCTTCACAAACATTCAAATTTGTTAATAGAAATGAGCTAAAACATAAGACTGTGTGTTGTGTAATATATAATAAAATTGGTACGCTACTAGTCTAGTGGTTGCTGCCGCTTGGAATTTCACATTTTCGCATTATTCAAGACCTTTTTTCATATGACGCCTATACAAGTTTAACTTTGTGTTTCCATGAGAACCTAGGATGCCCCCTAATACTTTGGAATCATACTGGAGTTCTCTTAGATGAGCCAGATTATAAACAACAAATTCTACGGCGAAACCTTGATGAATGATGCATATGCATGCAAAAGTCGATTGATAACAAGAAATTACAATAATATGGGTAATAAAAAAGGGACACTCATTTTAAATGGAAAACTCTGAAAAACTCTAATATATATAGTATATATATATATATGTATATATATATATATATATATATATATATATATATATGCTTTTAAAATTGTTATATTAACCGTTCCCTACCGATGATGTATTTACTACACCTCGACTCTAATAATGGGAATATCGATATGAAATATAATAGATGCGGGGTTTAAAATTTTTGTACTCCTCCGTAATATAATTACGAATCACATAAAACCATTATAGAATAAAAGTATTCATCTGCAGCGACGAAAATAAATAATTTGTCGGGAAATCGGGAATTTTGCGAGTTTTAGTCCGTGTCTTAGCAGAAAAGTTGTTAATAAAATGGATAAAGATGTCTATCAAGAATTGAATGTTTGATAGAGATGATATCTATGTATTGGAACAAATTCATTATAAAATTAGTCTGGATCAAATATGGTATTATGACCGATCAGATTAATCGATTTTCTATTTCAGAATCGCGGTTTCCTATCGAAAAAGTAATCAACAGTGAAATTTATATATCGAGATTATGCCAGCGCGTTTATCTGTCTGATATCACTGCAGAAGTCAGAAAGACGATGCTATCTGTCACCAATTATAAAATAATCATTTATAATTCGAATGCATTGTCAGATTCATTGGATTATTAACGAGAGTGTGTAATTGAAGCTCGTTCGACGATTGATTTAATCAAACAAAATTTGTTCAAAGGTACTTTGCAATCTGATAATGGCGATTACGACTCAATGTTATAATAGCACTGAAGGGTATTAATCATGCCAGTGTATACTGATAAGAAATGCCTATAAAACCTTTTTATCCATTAAAGAAAATCAGCGTGATAAATGAGTGCCCCGCGAACTGTCTCCAACTGCTTGAAACAAGAGAGTGAACTCTAAGTCTTGGCCTGAGTATGCTTTATGAACCTTGGTTCTAATTTTAAAAAAATGGTTAGTCATTGGAGTCTCGCAGCTGGTTAACTCAGTCTGAACGCATGTCGTGAATAAATCTGTTTTTTTGGCACCTTTTTTCGGTAGTCAAATAGACCATCCATGGACCTAATTATAATTGATCGATATTTTTATGCTAATAATCAGCAAACACTTACGTTTTGAATGACCTGTTATTAATTTATCCGCGACTTAAGTGAATTATATAAAGCTATTTACAATGAGAGAACCTTCACACATTTGATTATATCTTATCATCTTCAAATTCGATAAATCTATTTAGAATTGAAATGGTTATGTGAGGTCATACGCCGTTATTTTGTATTAAATCTTCCTTATTTATAGTCATTAGATCTATGAATAAGGATGTATTTGTTGAATTAGTTCCATTGTTATTGGATTTTGATAAATAGGAACCGAGGTATTTCATATCAGCTATCAACGAACCGACTTTAAAATATCCTCCTAAGGTTAAGATAATCAAAATCAATTGGCATTGATGGACAAATCAAATCTTTTCGGTTAACTTAAAGGATACAAATCCTCAAGGATTGTTTACCTAAGCTAAATTTGCAAATGTGCATGGAAATGATAATCTTTCGCATTCATATCGATACTGAAATTTTATCGCAGAGATAAATCAAAATTTAATGGAACACGCCAGATTTTAGAGATTGATAAACCAAAAAAGATTTTCACAAAGCCACGATAAAAGCAAAGGTACGTTGGCTGAAATGTGACTAGAAGAAACACGAAAACAACCAAAAAAAAAATCATTTCTAAATGTTTTTTTTATCATGGATGATGAATATCAATAGAAAATAATCTGCACGTTGATAAACATTTTTATTATTGTATATTTACGCCACAGACATAATCTGCACAATATGGCTATCTTCATAGGATGCTAAAGTAAATATTTGCCAGAGATCTTTATTAAAACGTGTTGCTACACTCGTCGAAGCTAATATATGCAGTAAGTACTAGGTTACTTGCCACTTATCCCTATATTTTGCTTTTTTTTAATAAAAGTTACGATAAGTCGAACCACAAAATTGGAGGAGACGTGCATTAAACGATTGTATTGACCCGTTGATGAGTTATCGCGCATATGTGCGTTTCTTGCACATTGTGTGCGAAGATTGTGAATCGGAGACAGAGACGGATGTCTTGCGTCTCATCTTACACGGCAAGATCGTGCTGTAAAAGTACCGCTACACGTCTAAATATGCTCAAATATTGCTAAAAGCGAACGAAGGTCTGAAATTAAGTTAAATTTAGAGGAGGCTTGAGACACAATTTGGTGATGCTACTCTAAGAAAGACCCAAGTGTTTGATTGGGCCCAAAAAATTTGCAAAAGTCTGAATTTCGAGTAACAGTCTGCTAGAAAAGTGATGGTTACGGTATTTTGGGAATTTATAGGTATTTTATTAATTGATTTTCTACATGACAGACATGTGGTGAATGTCGTCTACTACTGCCAGCTATTAGATGACGCTAAGGATGTTTATCGTAACAAAAAACGAAGGTGGGCAAAAACAGCTTCGTCGATTTGCTCATTAAGCGCCGCTGGGGTAACCCATTTAAAATGAGTTGGGTAAGCAGCTTACCCTGTGTTGCATACTCGTGAAGTGGAATGTGGAACTTCTAATTACAGAAAAAGCAGGAGGAATCTATGCGAAAGGCTACACCACACAGGTTATGTTCGTGATGGCAGTGACCTAGCGTAGTAGTTCCCTTGAACTTTGCACGCAGGAACCTTGTCTCCTTTGGAGGACGTGGAGTCAAAGGGGTATCCTAGTCACCGCCAAATCCACAGAGATTCTGCAAACGACCTGCGAAGACGCGCTGAGGAAAACCAAGAAATGGCTGACAGGAGCTGGTCTGGAGCTCGCTGTTGTCCAAAAAACTCTGAATAATCTGGCCAGGTTGATGCCCAATATTGGTGACCCAAAAACAAGCAGGAGGTGGCTCTACAACTAGTTAGTGCACGTACTGTTGTACGGCGCGCCGATATGGGCTGAGACACTACAAATTGAAAGGGTCAGGCTTAATATGGTCAAAACCCAGAGCAGGAGCGCGATCAGAGTGGTTGCTGCATATCACATAGTGTCGGAAGACGCCGTCCAGACACTGACTACCGCCAATCGATATGCTCGCCTACGAGAGATAGGCAATATAGAAAGGAGAAGACAGAAAAACGCTAAGCAAAGGACCATGGTGGCGTGGCAGTCCCAATGGGACAACTCCGCTAAAGGTCGGTGGACGCGTTAATACCGAACCTGAGAACCTGGGTAAACAGAAAGCATGGTCAACTATGCTACCACTTGATCCAGTCTCTCACCGGGCACGGTTATTTTGGTAGCTACCTACTCAAAATAGGCAAAGAGACCGGCCCAGAGTGCTACCACTGCGAAGCGGAGTACGACGATGCTGTATATACCACATTTATCTGCCCAGCATGGAGCACTGAAAGGGACATCCTACGGGAGGAGCTGGGAATCAGCTCCCCCTCCCCTAGCAACATGTTATCTTCATTGTTAACGGATGCTAGGGAATGAAATGCGTGGTGCAAATACACGACGTGTGCTATGCGGTGGAAGGAGGATGTTGAACGTACAAGACCATTAAGACGCTGCCTGTTCGATCTCATTGTCCTTCTTCTGCAGGAGAACACGTGACCACATACAGCAACCGCAGTTGGGAAACTCTTGGATACCCACCTTACAATCCAGACTTGGCCCCACGTGACGGGGAGCTGCAGTTGACCCGTGATAATCCGGCCCCAGTCTAATCCGGCACCTCCTTTAATCCGACATGCCAATACAAGTATAGTACATATGTACGATAAAACTTCATCGACGTAAAAAATGCAAAAGTGAGATTCTGGACTGCCTCAATTGTAATGAATCATTTTGTAAGTTGCCAAGTGAGTACAGCATCAGATGATCCATAATTTTGATATAAAAAGAATCGCAAGAACATTCAAAGGTCCATTTTAACCACTGATTATGTGTCAGACAAGAGGCAAACTAATAAATAAAAGCTAAACATCCAGAGATGGAGGAAGCTTTGTACGTGTGGTTTCTTCAGGAAAGAAGTTTATACATGAGCTAATTGTCATTTAATAAATTGTATTGTAAGTATGGCATCTCAGAATACAAAATAGGTGGGACAATATTGATACAGATCGTGGACGACTGTCGATCAGAGTCGAATGTGAATATTTCTAACAAAACTGACAAAAGGTCAGAGGCTAATTTGTATACTGTGGATGTATCTATTGGATGATAACTAACAAAGAAAGAAAAGAAAAAATAGCTCAGGTTAATTGAGAGTTTATTGTTCAAAATTCGGTATACGTTATCTGAGGCTTTTGAATAATCGTATCTTAATTTACACGGAAGATTATTATCGCGCAAATCAAAGTCATTCATAGTAAGCTTGAATGTAATATGTAATTTTTTGCTTTGTCCCAGGATGCTGTGGATTTTTCTTCATTTCGCAGACTTAACTTAATAGCGCGAAGGTAATTCTGCCCAGCATCTTTTGTAAATTATTTTTTACAAAGGCCTAAATTATATTCTATGATAGTTTAAAATTTCGTTACAAAATAATAAATAGTTATTGAGATATAGCCATGTTTTCAAAGTGTATTTACTGAGTGCGGTAGGGAAACTTCCTTATTTGAAATACGAACCCTGAAGCGACAATTAATATAAGAAGAATGAAATGATAGTCATTCAAATTAGCAAAACCCGATTTATTTTATAAAAACTTTAAATATTTCTCCTTAACATCGAAAAAAGAACTAAACTGATGTCTCCTATACTGTTTATGTAATTCATTTTTGAAATAAGGTGGTTTCCGCGCCATAAACCGTCGTTTGTCTGCATTGCGCATGCGTAATCTCTGTTTTCGTGCGAAGTTCTTGCATTGTGCTTTCTTTCTATTTTACATTATTGTTTTATCTAAAAATATGAATTACATGATTGTGTTATCTGTCAAGAAAAGTCGTTTTGCCTCATAGTTGCAGGCATGTATTGTTTAGTAGTTTTTGTGATAGTAATGTTAGACAAGTAAATACATTATGAATAATATATAAATGAATAAATAAAATGCTTACCAGAAAAATCCAGACCAACATTCGAGTCTTCGTTTTTGTGCACGAATTTAGACACATTTGCTATAGATATAATTAATATAGGAACGCACAGGAACAAACAAATTCGAACTGTTAGAATCAGTTCCCTATGATCTTGTCGAAACTTTTGTCTAGTCCTCAGAAGCATTCCTGCCATTGATTATTTGGGTATAAAATTTTGTACTCGATTATCACAAATCTATTGAAGAACCTCAATTTTAATTGAGGCGGAAAGTAAATGTTGATAAATTCGATAAACGACGTTGTTTGCTGATTGATCACTATTACACGATTGAGTCGATTGTAACGTCTGCACTCAACAGCCGTTAAATAAGTAGTGGATACGATTTCCTCGATGTAGTATTTTTTTAACATACGAAGAACTAATCTAGTCCACTCTGATAAACGTGCAATTGTGCATCATTCAAATGTGACGACTCATATTTATATAAGATTTGTTTTGTGCAATAAATAGACACAAAAGAATCAACAATGCGCTCGGTCTTGGCGTTTGTGCAAATAAATCATGAGATTACTTGAAAAAAATTCGTATGTACAATAAATATTGAAGTTGGAACCATGTAAAATAATACTGCTCGCGTACTCACTACTGTTAGAGTGCTTTGGAGTGCGTTCGAAGAAATCAATCATCAAAGAAACAAGGCCCCGAGGGAGCAGTCTATAATATTCGATCAGATGATAAGACGCAGCAAAAAGATTGCCAAAAATCGCTGAAATTGATATTATGCAAATATGTTACTAAATCGGCTGTAAATGGGTACCGGTTAAATTTTTTTGCATCATCTTTTGCATTCGATAGATGGGCATCAAAAGCATAACTTTCCAATGCAAAAAAAGGACATTTACGGGGACAAATTGACTATTCTGCTGCATTACATTATGGAAGATGAAGTGGTCACAAGGTCTGTGTATCCAACCGGTCCGCTATTCGAACCGCTGACATGACGAATGAGTGCTTCGAGATCGGACGCCATACCCATTAAAAAACGAAGTTGTCCGAAGAAGACTGATCGAGTGGGTTGTTTAAATTTTACAATCGATCGAAAATATTGTTGTATTTATTTTATTGCGGGCTTATGTCGGCTGGTTTAGCCCAATGTTTAAGCGATAATGAATAAAATAGGAATTAGACAACTTTCTATATATGAAAAAAAAAAACGGACAGAGTCAATCACTGTTGATTAATGTAAAGTAAAATAAAAATCATGACAACTCCCGAATGGGTCGGTATTCTGTGTTTTGCGCCCCAAGCTCAATTGTGCCCGCGTTGGGCGCCTATTTTGCTATGCCCTTGCATCGGACTCTGGTTTTATCTTCGTTATCGTTATGTTCAAGTATGGCATCTGATCATTCAGCGGTCCGAAAAGCGGACCGTTTGAGCATACGAACCTTATGGCCACTCCGTCCTCTTTTAGGGCTTTTTGCGGCATTTTCTATAATATAGACACATTAATTAATAGTATTTTTTTACAACAGTAGCCGCCATCTATACGTTGGGTCGGGTACTTTTGGGACTATATTTGTATATTATTTTAAAACATACATTATAATAGTACTGGTCAACTTTAAAAAATAAATTGGATTTTTGGGAGGGAGGAAGGCGTTAAGTTAGATACTTGCCACGGGGACTTCATACCCTAGTTACGGCTCTGCTTTGAGGGCATCGATCGTCATCTCTCGCTCAAATCGCTCGTGCAGAGTGTCCATCGTGGTATGCTCCTGTTGGAAGCACATGGCGTCGTCAAGTACGGATCGATGATTTCGCCAGATTAAAGCGAGAGCTTTTATATTTTTACACGTTTCTTATTTCATATTCATTTTAAATATATATTAACTATCCTACAAAATTAAAATAAGCCCTCGAGTGACGTTTTCAATGTAAGGTCGTTCAGACGTGATCTAATTTTAGTACGGTTACTAAACAAGTACTCATTTCTAAAGCTGCAAAATATCTGCTTATCTTGTTGTTAATAAACGATGAAAATGCGAGGTCCAGAGTAACTAACATTTCAGAGGCTCTTCAAAATTTAAAATTGAATCTGTGTTTTGCGCCTCAAGTTCAGTTGCGCCCGTGACGGGCGCCTGCTTTGCCCCGTCCTTGTTACGGCTCTGGCTATAAGTCCTGAAGGTTCATTTTGCATTTATTATAAGTTGTGTGTGCATCCCTATCTGAACACTAGATGTAAAACAAATCATCACCTGATTTTAAAATTTGAATGCAAAGCAACGTTATCTTTGTGATCATTTTCTACCAAAAGTGCGACGTGACGATATATAGACGTCGAATTATATTTAGAAATTGTGTATCAGATGCGGAGTCTGCATATATTTTATTTTGTGTGTAATAGTTTAGTATCCAATTATTACTGAAAATAAAAAATCAAAATTATGTGTGAATTCAAAACGAACCAATTTTTAATAATAGCTGCATTGATTGATTGACGTTTATTTCAATACATTATTTTGTAATAATATATTTATTCTATGAAATTAAATTTCATAAAAAACACAGTCAAATTAAATTAATTTATGTCTGATATAAACTTTTTCTTTTTGTATTATATTACATTACGTTAAATAAATATGGCACAGTTCTATTTTCATCACATTACATTTGTAATCACGTAGAAAAAAAATATTTGCTGTCCCGCTTAAAGTAAGTAATGAAGAAGAATTTATGAAATATAAAAAATAACATTTTCTTCGTTTTTAGATATTTTTATAAAAAAAAATAGAAATAAATCATTCAGAATGACTTTAAGACTTTTACATTAAATATAAATAGAGATTATAAATATAATTATGCTTAAGATCTCCATGTTTTATTTTATTGAATATGATTTTGATCGTTTCTTTCATGTCGCTCAATATTTTGAAAAAATCGGATTTGGTCGTAGTAAAAGCTGTTATGGGCCATAACAAAAATCTAACGTCAAAAGTCAAACTTTGACACATAACCTTATTGTTACCAAACATTTGATATATTGTATTATTTTAATATATTTAGAACTACAATTAGAAAAAATAATCAAACAAAGATTACAATCGGCTAAATTTATTGGCGCGATTTTTTTTTGGGTTAAAGTCGATCCAAAATGTTTACAATCAGATTCAATGAGCTAATTAATGTTACTAAATAATGTATCATATTGTTTGGCTTAAAATATGTTTAAGTTTATAAAATAGCTATCGGCTGTCAAAAGCTTTATTAAATTGTCAACGATATCTATAAAAAATAACTACTAAGTAATTTGATTAATCATGAAAGATATAGCTCACCTAAACAGGCCAGATCTTCAGTATTTACTTAAGAACAGCGCTTAAGTATATGCTCTAAATAAGTGCTTATCAAGCGATGATCATTATACTAAACAATTAGACTAGTAGGCTAAAAAATATTCATAAAAAATGTTATCTCTCTTACTTTGTAGTAATCTAGAATTTAAATGTATATTTCATAGTAAAGCATAGCTTTTGTATGCAATATATAGATTTGAATTTATTTTTAATAAATTCAGTTGCATGATTAATAGATTTAATTGTGTGTAAAAGTTAGTAAGCCAGCAGCCCCCACAGTATCCACTTTTGCATTGCTTCAAGGGGGTAGTTTGTTTGCTTTATGATTGCAGCAGAGTGCAGGTGCAGGCGTATTATCTTCCAAATGGATGACCTCCTCGGATCCATTCACTATTGCTTTGTAGAACCTAACTTTTATTATCCTGCTATGAAGTCGACGATGCCGACGCGAAGATCAAGTCTTTCCACAGCCGAGACAATCAATCGGATTCCAAAATGTAACTAAAAACTCTTGGAAGATCCGCTCAGAACAGATTAACGATTAAATTCAACTTAAAATTGAACTCACTGTGTCTTTCCGCACTTCTTTATACCTGACCTATTTTAATATTTATTCAATTGTGCTCGAAGCGTTAGGTTCGTTCTGATATCGTCTTCATGAATATTATTGCCAATCTTGGCCTGGCACACGTGTCCCACTTTTATAAAACCCTATTGTCTATTTTGTTTTGAGTCCAGGTGATTTTTCTGATAATTAAGCCACGAGCAACGCTCTGAGTAATTTGTTTATATGAGGAACATCAGAGAACTGATTGGCTTTCACTCCATCTTTCTATTTTCATAAGACTGCTTGCACTTTTCTTGTATTTTTTTTCTTTTTGTTACACTTATATTTGTTCTATCATTTGTTGCAAATGTATTAAAGTAAAACATTAATTAAACATCACTCAAACCTTCTGATAAACACCCGCTATTCATCCAAAATCCATCTAAAATCAATATCATTTTGGTTAAATAAAGAAGACTGTTTGTTGTTTTCTGAATATTTGACTTTTTTCAATTTATTTTGCTTATTACATGTACTTTAAAATGTGTTTAGAGTGTGCTTAATTCAGTTCAATTCGCATATACATTAAAAACTAGCATAATTTAATAAATTCAAATGTAATTTTCATTTATTTGAAGAATTCTCTAATTTCATAAATACATTATACCGTATTGAATGTTTTAAGCCATTCATGATTTTTAAAAATCTGATTAATGAGCGTACATATATCCTTGATAAACATTTAGATATCTAGATAGTATAAAGTTCACAACTTCAATTTTATAATACAAACTAAAACAAAGAATGATTCAATTGTACAAATGCACGATAATCCATTTGGAATCATAAACGCACACCGAA